>CM054819.1:6507869-7107869 GCA_028984105.1 Lavandula angustifolia | reverse complement strand
AGAGAAATTAATCAATTTTCCACACCTGAAATAAAAATAAAAAAAAATCAATTTTCGAAACCTGAAAAGGTGGAAATTAAAATACTCCGACGAATTCATTAATTAAATCAAATCAAATATTTTGACCTTATTACGACTGGTTATATTTGATTTTTTATTTTTTGTATTTTTTCAGAGTGAATATACACAATTTTACATACGACAGAGCAAATCAAACAGCACAGTCAAGTAAACTCAGATGGAAAATAAGCAAAACGTCAATTAAACTTGAAACAGAAGGTCGTTTAGCATGATACACGCATCATAAAATGACTTCTAACGTTATTAACGAATCAATTTTTACACAGCAAATAAAAAGGAAGAAGAAGAAGCAATTACTAGGCATCGACCGAATAACTGAAGGCACATAATGTTAGCAATTAACCAATCAGAACGCCGACCTGTACATGAAAACATCGGAATCCTGACCAATCCGCTTGCTACAATAGTGACACCGCTCAAGGAATTCGCCGATTTTCGTCCGACCACATTCGCCGTCATTCACCGGACAAGCAACGGTCAGAAACTTCGACGGCGGCCTCTCCGCGGCGGCGGCGGTTTTCACTACCTTCACCATACTGGAAGTCGCGACCGACGTCTCGAGGTAGGCCGACGAACTTCCAGCGCGGCTTCTTTTTACCGGCATTTTGACGGAACGCGCTGTAGTGCTTTGGGCTAGTAGTACAATTTGTCTAAGCTAGCTGCAAGTACTCTCTCTGTAGAATCAAATTGAACTTTACAAAATCGTGATGAAGTAAAGCGCTAGGTGGCTATATATACGGAGCTTGGGCCCTACACGTGGCATTTTATAACTAAAACTTTTGAAACCTACTAATTAGTTTTCGAAATCCATCACTACGCCATGTGTGAGCAGTGGAGAAAACATCTTTTTTGTTTGGCAAATTGGCGTAAATGGTCCCCAATGTTTGTCTGTTTGGATGAATTGGTCCCTAATGTTTATTTTTTAGTTTATTAGTCCCCAATGTTTGATACTTTGGATAAATTGGTCCTTCCGTTAAAATTTTCGTTAGTTGACCGTTAGTCAACGATTTTTAAAAAATAATAATAAAATAATCTGAGGGCATTATCGGAATAAAATTTAACGGGACCAATTTATCCAATATTTTGTAACTTCTTAATTTACTTCCTCCTCTCTCTCTTTCTCTCCTCTCTCTCTCTCAAGTAGTGCTCCACGACTCCTTTTTCTTCATTTCAAATTCTTCTCCACTTCTCTCCGTAATTAACCTCCCCTCTCTCTCTCATCACCAGGTAACGTATTTCTCATTTTGCACGAATTTATTCATCGTCTGTGTTTATGTTTCGATTGTGTAAGATGATTTCATTTTGAAGTTGTCCGGATTTTATTTGATAATCAGTGATTTGTTCCTTAAATCTGCAATTGACATTCTCTAATGGCGGAATCGTCTCTCCTAGCAAATCCAAACCTATTGCGGAAGCGTCGGAAAATCGATTCAGATTTTGGCGCTCCAATCGCCGCCGAGACCGATCCAAGCCAGTGGCGGAGCAACAGATACATTCGTCAAAGCTCGTCCACGCTCTCCAGACCTCCGCCGCCCGAATCCGGCGATGCCAGCAGCCGCGTCGCCGCCGCCCGCGACGCCGCCGACGGTGTGGCGGTCTCCGCCGGGGTAAGACGCAATGGAGCAGAGCCATCCTCACCAACCGCCTCAGTCTCCGCCTCGCTCAGATCAACAAAAAGCACAAGAGAGCGGCTAAACCGGCCGCCAGAAAACCGCAGGCGAAAAAACCAGCGTTGCAGAAGAGACTCCTGCCATTGCAGAGGAAAGTTAAGGTGTTGAGCCGATTGGTCCCCGACTGCCGGAAGGTGTCGCTTCCGAATCTTCTAGAAGAAACCTCGGATTATATTGCGGCGAGAAAGAGAGCGGTGCGCGCGGGACTGTGGATGGAGGCGGTGGTTTGGACGCGGGACGGATGTGGTGATTTTACTCAGTAATTTATCAATGATTTGCTTTTGTAATTTTAACCTAGGTAGTAAATTAAGAAGTTACAAAATATTGGATAAATTGGTCCCGTTAAATTTTATTCCGATAATGCCCTCAGATTATTTTATTATTATTTTTAAAAAATCATTGACTAACGGTCAACTAACGAAAATTTTAACGGAAGGACCAATTTATCCAAAGTATCAAACATTGAGGACTAATAAACTAAAAAATAAACATTAAGGACTAATTCATCCAAACAGACAAACAATGGGGACCATTTACGCCAATTTGCCTTTTTGTTTCCATATTTTACTCATTTTTCATTTTTGGTTTCTTATATATTTGGCTTCTTTCGGTAACTTGACAAAATTATTAATTTTGGTCCCATTGATGGAGAATGTGTTACTCACTATTGGGTTTATTTCCAGCTATTTGCAGAATTCGAATGAAATTGATGTTAGTTCTGTAATTTGACAACATGACTAATTTTGGTTCTATAATTTTGAAACACGTTCAATTTTGATCATATAATATGTTATGTGTTTATTTTTTATTTTCTAATTTTAAAATAACTTGCTTTTCTTCCTCCATATTTTTTCAAGTTTTACCTTTTTTTTATTTGAATTTTACCATATACATCTCAATTGGGGGGAAAATGCAAAAATCGCCACGCATTCAGGTGTAATGGCACAAAACTAACAACATGGTTACGCGGGA
The DNA here is from genome assembly GCA_028984105.1 of Lavandula angustifolia. Taxonomy (NCBI): domain Eukaryota; kingdom Viridiplantae; phylum Streptophyta; class Magnoliopsida; order Lamiales; family Lamiaceae; genus Lavandula; species Lavandula angustifolia. The sequence goes on along the minus strand of CM054819.1, from coordinate 7,105,146 downwards.
TATTTCGTGCGGAAAAACAAAAATTAGTTCGCTTTGTGCCATTTTACCTAAACACGGAGTAAAACTCGAAAACATGTTTATTTAATAAACATATTGAGATGGAGGGAAAAACACAAATGATTTTAAAATTATAGAATCAAAAAGAGTATATGACACAATATAGGACTAACATTGAGCATATTGACAAATTACATGACCAAAACTAACCATGTTACTAAATTATAGGACCAAAATCGATTTCATTTGAATTATGCAAGTAGTCGAAAATATGTCTGGTGGCAAGTGTATCACTACTCTCTAACAATGAAACCAAAATCGATAGTTGTATCAAATTACAGAAGAAGCCACAATACAGAACCAAAAATAAAAAATGACTACATATTTTTCTCGTAAACAATAATCTATCACTTCTAATTAATTTATAGAATATTATATAAAAATGGAATTTGACTACTATGCACTTTACGCAATGGCTCCAAGAAAACAACAACATTTTATTTTTTAAAATCTTGTTTCTTTGCATTCTTTTTCTAATCTATGTATCTACCGATGCAATTATACAATTGTCTAGAAAGACTTATTGTTGAATAATTCATTCATTAATAGGGATAAATAGAGAGTGTTCAGTGTTTAAAGTTTTGGATGGAAAGAGAACGTTAAAATATGGGGTAGAACTTCCAAAAAGTTGGGGGCAAGAGAAAATGGAGAAAGAAATAGTTTTATTTAAAGATTCGATAAACTGTTGTTAAATATGGATGAATGAACTAATGGAGATACGTATTAAAAATTGATTATTTAAAAGAAATAGAATGTTAAAATTGATAAAAAATAAAAATAAGATGGATGAGTGGTAGCATTGGAGACGCTCTTTAAGAGTATGACCAGAACTAAAGATTAAATTTAGTAGCATAAAACGATTGAGAAGGTATGTTTTTGTCGTATAAATAATTTTATTGTTATTTTAGATGTTGAGTTATTCCGATTCTCATTCATATTTGTTAGATGAGACTCTTAAATACAATACGATTCATTAAGACTTACCTTTTGATATTAATAGCTCTGCTGCTGCATTTGAATGAGCCGTAAATGCAATTACGTAAATCTGGTATCATTTTAGGATGATATAATTGTTATGGTATTTGTCTTGTAGTCTAAAGTAATATATTTACATTTTTGTTAATGTTGTTGTTTTTGAGTCTATCACATATAGTCAATTATTTGCATCGTATCAGCCTAATATAAATTTCATTTGTGATTTATGGATAATTTTATAAGAGACGAATAATATATTCAATTTTGAATAGCGGTGACCGATATTTTTATTATTGGAGAAAAGGTCTATTTTGTTAGGTAGATGGTCATATCCTCCTTTACTTTTTGAGATAGAGTATTTACTCATATTTATGCACGTTTAATACTATTGTATCTACGGGTCATGGGTTGCAAACTCGCTATTATAAATGTTAATAATTACGATGTGTTGTACTCATCAATCTCAACCGCGACGCGACGTGACACCGGGTACGACCGAAATATTGGCGCCTCATTCGACAGCCCAGTCCCAGTCCCAGCCCATCGTAGATTCAATTGGCGTTAACCTGTTGATTGGACGCAGACCCAAGACCATCCGGCCACTTCAGAAAACGTAGATGGAAACGTCTCAATTGATAGGTTTAGATCCAATTATGATAGATTCATTTGTTTCAAAGAAAACTCACTCGATTCAACACCTCTACATCTCATGAGTGATATGTGTGAGACGGCAATCATACCCAAGTTTGAACACAATATTTCATGACTGTAGCTAAGAGTTTGTAGTCGGCATATAAAAGAAATCACTAGTTATTATTCGAAATTACATTCAAAGAGTAATAGAAACTCCCAGTCTCTCAATTCCAAGGCATTTTGAAGTGAGGATTATTTTCAATTTAAAGTGGGCTTTTAACAAGATTCACCAACTTACATTCCCAACTTTTTGCATAAAACTAAAATTTTAATTTTGATAAATGTAATCCACCCTCTCCGCCAAATATTCCCTTTATTCTATTATAAATGACACGATTCAGAAAATGATAAAGATAATTGAACATTTAACTATTAAAAAGTTAAATAATCTACACTTTATAACATTACTTTCTCCGCGAAAAAAAGGTAAATTGACAAAAATAGTCCTCAAACTTCGCGTTTTTGCGAATTTTGTCCTCAAACAATTTTTTTTTGTTTTTTTGACCCTCAACTCCTTGTTTTTGAGATTTTAGTCCCACTGTTAGATTTTCCGTCAATTTTAACGGTAATTAAATTTTGCTTTTAAAAAATAAAAAATTAAAAGGGCAAAATCAGAATTTTTATTTATATGGACCAAAATTGCAAATGAAAAATTATTTGGGACCTATTTAGCAAAATTAAATAGTTTAAGGACTGATTTACAAGTTTTAGACAAATAAGCTAATTGCTTCGTATCGACGAGATTTTGCATTAAATTTTCAATTTTTCATATAACTTTATTGCTTCATATCAAATATAAGCTAACGAAGACTTCGTACCAATATAAACAACATTTAATTCAAAATGCAAAATATTACTGTGAATTAACCATTAAAAAATAAAGCTATTATCACCCAAATTTTTTTACTTCAAAATAACAATTTAGAGCATAATATTTACTTCAAAATAACATGAATACGAGGAAAATATGTGTCAGTTCGTATTTTACGATGAATAATATGTTATAAAAAACATTTAATTCGTAATTTTTCATGAATAATAGAATACGAGGAAAATATGTATCAGTTCGTAAATAACATAAAATATTAGTTTTATTTGCAAATACTATAATAAGCCAAAAAAACTACTACAAACAAGGTTAGTCTCGTATTCACATTCTCTGCATAGAACTGCCATGACGAATCCCCAACACCACCACCCGCCATTGAAGGTCGTAACCATAACTCACGTCGACTACCAGCGCGATGATCAGCTCGGCCATTTCCTCGCCTGGATCTACCTCGTCCCCATATTCATCAGCTTCGGCGGATTCGTCTCCCGCTTCCTCTTCCGCTGCGAGCTCCAGGGAATGTTCTTCGCCGTCGGCCTCCTTCGCAATTCGTCAGCGAGCGCATCAATTGCGGATTCGCAATTCTCCTCGTATTCTAGTTATTTTGAAGTAAATATTATGCGCTAAATGGTTATTTTGAAGTAAAATTTTTGGGTGATAATAACTTTGTTTTTTAATGATTAATTCACAATATATATTTTGTATTTCGAATTAAATGTTGTTTATATTGGTACGAAATCTTCGTTAGCTTATATTTGATACGAAGCAATAAAGTTATATGAAAAATCAAAAATTTAATGCAAAATCTCGTCGATACGAAGCAATTAGCTTATTTGTCTAAAATTTATGAAATCTGTCCTTAAACTATTTTATTTTGCTAAATAGGTCCCAACTCATTTTTTATCTGCAATTTTGGTCCGTGCAAATAAAAATTTCGATTTTGCCCTTTTGATTTTTTATTTTTTTTTAAAAAAATTGAATTAACGGTTAAATTGACAGAAAATCTAACGGTAGGACTAAAATCGCAAAAACAAGGAGTTGAGAGTCAAAAAAACAAAAAAAAAGAAATGTGAGGATAAAATTCGTAAAAACGCGAAGTTTGAGGACTATTTTTGTCAATTTGCCAAAAAAAAATTAATAAATAAAAAAGTGTTGCTTCTAGTCTGATGGGTGTACTATTAGCAAAATACCACCAAATTTGACTAGAAGTACGTGTGGGCCACATGAGTTGAGGCAAAACAGTCGATAGCAAGAAAGCATGAAGGAATATCCTATTGCCCAAATCCTACGGGTAAACTCTTTTACCTAATTTTAATTGCACACTTTCGTCCTCTGGAATTTCTGAATTCACATCTGCAAGAAATATGTTTCCACTATATTCACATAATGTGTCAATCTCCGAGTATTTGATTTTATTTGCGATAACTGCCGCAACAAAAAAATAAATTTATTTTCGGCATTTTCTCATTTCTCCGGAGAACTTCTGAAGTTGAGCTGCGATTTTGGTTTCTCGATTATTCAGGTTTGCGTCATTCAAGGGAATATTGGATTTTGCTTAAATCATTTTTCGTGAACTTAGTGGAGTAAGAGTTATTTTCTCTGATATCTTGTTTAATTTGAGAAGAGTTATGCATAAATTAGAGTGTATTGTGCGTACTTGTGTACGTTTAGGTGTATCTTTTTCATAAATTAGGGTTCTCCTTGGTGATGGATTGGGGAATTTCTTAGATTTAACATGGACGTCTATATGTCTCGAAGTGTGTCAAGTTGATATTTTATGGGGGCAAAATTATGTGTGCAACGTTCTATATATATTTTTCATTGAATCTCGTGCTTGAAATTTGTTGGTTTTGAAGTGTGTTTGTCCCTTTACTCGGTGATCTAGATTATATAATGTAATCCATAAAACTAAGTCACTATGGGTTTTGTACACAACAAGAAATTCGCAGATTACCGACGGAAAATTTCGTAGGTAATCATCAAAATTCCGTCGGTAAAACTACTACCGACGGAATATTCCATTAGTAATATTTACCGACGGATTAGTGATTGAATTTTCCGTCAATAAACGATCAGCAATCGATTTGTCGGCAAACATTTACCGACGGAATATTCCGTCGGTAAACTTACTGACGGAATATTCCGTCGGTAAACTTACTGATGGAATATTCCGTCGGTAGTAGTGACAGATTACAGATGGAATATTCCATCGATAAGTTTACCGACGGAATATTCCGTCGGTAATCCGTCACTAATTTATTTATTTTTAATATTTTTTTTTAATTTTTTGTACCCAGTTCTCAACAACCAGTATCAATTAATCCAATCCAATATGCATCAAGAAACCCAATCTATTTCAGAATTCAAATAGAAATATAGAAATATTAATTCAAATCCATATCAAAATACAAGTAAATCCACATAAAATTCGAGTACAAATCTTAATATTCAATTAACATCGTTTCTAAATCATGCAGAGGAAGGAGGGGGAGAATGATTGTTGTCGGAAGTATCGTCTCGACTATCTTTTGCAAGCATCTGTGCCATGAACTCCCTCATCCGGGCCACCACCTCCTCGAGTTGCATTGCACGTTCATTCCGTGCCATGAACTCCCTCATTCGTGTCACCTCCTCCTCGAGCTACCTCGTACGTTCATTCCCGTCCTGTACTTGCCGCCGAAGCTCGTCGACATCGCAATGTGATGGCCCAACAGAAGTAGAACCACGGGTGGCACTGTTCAATAAGCTACTTCCGTCCTCCCCAAGACCGTACAAACGCATCTTCTTATCACGAGCCTTGTCCAAGTTCAAGTAAATGACGTTTTTGTCGGCTATCATGACCTTGTTCTGCAGCAGTTGCCTCAACCTCATTCTAAAATACATAAAAAAGAATTATTCTTTAATAATAAATGATTGGTAATATGTGTCGGGTATCCTATTAAAATATATAAGGAATTTAATACTTACGTAAATCATCGCCGCCTTCTCGGTGGAGAATTGACCTTTTTTATAATGGAGGCTCTTGAAAGTCTCAAACACGGTGGCCTCTAGTGAGCATCTGTTGGTCCGGAGACAAATATCAGGTGTAGAGGGGGGGGGGGGTGAATACACCTGAGTACCGTTTCTTTTTCTCGGTGAAGGTCAGCTGAAGCTGTTGGTTGCAACTGATGAACAATGCCAAATAAACCTTCGATCACGGGACAGAGTGAGTCAGCTACTGAGCTCTCCTACTGACTTTTGTCAGTACTTCGAAACTCAGTCGGAGACTTTAAGTGTGCGGATAAGTGTGGGGCCCGGAGTTTGTCTCTTTTTGAAAACGTATTTTCGCAGATTAAATTCTTTTGGCTGTGCGATTTTAGAAATACGTTTTATGCAAACTTATGATTTTCAAAGGTTTGTATGCAATAAAACAGTAAAGAACACAAGCAGTTTAACGTGGTTTGGATACGCAAGATCCTACGTCCACGGTCCTGAACAGAGCAAGATAACTTGTTGATTAGTCTGAGCAAGTCTCAGTAAGGAAACTGTGCACAGGACAGATCCTTCTAAGTTATAGTCCTTAGCGACTTTACAATTCAAACCTAAGTTCGAAAGGGGGCGAAAACAGTTCTCCAACTAATGAAGGAGTTCTTACAATAAGAACAGTTCACTAAAAATGAACTCCTTCTAATCTAAGCTATAAATCTGACAATGAGCTTAGGTAGAGAAGAAAGGGATCTAAAGACTCTAGAGAGAAGAACCACAAAAATATTCTAGTAAATGCAGATTCTTCGCTGGATATTCTGATTGAGTTGCTAGAGTGTTTGAGAGCTTGAGCAATTTCCCTTTTTAATTTCGTGATTCGCGCTCTTGTGGAGCTTCGAATTCTTCTCTATTTATAGCTGTGAGCTATGGCATATGTCCGTTGGAGACGACGATGCCACGTGTCACAAGCTTCCAAAGAAAACGGCCATTAATTCGAACTTGTTGCAGCAGGACAGTTAATTACTGTACATGAGAGCAGCTTTACTGTTTGGAGCAGGTAAGGCGTTGTCGGCTTCTCATTGGTCGAGGTTTGTGGTTGGTGAGAATGTCAGAGTTGACCGTTCAAACAACCTATATTGATCTTCTGCTGAACTTTCGAAAAGACTTAAGTAGCTGGGTCGCTTTCTGTCGGATACAGTAGACTGCAAAGTCTCTGTCTTCTTCGACTGAGTCGGCTGACAAGGAATGTAACTTCTGAGTATGTCAGCTGGCGACTGCGAAGGTACTGGGCTTGCATGAGTTCTTCTGCTGATGACTTATCAGCTGCTGGATTGGCTTCTACTGAGGTCTACTCAGCTGATGACTGAAGAACGCAAGCGATTACACTGATGACTTGGGGTTCTGAAAAGTATCTTCGACAGAAGATCAGTTCAACAATTACCCCGTACAGGACTTAGACAAGAATATAAAAATGATTACAACAAGTCTAACCTATACATCAGCTAATCCTAACGACACACTGAACTACTGATATCAGCTCGGTTTTGGGATCTTCAATTCCATAGTACTACTATGATTTCCCCCAATTTTCTTTTAACCACGAACGGCTGAGTATCATCTACTGACTCATATCCAACAATTTCCCCCTAATTGATCATGCCAAAACCTCTACTTCTAAACTCTAAACATCTTATAAGAAATGCTAACCTACTGACAGCAATTTCCCCCTTAATCCATCTGAGGAAAACAAACTGATATGATGACTCCAAAACATCAGCAGGTGAGAGATAGGCAAAATCAAAGAAACTGATTGTGAGTGTGTGTCAGATCACTTAGTGATCAGTTGTGAAAACACAAAACAAAATGCTGTAAGACAATGAGTAATTGTCTATCAAGCAATAGGAACGATAGCATATATGATCAAGAAATTACAGGTTCCTATCACTATTACACAAGAGTAGAGAAGAGAAGATACTACTGACGCCTGAAGCCTTGAGTGCGCTTCTTGAAATCAGCAGATCTGTCAACAGGAGGTTGCAGACCATAGTATAGGTAGATTCTCTTCCTCAGTGTCTGGACATCCTCGTCGTCTTCAGCTAAGTCGACACTCAGGTCGAAGCGATAAGCTGCAGCTCTGACCTCATCCTCTATTTCCTTTGTACACAGAATTTCGCGCGCAGTTCTAGGAGGTGGGATGCGCCTGAAAGCCGGAGCTCTGAAAGGAATGTTCTCTCTCTTCATAATCTCCAGAAGTTGTTCCCTCAGCTCAGAGTTATAATTGAACAAAAACTCGTCAAAGGCTTGTTCGATAGTACGCTTCACTTGGATAGAATTTCCATACGTAGTAGCCTTTGATAAATTCCTCTTTGAGCTCTTCCCATTGATCATTAACCAGAGCAGGAACCCATTTATCAACATGAAGCACAGGGTCCTTTTTGACATGAGGCGCTCTTTTCCTTGATCCTCGTGGGATTTGTCTTCTGGGATCAGCTGCTGGCTTTTGAGATAGGCTTATCATCTTAGCCATATCAGCCATTCTCTTCTTCTCTCAAAGAGTCGCTGCCCTACAATCTCCTTTCCTCAGGTTAAGGCCTCGCAGCGTGGCTTCCCACGTGGCTCTATCTTCAGCTTCTTGCTCAGGTGTAAGATGAGTCTGATAGAGACTCTGAGCAGTAGCTTGACCTGTAGTAGAAAGAATTTGTGCGAACTCCTCCTGAGCCTTTTTCTTTTCTTCGTCCACAGACTCTTGCTTCTTCTTTCCTCTGCCCTTAACAACTTTGCCCTTAGGCTTTTTAGCAATTTGAGCTTCTTCCAGCTGTCGCTCATGGTCCAGCTTGTCTTGTAGTTGTTGGGCTACGCGGAGGTCAAAGGCTTCTTGTTCCGCTTTAGATTTGAATTTTCGGACCGGGGAGGAAGGAGGAGTAATAGCAGTAGCAGTCTCCTTCCCCGGCCTCTGCGGAGGAGTCTGTTCTTCTTCAGACTCTTGCTCAATGAAGTGAGCAACATCTTCTATGTGGGCAGCAGAAGATGAGATGGGGGTAGGTTCTAGAGGAAATTCAAGTAGCAGAACCCCTGAAGTATCTTGAGCATTAGCAGTTAAGGGTTGTTCTGCCTGAATACCTTCCCCCTGAGTCTGAGCATTAGAGGGTCCTTCCTCCTGACCACCCTCTACTATTTGGACATCAGCCATATCCGTATCAGGTTCATCCTTCATAATACCTTCCCCCTTTTTGGCATCATCTACCTTAGAGAGTTGGGTGCGGATGGCTTGAATGTCTCTTTCCACAGTGTGGACTGAATCCTTAATCTGAGTTGCTGTGGATTCGAAGTCCTTGACAAGATCGCAATATAATTCCCAGTCTTTTTCCTGATCAGCTCTTGATGTTTTAAGCTGTGCAGCTGACTCCAGACGGAGTTTCAGCAGAGCCTGATCCTGCGATTCTGTCATTTCTTTCTGAATAAATTTCAGAGCCTCTGCCTATTGGGTAATAGATCTCTGAAGGCTAGAGGTGGCAATCTTATTCCTTTCATCGATTTCGAGCTTAACAGTTGCAAGAGCTTGAGTCAGCTGCTCGAAAATATCTTCTGCGATTCGGAGCAACCGCCGACTCGAGCTTCTAGATCGACTTTACGAGCCGCTAAGGTTGCCTCAATAATCTCCCGAAGATTGGGTTGAGGAGTAGGTACCGGAGTCTTTGAGATGCCGGCTATTCCCGTCTAAGCTACGTGTCTCGAGCCTTAGTATACTTTGTCCACTTCAGATGGACGTCCTTAGCCAAGAGTCGGTTTTTCTCTCCTTGGCGTCGAATGGCTTTATTTACGGACTTCGAGGACACGGAACCGATAGGTTGTATCTGGTACGAGCTGGTTCCGAGCCTCTGCTCGTAAAACGTGAGGAGCTGCTCCCTACGTGCCCGGAGCACCTTGAGCATCACCCGATGTATCGGGAAGTGGTGATTTGCTCTTCTCACGGGGAGTTGAACCCTCGGCGAGCCTCCCGGCTACTGTATCCTTGGGTGTCGATCCTTCCTCCGATTGTTATCATCATCTTTATCATCGTCTTTCTTATCGGCGAGGAGGAGATGGGGGCGGAGGAGTGTTACCGAGAACCGACTCTAGCAAGCTTAGAAGGTAAAGCATTGCGGCTCGAGATCTTCAAGAGTAGCTAAGTCATTTGGTTCTCCGTACCCTATTACTTCTTGTGGCTTCGCTCCTCATCGAGCAAGTAGATGGCTGAGTGGGTTTTGATTATGTCTTCTAGAATATCCCAACTCGAAACCTTAGAAGCATTTGAACCCCAGCCACGATGGCTATGTCGACTAAGTCCGAGTGCCCGGCGATCTCGGGGAATATGATCGTGTACTTCGGATGTGGCACGGAGACGAGTGGTGTGAATAGCTGTCCACTCGCATCGCAGTCTCCTCGGTCGGTTCCACGACGTCCGACCGTGTCTCCTCGAGCTAATTACCCGGACTTTATCTTTGAGGGTCGCACCCTCAATGCCGATATCGAGAATCTAAAATCTGCTCTTCTTGAGTAGGAGGAGGAGTGGGTTCAATAACGTAGAGGGCCGAGCAACTGAGACCTCAGTGGTCCGGGTCTTAGTCGTCGCCTCTTCTTAGGCACTTCGGTATGTAGGGCGCGAGGCGATCTTGCTCTCTTCGGCTCGGGTGGCCCCTTACCGATAGACTTCTCGCCGTTTGCTTTACTCTTGAACTTTATCGGCTTTACATCGAAGAACTTAGAATCGCAAACGACGAGTGCCTCTCGAACATAGTTTTCTATGAGGATCGACATCTTAGTCCCATAGAGTAACTTCCCTACACCGGCTAACTTCCTCTCTCCAAGTGGGTAGGGTAGTGAACTTCGGGCTTGGGCCTTCATCTCCGAGACATAATAGTCGGCCCGGTTCACTTCAACTCCATCATCTATCGCCATCATCACTGAATCCTTGGCTTGGATAATTGATCATATGATCCAATGAGCTCGTCGAGATATGAGAGACTATGTAGGCTAGTCCTCTCGTATTGGGAAGCGTAAGATTCTTCGCAAAGGCGACTTGAATGATATGTCGGAGCGTCCCGGAACTTACGAACATATGCGTTTATCTCCTTCTCCTTGTAACCGATAGGAGAAATATCGTAGTCTGGAAGATCAAACGACAGCACCAGAATGTCCCTGACGTTGAAGACTCTCTGAGTAGTATCCCAACAGTTATGATCTACTTCCTTCAAATAGACGAAGGAAGATTCCTCGCCTCCAGACGCGAGAGACCTCCAGTTGTAATAAACTTCTACCACTTGCCTTGGTAGATAAGATCTCGGGTGCTTCGTGAAGGAATAATAGGGTTTACAGTAAGGCTACCTTCCTCCTGGTGTGTTGTCGCGGCTCCGATTGTTGCTCCTGTGTCAGATCTTCTGATCTGTGTCCCGGCCTTTTTCTCCCTCCGGGTGGTCGGGAGATCGAAGAAAATAAATTTATAACTCTCTCTGTCCCTCACGTTAATCTCGATTTTTATGAATGAAATTGTGTGAGTTTCTGAACAGAATACTAATATATATAGGCTTCAAAAACCTATATAATATTAATATATTTGTAGCCCATTAATTTAATTATAATCCAATGGGCTTCTATTAAATAAGCCCATAATATAATTAATTAATTTATTGGGCTACTAATATTTATCAATTAATTGGCCCAACCAATTAATTCCAGATAAATAACATTATTAAATAATGTAAAATACATTAATCCATTAATAATGAATTCTGAGAGATAATAAATTACTAGGCAACTAATTGGGCCAGATCAGGGATCCAATACAAGAAATAAAGCTGGGCCTCCAATTAATTAATTATCCATGCTCACCGGAGCAAAATTAATTAATTAACACGATTCATTCCACTAGAGAATCCGTCTTGACTTACCCCTTTATCCCAATTTGAGCAAGGGCTTGTATTTTAGACTTAATCGATCTCCGTATTTAAGATAGAAATATCCGTTAATTAATTAAGCTTACTGACTGCTTAAATTAATTAACATCTTGTATTCCTGAGTAGTACCACTCGACCTTATTAACACACCTGAACTTAATCAACCGATCGGGTTTAGTGTGCTAATCCTTTCGAGTTCCTCAGGGGATATTATCAACCCATTCCCGGGATACGGTACGCAAGATACGGACAACCCACTGAGCCACAAATGACTACTAACACCCAAGATACGTAGATCCGGTCGCTCATTGGACGTTCACCATAGTAGGTCAAAGTGATAGATAGCCAAATGCACTCAGCTGAAGTCTTACCAAGCTTAAGACTAGCTAAGTCACCGAGATCTTGGTTTTCCACTAATGTCGTTAGGAAAACACATCTCACCGTGATCCGTCAATACACCACCTTAAGTGTACCAAGTAAAGACAAGCGCCTAAGACAAGCCACTTCTTATCTAAAGCATAGCTTAAACCGACAACTTCATCCTTAAGTTGTCTCGGTGTGTTAGCTTGTTTATATCTTGTCGGTTCAACCAATTTGTGTTGTCTTCTCGTGATACCCGACACACCACACAAATCTAACTTTTATACAAGATAAAAGGATAACATGTGCAAATATACATATTTATCGGATAGGAGAATCAAACAATGGTAAGGACAAAAACACATTGTATACAAGCATAAAAGTGCTTCCAAGTATACAAAATCCCAACAATTCTCCCACTTATACTAAAGTAAACTTTTAGTATACAATGTGTCTATATCTCGGCTATCTAGGTACAAACTAGTACCCAGCCTATATCTTAGCTATATATCCTATCTATCACGACATCTTCTCCCACTTATACAAAAGTTTCGTAGTCCTAAGTGGGGCATCTCTACCATCCCAAAGCCACGAACATGCTTCTCGTAAGGCGGGAGTGGTAAGCTCTTCGTGAAAGGATTAGCTAGGTTGACTTCGGCCCAATTTTGTCAATCACCGGGTCACCTCGATTTACGAATACTCGTATAATATGGTACTTCCTGTCTATGTGTTTAGACGCCTTGTGAGATCTAGGTTCCTTAGAATTTGTCATCGCACCCGCATTATCACAATAAATTGTGATAGTCTTAGACAAGTTCGGAACAATATCAAGATCCCGGAGGAAATTCTTGAGCCAATTGCCTCTTTCGAAGCTTCCGAAGCGCCCACATACTCTGCTTCCATGGTTGAGTCCGCAATGCATTTTCGCTTTGCACTCCTCCATGAAATGGCTCCACCTCCCAAGGTAAACACATAACCCGAGGTAGACTTCTACTCGTCTGCGTCGGCCCTAGAAATCCGATTCACGTATAACCCAAAGACACTGGGATCGTCTGATCGGTAAACAAGCATATAATCTCTAGTCCGTTTAAGGTACTTGAGAATATACTTGACCCATGATCCAATATTCCTTTCCGTGGTTAGGCCGATATCTTGAGACCATGCCTACGGCATATGAGATATCTGCTCTTGTACAAAGCATCGCATACATGAGGCTACCGCGGCGAAAGCATATGGTACTAGCCTCATACTTTCTATCTCTTCGGGCGTTTTTAGGGCACCGATTCTTGGATAGAAAAATGCCATGTCCGAAAGGTACTTGAACCTATCTTGGCATTTTGCATGCTAAAACGAGCAATAACGGTGTTAATGTAGGACACTTGTGACAAGCTTAACATCCTTCTTCCGGCGATCTCGAATAACATTGATCCCAAGGATGTAAGCGACTTCACCTAAGTCCTTCATTTGAAACCGCTCGGATAACCACGTCTTTACGTCCGATAACACTTCAACATTATTGCTAATGAGAAGGATGTCATCTACGTAAAATGCAAGAAACACCATTGATCTGTTAACACAAATACGTTACACACACCTCGTTAGGACAGGATACAAATCTATAGGATTTGACTACCTCGTCGAAAACGCTGGTGCCATAACCGGGAATCTTGCTTAAGTCCATGAATAGACTTCTTAAGCTTCCAAACTAGATGCTCTTCGCCCTCCTTCACATAACCATCCTTTGTTTCATGTAGATGTCCCTACCTTTTTCAAGGTGACCGTTTAGGAATACGGTTTTGACATACATTTGCCAGATCTCTGGTTTCATGTGAGCTGATATGGCAAGGAGAATCCAAATGGACTTGATCATTGCTATAGGCGAGAAGGTCTCTTCGTAATCGATACCTTCTTTCCGGGTAAAACCCTTCGCCACTAGCATGGCCTTAAACGCCATGATCTCTCCATACGGTCCTCTCTCTTTCTCTTGTATACCCACTTACTACCAATAGCATTGCAGCCCTCGTGTAGTTTAGTGATCTCGTATACATCCATATCGGTTATGGACTCAAATTCGAGTCCATGGTGATTCTCCATGAATCCGCATCTACATCTCCCACTCGCTTCGTTGTAAGTCCGAGGGATCCACGGTATCTTGTTCATCTACCGGGAGATAATTAAACGTCTCCCTAGTGAACATATACCGATCAGTGTAAATATCACCCTCCCACTACGTCGAACAGTGTCGGGAGCGTGTTAACAGTTGTGCGATTACTCGTGGAGTACTATCTTGCACAACCGGCCGTTCAAGTGGAACTCGACCACCTTGTAATTCCACAAGGATGATGTCGACTCGAGATTTATGGTTACTAATGTAATCCTCTTCTAAGAACCGAGCGTTAGGGCTAACAACGATCTTCCGTTCTTTAGGATCATAAAAGTATCCACCTTTCGTTTCCTTCGGATGCCCTATGAACAACATCACTTCGAACGTGATTCCAATTTGTCGGCTCGCCTATTTAGCACATAAGCGGGATAACCCAAAATCCTTAAGTGGTGCATACCGGGTTTGTGCCCGCTCCACAACTCGAAAGGGATCTTTTTGTACCGACTTTGAATGCACACGGTTCAGCCAAGTATGCTTTGCGATCTCTGGGGCATATCCCCAAAAGAAAACCGGCAAAGTTGCATAACTCATCATCGACCGAACCATCTCTAAGAGACTTCGGTTCCTTCTCTCCGACACACCATTCTCGCCGAGGCGTGCCCGGTGATGTCGCTGGGATGTAATCCCACATTGCGTCAAGTAGTCCTTGAACTCGTTGAACAGGTATTCCCCACCACGATTAGATCGTAGTGTTTTGATTTCTTTACCTAGCTTCTTCTCCACTACGCCTTGAATTCCTTAAAGGTTTCAAAGCAATCCAACTTGTGGCGAAGAAGGTAAACATATCCATACCTCGAGTAATCGTCGGTAAATTTGACGAAGTACTCATACCCTCCACGAGCTTGTGTAGACATAGACCCACACAAGTCGGAATGTATCAAACTTAATGCTTAACGTGGCTCTATAACCCTTTGCCTTCAAAGGCCTAGTCATCATCTTTCCTTCCAAACGGGTTTCACAAGTTGGAAACGGTTCAATCTTGGAGAGACTCCAATGATCCATATTCCACCAACCTCGAGTCCCGTTAAGATTGATGTGACCTAGTCTTAAGTGCCATAGATAAGTTTGGTTTACCTTAGAAGACTCTTTCCTCTTCTTAGGATTTGATGATGAGGAAGCAATATTAACAGAATTACGCGGTTTACAAGTAATAGTATATAAAGATCCGTTTAATGGTCCACGACAGATAAAATCATCGTCTTTCATGATAGAAACTTCACTATCAAAACTTGATTTATAACCATCCATGGTGCAGAGTTTTGAAACAGAAATAATGTTTCGCCTAAACTCAGACACATGTTAAACATCTTTAAGTACTAAAACAGAACTATCAAAAGATAGATTTAAATCTCCAATGGCAATTGCAGGAACTTTCAATCCATTGCCCATTGAGACTACCACCTCGCCATTGCTCAATTACCTTTTCTGCAAGAAACCTTGCAAGGTGTAACAAACATGAACAGTTGCCCCCGAATCCACTACCCATTCATGGGTAGAAGAGGAAACCAGAACAGTTTCAGTTACAAGAGCGACTCGCGTCTCTTTCTGTTTTGCCTTGACATCTGGATTATAATTCTTCCAGTGTCCTTTCTTACCATTCTTGAAGAACCTTCCTTTCTCCTTTGACATTTGCATGTCGCCGGTAAGGACCGTCTTCTTACTCCCAGCTGCTCTTCTTGAAATGTCCACCCTTTCTGTTCTTTTTTTGGTTTCCGCATTTCAGAGGATTCCTTGAACTACTAGGGATATTCAAGACTTGAGCACTCTTGCCCTTTTCTATAACCTCTTTGACCGCTACCAAAGATTTGAGTAACATACTCAAAGTAAACTCGTTCTTAGACATAGCGGTCCTAAAAAAGAAGTTCTTATAGAACCTTTGCGAGCATTTATTGGGAAGGTAAGATATCTCTTCCACTTTGTAAAATTATTTAAAATTGTAAACCCGTTAGGGTTTGGTTGAGTGAGCTTGTTTAGGAACTCGAAATTAAAGTTTTTCGAACAGCATATATCTCGAAAAAATATAAATTAAAAGCATGTATAAAATTAATATTTGCACATAATTCGTAATTAACAATCATTGTAACCTTTTGAAAAACCAATGATGTTAAAAACCTCGAACCGCTCTAGGAATTTCACTAGCAAGCCACGCAGTGGACGTTTACTAGCGTAACCCTAAACCAAGCTATTTACCTAGCTCTTTAATTCCAATCCACGTCAAGGTTCTTAAGACGAATGAAATTAATAGTTCGATATCTTGGACCATGTCACTATTAAAACGCGGGAAGGGACTTCGAGGGAAGTGAATTGTACTGCGGTGACATCTAAGCATTGACCATTAATTTGACCAAATAGAATCAAATCCTTGAAATTGACATACTTACTCGAACCATGCCGCATTCAATTTGATCTAATTAGCCATCCTATTTAATTATTATCTTCTAGAGTACTCGTGTTTACTAGGCACGCAAGCCACGCAGTGGACGTTTACGGCTTCGCTCCCACTACTCAATAATAATCAAATATTATTTTGGAAAACTCATCTCACAAAACCGGTAGCTCAAAAATGCAAGCAAGCCACGCAGTGGACGTTTACTCACACAATCTTACTACTTTCGTGTAGAGTCCAATTAATGGAGGTCCGATTAATTGTTTAATATCCAAATTAATGGAATCTAATTAAACATTTAATTTTAAAAATTGCTTAGTCTTTTTATTCAAAAGGTTTGTAACGAATCATGCATATCACATAATTCCTAAAGCATGCAATTTCTAAGCGCATATAATAAAACGTGCTCGCGAAAAATAAAACATGCTTTAACAATGACATAAATCCTATTTACATGCTTTTCTAAGCACAATTAATCACATAATTGCATGCTAAAGCATAATAATAAATAAACGCGCAAATAGGAAATTTAAAATCGTTATCGGGCTTTAAAACACGTAATTCCTAACTATTACATTGCCCGATCAAAATACAGATCTTCGAAATCTTGAAAATCTTCGAATACGGAAACCGTGTCGAAAACCGCATCGAACCGTCGTCGCCACGTCATCGGGGTCCGCCACGTGGCGTGTACACGCGGCGCACACGCAGCGCCAAATCGGCAGGGCCGACGTGGCGCGCCACGTCGCCGCGCCACGTCGCCGTCTTCTTCAACAAAAATCACGCCGGAAAAACGCGCCGCCGCCGCGCGCGGCGCAACCTCGTCGCCGACAACCGCCGCCTCCCAGACCCGCGCCGCCACCTTCCCGACCCGGCTGCTCGCGCTGAAACGCGGCTGCGGCGCCGCGGAATGGCGGCAGTGATGGCAAGGCGCGGCCGCGACCGCACGCAGCCGACGCGCGCCGCCGCGCCTTCCCGGCCAAGCCCGGAGTTCCGCCACCGTCCTCGCCACCCCCGACATCCTCCGGACGTCCGAACGTGCGAAACGTGGCCGGGCGATTTCGGCCGCGGCGACGGAATTGCGCAATAAATCGCGCCTCCGCCGCCGCCGCCTTTCGCCGCCTTAATTCTTCGTTTCCGAGCCGCGATTCGATCAATTGAAAGAGGGGAAACGTAATTGGAACACTCACGACCACCGGGTAACGGATTCCGGCCGAGATTAGTTCCTCAATTTCCCGAATTTCAAACGATTCGCCGGAATGAATTCATGGTGAGCAGCGAACTTCAGACGTCGATTCCGATCGCATCCGGGATCGGATGATCCCTTGCGACCAATCGACGCGAAGCTCGTAAGACGAGGATTCCAGCGGTTCAAGCCGATCGTCGATCCGACGTTGGACGCGCCGGGAATCTCCGCCGCAAGATGCGGCGGAACCCTAGATAAACTAGGGTTTTATTCGCGAAAAACGATTTTCGTCGTCTCGTATTCCGTGCCTCCCGGATCAATTACAGTACAATTAAAATACAATCACATAGCATATTGATCCTATCAACTACTCGTGGATTTTCTCACGAGAAAAACGATACAACGGGGTCAAAACAGTGGCTCGCAGGCCGCCCCAAACACGAAATAAGCCCGATAACGACGAAATAAAAAACGATTATGCAACAATCAGAGCCTAAACCAGGCTCTGATACCAATTGAAGGAATAATAGGGTTTACAGTAAGGCTACCTTCCTCCTGGTGTGTTGTCGCGGCTCCGATTGTTGCTCCTGTGTCAGATCTTCTGATCTGTGTCCCGGCCTTTTTCTCCCTCTGGGTGGTCAGAGATCTGAAGAAAATAAATTTATAACTCTCTCTGTCCCTCACGTTAATCTCGATTTTTATGAATGAAATTGTGTGAGTTTCTGAACAGAATACTAATATATATAGGCTTCAAAAACCTATATAATATTAATATATTTGTAGCCCATTAATTTAATTATAATCCAATGGGCTTCTATTAAATAAGCCCATAATATAATTAATTAATTTATTGGGCTACTAATATTTATCAATTAATTGGCCCAGCCAATTAATTCCAGATAAATAACATTATTAAATAATGTAAAATACATTAATCCATTAATAATGAATTCTGAGAGATAATAAATTACTAGGCAACTAATTGGGCGGATCGGGGGATCCAATACAAGAAATAAAGCTGGGCCTCCAATTAATTAATTATCCATGCTCACCGTGAGCAAAATTAATTAATTAACACGCATTCATTCCACTAGAGAATCCGTGCTTGACTTACCCCTTTATCCCAATTTGAGCAAGGGCTTGTATTTTAGACTTAATCGATCTCCGTATTTAAGATAGAAATATCCGTTAATTAATTAAGCTTACTGACTGCTTAAATTAATTAACATCTTGTATTCCTGAGTAGTACCACTCGACCTTATTAACACACTTTGAACTTAATCAACCGGTAGGGTTTAGTGTGCTAATCCTTTCGAGTTCCTCGGGGGATATTATCAACCCATTCCCGGGATACGGTACGCAAGATACGGACAACCGGCTGAGCCACAAATGACTACTAACACCCAAGATACGTAGATCCGGTCGCTCATTGGACGTTCACCATAGTAGGTCAAAGTGATAGATAGCCAAATGCACTCAATGAAGTCTTACCAAGCTTAAGACTAGCTAAGTCACCGAGATCTTGGTTTTCCACTAATGTCGGTTAGGAAAACACATCTCACTGTGATCCGTCAATACACCACCTTAAGTGTACCAAGTAAAGACAAGCAACTAAGACAAGCCACTTCTTATCTAAAGCTGCAGCTTAAACCGACAACTTCATCCTTAAGTTGTCTCACGGTGTTAACTTGTTTATATCTTGTCGGTTCAACCAATTTGTGTTGTCTTCTGTGATACCCGACACACCACACAAATCTAACTTTTATACAAGATAAAGGATAACATGTGCAAATATACATATTTATCAGATAGGAGAATCAAACAGTGGTAAGGACAAAAACACATTGTATACAAGCATAAAAGTGCTTCCAGTATACAAAATCCCAACACTTCGTCACCAGCTCCTGAAGACCAGAGCACTCCAGAGCATCGAACATGGGTTCCAAGAAGGAGATATCAACTTGTCGGAAGGCCATAGTTGGTTCAAACTGAATCCTGGATGCCATTATCTCCTCTATATTCTCAGGAACTTGAGATGTCGCCATTGAAATCTGCAAAATAACTTGTTAGCACTTGAAAATAGAGTAAGTTAGTAAGTATTCAGCAGGTATCAATACATTACCGAGTACTAAAGAGCTTTGAGAGATGCAAAAGCGAGACAGTTAGGATGGTTTTTGAGAAAGAAACTGAACGCTTGAAAATAGCTCTTAAGTTGAAAATGGCGAAAAGTGGGGAGGAAGATAGAAGATGAAAGATTTATATATCTGACTGATTATAAGTTTAGATCCAACGATCCTATTTTAATCTTTCAAATCTATAGACGGCTGAGATTAAAAGTTATAAAAGGAATGATTACAAAAGCCGTCTCAAACATAGACTTACGTAATAAAGGTAAGTGAGAAGACATGCATTAAATGCGCGACAGACAGCATTAATTACTCAGTTTATGCGAATGAAAAGATTTCCTACTGACCTTTCCTTAAACTAATTAATGGCGGGAAATAAATGTACATTAACTACTGACTGCGTGCGACTGATATAATAAATGCAGACATGCTTCAGAAAAGAAATTAAGTATATGATACTACGCAAACCTCTTCAGCTGAACTTTCGATCAGCTGGTTACCGTTATATCGCAGGAGGATGATTGATGTACCGATAAGCACGTTCCCCCCTTGCGTATGCAGTATGATTCTTCCCATTTGAATCACCGTACGGAGTCTACCGACTTGTCGTCTTGGTTCCATCTACGATACCAAATATTTCCAATTCTCCACGGACCGCTATCAGTAGTTGTCTTCTACTGATGCATTTCGGTAGGATCCGATGAGACCTAGCTCAACTGATAATTCTCTGAATCTGTTCTCAGCTAGTGGTTTGGTCAGTATGTCTGCCCTTTGTTTGTCAGTATGGATCTTCTCCATTCTGATATCCTTCTTCTCGACATGGTCTCTGATGAAGTAGTGTCGGATATCCACGTGCTTGCATCTCGTATGTAGAACCGGGTTACGAGTTATGGCAATAGCACTTGTGGAGTCACGGTAGATGGGCACTTCATTCCGAATGATACCATAATCTCTCGGTTGTTGTCGAAGCCAAAGGATCTAGCACAAGCAACTTCCAGGCAGCCATGTACTCGGCCCGGTAGTGGACGTTGCTCCGAGTCTTTGTTTCTTTGAGAACCAAGATATCGACTTCTTTGCGCCTAGAACCGACACGTTCGGAAGTTGACTTACGATCTATCCCGCATCCTGCATAATCGGCATCGGAATAACTTTGTCGGTATTAGATTATCATCGGCAGGATACCATAACCCAAAGATCGGGTGTTCCTCTCAGATAGCGCAGAATCTTTTTAGCTGAGTCGAGATGACTTCGCTTGGGATCCGCTTGAAATCTTGCGCATACACCTACAGCATAAGTTATGTCAGGTCGGCTAGCTGTTAAATATAATAAAGAACCAATAATAGCTCTATAATCGGTAGAGTTAACGAAGCTCCCTCTTTGTCTAGATCGATTTTAAAATTCGTATTCATGGGGATTTTGGACCGGCTTCTTGGAGTCGCAGCCGAATCTTTTGAGAAGGTCTCGAGTGTATTTGGCTTGATTGATGAAGATTCCTTCAGGTGATTGCTTTACTTGAAATCCAAGGAAATAATTCATCTCTCCCATCATGGACATCTCGAATTTCTCTTTCATCATCTTCTCGAAGCTGGCGACATATGATCTCGTTTACGCGTGAAAATGATGGCGTCCACGTAGATTTGCACCGGTAGGATGTCATCTCCCGACTTTATGTTGAATAGGGTGCGATCTACGTCCCCTTACGAAAACCTTTACGAAGTAGAAAGTCCGATAGGGTATCATACCAAGCCACGGGTGCTTGTTTTAACCCATACGGAGCTTTCCTAAGTCTGTACACCTGAATGTCCCCTGCTGAAAGTCGGGCGGTTGTTCCACGTAGACTTCTTCCTTCGTACGCCGTTCGGAAAAGCGGACTTTACATCCATCGATAGACTTTGAAGCCTTGATGTGTTGCATAAGCTAGGAATAGACGAATGGCTTCCAATCCTAGCGGCCCGGAGCGAATGTTTCATCAAAGTCAATTCCTTCGCCCGATTGTATCCCTTTGCAACTAGTCGTGCTTTATTTCGACAATGACGTTGTTTTCATCTCGCTTGTTTTTGAAGACCCACCTGGTACCAATGACATGCTGATGTCTAGGTCTGTCTACAAGCTCCCAAACTTCGTTTCGAACGAACTGGTTCAGCTCTTCTTGCATGTCGATGATCCAGTCAGCATCATTAAGTGCGTCCTCTATCGACTGAGGTTCTTCTGTAGATAAGAAACATGAAAATAGTGAGCTTTCGCCTTGATTAAATCTAGATCTTGTTCTTATCGTTTTCGATGGATCTCCAATGATAAGATCGAAGAATGAGCATCTAGCCATGATCGTCGAGTACGGCTTCTTCTTCGATACAACCTTCGAGAATCGGTAGGAGTGTTAGGCATTTCAGTAGTACTGTTCTGAGATTGCAATATTTCAGTAAGAAGGTTAGGATCCACTGAGTTTCCAGGTTCAGGGGCATTTAGGTCAAGAACATTAATCGTTCCCCCTGAGTTTATATTCTCAGTAGAGGTCTCAGTTAACACTGGGGCTTCCTCATCGACCGATGTTACCTGTTGTTGATTCTGTTCGGGAGAATCAACTAGGTCAGCTACGTCGACTGTTAGTTGAGTCTGAGTTTGTTCATTGTCTGACTCATTATCCCAACAATGCTGGATCTTTTCAGCTTTATCAGTAAGTTCGAGATCCTGTAGCTTGCTGCTGACATCATCAGTATTTAACTGTGTATCTTCCCTGTTCTCAGTAACAAATTCATCAAAAACAACATGATGGCTTTCCTCCACACAAAGAGTTCGATAGTTAAAGACTCTGAAGGCTTTACAGACTCGAGAGTATCCTAAGAAAACTCCTTGATCAGATTTGCTATCAAAGACCTTCAGCTGATCTTTCCCATTATTGTGGATAAAGCAAGGACAGCCAAGAATATGAAAATGAGAAATAGAAGGAATTCTCCATTTCCATAGTTCATATGGTGTCTTCATGTGTTGCTGAGTGAGTAGTGAGCGATTCTGAGTGTAACAGGCGGTGTCAGTAGCATCAGCCCAGAACTTCGAGGGTAGTCCAGAATCTGCGAGGAGCGTTCTTGCTACTTCTTTGAGTGTTCTGTTCTTTCGTTTAGCAAGTTCGTTCTGCTGAGGGGTGCGAGCAGCTGATGTCTCGTGTTTAATTCCCTCTTTATCGCAGTATGTCTTAACTACTGAGTTTAGAAACTCTGTTCCTCTGTCCGAGCGAATTCTTTGAATCTTGATGTCCTTTCCCACACTGAGCTTCTTCAGCAGATTGGGCAACTCAGTTTGAACATCAGATTTATTGGCGATGAAGATAACCCAAGTATATCTCGAGTAGTCGTCAATAACGACGAGGGCATACTTCTTGCCTCTTATAGTCACTGGAGAGACTGGCCCGAATAGGTCCATGTGCAGCAGCTGAAGGATTCCATCAGAGGAAGGTGACGGAATAGGTGGATTGCTACTCTTTGTTTGTTTTCCCTTCAGACATGCTTCACAATTTCTGTCTTTAACGAACGATTCGTTGGGCGAGTCCTCGACTTTGGAGTTCTTGGCTAGCTTGTTCATGGTCTTGAAGTTCGAGTGGTGAGTCTCTTGTGCCATAGCCATCCTGACTTGTCACCGGTTTTGTCCGTGCTAGTAAGCAAGCCTCCGGTTTCTGCGGTTTTCCAGTCTGCAACATAGATGTTTTTCCTCCGCGATCCTGATAACACTATTTTCCCTGTAGATTTATCAACAACATCACAGAAACCAGCGTCAAAGATAACTCTGTTAAGATTATCACAGAATTGACTGACAGAAAGGAGATTATGTTGAAGTCCTTCAACATATGTTACTCTTGGAACTGAAGCAGTCCCAATGTTCAGCGTTCCGTATCCCCTTGTGTAGCCTTTAGAATTGTCTCCAAACTCAATTCTGGGACCATCTTCTTGTACATGGTTGGTCAGCAGGCTCTTCTGATATGTCATGTGTCTTGAGCAGCCGCTGTCCACTATCCATGGGTCCTTATGCACCTGCAAAACAGAAGCATCTTTAGGTACCCTTTGGTTCAGTTGGGTCCTTACTGGTTAGTGGGTGATTTCGGAACCCAAATCTGTCTCGGGACCTTAGAAGTCTTAAACTTCTTCTTCTGAACCTTGTCAGCTTTCTTCTCCACAGGACTTGGAGATACTGACTTTCTGCTGATGATTTTGGGTTCAAGCGCTTTCTTCTTCTGAGTCTTTGCGCTTCTCCTGACCCTGGGCTCATAGTAGTACGAGCCGTACTGAGCCGGGTGCTCATACAGTAGCTCCTTGTACTGTTCTGCCCATCTGACCTTCTTGGTTCCCCCTAAGTTCGATCTCGGTGTCCTGGGGCTAGAACCTTTGGTCAGTTGTTTGTTGCTGATCGGCTGAGGTGCGATTACTTTCAGTTTGTTCTTCGCCTGAGGTGTGGTGTCAGCAGCTTGCACCTTTCCTCTGACGAACCTATCAGCCAGTGTTGCTGAGCTTTTGGAGGTAGAAGCTTCGTGGGTATAGCCAAGACCTTCTTTCACAGCAGTTGGCCGTTGTGCTCTGAGCATGCTTTCGAGTTTCTCCTTAGCTCCCAGGTATTGTTCAGTCATCAGCCCTCTCCAGACTTCATCACTTCTCCTGAGAGAATCATAGTCCTTCTGTATGTCTGAGAGTTTCTGACTGAGTTGGGCTATTTCAGTCTCTTTCTCCAAATTGTCCTTGGTCAGGACTGAGATCTGAGTCTCTTGAAGCTGAGACTCAGTCATAAGAGATTCGATCTCTTCCTTGAGACTCAGTTCGTCAATGGTTTCACTGGGCTCCATCGCAAAGGCTTCGAACTTTTGAAGCTCTAATTCGAGCTTGTTTTCTTTAATCTGAGGAGTTCCTTGGCTCAGTACAGCCAGGGCGTCCCAAAGTTCTTTCGCCGTTTTGCAGTCCTGCACCCTCCCGAGGTGTGAGTCACTGAGCGTTGTCAGTATAGCATTTCGTGCGACTCGGTCGAGGTTATGCAGCTTTTTCTCTTCAGGCGTGAAGGCAGATTATGTGTACGAGTATAGGGATGAATGAAGAGATGTTTGTGCAGAGAAAATGTTTTCAATGATCAGTTCGAGAAGACCAGTATTTCAGAACAGGTGGTCAGTTGAACACCGTGCGCTCTGATACCAATTGTTGGTCCGGAGACAAATATCAGGTGTAGAGGGGGGGGGTGAATACACCTGAGTACCGTTTCTTTTTCTCGGTGAAGGTCAGCTGAAGCTGTTGGTTGTAACTGATGAACAGTGCCAAATAAACCTTCGATCACGGGACGAGTGTGTCGCTCTCGAGCTCTCCCTACCGACTTTTGTCGGTACTTGAAACTCAGTCGGAGACTTTAAGTGTGCGGATAAGTGTGGGGCCCAGAGTTTGTCTCTTTTTGAAAACGTGTTTTCGCAGATTAAATTCTTTTGGCTGTGCGATTTTAGAAATACGTTTTATGCAAACTTATGATTTTCAAAGGTTTGTATGCAATAAAACAGTAAAGAACACAAGCAGTTTAACGTGGTTTGGATACGCAAGATCCTACGTCCACGGTCCTGAACAGAGCAGGATAACTTGTTGATTAGTCTGAGCAAGTCTCAGCAAGGAAACTGTGCACAGGACAGATCCTTCTAAGTTATAGTCCTTAGAGACTTTACAATTCAAACCTAAGTTCGAAAGGGGGCGAAAATAGTTCTCCAACTAATGAAGGAGTTCTTACAATAAGAACAGTTCACTAAAAATGAACTCCTTCGAATCTAAGCTATAAATCTGACAATGAGCTTAGGTAGAGAAGAAAGGGATCTAAAGACTCTAGAGAGAAGAACCACAAAAATATTCTAGTAAATGCAGATTCTTCGCTGGATATTCTGATTGAGTTGCTAGAGTGTTTGAGAGCTTGAGCAATTTCCCTTTTTAATTTCGTGCTTCGCGCTCTTGTGGAGCTTCGAATTCTTCTCTATTTATAGCTGTGAGCTATGGCATATGTCCGTTGGAGAAGACGATGCCACGTGTCACAAGCTTCCAAAGAAAACGGCCATTAATTCGAACTTGTTGCGGCGGGGGCGGTTAATTGCGTACATGAGAGCGGCTTTCTTGTTTGGAGCGAGGTAAGGCGTTGTCGGCTTCTCATTGGTCGAGGTTTGTGGTTGGTGAGAATGTCGAGTTGATCGTTCAAACAACCTCGTATGATCTTCTTCGAACTTTCGAAAAGACTTAAGTAGGCTGGGTCGCTTTACGTCGGATACGATGGCTGCAAAGTCTCTGTCTTCTTCGACTGAGTCGGCTGACAAGGAATGTAACTTCTGAGTATGTCAGCTGGCGACTGCGAAGGTACTGGGCTTGCATGAGTTCTTCTGCTGATAACTTATCAGCTGCTGGATTGGCTTCTACTGAGGTCTACTCAGCTGATGACTGAAGAACGCAAGCGATTACACTGATGACGTGGGGTTCTGAAAAGTATCTTCGACAGAAGATCAGTTCAACAATTACCCCGTACAGGACTTAGACAAGAATATAAAAACGATTACAACAAGTCTAACCTATACATCATCTAATCCTAACGACACACTGAATTACTGATATCAGCTCGGTTTTGGGATCTTCAATTCCATAGTACTACTATGATTTTCCCCAATTTTCTTTTAACCACGAACGGCTGAGTATCATCTACTGACTCATATCCAACAGCATCCCCTCTCGGCGGACTATTGATCACATGTATAAATCAAATTGGGTATAAACAAACACATTAAGCGATAAAAGGCTTATTAAAAATAATACTTACCAAAGCCTGAGAGTACTGCAAGCTGGAACAGGACCCTCCCCTGTGCTTGCTGACTCCAACACCCGGCTCTGGCTCTGAATTCCTACATCGAGACGCAGTGTCCGACTTCTGCACCACCTATGGCCTTGCCCAATACTCATTTAGAGCGGCCCACCTCTCGTCAGTAATGTAACTTGGCTTTGCTGGACGCCTTTCCTTCATATCATTGTGTCAGCCACTAAATCGTCTGGCTGCCTTCTTTTGCCACATCTCATAGACCGCGTTCTCCAATTTAGGAGGCCATCGAAAGTATTTATGCAATTTACAAAATGTAACATGTTAAATAAATTAAAGTCTTAATTTATATTTTAATACAAAAAAGTGTCTTGAATTCTTCAAAATACTGCTCCTTAATTTCTGGGGGAGTCAGCTTCCAAGTGAATCCAGTCGGATTATTAATGAGCTTGAAACATTCAGAAATTGTATGAGCAAATTTGGAAGGCTCAAGCAATCTCCTAAAACATAAATCAGTTTTTAATTAGAGGTGAATTGCAAACAGTTGATATATTAAAACAAAAAAAATTGGTTACAACATACCCATCAACAGAAATCTCAAACTAGCGCCTACTATCAACCATTCGTACGGATACAATCGGATGTGAATTTGGGGCTGATTAATTTAACTATTCTCTTTTCGTTAAGGGACTCTATGCCAGTTGGCTTATCTAATAAGTAAGATAAAACTGATGAATTTTTAGGTTTTAGCTTATATCTTGTTTGCTCTTGTATAGATAATAAACCAGCAAACACTAACTTGTATTTTATTTAGTTTTTCTTGTTAAGGATCTCTTCTAATTGCCTACTATAATCAAGTTATTATACTTGAGTGTGATGGAATTCTAGATCTCTTCTAATTGCCTACTATAAGATCTATGAAAGGCGTCTTAATGACTTCTTGTCTCTTCTCTTATTTATGTCGTAGGATGTGTTGAAATAATTCTGATTATAAACTCCGTTTAACTTCTTCATCATTCAACTTGTGATCACATAGTTATCTATTGAACTTATGCACAAGACTAAGTAAAAAGTGCAACAATTGTTACTGACCACTAGCAACAACTACAAATGGTTTAACTAGATGTAAAAACTCTCAATTTCAAATTATGCTTAAAAATTGAGCATATTTAATATACGAGTCTATGCTAGAATTTCTTGATGGTTATAAGAATTGTTTGATGTCCGTAATTCACAAAGTAAGTTGTGCGCAATAGCATCTTTTATGAGATTATATTATGTTATCATTCTGAAATTAATGGCAAAGAGGTTTTGAGGTCTCCCTCCATCTCATTTAACTTGTCTCTATTTCCTTTTCAAGCCATCCAACTCAACTTGTCTTTAATCCAAAAAAGAATGTTTTTATATTGTAGGATTCACACATTTACTACTAAAACTCATCTCACCTTAATAACCGCATCGGAAAGTTTGAAGTCAAGTTATATGGGACAGATGGAGTATTTGGTTCGGTTCCTAAAATGCATGGGAAACTGATACACCCCTATCACCAATGCTTCTAGGACGAGTTTAAATCACTGAAATGGAAAAGTGTTACTTAAATCAGATTTACAAGACCTTGTGTCAAGATTTTACATAATTAAAAAAAAAAATTAACACATTTCTTCTCTATTTTCAATTTTAAGTTTTCTTGTGTGGAATACCTTGGATCATAAGGTCCGCAATTTTTATGTTGAGGATGGGTAAAGGTAAGAAAAACCCACCCTTTAAACTTATGTCGTTATATTCGAACTCAATAAAATCAACATTGTCATTTGTCAATGTCGTCATACTTGATGTAGCAATGCTAGGGTGATCTGGTAGGCAGACAAAATTATGTGAAAAATAGAAATATGCTCATAATCTTTATTTTTTTATATATATAAATAATATAATTTGAATATTTTTGACTTTATGCATAAAACATATAAAAAATATGCATAATATACATTCCAACCTACAACAAATTGCTTCTTATTCCTATTTTAAAGAGCCAACATACATGATCCATCCAAACAATGCTAATATCACTTTCATCTATTTTTTAGATCATAATATAAAAATCAAATTTCTTGTTATATTTATTTATTAAGAAAGGCTAATCAATGTTGGACAAAATCATTGCCCAATTACAAGAAGATTGAGAAAAGAGGCCCAACAGGTGGCGGGGCGGTTTTGAACTGGATTTCTCAGCGCCCAAAACTGAAACCCTAAACCCTCTGACCGAAATCGAAGGAAATGGAGGATCATGACCTGGAAGAAAGCGAGCAGAAGCTCGAAGTTGAGGTTGCTCCGGCGCTAATTGCCGTTCACCCCAATCAAAAATCCGTATCCGTCGCCGTCGGATCGGATCTCCGGGTTTTCAGTTTACAGTAAGAATGCTTAATTTTTCGCAATTTAGATGGATAAGTATGTTTGGTTTGTCCTAATTATGCACTTTTTGTGAAGGTGTGGTTCTGCAGCTGAACTATTGGACGAGACTGGAGGGCACAAAGACTCTATTCGCGCCATTGGATATAGTAGAAGCGGACAGCTCCTTGTGTCAGGTGGAGATGATAAGCTAGTCAAAGTTTGGGATACTAGTTCTTGGCTTTGTGTTTATTCTGTGTAAGCAATATCTATTGAATTGTTGAATCTGAAAAGAAATTCTAAAGTGGTGTGATGAGTGTTCTAAAAGGTTGTTTGTGTTAATGCCGGCAGGGTTTCGGAGAAGAGAGTCACTTCTCTTGCAGTAAGTGATGATGACAAATTTGTGTGTTTTGCGGATAAGTTTGGCATTGTCTATGTCGTGGATATCGGAGATTATAATGATGGAAATCCGGCTCTGGTTAAGAAGAAGGGAGTCCCAATTCTTTCGCATTATTGTAGCATAATTACTAGACTGGTATGCTTTTTTGTATATGATCTATTTGTTTCTCATGCTATATTTCCATCATCTGATGGTTTAACTGAGTACATGTGTTTATGTATCCATTTTTCTAAGCTAATTATTGAATTCATTCTTTAGGCATTACTCCCATAATCCCATTTATGCTATTTACACGGGAGTTTATTCTTACTACTATCATTGTGCAGGAGTTTTCACCAGATGGGCAATACATTGTTAGTGCTGATCGAGACTTCAAGATTCGTGTAAGAATGATTTCCTTCTTATTATTTATTCAATTTGTATTGCTGTGCTCTTCAAATTGTATGGAGTGTTTCCTTACTGCTGCTTCTTGCAGGTTACCCTGTTTCCAAAAGATCCTTTAAAAGGGGCTCATGAGATACAAAGTTTTTGCCTTGGTCATACTGAGTAAGTGCTTTTCTTCGATTATGTTCATTTTAACTAGTTTTGGGTTGTGACAAGTTACTGGATAATTTATCTTTAGACAACCAACATGACTGACACATATATGAGTATAGGGAGAAATTTAGTGAGTTAATGATATGGAAACTCAGAGGATTCTCTGCGGAAGAACTATATGGGCACATAACCTGATCTGTTTGATTATCATAAAACTTTATGGATAAAGTTGATCATGTAATCACATGGATAGGAAAACTGTTGCAATTTCAATATCAACATAGGTACCTCTCTTTGCTTTTACCCTGTAGCGAATTTTAGATGTTTCTATCTTCAATTTCCACTCAGATGATAAATTGATATTGGCTAAATATTAAATTCCTACTTCTTATGTGATTATCACCAGGTTCGTTTCCTGCCTTGCATTTGTCAGTTGCCAGGATTATCCACAGGGACTTTTAGTCTCAGGAAGTGGTGATTCCACGGTGAGTTAAAGAAATTCTGAAGTTAAATTTCATATTGATGGTTATTGAGCTCATGTTTTGTTGGCTGTCTTGAAGGTTCGATTGTGGGACTATGTCTCTGGTTCTCTTCTTGATACATGTGTGCTGGATGCTAAGGTAGGGTTGCAGTTTAATTTGTATGCTTCATACTTCTGATGGCAACTATCACTTAATTGTTATCTTTTGACCTTGGGAACGAGTGTTTCTCTTCTGCCATTCTTTCTCTTGTTCTGTAAAATAAAATTAATGTTGGGTTCGGTTTTAATCCTCTACATTCCTGAAGGCAGGACTTTTAAGTTCTGATCAAAAGCAAGATGAGGTGTTACCTGCTGTGACCGATCTTTGCGCTTCTTCTGATGGCTCACTAGTTGCTGCTATTCAGAGGTGTACCATTGCTTACACTTGCTTTTAACTTAACTCATTAGATATCTCTTCTGGAACAAAAGGCAGATATTGATCCTTCTATAGTTACTTAAGCTTGCCAGGGATAGTGGTGCTAAGATGCAACTTTTCTACCAAGACTCTTTCCATTGGCAAAGTGAGTATTCTAAAGCAGCAGCTTTTAAATCTTGAATGATGTACGACAGTACACACGATACAGTTAATTGTTAACTGCATCTCAGAAGAATTGTCTGTTGATCATTTGAAGAAGCTTGCTGTGATATCTAATAACTCCCTCGTGTTCGTTTACCCTTCTCAATGTGTACTCCAGGTGGTTTCTATATCAGGAGAGACATTCATTCCAACAAGCATCGGAACTGCTTCTTCAGTCCCCTTTTTGTGGATGGTCATGGGTGCATCCACCTCAAACACTACTGATTCTTTACCTTTAGCTCGTTTGAGGGTCATTTCCGGGTTTGCATCTGAAACATCGGTAGTAGAAGATACACAGATACCGGGAGGAGAGCCTCTGCTTCAGGCATTACAAGGAAGATTGTCAATAGGTGAAGAAGCATTCTCAACAGCTGCTGAAGCAGTCAAGGCTGCAATGCGCAGTTTGTTGATCAAGAAGCAATACTCATCAGAGAGACGGCAGGTCAGGAAAAGGGGACGAAACGATAAGAAGAATCAACCACCAACTTTGTCATAGCTAAGTCTGTAAGTTTGTCGCTGCCCTACTCAGATTCTCAGCATACTTAGTAGTATATGAACTTATCAATTAACAAATGTTCTGCATTGTTTTTTATGATTATTTAGCATGCCCAATATTTTATATTTATGGAATTTTAACTAGTTAAGAGACAAGTAGGAGATATAAAATGTAATCAAGTTAACTTGTCTGGAGTGCAATTTTTGTTTAGTAGTCTTTCATGATTTGTTAATTGGCTGGCATTGCTTTTGGAAAATTCGTTGAAGTGGCATTGTTGATTAAGACATCCTAGTGCAGAGTCGAAAATCACTTGTCTTAATCCCAATACATTCTTTATTCTCCTTGTCTTTGATGTCTTCCCAGCTTGATTATACACCGTATTTGGTAGATCTTTAATCGTGAATGAATGGAGTTCGATTACGGAATGAGGTCCCCCCCCAAAGACCAAACTTCCACAATTATACAGAAGAAGAAAAAAAAATGTGTAGCTGTTTTTTTAGTAGGTCAAGACTATTTATTAGTATGTAATTGGAAGTTGATTATGATATCATGTTTTACACTAGAGAGTTTCGTTCTAAATTTGATATATTGGACAGTGATTTCATCTTTGTATAAGAAAAAAAAGCTAATATATATATATATATATATATATATATATATATATATATATATATATATATATGTGTGAACATCTTACATCCATTGATCAAGTAAAATGGATGACTAGGATTTAAAGATATTTTATTTATTTTAGTATTCTTTTTAATAAGAAATAAGGGATTAAGGGTAGTTTGGGGATGTGTAAAAAAATAATAGATGGGTTCCCTTTTCTTCTCTTTCATTTTCCAAAACTTTCAAATTGAAAACATTTCGTAGGTCCTCCAAGCTTCAAACTCGCTGAAAATCGACGTCATTCTTCGATTCGCATCTTCAAAATCGACGCCATTCTTCGATTCACATCTTACACCAACCGCCTTCGAGGAATCGTTGTGTATGAACGGGGTACGATTGTAAATGTGCATATAAATTTGTGCGAAACGCAAGAGATGGAGTGAAGAGACCTTGCCGGAATTGAGATCAGTTGTGGGAATTGAGACTGATTCCTCAAGGAGAATACAGATTTGTGTTGGCAAAAGTCCGATTTGTAAAAACCGAAGGTATGTTCGAATTTTGTTGTTTAATTTTTTTTCAAAAATGCTAGGGTTTATTCATTTCAAAATATATTTTGGGAATATATTTTCAATCTAGTTGATACAATTTTTTTCGAAAGAGGGATTAGAAAAATTAGGGTTCATACATATTAGGGTTCATACCAAATTAGGGATTGAAATTGGGGGTTTTGTCGAAATGATAACAGTTTATATGCACATTGTCTATAAAATATATGCACAAGTCTTTGTGTACCTTTCGTATGCACGTTAACAACTAAATCTTTTCCATGGGTATTTCATATGCACAATCATGAGTATTTTATATGCACATTATCTATATTTCGTATGCACATTATCTATATTTCATATGCACAATCACGGGTATTTTATAACAGTCTATATGCACACCATGGGTATTTCATATGCACATGATCTATATTTCGTATGCACATTATCTATATTTCATATGCACAAACACGGGTATTTTATAACAGTCTATATGCACACCATGGGTATTTCATATGCACATGATCTATATTTCGTATGCACATGATCTATATTTCGTATGCACATTATCTATATTTCATATGCACAATCAAGGGTATTTTATAACAGTCTATATGCACACCATGGGTATTTCATATGCACATTAAGTAATCATTATATGCACATTTTTATACAGATGACTAGCAAGAGAAAGGCAGCGGCTTTGATCGGTGGGTCTAAATCCCAAATCAGTTCAAAGATAAGAAAACGAGGAAAAATAGATGTCAAAGGAGGGAAAGTGGATAGGAAAATGAAGGTGTTGAAGTGGAAGTATGTAAAGACACATTTGTTAGTTCAAATTTGTCTCATATTTAATGAAGTTGTTACCAATTTGTGCAGGAATGAAATTGTCTTCTATGATGGTGTTGAAGTGGAAGTATGTAAAGACACATTTCTCAGTTTAAAACCAAGAAGACATGTTACCAATTGGTGGATCTTTGGTCTCGATCGATGGTTGAATGGGAAGGAAGGTCTGAAATCAAGTTCCACACAAAGGCCTTTTTTTGCAAGCGCGAACTCTAGGTTTGATGCAGCTGAAGTAAATTGGGTATGAAAAACATGTTCCGTAGTTGTTTTGAGTAAGGGTAGAACATATATATATTACTTGTTTTTTGTATGCATATTTGTATAAAAATGTCTGCACATTTGATTGAAAATGTACGCACACAAACAATTGCAATCGTAATTTTTTTGTTAGCACATGTGTATATAAATATATGCACATTTGTATAAAAATGTCTGCACATTTGATTAAAAATGTGAACACACAAACAATTGCATACATACTAAAACAATCGCCAGAATTACTATATTAACGAGACGCCAATAACAAGTCCACATATTACAATATTCTATCACGAAAAAGAGTAGTTGAACGTACGCACTTATCATTGAAAACGTCTGCACATATCATTGAAAACGTATGCATATAATCCATAAAT
This sequence comes from Lavandula angustifolia, assembly GCA_028984105.1. NCBI lineage: Eukaryota > Viridiplantae > Streptophyta > Magnoliopsida > Lamiales > Lamiaceae > Lavandula > Lavandula angustifolia. Next base: position 7,071,122 of record CM054819.1, on the reverse strand, counting down.
TTTCTGCACATATGCAGAGGGTTCTCCGAACGTCTACAATAAAAAACTAATTCCATACAATCAGTAAAGAGTTCAACTCCAAACAATTACTCCCTCCGTCCCATTCATAATGTCTTGTTGGGTTTCGGCACGGAGTTTAAGATAGTGGGTGTAAAGGTTAAAGTAGTGGTGGAAAAGTATAAAATAGTGGGGTCCACTTATTTAGATGATTGTGGTCCACTCATTTCTTACCATTTTAGGTATGAGACAGTATGAGTGGGACAACCCGAAATGGTATACATGACAGTATGAATGGGACGGAGGGAGTATAAAAGATGTCTTCATTCATCTTCAAGGTCGGGTTGGTCGCAGAAGGTAACTATAAGAAAACTCATCCTCCCCCGAACAATAAACCGACGCAGAAGGTAACACACTTGTCATAGTTGCCCTTACCCGTGAAAGGAGCAAATATCACGTTATACCTGTGTATGCACATTTAACGTAAAAATTATGCACATCGTCAAAATTTTCTGCACATATGCAGAGGGTTCTCCAAACGTAAAAATTATGCACATCGTAAAAATTGTCCTTACCCGTGAAGGTAACACACTTGCCATGGTTGTCCCTGACCCTCACGATTGCATAACACGTACCTATGCTTGATAATGAGATCGGTAACACGAACGGTACTCAAACGGACATCAAAACCACAAATCCCAGCGTATATTTTGTAAAATCGAACCCCATCATCCAAATTCAAAAACTTTTGGCCAACAAACGGTGTAAGCTCTACCGGACACACGAGGCTATACAACATAGACGTTTTTTCGATAAAACATTCGTCAAAACATCTTTCGGACTCATTCTCGCCATCTTCCAAAGAAAGGAAAGACGAATCAAATTATGCTTAAAATAATACAAATTAAGCTTAGATATCAATAAATTACTTTTTATAAACCCTAAATCGCATCAATTCACAAATAGAACAACAATAGAAATTTGCTACTCAAAAGCCCTAAAAAGGTTCAATTGACCCAAAAAAATTAAACGATATGTAACTTCAATAGACAAAAACGCGAATCAGACAATAACGAATTCAGCAACAAGAAGATGATTTCCCCCATCAGAAATCACGAATTCACACAAAAATGAGGCGAAATCGATTAATTAACTTACCCATATCTTGTCGCCTACGATTTGAAGAAATTAGAGATACGAAACGATAGGATTTCGGAGGAATGGAGCTTCAAGACGATTACATTTCTAATTCGCGAGGATTGGAGAAGATCTTCATCCTTCACTTTTTCATCTTACTCGATCCTGTGCTCAAGAAATGTGGTTTTGGTTTGGTGAAAAAAATAACAACACAAATTACTTGAATACCCTTAATGATATATTTTTAAGTCAAAAATTCTTTTCTTTCCTCCTTAAATTCGAGCCACACATCACAAAAATAGATGGATAGATCTTGTTCTCCTTTCTCTCAATAAAACCTTATTCTCAAATTATCTTATATATATATATATATATATATTGTACTCCCTCCGTCCCATAGAAAGTGTCTCCTTTCTATGGGGCACGGAGTTTTAGGTGAATTATTTTAGTTGATAAAGATGTGGGGTCCATATAATTAATAAATTATTTAGAATGAGTTTGTGAGGTAGATAGGTGAGATTCATGTAATTAATTAATTATTTTGAATTGATTTGAGTAGGTAAAGGTGTAGGACCCACTTCCTTTTTAAAAAATGAGACACTTTTTATGGGACACCACGAAAAGAAAAGGAATATACTTTCTATGGGATGGAGAGAGTATATAAATGAAAAAAATCTAGGAGAATAGAGAGCCCAATTGTGGACGATTGATGTAGATTGGCAACCAATAATTCAAAGAATGAACATAAGAGAAGACAATTGGACATTGATAGATTGATGAAGAATGTGGGGCCATTTGGTTCTCCCGAAGAAAAAAACGATTTCAATTTAAAAAATAAAAATAAAACAAGAACCTGCATTCATCCCCTGGCTAAAATTCCATGTTTTAATCTAACCAATATTTTTATATTAAGTTTGACACATGGAATATGATTAATGTTTTCTATATAATTTGTAAAAATAAAAATATAATTTTATCTAATGCACACTTCAAATATCAGTTATCAATTCCAATTCCAATTCCACAATATATAAAATATTGTTCTTTGATGTCCTATCAAACACCTGATTGTGAACACGAACACGATGTGTTATGTAAAGGACAAAGAATTATGGGATGAGATCACTTGTTCAATAAATTTCTATTTAATTGATATCTGATTTAAAACGACGTAGTTTGTATTATAAAAATGCATATTCTAATTATTTATTAAATTCTTTTTTCAATCTTATCCTTTTAATTTATAATTTTTAATACAAAATTATGTCATTTTGAATCGAACATCAATTAGACAGGGATTTATTGGACGTGTGATCTCATCCCAAGAATTACCTACTTTTGTTTTGAGAAATTAATGATTATTTAGTTGAACGGGACGTGGCTAATGGCCATGCTTTTGTATCAGATAAGCCACCAATAGATAGACATTGAATTCAAGGTCATAAGATCCCCAACCCCATATTTGACTTCAATTCTATATTTATTTTATTTAACTTATTACTACATTATGTGTGTATAGAAATGAAAATGCTCGAGTTTCATGACGTCTAGTGTTACGTAAATAATCATTCACTTTTCATTTGATAATTTGTTATATTTATGTTGGAATTTAGATTTACAAAGTAAGTGAACCCGATTATGACAATTACTATATTCATTCCACTAGAAATGATACTTTTTTTTATTAGGATGTTTTGCTATAAATGATACATTCCTAAAATGACAAAAATTATGTGAACTATATTTAATTATAAAAAAGTCAAACAATCTACATCAAGTAATACAATTTTTTTTATTCTTGTACCGAAAAGAAACGTATCGTTTCTAGTTGGACAAATGGACTATCAAGTTTAGGAATATTTGATAGGAGGGTATCTGAATCAAAATTTATACGAACTCTAGTAAAGTATTCTCGTCGTCCTTTTTGACTAATCTCGTTTCAGCACGAAGATTAAAATGAGTGATTGATTGTGTTTCGATGAGTGGGTTCCTCAAAGAAAAGTGAAATTTGTTTAGTAATTATTTTCCATTTCATAAAATAAAACAAGTCAAGTGAGATAGCTCAAAAATAAAAACAAAACAAATTAAACAGGACGGAGGAAATATTTATTTTAAGTCTATTAAAATCAAAATTTTGAAATAATATCTAAACATCGAAGTTTCTCAATCCCTTGCCACTAAGTAGTGATTTTTTTGGCAAAATCTACATTTATTTCCCATTCCAAATATTAATTGAATGATCTCGAATCCGAAATCCAAACCTGGACCTGATTTTCAAGATGCGAATCAAAAGCCTCTTTAATTATTTTAAATGTTGCATCTGAATTATATAAGTGTAGAGGGCCGGCCGCATATCTATAATTTCAACAATATAGACTTTCTTAACTATTTTTATACGTAATATCTCTACTACTTCAAACTTATCTTATCTTATCTTGAAGGTTTATCAAACTAAGTTTGGGAAGCTAAATTCTTGATTTGACTTACCTTTTCTAAGTATTATATTTAAGCTTTAAAGATTCTCAATAATAGAAATGGAATTGAAACCCTTGGAATTGATTTTTATTTGTGACATGAACAAAATACCAATTCTGCATTATAGGAATTTATTCGTGTCTTGACTTTTTTTCCACAAAATAATTCATTGTAGCCTCTAATGGAGTAGTTTATTTTCTTTGTTACATGAGAAAAATAAATTATATTAAGTGTAAACTAAAAATCGATCTTAACGACATAAAAATGTTCATGGATCAGAGCCTTAGATTATATGCGACGATAGTTTTATAAATCATCCAACTTTTAGAAGTATTGTTAAGATTATGAAACATAATACGCGTTACATAAAACCTAATTAAAATAAATCGTTATTATGTATCATAATGATATTCCTAATTAGTTGTTCAAATTGATGCAAATAGTTAAGATTCCCATTATAACCACTCCATATGTGTGTGTATATATAATGAAAAAAGGTATATTAAAATAAGTGATAGTGGATGGTACAAGTATATGATCAAAGTGGGAAAAAGAATTCTACTCATTTCCGCATTCACGTGTCACTCTTTCCCATTACAACCAATTTCACCCAAAAAAAAAAAAAGTGTAATTTCCTATATACGTTAAGCGACAAAATAAAATATATTGAGAAAATAGAATTAATGAATCACAAAATGAAAGAAAGAGAAGCGAAAGTTGAGAGAGAGAGAGAGAGAGAGGAAGAGAGATTTTTGTATGAGAGCGAGAGATTTCCTTTTTCATTTATGAGTAAAATAAGTAACCATTAATATTATACCGTGGTCTAAACTTCGTATAATAGTACTGTATGTCAATTCACACTTAGCAAGAATGTTTTATGTCTTAAATGGTAAATGACTATCAATCACACACGTAACTGAATGACATGTAATACTTAAAATGTCGATAATTAAGGCTAATGAGGCCATCACTTTAGCCCATTAAGTAACTCCATAGCTCAAACTTTTTTAAAGAAAAAAATTCATTCATTTTGTTTTGTTAATAACGTCTTATTTGTTTTAGGGGCGGGTGTTATGATAAGAAATTGAATATGAATTGGATTAATGTCAAACGGGTATTGTTGAATTTTGGACTAATTAATTTTTATATATACATTATTTTATCTTTCTTAGAATAAAATACTTTTAATGGAAGCCCCAAAAGAAAAAGAAGAAAACGATATATTTTATGAGAACGGATAGAATTTCCTATATATTGCTAGGGGTGAAAACGGATCGGATATTATCCGCCCAATCTGGATCCGGATCCGATCGGGATCAAATTTGGGGAGCAAATCTAGTATCCGGTCGGATACGGGTTCGAATCCGGATAGCCTAAATCGGATACGGATTCGAATTCGGATTTCACATTATTCGCCCGTATCTGATATTTCTCGTATTTAATCGGATATTTCCCGGATTATGAATTCGGATATTTCCCGGATTATGAATTCGGATATTTCCCGAATTATTTAATAATTATTTTTTTAATATAATAATAAATTAAGATTAAAAAATGATATTAAAAAAAAAATTAAGTGCATCTATGGTTATTGTGAGTATTTTATGTTGAATTTTGGAATTTTTTCGTACTTTCTTGATCCTCAAAATTATGTTATTAATAATGGGTAATATTTTAACTATAGTTTGCATTAAAACTTTTATTAAATATTGTATACGTGATTTTTTCATGTGTTTCAATCACAAATAGATGGTTATTTCTGAATCATATTATCCGATTATTGTTATTCGAAATCAATCCGAATTCGTCATATATCCGCCCTGGATTCATATCCCGAACATTCCGAATCCGTATTCGTATCCGGCCTTCCCGTATTCGACTCCGAATTCGAGAAAAAAATATGAGATAAAATATGGGAAGAGCACTATCCGTTCGTATTCGATCCGTTTTCACCCCTATATATTGCTATGCTTAGTTGATGGTTTAGACCAATAGCGATTTCCATTGGATTTTTTATATAATTAAAAGTCTTAAGATTATCTTTTGGATTTTTATATAATTAAAATTTATTATCATATCTAATTGTAAAGCATCTAAAACATTTTAATCGTCATTAAACAGATAAAGAATACTGTTAACCAGTAGTTTTACAACACAACAATCTATAGCTCTAGGAGATCCCAAATGTAGATAATATGGAGATTTTACTAGTAGGTAAAAAACGGGTGAGGATCCTCTACCCCAAGTGGTGGACCACTATATGTCCCACCAATAAGGTGAGAACATGTGTCGTGTGGTGATAACTTGATGGTCCACCAATGCACGCGTGACAGGGCGTGATTGGTGGGCCACCAAGTGGTCCACCAAATAATGGGATAGATGATCCTTTGCCGTAAAAAACCACTGGCGATCACCTATCCCATTTTCGGTGGACCACTTGGTGGCCCACCAATCACGCGGCGCCACGCGTGCATTGGTGGGTCCCTTTTGAGTGTTAAAAAGGTGGTCCATCAATGCACATGTGGCATCGCGTGATTGATGGACCACCAAGTGGTCCACCGAAAATGGCCCAGAAGATCCGGCTTGGTAAAAAACAATCTAGTGAGTGGTATTTACTTGGTCAGAACAGTAAAAATGTCGTCATCCACTTCTATTTAACCACTTTCATGATAGAGAAAAGGATTGCATCATTATGTGCAATGAAATAATAACGACAAAAGAGAAGCCCCGACAAAACTGAGGGACTTAAATAAATAAATAATTATACTCCTCTATTTTTTATTGAAACATTATTATAGTACTTGAAAAAACAGATATGGCGAGATTTTATATATTTATTAGTATTATAATTAGGAATATTCATGAGCGTCCAAATTGTATAAACAATTCTCAGCTACATAGGGATTGCCTTCAATTTTAATTTTAATAATAAACTCGCAATTTTTTATCCACTGTTTCTTATTAAATTAAACATTAGTATATTTTAGCAAAATAAAATTATGAGAGAGAAATCTAGTGGGACCTCTTCTCTTGCTGGCATTTCCTTTCCTTTTCTTTATTTTTATTTTTATTTCTCTTCCTATGCAATCACTAGCAATTTTCATCTCTCTTTAAACTGCACCAAACTGCACAAAAATAAAATAATGCTTCGTCCTCTTTAAACTGCACCAAAACTAGCAATTTTCATCTCTCTCCTCTGTCTCTCTCTCTCTCTCTCTCTCTCTCTTGTTGATGCGGGGCTACAATCTTGATTCTGAGTTCTTGAATAGAATATAACTATTGTAGAGAATAATGAAAAGTGTCAGACATTAAAAATGGAAAAAGAAAAGATTGTTTGTCTGTCAGAGTTTTTAGAAATGGAGGCTAATGAAATTGAAGATTTCTTTTCTACTCTCCACAGATTTGATTATCACTTTATTCCTTTTTTTTCATTTCTTTATGAATTCTGATAGTTTTTAGCTTTATTCAAACTTTTTCTATTCTTTTGAGGTTTGGAAAGTTGGTTTCTTTTTTGGTTTTGCGCTTTGCAGCAGCTTGTTGACGGAGTTAACATAACCACCACTCCGAGGTTTGCCCTTTCTTCTCTATCTCTCTCATTCGGATATTTTAATGTTTATAGTTCTTAAAAATTCATACTCCTTTTCTTGTGTAGTAATTGCAGTTTATTTGAATAGAGAATTTTCTTGACAAATGCTGAGGAATAGATCTAGTGCAGTAGCCAGCAAACAAGCCCTAATGTCGGATCAAACTTCATTTCTCTCTCCCACCAAGAATTCCTGCTCGCCCAATTCGTATTTCTTGAATTCCCCAAGATTCTTCAACGGGTTTCTCTCAAAAAACGTTTTTGATGCGGAAACCATGAGCCCCACCTCAATTCTTGATTCAAGAAACTCCACAAACTTCTTAAACCCATTCGCCCGCGACGTAACTCCCTACAAACCTCGTACACCGAGAACCGAAGCAATCGGGCTTGCCCTAATCGACTCAATCATCCACGACAAGTTCGATCGAGACGATTGCCGATTCTCCAAGCCGATTAGTCGTGTTGCTCTGTTCGGATCGAAGCTCAAGCTTCAGATTCCGGAGCTGACCGGCTCCGTTTCTCCGGCCGAGTCGCCCAAATCGCCGGCGGATTTCGGGATTCGGAGCCCGAAGCTCTCGAGCTCGTCCGGCGGATTTCCGGCGAAGGATTTTGGCCGGCAGCTGTCGTTGAAGGAAATGGAGATGTCTGAGGATTATACGCGTGTGGTCACGCATGGTCCTAATCCGAAAACCACTCATATTTACGACGACTGCATTGTGGAGAGCTCTTTTTTGGATTCTGATTTTGAAACCGAAACCGGATCGTCTGATTTCTTGAGGTTATGTCATGCTTGTAGGGCTGTTCTTGCACAAGATAAAGATATTTACATGTACAGGTTAGCTTCATTTTGATCTTCTTGAATTGTTTGGATCATCGTTTGTTTATTAGATTATGTTTGATTCATGCAAGTTCAATGTTTTCATGCTTTCCTTTTTATGATTCCTTTGAATCATTGCAGATCAATGATTGGTGTTTTGTTTACTTTTAATGGTTCGTTTGTTTGTTAAATGGCAATTTTTGGGCCAACTAATTGATTTATGATAACAATTGATTGGGATTAGTAATCATGTTTCTTTCCTTTGTGGGACTATGTATCTTAGACAAAATAATTGTGTTGCAGGGGCGATAAAGCTTTTTGTAGCCAAGAATGCCGATGCCAAGAAATGATTTTTGAAGGAATGGAGAATCCGGGCCACGACGCGTTCTAGAAACTTCTCGGAAGCGATTTTGCCTAAAGAGATCAGATTTTGGTGCCATGGAATTGGATATGGCGATGATCAATCACTAGGGAACAAGTTTTCTTGCATCAATGTGAAGTAATTTTGGGGTCATTTTTGGTTTTATTGGATTGGATCTTTTGTTGTTTGTCTTGAATCCCTTTTCTCCCTTGAGTATATACAGATAAATGGGAGGCAGGTATCATGTCAGGACATTGGACCTTTTCAGACATTTGGTTAATGAATTTTGGCACTTACCATGAAATGTAACAACTGGCCAGTTGTTTATTGAATAGTGTAACTTATGGAATCATTAACTCGTACAAATAACTGCAAGTTGCAGTCGTGTGATGTCCATGTGACATTACATCGTAGCCGTCCATTATGTTTAGCAATTCTCGTTGTCGTTGTCTTTCATAGTTCCCACATCTCCTAGGCATCATTATAATAGCTTTATTTTATCCCCATTAACGTCTCAAAAGACTTTAGGGATCAAATAATCTAAAAGGAGAGTCCTTTTCAGACAAAAGAATCTTAATAATTCAGAAAAAATAGTTTAGCTGGAAAACACAGGGTACATGCCTTACGTTATCAACTTGCAAGAACCTCTTCATGGTTATTTGTACACATAAGGTCAAGCCTATTCAAAATATAAAGCCAGAAATATTTTACAACTCATTTCATCTTCACCTACAACTGGAAATCAGATTCAAATTCAAAATGTCAAAAAAAGAAGAAGAAGATAAATAGAAATTTTAGATGCCAAGTAAAGAGAATAAAACCAAATACTAGTACAGCATCCAGCATCTATTTGCTTGCAAGAAACTGGAGAAACAGCTCCACTGAAGTAAAACAGACACCGATACATATTTCAAGTCTGATATAGCAGTAAAATACGACACAAAAGTTCAAACATTTGAAGACACACAACTAGATAGCTATCAAGCCAACTTTCAGAAACATAAGACTCAATCAGCAGAATTAAAACTTCCAAGGAACAAGATCAACTATACAAGGTAGTGAAACAGCCTCCAGAAGAATCTTTCTTCCATCAGCTACATGAAGAGGCACTGCAAAGAGAAAGTTTTTGTTAGCATCTCTGAGAAAATAAATAAATGGTAATTCATTAAAGAATAAGTTAATAACGAATAATATATACAATAAATTACCTGTGAAGAGGTAAATGCAATCGACAACCTCCAATTGTCCATGGAACTAAGAATAAAGAGGGAAGGGTGTGAAAGTAAAATCTACTCGGGGGAAGAGACATGGGTATCATTACAAGAATCCTCATGAAAGGAACACGCCTAGGCACTAAAGAAGAAAGAAAGAAAAACCTCATTCAACAAAGAGAACATGCAAAGCTTGCGAGAACAAACTCGACTAGTATCAACGTGAGGAACTAAGAATGATCAGACCAACTATCCCTATTCCCATTCCCGCTTTTCTTTTTCAAAAAACAAGAAAATTGGCGAAGGGAAACCTAAGATCAAAAGCCAATAAACAAATTTACTAGGAGAAGAAGAGGAAGAAAAAGAAAACGACGGATATGAAGGATGATGAGCCAATGGCAACAACACCATGGAGAAAAACAAGAAAACATTTGGACAAGAAGTTTCTAAAGACTAAAGAAAATATGAGGGCTAAGTTGCTGGACTGGGAAAGAAACAAAGAAAAATGTAACATTGTATTGACACTTTGACTCTAAAAAAGTTCGGTACATGTACACATTTTTTTCTAGAAAAACCTAACTATAGGCGACAGGTAATGAGGAAAAAATGAGTTCTAGGGCTGACTTGCCACTTCAGCATACAGTTCTCTGCAGCAATCACGTGAATTTCAACCATAGCATTCAACTACAGCATGCCACTTGATCAGCCCCTGTTATCCATTCATGACTTCTCTATGCAAAGCCCATGTCTGAGCAACTAAACGATACAACCCCAACCAAAAAGCAGACGCCAATGCCAAAGACTTTGGAGATCATCGATCAACAAGATAAAGCTCTTGTATTACCACAACACATGCCTTTCAAGCCATCCCTTACATGCATGATCTTTATTTTTTTTAAATCTACCACTAATCAACCAAAGAAAACCACTTTCCTTATTAACAGATCCTTATTAACACCCCACTGACTCTCCTTCATTCGTCGCTAATATCAAGATTAAGTATACGGCGAAGGGCCTTAGTTGCGGAATCCGCATTGTCAAACATATCACTCGGAGAAGGGCTGCGCACCCTGGGGGAAGCAGGTGCAGATTTAGAAAAGGAAGGCAAGTCAATTTCTGATGCCACAGTAGGCAAGTCAAGAGAAGCACTTCTTTTAGGCCTCAGTGAGAACTTAGGCATCGGCAAAGAACTCGGGGGAGGTGAATTTGAATAAGCAGGTCCAGCCCAAAGCTCAGAAAAATGTCTCCCACCCTCATTATAATCAAACTTGATATTCAGTGGTATTGGAACAGAACTGCTTTTAACAATCCTTCTTGACGTTTTTGGGTTTTCATTAGGTGATGGTGTAGGGGTTTTAGGAGACACAGAATTCTTTGTGACAGGGGTTTTAGGAGACACAGAATTCTTTGTGACAGGGGTTTTAGTTGAGCGAGATTTAGATGGGGCCGGGAGCAAACCTTCACCAGAATGAAACGTCCTACAATTAATTCCCCGAAAACCGCCCGAAGGCGGTGGACTTGACCATAATCTTGTTGAACCATGGTTGCGCTTTCCACCATGATTTCTGTGATGAGGAACAACAAGTATTGTTTCCATATCTCACAAATTTTACACAAAATACTTCAACTTGCTTCTTTTTTACCAATTCCCTGCGCTAATCTAAACTAGAGCCTAAACCAACTACAAAATGGATCTGTCAGTTCGGCAGCTTTACAAACCCTAGGAATCTTATGCAACCAGAAAATTTAGTTTTTCGCCATAACCACCAATACCTCAGAAGATCAATCGTTGTTACAGCCAAATCAACCAATTCAACAAACATATATTTATATATATGTTTTATCACAATAACAGCACCCTCACTCTCTTCAGTTTCTTCAGATCTAACAATCATTACAAAAAAATCAAACTAAAATCGAGAAATATACTAGAAACGATTTACAACAAAGCCAAAACTTTATAAAATTTAAAAGCTAACCTGATTTTCGATCAATTTTTTCTTTAAACTAACCGCCTTTACTGACTGGTCTCTGGTGTATGAGCCAGAATTTTCTCTTTTCTAGAAAGAGATTACGAATTGAGAATTTATTCACGAATTGACATACAGCGAAGCAGTTTGCAAGAGATTTTTTCGTATTTTTCTGAGAAAAAACAATTCAGCGGATTTGAAATGAACTCACAGTTGTATTTAAACTGCGACTTCAGGAACGGCGTGCACTCCCAATTGAGTGCGTAAGCGACCAATTTACCAAATGGCCCCTAGTTTGGCTGCAAATTACTCGTGGCGTCACTCGTCAGTAAAAAAAATCTGATGTGACCATACAAATAGGGAGTATGTTCATTAAAAAAAATTGTGATATGTATATTAATTTTAGAAAATTAATTATTAACTAATTATAGTTAATTTGGGATTAGATGGAACAGATATATCCACCAAGTTTTTGCCTTCCAAATGAATTTCCGTCTCCTGCACTTCTATTTTTATTTTATCATGGGGATAAAATAAAACAAATTTGCCTTTTTATAACTCTACCATAAATATTTTAACTTGTCAAATTCAACTCAATTAAATAATTTTACAGAATATTTTAAATTTTCATATGAGAACCGATGTTGCAATGCATTTTTCGAAGGTTAAAGTTATGCATAAACCACGTAGCAAACCGAAGCGTTAGCCTCACCCATAATTGTTTAAATTATAAAACCAATTTCCCAATAAAAGCATAATGAAAAAAATAATTGAAGTAATATTAAAAACAATCCGAAAAATGGAAATTCGAACGTTAAACCCTAAAAGAAATAGCACACCGTTCACAAAAGAAAAGAAAATTCCATGGATCTCTCTACTCTCGCAGCCGCACAACAAACAATTAAATGAGTGTTTAAATGAGTGTGTGGAGTAGCTGCATCTTATTTATAAGTGCTAAAATGATTGATTTGAAAATTTGTAGATGTTTAGAAATACATGTTGAAAGCCACTGAAAGTAGAGAAGATAGTATTTGAAAAACTGCTAATATCAGTAGCTTCTTTTATGTTTTTAAATAAAATATCCGTTTTACTCTCAATATTATTAAATAATTATAATTTATAATAAATAAATAAATATTAAATTAAATTAATTTTTATATTATATAAATTATATCATATTAGAGAAACATATCATACTATTATATTTTAAATATTATTTATTTACTTAAATTCATAATCATAATTTTTTATATAATTTTAATAATTAAGTAGCAAAGAAATAATTATCATTAAATGAAAATAGAAAATTATTAATTTTAAATTTAAGATTTTTAGAACCCACTATTTTAATTAATCTATATTTAACTATATTTAATTTTAATAATAATTATTTCATTAAACTTGAAGAATTTATAAATAAATAAATATAAATATTTTTTATCAAATTACTAACTAATATATTAAAATATAATCATAATTAAATTTGTAATTAAGAAAAATATTATTTTTAAAATTAATAATTTTTTAGAATTATAAAAATATTTAAATGATAAAATAGTCCAATAAATTAGATAAATTGTAAGCTGCAGCTGAAAACTAGGTCATAACAGCTTAAGCTATCTTTACTATATTTGATAGGAAATTTCTGCTGAAAGTTGGGTGTTTCAAACACTTCAACTTCGCCGAAAAAGCCTATAAACTCGTAGAATGAAAGGCTTCCAAACACTATTTAAAAAGACCGAACCACCGACCACGATTGAGGTCCCTCAAGCGACTTGTAAAACATTCTTAATTCTGAATCTCCTATTACTGTAATATGTGAAATTCATCATCTATGACGGAAAATTAGTCTAATAATCTCGGCTCCTACCATTATGGCAAGTACTGATTAAATAATTGAACACCAGAAATTGTAGTTGCCTAAATGTTAAGACATATTAGCCTTTTACAGACAAAACGCACTAATTTCTCTCAATTAAAATAAAAAAACGAAAAAAATCCTAAAAGGTACTGCCAACTTTAAATAAAGAGAATATGTTGCTTTTGCTTTTCATAAAGAAACAAGATGAATAGACTACTTCAATCATAGCATTAGGTTGCAACAATATTGACTTAATTTACTACAATTTGCTTTTTTATTTTAATTGCACTGTACATAGTATAAAACATAAAATGTGACAAACAAAGTATTCATATATTTTTCATGAGAAAATTTTTGGTTTCTAAAATTAAATTTTATATTTCCCTTTTGACTTAGATTGGAAACATGAGTTTTTTCTAGTTCATAGTATGCTAATGTTAATTTCAGATCGAAAGTCATGTTTGGAAATAAATATTTGGTTTGAATTGCTAAATTTTACAGAATGTGTGATACTTGTTTGTCATTTTGTTGAAATTGCATAGAAGTGGGTGAGATTCGTGCTCTTTGGACATGATAAAGTTGAACTACAATATGATATGAGTAAATAGGTGAAAACGACTCGTGATTTGGACTTAAAGAGAGTGAGAACGAGCCAAGAGAAGATTGAGGTGTAAGTCGTCCCGAGCCATGCATAGCGTAGCTGCGTCAGGGTCATCACAACTGAATTGGGTTTGGCAAGACACACCCCAAATGCAGTTGCGTAAGAGGTATCACAACGAGAAATTCCAAGTATTTGCTACCCCCACGTGTCTGTGTCAGGATCATTCTCGGCTACTGTTTTAATCAGTGGAAATTACATTAAAAACCCCTACTTAGGGCTGAGATTTGAAGGTTATAAAAACCCAATATAGGTGCGCTCACATCAGATTTTTCTATATTATTCAGTTCTAAGATTGTCATCCTTTGAGAGATTTTGATAGAAGAAATGAAGGAGATCAATAGATTGAAGATAACCACAATCAAGGCATAAGAATTCTTCTACGGGTTTTCTTATTTTTGAATATGAACTCTTTTGACTTTGTCGGTTTTGTTACTTTGTTTATGAATAGCTAAATTATTTTCTTTTCGGGTTAAAAAGCAGGTGGATAATTTAATTATAGGTCTTTTACTAGTCAATTTCAATTTATTTTTCTTTCTTGTATTCTTGTTTTGATTGCTTGTTTTAGTTAATTGGCCACCAATTGAACATAACAAGTTGCGTTAATTCAGTTCTCTCGAAGGACGATTATAAAGTCCCACCATGTAAGTGGCTAAGTCCATTGGAGTGATTTCTCTTATACCCACCTACACTATATCAAAAACATTTTTGCCCAAAAGTTATATTTCAGACATGTTACCCATTTCGACCATTGTACCCCAACTTTTTCAATTTTATAGAATTATCAGATGTAACTCAAATGATCAGTTGTACAATTTCATATACTTTGTGCCTCAATGATACAGTGATTGACAAAATTGGGTTTAGTTTTTTTTTTCGAGACACGATCTCGGTCGAGTTCTTATCTGATCCCGATGGCTACGAAAATAATGCATCGTTAATTAATCTTGCAAATCCCGATCAGTCCATATGGCTGAAATAAAGTCACGGTAGACTATACGAAAATAATAAATCGCCAATTAATCTTCAAAGTCATAGTTAGTCCCTGCCTGGTCCCAATTGTCAAATTGAAGTCTAAATCGAGTTAATGAGATTAATAAATTGTCAAGTAAGTGATCAAGTCTCGGTGGCGTTCCGGTCTCATCCCTGTCGTCGAATCAGAGTCTCGGTCGACTTTATGAGACCAATTTTTGAGCAAATAATTTTCCAAATCCTGGTCGCATCCCCGCCAAGTCTCTGTCTGGTCTTGGTCGTTGAATCGGAGTCTCAGTCTACTCTATTAGGCCAATTTCAGGTCAAATTATTCTGCCAATTCACTGGTTTGTGCCAGTTGCCGAATCATAGTCCATGTTTACTTTAAGATACCAATTTTCAATCAAATCTTATTTCAAGTCCTTGTTTACAAATTTAATTTATTGAAAATCATGATGTGTATTATCACGTCGAATCAAACCAAAAGTCTCAGTCGGTACTTATCGACTTTCTACCGGAACTTGGAATTTAGTAGACTACGTGGGTCATGCTTACAAAAGTTCGACTTGGAGACAGATATATGCGGGTGTTCTTTACCCCGTACCTCCCTAGAAGGATTAGAGGGTGCTGGGGGAAGTGGGAGACATGGTTGAACTTCCATTAACTATTTAACGTCAAACAAGAAGGTCGAGGTTCAGGAAAAAAAAAAAAAGAGATCTCAGGTGGTGTTTGGAGCAGTTTTCAAATTTACGATTTATAAGCTTTCAACTACGGTGAAGTGTTTGGAATACTCAGCTTTCAGCAGAAATTCCCTACCAAATATAGCCAAGATAGAGAAGCTGCTCAAGCTGCTATAACCCAGCTTTCAGCTGCAACTTACAACTTATCTAATTTATTGGACGATTTTTTCCTTTAAATATTTCTATAATTCTAAAAAAATATTAATTTAATATTAATATTTTTCTTAACTACAAATTTAATTATAATTATATTTTAATATATTAAATAGTAATTTGATAAGAAATATTTTATATTTATTATTTATAAATTCTTCAAATTTAGTGAAATAATTATTATTACAATTTAATATAATTAAATATATATTAATTAAAATAGTGGGTTCGAAAATTTTGAATTTTAAATAGATATTTTTTCATTTTATGATAATTATTTCTTAGCTACATAATTATATAAAATTATTATTGGTATGGATTTTAAGCAAATAAATAATATTTAGAATATAATAATATGATATGATTATGTTAATATGATATATTATAAATTTATATAATATAAGAATTAATAATATTTGTTTATTTATTATAAATTATAATTATTTAATAACATTGAGGGCAAAACATATATTTTATTTAAAAACTTAAAAAAAGTTTATTCATATCAATCGTTTTTCAAATATTATTTTTTCTACTTTCAAATGTTTCAACATTTACTTCCACACACCTATAAATTCTTAAATCAATAACTTTCAATCGCTTTCAATACTTATCGATGAGTTTTATTTACTCTAATCACCCATGAGATTTTCTAGATTTTCTGTCACTAGAAAGAAGTTCTCCCTTCTCTCTAGACTTCACCCCTTCCAAGCTCTCTTTCTTCGAATATTATGGCCTAATCGAAAGCATTCTTCGGCGGTCTCCAGCCCTTGAAGCTTGAAGACACTCAAATGTGCTCGAAGGTAGCCTTCTCGGCGGTAGGAAGTTCCGACGAACTTCATCTTCTTCGGAGAGCTCCTTAGAGATTTTGGCCTAACCTACAAACAACCCATTTCTCTTGAAAACTGCATTATGGGTTAGTTATTTTGCAAACCGGGTGAGAAGGAAGCTCCTGGCTAGGCCAATCGCCTAAGCTTTTCCCGCTACAAGGTTCGTCTCCTCAGTCTTGTCTCTCCTCTTATTGCGTTGACTTCGCTAGTTGGTTGTTAATTGTTTAAATTGATGTGATAAGTAATGTTATTCGACCTTCAATTTCGTATAATTGTGGGTGAATTTGAATTTGGAATTCTCAAACACTAAATTAGAATTCTCAGTCCATTAATTCTCGTCGTCAGAATTCTGGTCGTTTGATTGATTGTCGGTTCTAATTCGGTGCTTAGGTATCAAATTTTGATTCGATTACTAGAAATATTTGGTGTTCTTATTCTGGAATTCTGGTGTTCTTGGTCTAGATAGCATCAATTGTGTATTAAGGGACTAATGTCGCCGATTCTATTCATTCCAATGTCTCTGGCGAAATTCGCTTACTCAGGCGAATACCCAGGACTCGAATTGGTGATCTGAGACTTAAATTAAGTCGCAACATGAATCTTGGGCTCAAAATTGGCTTTGCCAATGGTTTCTGCCTCTATGAAGATGTTGAGAGATGATTCAGCAGTGTTAAATTGGCTGATCAAAAGGGAGATGATTCAACAGTAGGTTGTTTAGCAGATTTGACTGATCCCAAAACCCTAATTTGATAGGTGAATCATTCTTTGTAATTGCAACGCCTTTGTAATCCCAAAACCTCTCTGACTTGTAGTTTAGACCTTAATGATAACCTTGAAGGTTGTTATATTGAGGGAGCGATAAATTATAAATAATCCTGAAGATTAGACTGACTTCTAAAGGTCAAATGATCATCAAGGTCAAATGGTTGTACTTTTTTTTCCTTTCTAAGTTTTTTTCCAAATGGTTTTCTTAGTTAAGGTTTTTAACGAGGCATCCAATGCAACACACGACTAAATGAGTCATTGAGATTGATTCATAAAAGAGCCAATGCAATACATGATCTCCAAAAGAGTGGCGGCATCAACATCCAGCAAATTCGTTCAAATGACAATCTAACATATTATTTTACAAAGGCATTACCAACGTCAACATTCAAGAAGTCGGTACACAAGATCGATATGTGCCGACTCAAGGATCAACAATGAATATATTGAGGTAGAGCAGCTGTATTCTTTTTCCTTCGACCAGTTTTTATTCCAAGGGTTTTTTCGACAAAGTTTTAACGAGGCAACAATTTCTGTTTAGGGATGATCCATCAATGGGGAGTGTTGTAGATAAGATTTACTATATATATGATGACCATATTTAAACCCTAGCAGCTTATCTTGTACTCTATAAATAGAGTGCCTCTATCCTCATAATAATATACATTTATTTTTCGTTCTCTCTATTATTCTCTTGTTCTATTTATTTTATAATAATTATAAATTTGTTCGTCAAAAGAGTTTCTTCGACAAACATAAATACAAAAACATTTCCGAAAAAAATATCCTAAATATGCTTAAAATGTCATTTTTGATATTGAGGTGTTGGATTTTTTAAATATGTTCATCCAAAAAAACAATTTCGTTTATAATGATTTGAGTTCTTTAATTTTTTGTTTTTTTTATATTTTAATTTCAATTATTAATAAGTGTTTACATAGAAATGTATCCAAACGCCTTGAATTTGTATAAGGTTTTTTTGAATATGCGCACCCAAAACACAGATAGCTTATTCTCCTAAGTGCTTATAACATAAATACTTATTTAAGTTGTTTTTCCAAACGGGACCTTATACCATAAGCACTTACTCCTTCCGTCTCATTATACGTGTCATCTTTCTTTTCTGCACAGAGATCAAGAAAGTGGTATATTGTTTGACTTTTGGATAATTCATTTTTGTACACACATTCTTGCTTTTTTATATATATAAATATGACACTTTTAATATAACAACTCAATTAGAAAATGAAGGTGCTTATAATGGGATGAATGGTGTATATCATAAGCATTTAATTAAACTGATTTTCTAAACGAGACGTCACGAAAATCATCGGAGATGCATTTCCTCGAGTTCAGAAACTTGTAGGAAGGCAATAACTTATTTCCAACTTATAAATCATTTTGATATCAATCTAAACACGAAAATAATTTTTATGTTCGAGTTTTTTTATGACAAGCGTAACCGCAATGCTCGCCCGCTCTTGTGTAATATCTTGCAAATACCGTCATCTAATTATGATGAGATGTGAGATTTAAACTCGTAACCTTCGATTAAAAGGCAAATGCCTCAATCACAATTATCAAAAGAAAAGTTATAATATCGTAGTGTAGTCATAGTGTAGGTCGAGTCAATCCAATTCAATCTTATCTTTATTATGTGATTTATACCTATATTATCGTAGTGAAGGTCGGGACAATCCAACTCGATCGTGTCTTTTTCCTTAGGAACCAAAGGAAAATCAAAGCCGTTGTTCAATTGCTTAGAAAGTGAGGAAAAAATATTTTCTTAGTGAAGCGTCACTCTCCAAGGCAGCAAGTTTAAAGGATAATCGTTGTCTTACAATATCATCTGTTACGTACGACTTCGATCTTGACTTAGTAATCGTAGAGTCGATTTTTGTTCAAATATCACGCTTTCGAATCCAACTACCATATGTAGGGTTGGTTTGTTCGCGGGCTAAGGATAGCCCGTGAAATTAAATTTAAGAGTTCACTTTTTATTGCTATGTAATGATAATGAGAGGTTTTATGATATCAACTAATGCCCACAAAATTAAATATGCTCACCCAGGGGCGGATTCGGGATTACGAGGGGAGGGCGAAACTAAAAAATCGATAGAGAAGAAGGTGCGGTTACATTCGGGGCGAAATACGAAACTTTCTTAAAAATTACATATATAAAAATCGCGTTTCGACACGAGTTCGAGAGGCCGCCGCCGCAGGTGCCCCTTGGATCCGCCACTGCTCCTATTTCTGTTGTGCCCAATTTTGTCGTCAGTAGGCAGTAGTCATGTCACTCCATTCTATTATACGAACCTCATAAATTAATACTTCGTTCTATAATTGTTGTCTCACTTTTTTTTTTTAAAGTTGTTCTACAATTATTGTTCTAGTTCTTAAAATAATAATTATCACAAATACTTTATTAGTAGATCATACAACTTTACACACAACTAATTAACAACTCTCCATAATTATGGAATGAGGGAGTATTCTTGTCTTCAATTTGTTTTCTGCATAAATAATGCATTCAATAAAGCTTCTAAATTTTAAATTAGTAGCATATAGGACAGTTTTAACTTCTTATAAGTCTCTTGTCTAAACATCTAATTTTTCTATCTTTATATTAAATCAACCTTAATGTCCTGATTTTTTTTATGTTCGTCACAAGTACTTTATTTTTTGTGACGAGAGAAGTCCACAAATGTTATTGAGATACACGTATAAAATATTTTTTGCTCTTTCAATCTCTTGCAACTGTTTATCTAAAACTTTAAACTATATTTTTATAATAGCTACTGAGGTACATGTTGGGTGAAACGTTGTTGCTATGCGATAGTTTGAAAATCAATTTTTGTGACGAAAAAAAGTCAGCCATTATTAAAGTATATACTGAATAACTACGCTCCTATATAGATCTAATAGAAACCACCTAAATTGAACTAAACTAATTATATTAATGTGATTAGAATTTGTGGCATTCGATCACATAATTAACCACAATTACCCGCTAGATATTCTTGTAGAGTTAGTAGGTGTGAGAAAAATGGTTGTTGAGAGGTGTTGCATCCCCACCATGTGAGATTGATATACGGTTCTGATTTTGGTTGCAACTTGCAACATTCCTTTTTTTTACTTCAACATCTCTTGCGTGATCTATTTTTTATACAAAAAGTATTTCAGATTTCTTGGTTTTAAATAACAATATAAATAAACCTATTTACATATAATTATAGTAGAGGTTAACACTCTCAACGTACTTATACCGTTATACGTCATGTGTAATTGCATACAAGCAAATATAAATATTATAATTCTTTATAGTTGCCAAATATGTAATAACATAACAATGTTTTTTCTAACACGTACATGAGTATGCGGATATAAATTTTCTGGTTTCAAAAAACTAATTTTACCAAAGACAAAAGGTCCATACATACGATTGTTAAGTCGCATTTTAACCAAAATTACAAAGTTGTAAAGCCATGACCCCATCAACCTTTTCTTTAATTTACATGCTTATTTTATAAAAAGAATAAAAATATCAATTTTGGCAGAAAATAATTTATCAACATAAAAACAGTTGGAGTTTCAAACAGTAACATAAATACATATAAAACCTCTGAAACTTCTCTCTCTACAATCTCTCTCTTCAAATCAAATCATGTCGAGAAACCTCAATTTCTGCTTCACGAAGATTAAATCCCCCGATCACAGCGTCCCAGTTAATCACAGCCGTACATTCTCCGATCCCTCCTCCCTCCTGTTCAAGAACTTTAACTCCCTCAACGAGAACAACAATGCCGCCTCTACGCCGGACATCTCTGTTGAATTCGATTTCAAATCTTAGATCTAGATCTAGGTTTAGAGTAGAATTTGTAAAGAAAAGCGAAATTGCTTGTGTATTATTCAGGAAAACTCAGAGCAAGATCGATGGGATCTGTCCTTATTTATACAAGTTGTTTCAAGCTACAACTAACTAAAAGATTGAAAACGTAATATGCAAAAACATAGCCATCCGATTGAACTGTGCGCCATCGAACGGTTGCGATAAGACTGGACTAGATGAGACGGTTATAACCGCCTCTAACAACCTTCTTCTTCCTCACTCCACATCTGCAACCTCTGTAACCTCCGCTTCTTCTCGCAACTTCTGGAAGCATCCACAAACAAGATTAAGAATCCGAACACCCCCCTCAAGATGGACTCATGAGGATCGAGAGGCACATCTTGGATAATAAAAATCTAAACCGTGGTCCGGGCAATATCTTAGTAAAAAGGTCTCGCTAGTTGATCGGAAGTACAAATAGGTGTAGACAAGAGAAAACCGACTTTAAATTGATCCCTAACAACATGACAATCCATAGCAAGATGCTTAGTCCGCTCATGGAATACCGATTCTTAGTGATATGTATGGCAAAGCATTATTATCACAGTGTAGTGGAATGGGGAAAGGAACAGAAGTCTATAAATCAGCAAGCAAGTAGGTCAGCCACTGAAGTTCACGCACGGTACTTCCCATGGCTCTGTATTCAGCTTCGCGGTTGAAACAGAGCGTGGATCGCTTCTTACACTTCCAAGAGATCAAGACACTACCAAGGAAAATACAGTAGCCAGTCAAAGACCTTCTAGTGTTAGGACACATTCTCCAATCCGCATCTGAATAGCCTTGCAAACAAAGAGAAGAATGGCGACTAAAAAACAAGCCAATCGATGGAGTTCCTTTCAAATACCTTAGAACATGGAGTGATGCATCCCAGTGGTGCTCATGTGGGGCAGAAATATGCTGGCTCAACTGTTGAGTGGCATAAGTAAGATCCGGCCTAGTCAAATTGAGATACAAGAGCTGTCCAACCAACCTTCTATACTTTTCTGGATCAGCTAATAAAGCAGAAGATTCAGCATGTAAGTTTAACCCAGATGGAAAAGGAGTGGAAACTGATTTGCAACCAAGTAAGCCAACCTTTTCCAAAAGATCAAGAATATATTTCCTCTGAGTTAAATAAGTACCTTGCTCTCCTCCAGCAAGCTCCATACCCAGAAAATACCGTGCTGCACCAAGATCTTTGATGGTGAACTTCTGATGTAGATAGTGTTTAAGCCTTTCAATCCTAGCTAGATAAGGGTCAGCAAGCAAAATGTCATCATCATATACCAACACAACAATGAAACTAGATCCAGAACCAAGTGTAAAAAGACAATGGTCATGTGCACTTTGAGTAAAGCCATAAGAAATCAAGGCCTTACTTAATTCATTGTTCCATTCCCTAGAGGCCTGTTTCAAACCATAAAGACTCTTTATTAACTTGCAGACCTGTCCTCTTTTAGCCTTCTCATAACCTTGTGGAGGTAATATGTATATCTCATCTGAAAGATACTCATGCAAAAAAGCATTGTTAATGTCAATTTGGTGCAAAAAACCGGTAAAAGATGCAGCTAAAGCAATGAGTAGCCGAATGGTTACTGGCTTAGCTACAGGGGAAAAAACTTCCTCATAGTCAATGCCATGTTCTTCTTTATACCCCTTGGCAACTAATCTAGCCTTAAACCTTTCTATGCTACCATCAGGATTCAGTTTAACTTTGTATATCCATTTAGATCCAATAGCCCTTTTACCTGGTGGCAAGTCAGTTAACAACCAAGTCTGATTTTTCTCCAGTGCTTCCAGCTCAGTACTCATGGCATCAACCCAATTCTTATGCTGACTTGCCTCTTTGTAGGATGATGGTTCCTTTACATCAGAAATATTAGCAAGAAAATGAGTATAGGCCTCTAAAAAATTTGGAGACAAAATATATGGAAAGGTGGGAGGTGTGAGCATAGGACCAAGTTCTGTTGTTGGCAAAGAAAAGTTTACATGGCTAACAAAATCATTCATCCATGCAGGAGCCTTTGTCTGTCGTTTAGGTCTGCAAACAGAAACAGGGGATACACAAGTCTCACTCTCATGAGATGAAAAAGGAGCTGAAGAAGTAGGCAGAAGCTCGGGCTCTTCTTCAAAAGTAGGAATAGATTCAGAAGAGGATACACAAGTTTCTGAAGGCAAAAAAATATCAGCAGAAGAGGATGATAGATGTTGGCCTGCAGACTCCTCTTCTGAAGTAGGTTCTGCAAAAGGAAATTCATTAGGAAAGAATTTCACATCCCTAGAAATAACAACCTCATTATGTTCTAAATCATACAACAGATAAGCTTTATGATTAGTGGCATAACCTATAAGAACGCATTTAAGACTTCTGCTATCAAACTTCTGCTTGTGTGGTCTCACAACAGCCGCATAAGCCAAGCATCCAAAAGGCTTGGCAAATGAAAGATCAGCTGGTGAACCAGTCAATATCTGGAATGGGGTAGACCAGTTTAATAACTGACTTGGCAAACGATTAAGAATCCAAGTAGCTGTAAGGATGGAGTAAGGCCAAAACTGATCTGATAACTTGCTATGGAACATAAGGGCTCTAGTAATTTCCAAAAGAGATATGTGTCTTCTTTCTACAGTTCCATTTTGCTGAGGTCTATAAGGGCAGCTTTGAAGATGGATAATGCCATGTTTTGTAAGAAGTCTACTGACTGATTGGTTGAGGAATTCTAAACCATTGTCTGACTTGAGTTTCTGGATTGAACAACCATACTGAGTTTGTACCATTTTGACAAACTGATTAAGAATACCACCAACTTGCTGCTTAGAAGATAACAGATATGTCCAGGTACATCTGTAATAATCTTCAACCAATGTCAGCACATAAGAGACATGAGCAATATTTTCAACATGATAAGGCCCACATATATCTGCATGAACTAACTCAAATCTAAACTTGCTTCTGTGGTTTAGAGTAGGAAAGGGATTTCGACATTGCTTGGTCTTATGACACACCTCACACATAGCAATAGATGCTTTGTTGGCTGCATTGCAGAGAGCCTTAACTTCAGGAATATGTTGTAGAGCTGGAAAGGAAGCATGATCAAGCCTGATATGCCAATCCAACAGTGTAGAACAATGTGCTTAAGGCACCATATTGATGCTGTTCTGTGAAGAGGAAGAATCTACCACATATAATCGACCAACAACCTTACCCATGCATAAGATGTGATCACTGTTTAGCTGCTGCACTAGGCAATAGGCAGGAAACAAAGTACATCTTACCTTTAAAGCACTAGCCAGCTAGAATGTGGATATCAGATTATGAGTGAAACTAGGAACAAAGAACACATCTGTCAACACCACTTCTGGTGCAATTTGAACAACACCAACTTCAAAGATCTGCTGAGTTGCTCCATTAGGTAAAAATATACTTTGAGGTGAATCCAGGGTTTTCATATTTGACAACAAAACTTTTTTGCAATATATATGGGTACTAGCTCCTGAATCCATTATCCAAACCTCCTCACTCTTCAGATCTCCAAACAAACTGAATGCATAATGTCTGTCCAAGGTATTCAGTGGAGTGTAATTGGTTGTATCAGTCACATTATTAACACTCCCTGGAACTATTCCACTTCCACTCCTCTTATTTGACCAATACTTTTCAATTTCTGCTGAATGTATTGAGAAATCGACTAGATGCCATAGGAAATGAAGCTCACGGTGCGAAGGCTTCTACTCATCACACCGAGATTGTGTTACACGGCCGCACCTGCTTTTGTCCCCTTTCCTCCTTTAATTTCTTATACCATTCGGGTGTTCCATGCGAGTTTAAAACACTCGGAATTTTCATGACCTTTACCTTCGCAATAAGTACATTTTAACCTCTTTCTTTCTTCCTTCCTTAACCGAGGTTTGTAAGGACCTCCCCGCCCTTATATATGCCGGTTATAACCTCCTCTTTGATTGATATTCATGATTATCTGATTAGTTTCATGCTTAGAACCCACGCCATTATTTCCAATTACAGCCATGGCTGATTGGTCAGAAGGAGTATGTTGAGAGGAAGTTATATGTCTCTGTTCCTCATCTTGACACACACCACTATAGGCACGATTTACAGTAGGAAGAGGCTCACACATCAATAAACTGCTTCTAACCGTATCATACATGTCATTCAACCCTAATAAGAACTGCATCAACCTTTCATTTTCACACATACTCTGTATGCTATTAGCAGCATCACATACGCAGTTAGGAGCAGGTAATAGTAACTCTAATTCATCCCAATAGGCAATTAACTGACTATAATAAGCCGTAACAGACTGATTTCCTTGCATATAGCTAGACAACTCCTTAATCCGAAATATCTTTGGACCATTACTTTGATCAAAACGTTGTTTAAGTTCCTTCCACAACAGATGCACATTTTCCTTTAATTGGAATGATTGACACAACTTCTCCGAAATGAAATTCATAATCCAAGTAAACACCATATAATCACATTGCATCCAATCATTGTAAGAATTGTGGTTCGGAGAAGGTTTTCGAAGAGTACCTTCAATGAAGACCCGGTTTATTCCTTCCCTGCTAGGGCACGGTATATTGCCTTACTCCATGTATGGTAGTTTTGCCGGTGAGTACCACATTTATCAACTTCAATCCATCATGATCATGTGGATTTAGATAGTGTACATCCGTTCTTCGCATCGCGTTTTCTCCTTGTGTCGCCATATATTGTTCTTTGTGATGAAACAAGATTACGTAAGTCGTTCGGGTTGTTTGAAACACCTCCTCCTTTAATGGATGATTCGCGAACCGATTCGTTCGAGGAATCTTCCTCTTCTTCGACTAAAACCCGCCATGGAACTCGTCTATCTTTGTGGCATCCCTTCGATTGTGGCTACGATACCATGTTAAATTCAATTTCGGATCTTAGATCTAGATCTAGGTTTAGAGTAGTGTTTGTAAAGAAAAGTGAAATTGATTGTGTATTATTCGGGGAAAACTCGAGCAAGATCGATGGGATCTGTCCTTATTTATACAAGTTGTTTCAAGCTACAACTAACTAACCAATTGAAAACGTAATATGCAAAAACATGTCTTTATTAGTTATTAACCATAGCCATCCGAATGAGCTGCGCGCCATCGAACGAGTGCGATAAAGATGGACTAGATGAGACGGTTATAAGCGCCTCTAACAACCTTCTTCTTCCTCACTCCACATCACGCAACCTCTGTAACCTCCGCTTCTTCTCACAACTTCGGAAGCATCCACAAACAAGATTAAGAATCGTCCTCCGTCATTGCCTCGAGGCAATTCTTCTTCTCCTCCCCGGCCGCTCCAACTCCATCATCGACTCCTCCTCCTCCTCCTCCATCGCCTCCACCTCGTCGTCAGCGTCGATCAACCAGCCGGAGAATGAGGCTGGACCCGGCGGCACCATCGACGTACCGACCTACTCCCCGACCCCTTCATGGACTTCCGGTGGTCCGTGCAGGAAATGGTGGAGGCGCGTGAAATCCACGACGTGGATTATTTTCATGAGCTTCTAATGTGATATCTCTCACTCAACCCCAAAAGCACGCACAAATTCATCGTCGGAGCATTTGCCGATCTTCTCGTCGCCCTCGTGATCTCCGCGCCAGAAAATGGTCGCCTGAAAACCCCATTTCCCAAAGGTAAGCACATGTTTCCGCGGCATTTTGCCTAGAAGCCTTCTCTCTCACTCTCTCTCATCGTTTTCAACAACACTGATTAAATAAGGAGAAAAAAAACATATGTAGATGTGAACAATTTATTTATTATCCGTTGCGATGACATTAGAGTTGGTTCCCTATTTGTCTTCAATATTATCATCTTTTTACAGCATAGAATAATAAATTTTATTTATTTTTTGCCTTCATTTGATTGGAAATCAAAAGCTCGAATTCATCTCTATACCTGCTTGACATTTTCATTTTCTAAGTACTCCCTATTCGTGTTTGTTTAAAATTTAAAAAAATTTACTACTTTTAAACAAAAGTATGGAATTTAGGTTACAATATTGAAAAATAAATTCAGTAAGCATTTCTCAATTGATAGTTATAAATTTAAGTAGTTTGTTTAGTTGTTCAATTTTTTAGAGAAACTAGCACGAAAAACAGATGTTACATGCACATATTAAAAACTGTTTACACAGTCAAAACCAAATAAGTGTTTAAAAAAGCATTTACAAACACCCCTATGTAAATATTCTGGTGTAAATTGCATTTAATTAATGACTGCAATGTCAAAAGTAGTCAAAACTAATGTTGTAATTGCAAAAATAGTCATTGTATAGGAGTAATAGCAAAAATAGTCACTGAGTCCATTATACCCCTATATGATATCACTTTTGATAAATCTGAACATATAATTCCCCAAATCTCATAAATAACGTGATTATCTTGATTTAAGGATTTGTTTATAACATTACGTAAATGTTATAAATATCTTGATTTATTTATAACATTACGTAAATGATTTAAGGATAAACATTAGTAATAATTACATGATATATATAATACCATTAGCTACACATGTTTTTTAGGGGTGAAAATGTACTTTTAACTATTATTACATTTATGATAAAACTTGATTATTTCCGCAATTAGTTGTTGTGGTTTGGCTATTCTTGCACTTTCCCCTTAATTAATTATCTTCTTGTGTCTTTTGTGTTTCATTTATACGAAGATATTACCATACCGCACACAATGCGACACGTGTACTATAAAATGACCACCATTTGTTGTGTCATCCTTCCACTCTCAAACAACTTTTACTTCTTCTATCCAATCAACCTTTTTATTTATAACCATGGTATGCATGTGTTATGTGTTTATTATCTGTCGGAAAGTGCAAGTTATATCTGCTCTCTAACAAAACTCTGCAAATGACGTCAAAAACATCGATACATTAAAACCATGACGAAGAAAAAGTGGATCAATGTCCTAATAAAACACAAGCATGTGGGCTCTCTATCATCGCTAAGGTCAAAACTCGATACCACTTCATGAATTAATTAGCTACTATCTTATCCTTACTATGTAATAACATTGTAATTAATGAAACGTAGTGAGAAATATAGATTTCTATCAACTTTGTAATGATTTTCAGTGCTCCATCTAGTAGTGCAAGAAAAAGGGTGTCAGCTTTTGCTTAATTGGAGGCAGAATCTTGATAAAATGACAATTAACATCTAAATTAAGATGAGAACAACTAATAATCAAATAAAGAGAAGTGGGCCACAAATTTTGAGTCTTCAAGATCCATTATCAAAATTAATAGTGGAGTACAAACTTAACATCCAAAACATGTAAACTCTCAGATGTCTGCAAAAAAGCCTAAACAAGACAAAGTAAATAACAAGATAATGATCATCTCTTCATCTCTTCTTGGAGACACCGACGGTCTTTCCCCTGCGACCGGTAGTTTTTGTGTGCTGTCCACGCACGCGAAGGCCCCAGTAGTGACGAAGACCACGGTGGTTTCTGTAGGTGGAGAACGAATAAAAAACAACTAAATAAAAGTAAACTCAGATACTAAGACAAATATCAATAGTGAATAATCGAAACCTGATCTTCTTCAATCGCTCAAGATCATCTCTGAGCTTCATGTCCAGAGCATTGGATGTCACCTGGGAAAACTTCCCATCCTTGTAATCCTTCTTCCTGTTCAGAAACCAGTCAGGGATCTTGAACTGACGAGGATTTGCCACAATCACCATCAAGCTGTCGATTTCAGCTGCAGAAAGTTCACCAGCCCTGTGAACAGAAACAGTACATATTCATATTACTTCCACAGTACCATTTAATCAATGAGAAGAAGTCATAGGAACCCCAAGATTTCAAACAAGAAAGGTAACTGAAAACAGAAACATTATGTAAAGATCAAAGAAAAAATGCTAGAAGAAAACTTAAGATCGGTATATAAGAGTTGGAACCGTTGATTAAAAATAGCACAAAATCTAATTGCAAAAACGTTCAGCAGAATAAGGAACCCATGAAAAAAACACACTATCACGACAAGGTGGAAAATTTATAGTAGCAATAGCATATAAATGTATAAAATGTTAAAACAAAGTGGGATTTAGTACTAGTTTATAATACTAAAGATAACTAGTTAAAAAACGTAAAAATCACAATCATACAAATGAATATGCTATGAAGCTAAAAGAACCCAAGTTCACTGAAAACATTACAGATCACTTACTTTTTCCTAGTTAATTGATATCCCAGCAATGAAACTACGCTGGACACAAACCAAAACTTTGACATTTCAAACGAGAACCTAAATGTTGCTAATAAGGGCTCCAAAAAAGGTTACAAAAGAAAAATCAACACAACAAACTTCAGCAAGAGACAAATCAAAATCAATGCTGATATCATCGAAGATTCATCAACATTTTCGAAACCACAACAAAGTAATTTCAACCAAAACATAAATCTAATAGTAAGCTCCTTCGAATTCGATTAGCAAAAGAGAAGACAGCGAAAAATAACCTAATAGTGTGTCACAATATTACTGGAAAATAAAGTCAAATTCATATTCAAATACTAAAGTTCTCAAACAGAGCGAGAGAACCGTACCTCTTGTTCATATCGATATCGGCTTTCTTGCAGACGATGTTGGCGAAACGCCTTCCAATACCTTTGATTGAGGTCATGGCGAACATGATCTTCTGCTTTCCATCGACGTTAGTGTTCTGCACACGCAGAATGTGCTGGAATTCCTCATTTGCCACCAGAGACTGCAGCCCCAAATTACCATAGATTAGTTGCAAAATCAAACATATAAAATGATTGAAAAACCAATAAAGGATCGGTTGATCATTTGCACCATTTTTAAGTTCTGAATCGAGCAGCTGCTCTATTTTTGTTCCGGGACGGCTGCTACGATAGAGCTGAGAATGAGAGAACTTAAACCCTAAACCGTGTCGTGGTTTTCAATTTATAGTAAAACGAAAAGTTGGCGAATTTGCTCTTTAGCCCCAGAAGTTATAGTAAATTACATCTAGAAGCGGTATCTTTTTTATTTATTTCCAGGGTTTTTTTCTTCTCATTCTAACGTAGTATCAATTTCTATACTCCTCATGAACATTCTTAGAAAAAAAATAATAATTAAATAAGTCAATTTCTTCACAAACTTTCTTCTTTTTTATGGTGTTTTTGTTCTAGATTAAAAACTTACAACCATTATTTCTAAGAGCATCCACAACACTAGATTTTGTTGGTGTTTAAATAAATCAAACTTTTAAATGATGCATTTTGTGATAATAGATTTAAATGAAGAGATTTTATTTTTGTTTAAAAAGTTAAATGAAGAGAGAGAGTGATTGATGGGCTATGGTACATTTAATATTGGAAAAGTGAAAGACAGGTGGGCTTGCATTGAATTGAAAACTTCAATGTTTGAGACGTTGTATTTTCCTTTAATTTTTTTCCTATATATGTTACCCATTGCATTTTTTTCACATCATTCCCTCATTTTTCAGTTTCATGCATACTTTCAAAAAAATTCAGTAGTTATTCGAAATGGATAAGAATAACAATTTTAACTAGCCGAATTATCAAAATTTGCAAGTTTCTCCAAATTTTTCGCACCTAATTTAATCATCCAGTACAATTTTATCCACCAAATTTTCAATTCCTTATCCATATTCCCAAAACATACAATCCACCCAACATGTCGAACCTCACCTCCAATCCACTAATGTTTGAGTTTTCGATTCCACCAAATCAAACAATCGGTCCAGATCTCATAGGAGGGAAGAAATGAGCTATCCACCTATAGTGGCGGAGACTCAATTCCAACAAGAAGAGTCACCCTTTTCAATCGAGAGTATGGAGCAAGCAACTGGCGGGGCAACCGGCAAGAGCAAACGACTCAATTGGCAAAAAGAATAGGATGTACGTCTAACAAACGCATGGTACACAATATCAGAAGATCCAATCACCAGAAATAGTCAGCAACTGTTGGCCATTTGGAATTGTACTGCTAATTACTATAATGAAAATAAACCCAGCAGTCTTCCTACACGTATGTCTAGCACTTTGAGGTTGCACTAGCATTACATCAAGCAGCATGTGGTAAAATTCAACGAGTGCTACAACCTCATAAGCGGAATACATAGAAGAGCGTTTAGTAGTGAAGACGTGTACAAAATGGTACTGAAAAACTACCGTAGTCAAAGAAACGACAAATTATCACTCTATCATGTGTGGCAAATCTTGAAACACCATCCAACATTTCAACCACAATCCGACTCCCTCGATTATGCAATGAAGAAGACAAGGACCTCTGAATCGGGTGCGAGTAACACATCATTCACACAAAATGCAAGTGTTGATTTTGATTTAAACGAAGAAACACGTCCGATCGGACATAAGGTCACCAAGAGAAAAGCGAAGAAAAAGGTGTAGCTTCTAGCAGTGGCGACAATCAAGTAGAAATGTTGAGGCAACATTTCGAAAAAAAATAAAATCAACTGAGTTCATCTTCAGATAGGCTCCTTCTTCTTCAGCCATGATTTCTTCTTCAAATTCAGAACTTTTGTCTTCGAAAAACGGGTCTATCTGGGCAGTCGGACCGGTTTCAGATTCTAATTCGCTGGTTCTTTCCTCTATCTGGCCAGTCGGACCTGTTTCTGCTTGTAACAACACTGGTTGCTTTTGCAGCTTTGTTGCCTTCCGATTCCTTTTCGCAGTCTTTTCAATTTCTGGATCGAAGTGTAGAAAAGGGCGGGAAGACCTGCTCATGCAACACTTAAAAAGCACAAAAGATCGAGTAGGAAAAATAAGCTAAAAGATAACACTTGTTCCCGACAAACGGTGCCCGATTTGGTGATCGTTGTTTACACCAAATAATCATGCAAAATTGCTAGAACTCAAATTAGTATAGCAACAGGTATCGAACATAGGGAACGGAGTATTTTAGACCTAAAATTCCTATTAATCAAGGTTTGGTTAGCAACCACGCAAATTTTGAAAATTTTCTAACCTAAAACAAATGAAAGTAAATAACAGGAATTAAACATGAAGTAAACTTATGCAAATAAAACGGGTCCAGCAAGATGATTCACACACACTCACAATTGATCACTGACACTATTAATTAATTAATCCACTTAAGTCAATTAGTTGCAGGACACCGTAATTAAACTGACACATCCCCTATTCCCCCTTAATTATTCGGTAATCGTCATGGTGGGCATTGAAATGACTACTCTCTAAATTATATGCAACCTACGTTGGTGGACAATCAATAGATTTAACACCTAATCAGCCTTAAGAACTAAGGGAACCCAATTTAGGAGCCTACTCGTATGGTGGACATCTAATAGTCTCCTACCAAATTAATCCAATTGTCCTAAGAATAATTTGCTACTTATTTAGCCTAATCCCACGAGAAACGATGGAAGTACTAAATTAGCTATGAATTAAACTAATATAGGGTGATCAAGCCTAAATTAATTAATTCAATTAATTAACCTAGATTAATTCAGAACCTAAGTGATTAATTTTAAGCCCTAGTCTCACAAAAATATGGTGGTGTGTGTTTCACATCTCGCCGGCCCTAAAAAGACTTAGCCACGCATGTCGGCGGACCGGCCGAACCAGGCCATTTCTTGGGACGGAACACAAAACATGCTTGAAAATCAAGGAATAAATATGCACGAAAATCTAAACTTTTACGAATTCAACTAAACACGAATTGAAACGAAATTAAACCTAGAAATTAGAATATACCAAATTAAGTCTTCAAATCATCCAACAGGAAATAAATACGGAAGCATCGAAATTCGGAAACGGAAACGGAAGCAGGAACATGTTGCTTTTCTCCAAATCTAACTACGAACATCGGAATAAATTCGAAATTCGAACTCGAAAATATGATCAAATACTCGGTCTCGATCTCCCTCGGCTCTCGGCAATCTCTCTCGGCTCTCGGTCGGTCTCGGCTCTCGGCAATCTCTCCCTTCGGCTTCGGTTTGGATGGATGGTGTCGAATGATGATGATGAATTGGCGTGAATGAAGATCAAGAATTGTTTCGGTGTGTAGCGTGCGTATGTATCTAGATGTTGTTCGCGGCGCCTCTAATCTCCTATATATATATATATATATATATATATATATGCTTATCCCCTCCTGTAGAATTAGGTCTTCAAGTATGGAAAGATATAAACTATATTATATCAAATTCTTTCCATACTTAATTTTCCTTTTAATTTCTTCCGGATTAAGCCTATATTGCCTTTAATTTGCATCCGCCACATCAACGCCTCGTCAACGTCACATCATCATAAGAAACTGCAGAAACAATATCAAAACGCAATCCAACGGCCAAAGTATCGCCAAAATAAACGGAATATGGATAGTATGCAATTAAGACCTATCATGTTGATATCTTGGTCAATATTTTGGAAGATGAAAATTTTGGAAGATTGAGACTATATATATGATTATCTTGTCATGAAGGCTAATGAAAATCCATGTTTATAATGTTTCATTACGTGATAGATGTTAGGCCTTCATGAATTGCTCGAAGTTGCCGTAGAAGTGGATGCGTGAACTTAGCTTTTAGTGAACCACCAACATCTATGTCTTACATCATTTATCTCCATGTCGTACATGATTCATCTTCGTGCTTTTCAAACACATCAAGACCTATTAAAAATTCCTTAACTCCGTAATCATAATATACGCTCATAAAATGTGATATCCCTAGTTTCAAATAATTATATATATGTACGTAGACAATTTCAAATTGTCATTCCATGCATATTACTTATAATATTTCATAATATTATATATATATATATATATATATATATATATATATATATATATAAATAAGTAGGTTGTGGAAAAATGTGAAAGAATAAATCAATAAACATATTAACTATCTCCTTCTCTCACGTTTTCCAAGACAAGAAGATAGATTCTTAATATAGGTTATTAATTAAATCCTCTTCAATCCATTCCAGACAGTTCATATGTAGCTAAGGAAAATAAATGAAGGCTGATGATTATCCATAAATATTCTCATACATATATTTTAGAATTTTAAGTCCACCTCATGCTAGGTACACAAGAGAAGTAAAAGTGAATTTGAATTACTCTTGGTCTATTCATGATCTTCACATCTTACCTTTTTACGTGGGTCTCATGCAAGTAGCATAGTATGACTCAACAAAGCTAAGCCTATAGCTAATTTTAATGACTAAGTAGGTCTACCCTTATTATTTAATTTAGATATTTTTGGGCTATAAATAGAGGGGTTGGGTTGATGTGTCCTGCGAGATAGGTTTGTATTTTTAGTATTTAGGTTGATGTTTTTACGAGATAGGTTTGTGTTTTTAGTATTCTAGGTTAGGTTGATGTTTTTGCGAGATAGGTTTGTGTTTTTAGTATTTAGGTTAGTATATAAGTCTTTTAGGTTCGTTGAATAAAATATGTGGTAGAATCAAACTTGTATACATAAGGTAATATTATATAGAGTCAGGCTTGCCCATCACGGAAAAAGACAAACACATTTATACTCAATTCTTATATTTAACTACATTATATACCCAAGAAGACGAAAATACCCCTACTATGGGATGGTCCGATCACGTGAACGAGAGGGCCCGATCAGGGTCGGATCGGTCCGACCGGTCGGTACACGCTTGGACCAGGGCCGATCACACCGAATATTGGGCATGATCGGTCATGCCCTATCACAAGGCCATGATCGGTCATGCCCTATCACAAGGCTGATCACTACCGAGGCCATGATCGGGCATGTCCGATCGGGCATGTCCGATCATGGCCTGACATTTTAGTGAGAGAAAAGTGAAAAAAGTGGAGGTATTTTAGTAAATTTGGGTATATAGTGGATAGTTTTTAAATGCATGGGTAGTTTTGTAGTTGTAATAGTCAAATAGGGTAGATTGATATATTACTACTATTATATATATAATTATTATATTAATTGATGAGGAATAGCAATTCTATACGTCTCTTCATAAATAAAAATTAGAATATGGCGATAGGGATAAAATGCTTCATGGTTAAGTTTTGGGCAAGTAGTAATTACTTATGAAAGAATTCTAGTAGACTATGTGTTCTAATATCCATCTCACAATTAAAGGCGGCAACACTTACATATATTATTTAATATCCTTATTGCATGAAATTATATGCATGGATAAATAGGATCATTGATTTCCTTTACTTCCCACGTATTCACCTAGGTTGTGATAAGGCTAAGTCTAGTAAATAATCAGCTCAACTTCACTACTATAAATACCCCCTCTATGCCTCATTGTTTCCCATCTTTCGTTTCTTTCCCTCTCGTAACCATAACATATATTTTGCAAAAGCGAAGTGTGAGACCCTACTACGGAAGATACTTAGGATCTTGGTTGATCGGTCGATACCACCTTCTTGGAAGATAAAGGTGGGTTATATTTTATTTAAGAAATTTATGTTTGAGTTATTAAGCTCGATATTTATACAAGTTGAAGTTATGAATGTTCATGAAAATGTTTTACTCGCTATTGGATAAGTGCATCTACTTGAATGAAATTGGCTTTGCCAATAAGTAAAGAAACGATCGGATCCTGAGCTAGGCGTAGCCGAGGTTAGTGTACACCAACGTCACGAAGTTAGTCTTGGGTGAATCTGTTTCCCAAGTCTAATGAAGGGTGCGAGGTTACGCTTAGGTGAATGTGTTTCCCTAAGTCTAACAAAGATAAAAGAGTGTAGAATGCACCAATAGTTGAGAAAGGAAGGAAATGGCCAAAGTGAATGTTTTGGTAGACATAGAGTGCTTTTGGTTTTTAAAACTCTCTATGTTATACCCATGGTGCATGAACATTTCATTTTCAAAGGATTTTCAAATGTTTATTATCCTCTGCTTTACCCACTGAGTACACTAGTGCTCAGCCCAAATGTTTTCAAAATGTTTTTGCGGACTAAGCGGCGGTACAAGGAGGAAATGCGAGTTAGTGCTAGCTTGATCCTCTTGCTCTTTTGTTATACAGATGACCTCCTACTTCATGAAAAGCTTTCGCTTGAATCCTAATTATGTATATTATCTTCTACCTCTTTTGTGTCCATAGAGGTAGCTCGACAAAAAGGTTGTTTTGATAATATCTATATCTATGTGGATTTGTTGAAAGAAGGTTTTTGGTTAGTCTTTAAGTTCTTTCCCCTTTCTTTCCGCTTCTCTCACCCCTCCCCGGGGCCGCGCTCCGGCCCATATGCCTTCCCTCGGGAATTTGGGGCGTGACATAAAACCTCTTAGCGGGGAAATAAGCGTAGCTCTTATTGTCAATAGTAAGGCCGAACTCAACGTCATTTTTTCCGCCGACATCAAAGGAACGAATTTGTACACCCTTTTACGGACTTATTCGTTAACTAAAACTCCCCACATAATATACCATTGAAAATATGCTTCTTTTGGCTTTCTATAGGAACTTTCCGTTCCTAATTCCGAGTTATGATTGAAAAGATAAGACCCAGTGAAAAGCGACTAGCTAAAATTGCCCTACCTTACGCGGCTGCGGAGACAACAATTTTCCCGACCGCCCCAAACCCTCCTAACCGATCTTCGCATTTTGGCACGAATACGTTGGAAAGCCGTGTTTGCAAGTTTTCCAACGTTGTTTCCCAGTTCGTGAATAGGAGCTCGGATTGAGAAGTTATGGCAAGTTGAAAACACTTACCAAACAAACCCCCTTCACGATAACCAAATGCGCATCGACCTTCCGCCCAATTTCCCGGACAACCCACTAGGCCTAAAGAACACCCTCGTGATCTGCGTTGCTTTGTCTTTCCATGGCCGTCGACCGTTCGTCAATAGGAGTTCGTGGTAGGTAGTCACGCACCTCGGAAAACACCCTCTTGAAGCGCCAGCCGACAAGATTGTGCAAGATAACGCTTTTTAACTCAATTTATGATAAATCTACGAAACCAAAACCTAAAAAAGTTGTTGGTCCCGAGAGCACGTTCAGGTGTAGAAGGGGGGGGGTGAATACACCTGAAAACCGATTTCTCAACTTAAAACGCAAATAGTCCTTTTCAGGAGAGTGCCGTACTGAATGAATTCGGCCGGACCGGATAAGGCCATTCCGAATCGCGTGGAAGAGTGGCCCGACTCTGCGAGACTGCTAGGCGACTTAGAGTCAGAATTCAGTATCGTTCAGAAAGAGTTCAGTAGTGCGGAAATGTGTAGGCCCAAATTCAGTTGAGTTACGCAAATATTTTTATCAAAACAGTTTCAGTAGATTAGTGCAGTCGATTAGGTTTGCTGAAACTCAGTTGAATGATTTAAAAGATATTTTCAGTATGAACAGTAAATCAATACAACAGTAAAATGAAGAACACAGAACACAGCGATTTTTAAAGTGGTTCGGATCCAACAATCCTACGTCCACTGTCCCGAAAGATCAGGAGGCTATGTATTATACTGAG
This sequence comes from Lavandula angustifolia, assembly GCA_028984105.1. Taxonomy (NCBI): domain Eukaryota; kingdom Viridiplantae; phylum Streptophyta; class Magnoliopsida; order Lamiales; family Lamiaceae; genus Lavandula; species Lavandula angustifolia. The sequence goes on along the minus strand of CM054819.1, from coordinate 7,033,253 downwards.
ATAGTCTTAGTCGGTTTGTACACTGGACAAACACTGGTCTTGAGATTTATGCGAGCAAGTCTCGGTTACAAGGTATCAAACTAAGTGTTTGAAAAACTCTCCAACAGTGAAGGAGTCCTTTACAATAAGGATCAGTTCAGAAATGAACTCCTTCGTCTAAGCTATAGATTTAAACGGTTGAGCTTAGGTTAGAGGGATAGGGAACAAGAAATTGGAGTATAAGCTTTGGGTTCGTGTATCGTCGCTTGGATACTAGAGGCTGTATAATTCTAATTCAGCTTGGTTCCCTATGAGCAGAAATGTAGTCTTTCGGGAGATTGTTTCTTCGAATTACTTGCGGAAGACTTAGGCTTTTTCGAGTTGCTCTAATGAATGCTCTGAGTTCGTGTGTCTTAGATGAGCTTCAATTTGATTTCATCCCTCTATTTATATAGCAGAGATTAGGATAGATCCGTTGGAGACGACGATCCTTTGTCTCTCTCTTTTGGGTAGCTAACGGCTCTTTTGCAGTATGGTAGCAGTGTCCTTTCCCTCTATTTCTGGAAAGTTGTTGACTTGCAACTTTAACGGATATAGGACATGTGGCCATTTGTCATTGGTCGAGGTTCGAACAGTGGTTGAGACATACGGGACTTCAAGGAGATCGCAGGCGACTTCTCTCTTCCTCGTATTGACTTTGCTGATTTGACTTTAGAGAATCTGACAGTTAGAAGACTGTCTGGCCGTTGCTAAGTCTGATCTCTGATTCAGTAGCATGCTCCTGCTGAGTCGGCTCTACTGAAGATCAGCTCTGAGTTCGGTGAACTACTCCTGCGAGTTCGGTTCCACCGACTCCTTTCGATATCTTGCTCTGTTGAGTCAGATGTCATCTGAGTCTTACGCTTCTAGTGCTAAGGCAGATAATCTCCGAGCATCCGAACCGGATGCGAGTGTCCGCCGAGTCCGATTCCTCGGAGACAAAACAAAAGCAGATTACGGCCCGAATGGTTCATCAATCAAGATAGGGTTTTGGGATCTTCAAATCTTCGATGCGTTTTGAGCACAAGGCTCTTGAGTTAATTATCAACTGAGAAGAGTGAATCATTTCCCAACATTTTGTGTTGTTGCTGGGGATTGAATCATCACCCAACAAAAGTCATGCCACAAGAAATCTCGTATGACAAGCTTTCCAGAACATCTCCTCGTTTGTAAAATGGTGTTTCGATCGATGAGATATAACCCGACAAGAATCACTCTTAACACCTGGTGGTCAACCAAGTATGTACGAACATTTGTTCGCTATTTCTTACTGCATCCTGCATCACGGGGTTGGGTCTTCTTTCAGGCTTCTTAACAGATTTGATATCATCTTCCAAAATCTTTGTTGAAGAGATCTTCAATCGTATCTCCTCCTCCTCACATACTCCCTCTTTAGTGTCTTGTGTAAATGCTGATTTTGATTTATCCTCCATGAATCCCTGCAAATGAAATTCTTGCTCTAAAGTGTGAGTGCAGTCAATATCATTAAATTCATCTTGAGAATGGATAGATAGAAACAGCGAAGAAAATTGGTTATCTTGTTTAACGTCCTTAAGATGACCCGAGAATGGAACAGGAGGTCTATATGGTTTGATTATTTCTTCAAGCCCATTTTCATTCCCCTTTTCATCTTTCTCCATAGTTACCAAATTTTCTTCTTCTTTCTTGGGATCTCCATCCACCACGCCTTCAGGCTTTTCCTTATCCTTTCCTGCACAAAGTGGAAAATCATCAAAGATATAATCTGAATTTTCAGTCACATTACCACTTCTCAAGGATGTGATGACTTTTACAGGCTCCATATGTACAAGAAGCTCCCTTTGTTGACTCGCTATCTCTCGTATATCCTTGACTATATTTCCAACATGAGTCTCAATGTTCTTTGCATATGATTCTATATTTCTCACTGATGAAGTAACTGATTCTGTCGACCTTTTGCAAGCCTGTAGGAAGTCCTGCAAATTTTTCTCGAGACTTGTTTTCCTAACTTGATCAACCACTTCAATTCTCATGTAAGTACCCTCAAAAGGCTCCTCATGTGTCCATTATAGAAAGAAAAAGGACACGACTCATTTTGATGCAGGTAGCTTCCACAGGCTATGCATGTGTCTCCCGTTATAGAAAGAAGACGTGTCTTGCAGTTATTAGCAGATCGAATGAAATCTTGTAAAGTATCCTGGAGGCATGACATCCGATCACAGTTCCCGTTGTTCCATACGGTTCCTCCCATTTCAGTTGTGTGTTCTAAAATTCATAAAACCTGTAAAGGTCACTAGAGATAGGCTCGAAACACAAAAAGAAATGAAAGGGACTTAGCAACCAAAATAAATAAAAAAACAAACAGAAAATAAAATCTAAACAAGTAAACAACTAGTAAAAAGAATAATCAAAATGACTGAGTCCCCGACAACGGCGACAAAAACTTGATGAACAAATTATAATTCTCGCAAGTGCACGAATCGGTGTAATACCTAATCTAGCAACTCCCGAGGTCGATCTCCCAAGGACTCAGCTGGGTTCTAATTACTCTAATTATTCAACTATCTACTTAGTCCTAAACTGGGTTTGGTTTATTCTAAACTACAAAATTAAAATAACAAGAAAGTAAATGAAAGTAAAACAAAGCAAAGTGGGTAATGGATGTGATTTCAAGATTTGATGAAAAGTGCGGAGGTTTAACATTCACTATGCCTAAGATGATCGATTCATTCTCATTCTCTAGCTAGCATTTATGAATTTCTTTTGTTGGTTCATCCACTAAGGCTCTAGAGATTCCGTATGATGGTGGGAGATCTCTAACTTATAATCCTAAGGATCAATCAAGTGATCATATCATGAACCTAAGGATCGTATCATGCTCAAGGATTTAAATAACCATCTAAACTATCCCAAACCAATGGTGACAATCTAGACACTTAATTGCAGGTCTAAATAAATAATCGGGTATGATCCGCCGTATTACCTATTACATATATTCTCTATAATTATCTAAGATGATGGCCAATCACGTTAAAGAATCATAGAGAAATCAAAAAGCGAGCTCAACAATTAAGAAACAAAATAATCCGTTCATTGAAAAAACTAGGGTTTGAATCAATTCATAAAAAACATAGATCCTGCTAAACCCCCACACAAGGGGATTTAGCCACTCATATTCGTAGGAAAATAATCACAAAAGATGCAAAAAGAATCTATAGAATTCAAGTATCAAAAACTCTAAACAAAACTGAGAAGGAATAATACAACCTAGAATCTAGCGGATTGATCCTCGCACTTGGTTCTTCGGTTGTAATCTTCATTCTCCGCCTTGAATCTTCAATGGAGGGATACCTTGGGTGTTTCTCTACTTTGGAGGGTGGAAAAGGTCGAAATTAGGGTGTGTGGTTCGAATGAAAGAAGTCTGGAAGAGTTTATATACGTTTCGGGCCAAGAAAACACGAATTTGGGCCAAAAAAGACGCGGACCGCGGTCCAGCACAAAAGGCGGACTGCGGTCCGACCCCCACGAAATTTTCAGTTTTTGAGTCAGAACAGTGCGGACCGCGGTCCGACGTCTTCGGCCGAGCCACAATTTCCTGCACTATCGCATTTTGGGAAAAAACGCGATATATCCTTCGATAACCGTTGGATCGCCACGAAACTTTTCCACAATGTTCCTAACACATAGAAGTACGATGTGGACGGTGGAGATCGGATTATAAGATTGTTAGATCCGTCTGCCACGCGATTTCCCAACTGCCTTGTTACAAGAGCTCCGAAACACGGTTTCTTTAACATCCGGTTTCAAATCCTCTTCATTCTTCATCCAAACAACTCCATCTTTGCCAACAATGCATTAATGGACATGGTTTTTTTCATTTTGGTGCCAAATACCACCAAATATGCTCAAAGCGCGCGAAAAACCTACAAAACCAAAAACCATCGAAAATATACAATTCCAAGCAAAACAAAAGCTAAAAATATATGGAAAATGATGTAAATAAGCTTAAAAAGAATACGATGAGATGGTATAAAACCACTCATCGGTATACACCCTTGTTAGTCGTACAGTGGTTCGATCTCCAGCTTGTGCGCTACTACGAAAGGATTATCTGGAAAAAGGTCCAATATCCTATTTTTAAAAGAGTACTCTGAGTAGTGACTTGAGACTCGAATGAAAAGGCTCTAACATGAATTCGTTCCGGGATCACAAGAATAACTATAAGAACGCTGCAAGTGCGCAAAATAGATAAAGGAAAATGTTTTGCATGCTTAGGAGTTTGTTTCGTTTTAAAATCTCCTAAGTTATACGTTATGATTTGGATAACAGCCGATTTGCGAACTGATTTTATCAAACACTAGTCCGTTGGGTACACTAGTACTCAGCCCAAAATTCTTTCAAAATATTTTCAGGTTGAGCGGCCACTATAGGCGGACGGAGTCGAGGCGAGGGTTGCTGTTCAACAATTTAATTTTCATTGTGCTTAGTTTCTTTTGCCCATTTCGAGAAAAGAAGTCCATTTTGTCTATCGCCACTCCAATCTTCCTATTATCATTATCCAAATTGTACTTTCCTATGAATTCAGATGCTGAACGTATTTCGAATGGACCTTGATTTTTGTAAACTTATAAATTTAATTTCCTAAATTTCTTTATATTATCCCTTTATTATTAAGTATTTCTTTTTCAGCTTCTATGTATTTCACCTCATCCTGTCATACCCTCCTTCGAAATTGGGTTGTGACAAATGTAATCTTCGTATTTTCTTTTAATATTGTAATTTACGTATTACTTAATTTAATCTTTGTAATTTATTTTAATGTTGTAATTTACATTGGCTTAATGTAATCTTTTTTATTTTATACGAAAAAAACAACACATGGATGAATTTTATAAGATGAAGGAATACATTATCATAACTAGCCATTGGAAACTAGCAGTTAGAAACTAGTCCGTTGGAAACTAGCCGTTGTATCTTTCTATAGATCGTAGTGAAGAAACCATTATTTCTCACTTTCTCACACTTTCCAAATCCTCATACTTTGTGTATACACAATATGGCTCAATACTCTTCAAGTAGCTCTAGCTCTAGCTCAGCACATCTAACAATGACGAGTATGACAATGCGGAGTTAGCCGGGTGTGAAGCAATTCTTCTTCATAGTCAAGCTTTAATGGATGAATACGAAAGAATGTGTCTCCGGGGAGAGGCGTCGAAAGGAGAAGGTATATCGAAAGGAATCGTGAAGATGGACACCGGAGGCTTTTCAATGACTATTTCGCCGAGGACCCGGTGTAACCGACAAAATATTTCATTGCCGATTCCGAATGTGGCGACACTTATTCCTCCAAATTGTGAGTGCCCTTGAGAATCACTTGACATTTTTCCAATAGAGGAACGATGCTAATATATCGTAGAGGCTTGTCACCTCTACAAAAATGCACCGCGACTATTCGTCAATTTGCCTCAGTACCCGATCGATCATCACGGACGAATATCTCCGAATGAGGGAATCAAGCGCAATCAAATGTCTTTCTACATTACGTAAGAATGTAGTAGAAATTGGGGCGATCAACACTTGAGAAGGCCCAATGCAACGGACGTTCAACGTCTTACTCGAGATGCATAATGATAGACATGGATTCCTAGGAATGCTTTGGGAAGTCTTGATTGTATGCCTTTGGAGTGGAAGAACTGTTCGGCCGTGTGGAAAGGTCAATTTACGAGGGGACATGGTTCTCCTATGATAGTCTTAGAAGCGATCGCTTCCCAAGATCTATGGATATGACATGCCTTTTTTGGCGTAGGCCGGTTTACGGAATGATATCAATGTATTAAATGAATCTTTGTTATTCAATCATGTGCTCTCAGGAAATGCATCTGAGATTAATTTCACGGTGAATGACACTCATTATAATCAGGGCTACTATCAGATGGAATTTATCCAACGTGGACTACTTTCATGAGTCTTTTCCTTACCAGACGATCCGAATATGAGACTTTTTTAAAATAAGGCAAGAGGCTGCTAGGAAAGATGTTGAACGAGCGTTCGAGGTGCTTCAAGCTCGATAGACAATCGTTAGAGGGCCAACTCGATCTTGGTAAAGGAAAATAATAAAATTCATCATGTTAACTTGTGTAATTTTACACAACATGATTGTTGAGGATGAAGGGGATATGGTTACATCGTTTCCAATGATGAAGACGATGAACCTGCACAATTCGTTCAAGGTCCAAGTCCACAATTTTGAAATATGATTCGAACCAACTCAGAGTTACGTAACAACTATGTGCATCACCATCTTCGGCCACGACTTGGTTGAGCATATATGGACTCGCTACAACAACAATTGATTGATTAACATTTGCATGTACTAGATCGTATTTTTATTTTAAGTGTTGTATTATTTAATTTTCCATGTTATTGCAAGTTTCTAAATTTTTTTTTTAACTTTTTTACTATTTATTGTTTAATGAATTTATCTAAAATAATTGGTAATTTTTTTAATTTTATAACTATTTATTTATTTGTTGAGAAATAATAATGTTATTATTTATTTGTTTGAAACTACTAAAATATAATGTTTAAAAAATTGAAGTAGTGGGACCCAAAAGTAGAATTTATTTATATGAATGGATGAAGGAATGTGGTTGTGTGTTAAAAATTGAGTATTTAAAAAAAACGGATGTGGCGAGAGAGAATGTATTTTTGAGTGTTAAATTATTTAGAGCATTGTGGATGCTCTAAGATTTGCGGAGAATTTAAATGAGCATACAAATCAACTAAGCGATGTGAGAGGAGTTTAAATGGAGAGAGTGTATTGTAGCATTTAACAACTCAAATGGAGAGGGAAAGTTTTTGGTAAGATTCATCCACACAAAAAAATTAGAAAAAGTGGTGAGAGAAATGGTAGTTGATGAGAGAGAATGGTTGCATTGAAAAGAGTTGTTGAAATCAAATTATTAATTCATGGTGAAATTAACCTATTTGTCTAGGAAATTCTGGATCTAGCCGTTTATATCCCCTGTAAATAATTGTAGTTAAACAGATCTTTATAATTAATCTTTCACATATGTGAAGGTGTTACAATTTTTTCCACATCATTCACTCATTTTCCCTTTTCAAACATACATCCTATTTGTTTCAACTAGTTAATTGAAATGGATAAGAATAACATTTTCATTTGGTGAATGTTCGGGAATTTGAATGAAGATGAATCGCTTCCTAATTCTCAAGTTCCTCCGAATTTTATGTCCCTCAATTCAATCATCTCGCACAATTTTATCCACCAAATCTTCCACCCACTTATCCATATTCTCAAAACATATCGAGTTGTGGCAATATGGCGAATTATCTGTATTTTGTCTTCAATTCACACAACATGCCGAACTTCACCTCCAATCCGTCAATGTTTGAATTTTCTACTCCACCATCATGAAACAATCGGTTTAAATCTTTTAGAAGGGAAGAAATTAATTCTCCACCTACGGTTCCGGATACTTAATTCCAACAAGAAAAGTTGCTCATTTCAATTGAGAGTATGGAGCAATCAGCGGCGGGACAACCGAGCAAAAGCAAACGACTCAATTAGAAAAAAGAAGATGAAGTATGTCTAGTAGACGTATGGTGTACGATATCTAAAGATCCAATCTACCTAATAATCGGCAACTAGCGGCCTTTTATAAAATGTAATGTATAAAAAAATTGAAATATTGGAACCTAAAAAAGTTTAGTTGGTAGATATGGATGAATGAAGGAATATGAAAGTGTATTTAAAGATTGACTCTTAAAAAAAATAAAAATATTGTGGGGGAGAAAAAATGATAAATGGATATTTAAATGGTAGAGAAGCTTGAGTACTCCGATGGCGTGTGAGAATCATATCCCTTAAATTATAAATGTTCCTTAACTTTTTCATATTGTCTATTTATTTGTTATTTAACTCACTTTAAAATTGCAGATATGCATTCTTATATTGTTGATCTACCTAAATCTTATAAAATTTGAAATCCATGTTTCTATAGTTGTAAATTCATTCGTCAATTCTAAATACTCGGTCGGTCATGTGGTTTGTCCAGCCAAAACATAAAAACTATTTTAACAAAAAAAATGAAAATCTTGAGATGAGCACTTGAAGAGGCGGGGATCTCACTATAATCTAACCTACAGATAATAATTATAAATATATAAAAAAGAACTTTTATAATTTACACTACAAATAAACAAACTTTGATTATCCCTTCTAGCACTATTCACGACTTATTTACATATGAAATTATACTTCATCTATTCCATTAAATAAGTCTACATGTTTCATTTCAAACTGTCTTATTATTCAAGTCTCATATAAAATAGGAAAAAAATGTGTAATCAACAATTAATTTAAATAATTGGATCCCACTACTCTATCTTATTTTTAAATGATTATTTTAATCGCTTTCACCAGTAATTTATTCTCGTGCCCAAATCCCATAAAACTTGTTTAATGAGACGTAAGAATTACTATTATATTTTCAAAGTTGGTTGTGTGATAGCATGTACAAATTTTACCATCTAAAGTTGAATAACGGATCTTACGTGGTAATTTTTAAGAATACATTATCTTTTAACCTCCGGGCTTCCGCTTTCAAGTCGAGACATTGTTGAACATGGTTATGTAGATATGTTAATTCAAGAGAAGCAAAAAAATGATAATAAGGAATCCATGCAAATCAAGATAATTGCAAATAATTCAAGAGTTTAAGTAAAATACCAATTAAGACTTAGTAAGGTCTGTAACACTTTAAGATTAGAAGAGCTAAATTAACACTATCATTATAATCCTCGAAATTTCAAAACCCAAAAAAGTAGAAATATGACAAACTCATTTTTGTAGCTCCAGCCTTTGGGGGTGTTTGGGATAGTGAATAAGGAATCATACTTACCAAGAAACCTATCTTAAATGGGGTTTGTGTTTGGGAAACCCATATATATAGGTTATTGAAATTTTTGGCCTTCGAGATAGAAATTTTCAGTAAGTGGTATCGAGGCAATTGGTCGATAACTTATAGCTTTTATAATTTTATCATATTTAATTAATACATTATATTATAATTTTATAATTATTTTTAATTAATACATTATATTATAATTTATAATATTTTTCATTCTTGATTTTAATTAATAATATTAATTATTCTTAATTTTTTCTAATTTTAATTTTAATATTTTTTTATTAAAATACTATTATATATGAGTTGAAATAAATCTTAAATTTTATTTGTGTAAAAATTCTAAATTTGTTTAATAAGTGGGAAATAAATAACTTTTCCTTTTATAAGATATCACTTTATTAATTTTTTTAAATATTAATTTTTGATTTTCAATTTTCGCAAACACTTACAAAATATCATTATCCACCCCTCACCAATTCTTCTTCAACCACTTTCATTTCTCTTTCAACATTTTTAAATCCCTTTATCGATAAAAATAATCCTAAACACCCCTCTGTCCAGAATAGATGGGCACAAGAATGAAAAGATGAAAAATCATACGGAGATACAATTAAAACAAGGCTAGTTCAAAAAAGGCAAGTTGTTTGGCTGAAAAAGAGGTTCCTAAATAACAAGAAATGAAAGAGATCACAGCGCGGATTTTCTTTGCCCTGTTCTTCCTTTCCTTCATCTGCTTCCTTGATTTCTCAATCTTGTGCAGAAAGACAAGAATGGAAGAACAATAAGTTCACACGATTATCTGAAGAAACAACTGGAATCAAAATAATTGTCAACAGAATCATCAAACCCTGTTGATTTACCACCAGCAAAGTGGAATTTGGATCCATTCTTCTCAACTTCTCCTTCAGCTCGCCCTTCCCAACCATTTATCACTCTCCTATTCCTATTTCTGGTGTGCCGCCGCCGATGACCTCTCATCTTCAGTTGCGAGCCCTAGGATGGCCCCTATCTGAATTGGCTCGATTTTACCTTTGCTTCTGGGGCTTAAATGATTCGGACCAATTCGTAATTTCTACTGCTTGCAAAGTCGCTTTTTGTTGCAAATTTTCATTTTTTTTAAGAAAGGGAACTTTTTAGTATTTTACACCAAAATATGAATCAATTCATTTGATATATTATCCTCCTAAATTGTATTTTGACATTTTCCCAATAAATTTGGATCCCTAATTCCAAAACTTAAATCCGGACCCTGTAATGACAAGTCATATTATCGGTGCATAGCATTATTTGAATGTATAATTATATACTAATAAAACAAAATATATCACTATTATGAAGACTAGAAAAAGGAAAAAACCAATGTGCAACATCACTCAATATTACCATTATTAAACGTAGTTTATATCTTTTGTATGATCACGATTTCTCTTAAGAAACAATTATTCCAACATATTTTTGGATATAATATTTACCAGCAGCCTTCCTCAGGCACATATACTACAAAAGCTGAATCAAACAAGAAAAACTCAACGAATCTAGTTTGAAAAATTTGCATCAGCATCAACGAGCAGCGTCCACAATGCGTGCACATCTTCACAGGAGCACGACTTCACATCCTCATGCAACACATATATCCCGCCCCCTGAAACAACAAACGCATTCGATGACATAGAAAAAGCAATGCAAGACAAATAATGGAGGGAATCAGTTAAGAAAAGCGCGATTTTTACTAAACCTACGGGTTCTTTTGGCCTCCCGGAACCTCCCCCAGAACTTCTTCAATGGGGATAGAAGAGAGTGAAACCAAGCCATCACGACAAGAGAAAGAAAGGGTTTTAAACTTGTAAAGTTAGGTTATGGATTGGTTTGGAAGGAAAATAAGGCGTGCTCAACAATTTGGGACTCTGGGTTTTTCACCATAAGTAAAAGCTCTTGGACAAAAAAATGTACTTCACTCCCACTAATGTAATAATGTTGCAGCCAAACATGTAATAAATAAAGTCCCATTTTTAATATCTTTCTTGGTGTGACATCATTGTCCCAACAACAGGTAATACTTTTTTTCTTTCTAGTTTAGGAGGTGATAAAACCATTAATTTGTGGTCAAATTGACAGATTTAATACTCTATTGCCTAGCTTGATTAAGGTAAATTGTAATCATGCCCATCCTTTTTCCTTAATTCAAGACATTGATTTGTAAGGATGAGTTCTTCATTTGGTGCAAGCAAAAAAGTCTTTATATTAAACCACAAGATGTGTTTGTTGACATTTGTCGTCTTTTATTTAGTTACTTATTTTTTTTGCACTGAAATATGGGCAGTGGTTAGGGGTGATAATTTGCAAGTAAAGGTGGCCGTATAAACTGAGCACCCCATCCCATCCATCCCCTAGAGGAGAAACTAAAATTTAGATAAAAATCGCCACGTGTAATTACTTCAAGAAGGGCTTCCTCTTGAAGCCTTCGGCAAGAGCAACTTCCACAAGATACTCCTCCATCAAGAAGGGCTTCCTCTTGAAGCCTTGGGCTAGAGCAACTTTCACAAGAACCACCATAAACGATACGTTTTTTTTAGGCATCAGAATTAAAAAGTGATGTTATCTAGTTTAGATTATTTGACTTTTTAATAATTAAATATGGTCCATATAATTTTTGCCATTTTCAAAACGTATCATTTATAATGAGATATCTCAATAAGAACAACATGTCATTTCTAGTAGAATGAAAAGAGTATTAATAATCCACGAGAAGTAACTAGAAAAACTAGTTTTTTGGGATTTGGAGTTATTGGACGATTCATTGTAAATTAGTTGTATTGTTTAGTATTTTACATTATATATATATATATATATATATATATATATATATAGGAGATGGATCATTAAGGAACAACACCTTATTGAAGGAACTAGGAAAATATCATAGTCCTCCATTTTATAAACTAAACGATTCAAATCAATAATAAGATTTTTGTTCAAAAATAATTTATTTAATACTACTAATATTATCAAGGCTAATTTAGTAAAGTTGTATATATTCCTCCAATAAATAACCCCTTCTCTCTCCTCTCTTCTCTCTTATTCGGCTCTATCTCATCTCTCCTCTGTATTCTCTCTCTCTTATTCGCCCTATCTCATCTTTCCTCTCTATTCTCTCTCTTATCGTCCTTGGCTCATCTTTCCTCTCTATTATCTCTCTCTTAGCCGTAAAGCTCTTTCTCTCTCTTAACCGTAATCAGTAACGCCGCCGCCTTAGGAGTAGCAAGAAGTTTTCGTCACTGCTAGATGGAGCGTCATCAACCTAACTCAGCCGCCACCACCGCATGCCGCCGCCGCCTGCAGAGGAGAGCGCCGATGATCCATCTGACGTCAACCACAACAATCGCCGCCGCATTGCAGGAATTTTCCGGCTAGAGATAAGCCCTAATTTTTTCAATTAGTTTCAAACTCTTTGCCCAATTTCCCCTAAATTATTTTAATTTGTTTTAGGATTTACAATCTTTTCAATTAAAGAAGACATCGATTGAGATAAATAGTTTGTAGATTGAATTGCGGATGAAGTTGTTGATTTTTGTAATTCTTCATGGATTTGGGATCGGTATTGGTATTGGTTGTGTTGTGAAATTGACTACTATATAGTTTATTTGGTGTTCATGGAGATTCAATTTTGCAGAAAGTGATTGGGATGATGAATTTGTACGGTGAACGAGATTCAATTTTGCAGATTTCGTCAAATAAAGTGCCAATTTTTTTTTTTGAATAAAATGTATAAAAATTACGAATAAAGTACATAAAATGTTACGAGTAAAGTGCATAAAAATTACGAATAAAGTATATAAAAATTACGAATAAAGTGCATAAAAATTTACGAGTAAAGTGCATAAAAATTAAATAAAGTGCATAAAAATTACGAATAAAATGCATAAAAATTATGAATAAAATGCATAGATAATTTAAGCAATTTATTTAAATTAAAGGATTTATAAAATTTACTCCAAATATAATAAAAATAGATATAATAATAAAGTAAGAAAATCAAGTAATCAAATGACTTTTATACCCTTAATGAAATTAAATAAGAGATTAAAAATTAAAAATATCTCCTTCAATCTAGACCACACATCTTTAAGGAATATCTCCTTAATGAAGGAACTAGAAACAAATCATCTCCTTCCATTTTAAGTTAGAAAATCATACATTTGTTTTCATTAAGGGTATGAATGTCCTTTCAACATTTAATTTCTTTATTATTTTATATGAATCTTATATCTTTCTCAACTATCTTTCTTAACTACAAAGAGAATACGCTTTCGTGCTTCTCACTATTATTATTCTTCAAATTACTTTTACTTTGATTTTTTTATTTTTCTTAATGATTAATTGATTAAACCACCTAAATACGTAATTTTTCACATTTTTTTCTCCAATTTCTTCTTCTTCACCTTAATTTGAGTAATCAACCTAAGTGCATAAATTTTTTAAACAAAATGCATACAATTTTCAATTAAAGTGCATACAGTTCTCAAAAGTGCATACAATTTTTAATTGAAGTGCATAAAATTCTTAATCAAATTAAATACAGTTTTTTTAATAAAAGTGCATTAAAATTTTAAATTAAAGTGTAAAATTAGAACTTGAATATGAGCAAATACACAAAAATTACAAAGAAATGAGTTTTAAGTTTCTCAGCATTTTAAAACACTTTCGTTAAATTTAACAAAAAAAGCAAATAAACTCTAAAATCGAAGAAAAATCAGTCAGAAATATGGATTAGAAGTAAAAGCCCAAAATTGAAGAGAAATGAGGGTTCATGCTATTCGAATACAAAAAGCAACAACTATAACCTTAAAAATTATAAACACTTTTTTCAACTAAGCCTAAATCCAGATCGAGTTTGAAATTGCTTCTTCCACAATTCTCATTTCTGCATAATCGAAATTATAACTTAGATAAGGAATGAGAGAGAGAGAGAGAGAGAGAGAGAGAGAGAGAGAGAGAGAGAGAGAGAGAGAGAGAACGCCGACTTTGTTGGTGGGGGATGAACCTCCTCGGTGGAGCTGACAACTTTTTGGAGAGAAATTCCTCAATCGGATGAATTCATCAATCAGATTTTGGAGAGAAGGCAAGGAGGAGAGAAGATAAAACAGGGGAGAAAACACGTTTGCCCAACTTGCCCAAAGTCTTATTTGAAGAAATTGAGATGTAATTTGACCAATTTATCCTTATTGTGAGAAGCTTATTTTAAAGCTCCTTATTTCTACATCTTATTTAACTTTTAATCTCAGCCTTCCATCTCACTAAATGTAAGGTTGATAATTGTTCCTAATTCTTTCATTAATGGGGTGTTCCTTATTGAACCCTCCCCTATATATATATATATATATATATATATATATATATATATATATATATATATATATATATATATATAGGGAATGTATCTTTTGAGATCACAGATTCAAAAGAGATATGAGATCCGATCTCGTCCACCCATTTCGTTGATCTATGGCCATCATTTTTCATTAGGTAGCATTTAAAAATAAATCAAAAAAGGAGAAAATCACTCTCATTAAGGGTATTTTTGTAAACTTCTCTTCTTTTAATTCGAATTCATATTTTCTCTCTCCACCCATTTCGCTGTCATGTTTGACTTTTACACTTTTATACTCATGATGTTAAGTGTTTATGCTCATCTTGTGAACTTTTCATGCATGTCCGAATCGGAATGGCAGAGTCGTTACAATCAAATGTTTCTTTTGACCCCGATTGTTTCTTTTCTTAGAATGAATCTGATGTGTACGCATAAAGATTGATTTTGGATGGGTGTTCATTGTTCTTGGGCAATTTTGCTCATTTCGTTTGTTTTATTCGATTTTTGTGTTTTCCTATTTTCTGATTATCTGTTTATGTATATTATATTCTAGGTAAATTTATGCATATTTTTATAACGTTTCATGCATGACAGAACTCGAATGGTCGGGTCGTTGGATGAATATATTTCTTTTCATTATGTTGATTCTATTTTCGTCCCCGAATGCCCACATAAATCGAAACCATTAAGTTGGATGGAAGTCTCCAAGGCTTTCCATCACCTTTGAATGTCTCCTGCAAAAAGAAAAAAAATTGTGATTCAATCATGACAATTTACAGTTTCATACAATTCGCCACTCATTTTCATGCATACTTTTACTCACAATTTCATGCATACCATCGAACAGATGTATGCATATTACTTCGAACTCAATATGAAACGCAGTCTGTCACATGCTTCACAATGCACTCATTTTCATGCATATATAACCTCTCATTCATGCATACCATTATACAAATTCATGCTTATTACTTCGAACACAATATGAAAAGCAGTCCGTCACATGCTTCACAATGCACTCATTCTCATGCATATATAACATCCATGCATACCATTTTACAAATTCATGCATATTACTTTGAATACAATATGAAACGCAGTTCGTCATATGCTTCACAGTGCATTCATTTTCATGCATACGACTCAACAAATTCATGCATATTACTTCGAACCCCAAAAATAAACGCAGTCTGTCACATCACAATGCATTCATTTTCATGCATATATAACGTCTAATTCATGCATACCATTATTGGTCCGGAGACGAGTGTCAGGTGTAGAGGGGGGGGGGTGAATGCACTTGAGTACAAGTTCTTTTTCTCAAACGCGAAGGACAGCTAAGCTGTAAGTTGCAACTGATAAACAGTGCCAAATAGTAACCTTCTGATCGCGGGTCAGAGTGACTCAACTACTGAGTTTCTCCTACTGACTTCTGTTAGTATTAGATTCTCAGTCGGAGAGTTAGTGCGGATAAGTGTGTTGGGCCCGATAGACTTCGTCTCGATTTGAAAACGTGTTTTTCGCAAACCAAACAATTTTGGCTAGTGCACTTTCAAATACGTTTTATGCAAAGTATGAGTTTGTAAGATAGTTTGAATGCGGTGCGAAAAAAAACGATAAATGACACAAGCGATTTTTAACGTGGTTCGGATACGCAAGATCCTACGTCCACGGTCGTTGAACAGGAGGTCTTGTTGATTAATCCGAGCAAGCCTCGGCCAAGGTATGCGTGCATTCGGACAAACCCTTCTAAGTTATAGTCCTTAGCGACTTTACTATCCAAACCGAAGTTTGAAGGGGAGGGGATGTTCTCCAACTATGAAGGAGTTCTTACAATAAGAACAGTCACGAAATGTGAACTCCTTCGAAGGTTCTAAGCTATGGATATAACAATGGAGCTTAGATAGAGAAGAGGGATCTAAAGAAAGAAACTCTAGAGAAAAGAACTAGAAATATTCTAATGAGCAAGTTCTTCGTTGGATCTTCGTGAAAGCGCTAGAGTGTTTCGAAAGCTTGAGCGTGTAATCCCTTTGATATCCCGTGCGTGGAGCTCGGAAAGGCTTCTTTATTTATAGTTGTGACCCAGGCATTTATTCGTTGGAGGGGACGATGTCACGTGTCACAAACGTCCAAGGAAAACAGTCATATGTTCGAAATGTTGTCGCAGAGTAGTTGGTCACTGTGCATGAGAGCAGCTTCAGTTGGTCAGAGCAGGTAGAGCTTAGACCGCTTCTCATTGGTCGAGGTTTGTGGTAGGTGAGACTTGTCAGACATCCGTCTTCATCTGAGTTGACTCTCACTCATCCTCGTATGATCTTCTGCTGACTTTCGAATGATGTTAAAACTCGGGTCGTTTCTGTCGGATACAATAGATCGATATGATCTCTGTCTTCTTCGTCGAGTCTGGCGATAAAGGATCTTCTACTGAGCGAAGTCAGCGATGACTACGAAGGCACCGATCTTGGTTACGTGTTCTTCTGCGATGTGGGTCGGTGGTGAGAATTCTTCTGCTGATCGGAGTCAGCTGATGACCTTAGAACACGAGCTCTTACAACTGATGACGTGGGGTTCTGGAAAGTAACTTCTTAGTCAAGATCAGACCAACACTTACCCCTTACAGGACTTAGACAAAAACGATAATGAAAATACAAATAGTCTAGCCTATTACATCATCTAGTCTTAACGACACTACACTGAGGATACAAGACGGGTTTCGGGATCTTTAATTCCATAGCATCAAATCACTATGATTTCCCCCAAATTTCCAATAAACAGATAAGTCCTATTACAAGAACTACTGATAAAATAATACTAAGTACCCTCTAAGTGGTTATTAAGATCAACCACTGACTCATAACCCTACAATTTCCCCTTAATTGATGATGCCAAAACCACTAAAGTTCTAAGCACAAAACTACTGACCCCAAGGAGACTTCAGTAAAAATTGAGCAAATAAAGCAGGGTAATCAGCAGCTAAAAGATAGGCACATCAGAGAAATAGGTTATGTGTGTTTGTGTGTGTCAGATCACTTCAGTGATCAGTTGTGATAATGTAAATAAACACGGTCATAAGGCAAATGAGTAGTTGTGCGGCCAAAAGCAAGGTAATCGATATATATGTGAGAAAGGATTACAATCAGCCCTAGCTTCTATACAGAGAGAAGACATCTACTACTATCGTCTGAACTTCTTGATTTTGTCCTTGAACTCAGCAGACTTAGCAACAGGAGGATCCAACCCATAAGATCTGTAGATTCTGGCTCTGAGGGTCTAGATGTCCTCGAGATCATCAGGCTGCAGAGGATCTAGATCATTGTGATGTGCAGCAACTTCAACCTCATCTTCAATCTCCTTCGTACACAAAACTCCTCGAGAGGTCATGAGCAGAGTCAGCTGTCTGTAGGCAGGGGCAACGAGTGGCAACTTTTCCTTGGAAAGAATTTGCTTGATCTGTGCTCTGAGGTTGGCGTCGTACTGATATATGAATTCATCGAAGAGATCAGTAGCCGGTACCTCTGTAGGATAGCACTGTCATACGTAGTATGCCTTGATGAATCCAATCTTCAGCTCCGCCCATTCCTCATTTAGGTTCCACGGAATCCACATGTCAACACGGCGGTGCGGAGTCTTCTTCAGATAGGCTTTCTGTGCACCTCGCCGGAAGAACTTGAAAGTCCTTGGCACCTATTTTCTCCTATCGAGGATTGGTTCCTTGGCGATTTTATCAGTCAGCTCGATAATTTTCGCCAAGTCATCCAACCTCTTCTTCTCCCTAAGGGCCGCAGCTCTTCTATCTCCTCTCCGGAGATTCAGCCCTTGCTGCGTCGCCTCCTAGGTAGCCTTGTCCTCTGCCTCCTGCTCAGGTGTAAGAGTAGGGATCTTCTTCCTCCTCTGAGCGAGGGGCAGATTGTCAATGTCCGAGTCGGCAGGCTCATCAGCAGATTGCTGAGCCTTCTTCTTCTGCTCATCCAAGATTTTCTTGGCCGTACTCTTGGACATCCCGACTTTGGTTCATCTCTTCTTCTTGGCCTTCGAGCCTCTTCCTCCAGCCTCATCTCATAGTCCAGCTCGTCCTGGAGGAGGCCGAGCCACTCGTTTATCATGTTCTTCCTGCTCCGCTCGAGTCTTGAATGTGGGCGTCGGGGAAGGAGGTGGAGTAGATTCGTAGCTTTCTCCTTCCGGGCCTTTGCGGTGGCGGGGGCTCGTCCTCCTGGTCGACAAAGCGTGCGACCTCCTCTATGTATTGCGCTAGGCCGCGAGGATCCTTCACTGATCCTCCGGCCGGCTCGAGGCACTGAGTTGCTTGGACTTGAGGGATTTGGACTACGAGAGGGGCGAGGCTGGTTCCGGCTGGCAGTGAACCTTCCCCCCCTTGATGACTTCCCTCACTTCGGGCTCCCCACCCACTTTGGTGAGTTGTCCCAACCCTTTCTTCCCCCTTTTTGGCATCATCAGTAGCCGGGGTCAGAAGGGCATGGATTGCTGCTACTTCCTTCTCAAGTTTGAAGACATCATCTTTAATGGAGTCGGTGGTGGTGTTGAAGTCGCCGACGGCATCGCAGTAATGCTCCCAGTCAGCCTCTTGATCCTTGCGGATTTGGCAAATTTGGGCTGCTATTTCTTGTCTCTGCTTCAGGAGCGATGCGTCGTAGGAGGCAGTCATCTCTGCCTGGATAAGCTTTAAGGCGGCCGCCTGATTCTCCAAAGCCTTCTGTACGCTGGAGGTGGCCATCTTATTCCGCTCATCCATGGTCTTCTGGGCGTGGCTAGAGCTCTTTGTCAATTTGCTCGGAAAAAGATTTATGTTGAGCTTCGACGCATTGCGACTTTGAGCAACCAAGTCCGCCTTACGGCGGCCCGCACGCATGGACGATCTCCTGAATGTTAGGAGTTGGAGTGTCCGAGACCTTCTTGATTGCGCTCGCCAGTCTGTCAACAGTCTCTGTCTGAGACTTTGTATACTGCGTCCACTTCAGGTGGACGTCCTTAGCTAGGAGACAATTTTTGTCTCCTTGCTTCTTGTCCTTCGGTTGACGAGACTTTGAGGACACGGAACCTATAGGTTTGATCGATAGGATGAGGTTCCGAGCCTGCGCTCCCGAGGTGCGAGTTGTTGCTTCCGCTTGGACTTCGAAGCAACTGGGGCGTCACCTGATGTAGGAGGTGGAGGTGGTGACTCGCCCTTCTCACTAGGAGATTTACCCTAAGCAGATTCTCCCTGATCTGCGTCCTTGGGTGGTTCCTGATCCTCATCATTGTTGTCATCATCGTCATGATGGGAAGGCGGCGATGGGCTTCTGGCTATTTGCTGGGAGGACCTCAGCTCCAGTAGATAAAGCATGGCTGAGCGCAGGTCCTCAAAAGATGTTATGTCAGCGGGTTCACCAAACCCTATAGCCGACTGCAGACTTTACTCCTTTGCCAGAAAAGACAATGTAGAATGCTGCTGAATCAGCTCTGCAAGGATGTCCCAGTTCAGGAATCTTAGCAACATCTGAGTCCTGGCCTTTATCGCAATGTCGACCAGATCCTGATGAGACGAGATCTCAATAATCTGTGCGGCGACTTCTCCTGTGGCACAGAGACGAGTCATCTGCATCATCGACCACTCGGACGAGACTTCACCACCAGCCGATTCCTCAACTTCCTCCGGCTGAGTCTCTTCAGAACTGACCCGCTGTACCTTATCCTTGAGGGTGGCACCCTCTATCCCGGTATCAGCGTCCAGAATGTCCTCCTCCTGAGGTGGTGGAGGGGAATCAGGCTTTGCGGGGGGCCTTAGAAGCTCCAGCCTTGGATAGCTTCTTCCGCTTCGGTTGGTTGGCCCGTGGAGGCAGATCAGTAGATGATCTTTTGAGCTCAGTCACTCCATGTTCGACTGACTTCTCAGCCGTTGCTCTCGTCTTGAACTTGATGAGCTTTTTGTCGAAGTACTTTGAATCAGCAAAGGATGCGTGATTCGTTACTGAGTCTTCGATCAGTATGGACACCTTGGTCCCATACAGTAGCTTGCTCACACTAATAAGTCTTCTCTCTCCAGACTTAGTGGGTGCAAACTTGTGCGCCTGAGCCTTCAGCTCGGCCACAAAGAACTCCGTCCAGTTCACCTGGACTCCGTCAATTATCGCCATCATCAGTTGGAGTCTAGGCTTGGACAGTTGGTCGAAAGAACCTGCGGCGCTCATCAGGATGTATATAACTATGTACGCGAGCCCTCTGTACTCCGGCAGGAATTGGTTCTTCGGCAGCGCAGACTTAAAGGAGATGTCGTCCCTTCCACAGAAGTGGTGGACATATGCATTCGGTTCCTTCTCCTTGTAGCCCGGGAGAAATCCCGTAACTCGGGAAGATCGAAGGAGGATTTCAGCGCCCACGATATTGATGTCGGCATGGTTGGATTCCCACTTTTGAGGGGCCACTTCCCTCATATATGCGATCTTCGATACTTCGCCGTCGGTATCTTCCACATAACACCAGTTATAGTATAGCTCGGCCACCTGGCGGGGAAGATAGGATTGGGGTTGCTTCGTTACCAGAAGCGTCAGGCCTGACTCCTCTAGAGCCGAGAAGATGGGCTCAAGATAAGTGAGCTCTGCCTGATGGAGAACCATCTTCGGTTCGAAGAGAACCCTTGACTGGATGATCTCCTCAATGTTGTGTGGGGTCTGAACGATCGCCATAGATATCTGCAAGAAACTCGTTAGCACTTGAAAATAGAGTAAGTTAGATACGAGTGATACAAAAGGTTAAGAAATTACCGTAAACACCGAGCTTGAGTTGAAAAGAGTAAACAGTTTTGAGAGAGAGCGAGAGTAAAAACTGAATGCTCGAAAAGCTCTAAGTGTGAAAATGGCGTAAAGATAGGATTAGAGAGAAAAGAGGAGATTTTATAAGATTTGAATATCAAGAGTTTGTAATCGAACGGCTGTTATAAAATCTCGCTTTTTAATGACGGCTGTGATCTGATGTTATAAAAGGAATGATTACATTAGCCGCCTTTAACCTAGACCCACGTAAGATAAGCGCAGATAAAGTAAGGTGAGAAGACATGCATTAAATGCGTTGCAGGCAGCATTAAAGGCTAAGCATTTTAAATGAGAACGGTTTTCTCCGACTTAAACCTTAAAAATTTATGGCGGGAAATAAATGCACATCATGCTACTCGAATGCAAACGATCGATTTAATAAATGCGAGCATGCTTCGAGAATATTAAATATTTTAACTACGCAAACCTCTTGATTGAACTTTTACAATCAGCTGGTTACCGTAATGACTCAGGAGGATCTTTGTGGTATTGATGACCATGTTCCCCCTTACTTGTATCTTGTATGATTCACCCGATTGAATCAAAGAATGCGAGTCGACTTCCGACTGTCGTGCGGCTTCTCTTGCTGGCTCGAGTCGGTAGGATCCGATGAGACCTAGCTCAGCGATAATTCTACGAATACGTTCTCGGCTAGTGGTTTGGTCGGTATGTACGCCTTTGCTTGTCGTATGGATCTTCTTCATCCCGATATCCTTCTTTTCGACATGGTCTCACGATGAAATGGTGTCGAATGTCCACGTGCTTGCATCTCGTATGAAGAAGCTGGGTTTCGAGTTATAGCAATGCACCGGTGGAGTCACAGTAGATGGCCACTTCATCTTGAGTAATTCCATAATCTCGCAGTTGTTGTCAAAGCCAAAGGATCTAGGCACAACAACTTCCAGTAGCCATATACTCAGCTTCTGGACGTAGCCACTGAATGTTGTTTCTTTGAGAACCATGATATCGACTCTTTGCTAGGAAGCCGACACGTTCCGGAAGTTGACTTTCGATCTATCCTGCATCCTGCATAATCAGCATCAGAATAACCCGTTAGAATCAGATTATCATCAACAGGATACCACAACCCCGCGTCAGGTGTTCCCTTTAGGTATCGCAGAATCTTCTTTGCTGAGTCCAGCTGACTTCGCTTGGGATTTGCCTGAAATCTTGCACATACACCTACAACATAAGTTATATCAGGCCTGCTTGTTGTTAAATATAGTAAAGAACTAATAATAGCTCTATAATCAGTAGGGTTAACAGAAGCTCCCTCTTTGTCTAGATCAATTTTAAAGTTTGTGTTCATGGGGATCTTGATTGGCTTGCTTGAGTCGCAGCCGAATCTTTTCAGGAGGTCTCGAGTGTATTTTGCCTAGTTGATGAATATTCCTTCAGTTGATTGCTTCACTTGGAATCCAAGAAAATAGTTCATCTCCCCCATCATGGACATCTCGAACTTCTCCTTCATCATTTTCTCGAATTGTTGACATATAGTCACGTTCTTGCAACCAAAAATAATGTCGTCCACGTAGATCTGTACCAATAGAATGTCATCGCCTGACTTGATGTTGAACAGGGTGCGATCTACTGTCCCTTTCTGAAAACCTTTCTGAAGCAGAAAGTCTGATAGGGTATCATACCAAGCCCTGGGTGTTTGTTTTAACCCATACAGAGCTTTCTGAAGTCTATACACCTGATATCCCTGCTGAAAGCTGGGTGGTTGTTCCACGTAGACTTCTTCCTTCAGTACGCCGTTCAGAAACGCTGACTTTACATCCATTTGATATACTTTAAATCTTTGATGCGTTGCATAGGCTAGGAACAGACGAATAGCTTCCAATCTGGCGACTGGGGCAAATGTTTCATCAAAGTCTATTCCTTCTGCTTGACAGTATCCCTTGGCAACAAGTCGAGCCTTGTTTCTGACTATTTACGTTGTTTTCATCTCGCTTGTTTTTGAAGACCCACTTAGTACCGATCACGTGCTGATGTCTAGGTCTGTCAATAAGCTCCCAAACTTCGTTACGGACAAATTGGTTCAGCTCCTCTTGCATGGCAATGATCCAGTCAGCATCGTTGAGAGCATCCTCTATCGTCTGAGGTTCTTCAGTAGACAAGCAGGAGTAGAGAGAACTTTCTCCTTGGCTTAGTCTGGATCTTGTCCTTACTATTGCTGATGGATCTCCTATGATAAGATCAGAAGAGTGAGCGTCAAGCCACGAACGTCTGAGTTTGGCTTCTTCTTCTACAAATTACTTGCAGTACGGTCAACAGGAGTGTTAGGCATTTCAGTAGTGCTTCATTATGTAGCAATTCGGTAAGAAGGTTAGGATCTACTGAGTTTCCAGATTCAGGGGCATTTAGCTCAGGAACATTAGTCGTTCCCCCTGAGTTTATATTCTCAGTAGAGGTCTTAGTTACCACTGGGGCTTCCTCATCGACCGTGGTTATCTGATGTTGATTCTGTTCGGTAGAATTAACCAGGTCAGCTACAGTGCCTACCGGATGGGTCTGGATTTCCTCATCGTCTGACTCATCATCCCAACAATGCTGGATCTTTTCAGCTTTATTGTTCAGTGTGAGATCCTGTAGCTTGCTGCTGACACCTTCAGTATTTGTCTTCTTTGGTTTCCATTTCTCAGTAACAAACTCATCAAAGACGACATGAGGGCTTTCCTCCACGCAAAGAGTCTGATAGTTAAAAACTCTGAAAGCTTTACTGACTCGAGAGTATCCTAAGAATACTCTTTGATCAGATTTGCTATCAAAGACCTTCAACTGATCTTTCCCATTATTGTGGATAAAGCAAGGACAGCAAAAAATATCGAAATGATAAATAGAAGGAATTCTCCCTTTCCACAGTTTGTAAGGTGTCTTCCTGTGCTGCTGTGTAAGTAGTGAGCGATTCTGAGTGTAACAGGTGGTGTCAGTAGCATCAGCCCAGAACTTTGAGGGTTGTCCAGAGTCTGCTAGGAGCGTTCTTGCTGCTTCTTTAAGTGTTTCGTTTTTCCGTTCAGCAAGTCCGTTCTGCTGAGGGGTGCGAGCTGCTGAAGTCTCGTGCTTGATTCCCTCTTTATCACAGTACTCTTTAACTACTAAGTTGAGAAATTCTATTCCTCGGTCTGAGCGGATTCTCTGTATCTTGATGTCTTTCTCCACACTGAGTTTCTTCAGCAGTCTTGGCAACTCAGTCTTGACATCAGATTTGTTGGCTATGACCCACGTATATCTAGAATAATCGTCAACAACGACGAGGGCATACTTCTTGCCTCTTATAGTCACTGGAGAAACTGGCCCAAACAAGTCCATGTGTAGCAATTGAAGGATTCCATCAGTGGAAGGTGACGGAATTGGTGGATTATTTTTCTTTGTCTGCTTTCCCTTCAAGCACACTTCACAGTTTCTATCTTTGATAAAGACTTCATTGGGCAGTCCTCTGACTTTAGAGTTCTTGGCTAGCTTGTTCATTGTCTTGAAATTCAGGTGACTGAGTCTCTTGTGCCACATCCATCCTGTTTTATCACTGGATTTCGTCTGAGCAAGTAAGCAAGCCTCAGGTTCTGCGGTATTCCAATTTGCAACGTAGATATTCTTCCTCCGCGAACCTGATAACATTGTTTTCCCTGTAGATTTGTCAACAACATCACAGAAACCAGCATCAAAGATAACTCTATTCAGATTATCACATAATTGACTGACAGAAAGGAGATTATGTTGAAGTCCTTCAACATATGTTACTCTTGGAGCTGAAGCAGTCCCAATGTTTAGCATTCTGTATCCCCTTGTATAGCCTTTGGAGTTGTCACCAAACTCAATTCTGGGACCATCTTCTTGTACGTAATTGGTCAGCAGGCTCTTTTGATATGTCATATTCTCGAGCAGCCGTTGTCCACAATCCAAGGGTCCTTATGCACCTGCAAAACAGAAACATTTTTAGGTGCCCTTTGGTTCAGTTTGGGTCCTTAAGCGTTAGTTGGTGATTTCACGACCCAGATCTGTCTCGGGACCTTAGGAGTCTAAGACTTCTTTTTCTGAACCTTGTCAGTTTTCTTCTCCACTGGACTTGGAGATACTAACTTCCTGGCAGTTTTGGGTTCATGAGCTTTCTTCTTCTGAGGCTTTGTGCTCCTCCTAGCCCTGGACTCATAATAGTACGAACCATACTGTGCTGGATGCTCATACAGTGGTTCTTTGTACTGTTCTGCCCACCTGACCTTCTTGGTTCCCCCTGAATTTGATCGTGGTGTCCTGGGGCTAGAACCTTTGGTCAGTTGTTTCTTATTGCTCGGCTGAGGTGCAATCATCTTCTATTTGTTCTTCGCCTGAGTTGTTGGTTCAGAAATCTAAGCTTTCCCTCTGACGAACCTATCAGCCAGCATTTCTGAGCTCTTTGAAGTGGAAGTGGAAGCTTCATGAGTGTAGCCAAGTCCTTCTTTCATTGCTAGTGGCCTTTGAGCTCTAAGCATGCTTTCCAACTTCTCTTTCGCTCCCAGGTACTGTTCAGTCATTAGTCCTCGCCAGACCTCATCACTTTCCGAAGTGATTCATAATCTTTCTCAACTTCTACGAGTTTCTGACTGAGTCGGGCTATTTCAGTATCTTTCTCAGAATTGTCCTTGGTCAGAACTGATAGCTGAGTTTCTTGAAGTTGAGACTTAGTCATAAGAGATTCAATCTCTTCCTTGTGTCTCGCAACCAGATTCTCTGAAACAGTAGAGACCTGACAATCAGAAGAAAGTCTCTGATTCTCAGCTTTTACCTGTTCTAATTCCTGAATAGTTCTGCTGAACTCTCTGCTTAACTGAATCTGCTCCTCTAGTAGATCATCATATGCTTGTACCACGTCTAGAGGTTCATCTATGACTGAGCATGTGTCGTGTGTGCTTTGTGAGGAAGAGGTTATATTAAGTTTCGAGTTTACCTCAGCCTCTTCTCCGGCCATCAGACAATATTCAGCTGTTGATTCAGGATCTGTTTCTCCAACCTCAACAGCGACAAATGCAGCTTCGTCTTCAGAAGAATACATAAATGTATCTTCCTCGATTGAGTCATCAGATATCTCTCCGGCGATATAGGCCTGCCTTCTTCAGGCAAATTTCTCGCGTCTGGCCTGCCGTTCTGCTCGTTGAGCAGCTGAGAATTCGGGACAGTCGTACTGATAGTGTCTCTCCTTCTTGCAGTTGTAGCACACAGTAGTTCTGCCGCCTTTTCCAGCTGAGCCGTTGGATGGACCAGCAGCAGGTTCTGCGTTCCTGCAATCAGTAGAAGGTTTAACCTAAACTTAAATAAAATAGTAGGAGTTCGGGGAATTTTATTTCCTTTTTCGATGATCTTTCTTACCTGAGGGAGAATCTCGGTGGTATTTCTTCAGCTTTCTGACTCAATCTTTTTCTCTTTGATACTTGAGAGCCATAAGCGCAAGTTGATCAGTAGCAGGGGTCTCAGAAGACTTAGCATCTGACACAGCTACTGTCTTGCTAGAAGAAATGGGGTTGGCTCTAGATTTGCTGACTGTTGCCTTGTAGGCATGATCTATCTGGGTGTCAGCTGGAGCACTGGAACATCGTTGGGGTAGGCTATGCTCGAATTCCTCCGTCTTTAATTTTGAAAATATAACATCAGGATTTAGAGCATTAAGATCTGAGCCACGTAAATAAGTAGCAAAAGGAAGCCACTTCAGTCGAGGTAATGCTCTCAAGATCTTAGTGTTCATCTCTTTGTTGGTGAACGTCCTCCCCAGCCCGTTGATCACATTGGTCTGGTTTGTAAATCTGATGCTTAGCTCGTCAATGGTCTCGTTGGGCTCCATGGCAAAAGTGTCGAACTTTTGAAGCTCTAGCTCGAGCTTGTTCTCTTTAATCTGCGGGGTTCCTTGGCTCAGTACAGCCAGGGAGTCCCAAAGTTCCTTTGCCGTCTTACAATCTTGCACCCTCCCAAGGTGTGAATCGCTGAGCGTAGTCAGGATTGCATTTCGCGCAACTCGGTCGAGGTTGTGCAGCTTTTTCTCTTC
This sequence comes from Lavandula angustifolia, assembly GCA_028984105.1. Lineage (NCBI taxonomy): Eukaryota > Viridiplantae > Streptophyta > Magnoliopsida > Lamiales > Lamiaceae > Lavandula > Lavandula angustifolia. Next base: position 7,006,136 of record CM054819.1, on the reverse strand, counting down.
AGGCGTGAAGGCAAATTTGTCTTTCGCAACTTTAGCACCAGTCTATACTCCTACACCTCCCACAGCGGCATATTGAACGCTGTCGATCATGGGAATGATAGGTCTTGTTTCTAGGACATCAGTCATGCTGTCGTGCAGCGATGTAAGGGGCGCCTCCATTCTCACGCGCCATACCGTGTAGTTCTCTATAGAGAACATAGGCACCATTCGTATACCTGACATATCAGACATTATGGGTGAGAGTATAAGGATGTATGAAGAGATGCTTGTGCAGTGAAAAACGTTTTCAGGATCTGTTCGAGTAGACTAGTAGTTTCAGAACCGATGATCAGGAGAACACCGTTGCTCTAATACCAATTGTTGGTCCGGAGACGAGTGTCAGGTGTAGAGAGGGGGGGGGGTGAATACACCTGAGTACAAGTTCTTTTTCTCAAACGCGTTGGACAGCTGAGCTGTAAGTTGCAACTGATGAACAGTGCTAAATAGTAACCTTCTGATCGCGGGTCAGAGTGACTCAACTACTGAGTTTCTCCTACTGACTTCTGTCAGTATTAGATTCTCAGTCGGAGAGTTAGTGCGGATAAGTGTGTTGGGCCCGATAGACTTCGTCTCGATTTGAAAACGTGTTAATCGCAAACCAAACAATTTTGGCTAGTGCACTTTCAAATACATTTTATGCAAAGTATGAGTTTGTAAGATAGTTTGAATGCAGTGCAATAAAACAGTAAATGACCCATGCAATTTTTAAAGTGGTTCGGATACGCAAGATCCTACGTCCACGGTCCTGCTGAACAGGAGGTCTTGTTGATTAATGCGAGCAAGCCTCGGCCAAGGTATTCGTGCGCTGGACGGACCCTTCTAAGTTATAGTCCTTAGCGACTTTACAATCCAAATCAAAGTTTGAAGGGGAGGGGATGTTCTCCAACTATGAAGGAGTTCTTACAATAAGAACAATCACGAAATGTGAACTCCTTCGAAGGTTCTAAGTTGTGGATATAACAATGGAGCTTAGATAGAGAAGAGGGATCTAAAGAAAGAAACTCTAGAGAGAAGAACTATAAATATTCTAATGAGCAAGTTCTTCGCTGGATCTTCGTGAAAGCGCTAGAGTGTTTCGAAAGCTTGAGCGTGTAATCCCTTTGATATCCCGTGCGTGGAGCTCGGAAAGGCTTCTCTATTTATAGTTGTGACCCAGACATTTGTCTGTTGGAGGGGACGATGCCACGTGTCACAAACGTCCAAGGAAAACGGTCATATGTTCGAAATGTTGTCGCAAAGTAGTTGGTCACTGTGCATGAGAGCAGCTTTAGTTGGTCAGAGCAGGTAGAGCTTAGACCACTTCTCATTGGTCGAGGTTTGTGGTAGGTGAGACTTGTCAGACATCAGTCTTCATCTGAGTTGACTCTCACTCATCCTCGTATGATCTTCTGCTGACTTTCGAATGATGTTAAAACTCGGGTCGTTTCCTGTCGAATACAGTAGATCTGATACGATCTCTGTCTTCTTCGTCTGAGTCTGCTGATAAAGGATCTTCTACTGAGCGAAGTTAGTTGATGACTCTGAAGTCACTGAGCTTGGTTCTGTGTTCTTCTACTGATGTGGGTCAGCTGGTGAGAATTCTTCTACTGATCGGAGTCAGCTGATGACCTTAGAACACGAGCTCTTACAACTGATGACGTGGGGTTCTGGAAAGTAACTTCCTACTGAAGATCAGACCAACACTTACCCCTTACAGGACTTAGACAAAAACGATAATGAAAATACAAATAGTCTAGCCTATTACATCATCTAGTCTTAACGACACTACACTAAGGATACAAGACGGGTTTTGGGATCAAATCACTATGATTTCCCCCAAATTTCCGATAAACAGATAAGTCCTATTACAAGAATTACTGATAAAATAATACTAAGTACCCTCTAAGTAGTTATTAAGATCAACCACGGACTCATAACCCAACAACCATTCTACAAATTCATGCATATTACTTCGAACCCCAATATGAAACGCAGTCCGTCACATACTCACAATGCATTCATTTTTTCATGCATATATAACATCTAAATCATGCATACCATTCTACAAATTTATGCATATTACTGCTACGTATGCATATTTTTCCAAAAAGGGCAAGAATCACGAAATGGCATTTCAATTAGAGCAATAATTTTGGAACTCGATGTATATCTCTAGAAACAAATCGAAAAACACATTAAGATTAACAAGAATCGAAAACAAATCACAGATCTAGGGATAAAAACCATAGATCTAAGGTTAAAAATCGTAGATCTATGGTTAAAAATCACAGATCTAAGTTTAACAATCAAGTATGTGTAAACAAAAATCCGGTTTCTGAGCATGAAATAAAAACTAGTAATCGTACCCAAAACAAGAAAAAACCCTAAATCTCAAATTCCCCAGAAAATCTGCACAAAACCCTTACTCGCGCAAATGGTTTTTCGAACGAATGAAAAAACATTGAAACAACAAAATCTAAAGACCGAAACCATAAACGAATGAGTGTTGCAGAAAACTCCCCCAAATTTGTGTGGGTTTTCAGAACCGAACGTGTTTCTCACAATAGAATCGATGGGCAAACGATAGGAACAAGAAAATCTCAAAACCTACCTCTTAATTGATCAATTGTTCTCGAGATTTAACCAATTTCGCCAATGGAAGTCGAAACCTAAAGGTGGTTCTCGTCCAAATCGCCTATAATGTAGAAGAAAGTGAAAGTGAAATAAAACAGAAAGTGAAAGTGAAATGAAGTAGAACTATTCCCGTTTCTTCAAAATTCAATAAATCACTTTTCCAATTTTGCCCTTTTCCACCTTTTTTTAGATTAAGTAGTTTAATCTTGGTCATTCAATTAGGATGCATCTACGGTCACGATTGGTTCTCGTATCTCTTTTGAAGCTTGGATCTCTCTAGAACCATACCATACCATATATATATATATATATATATATATATATATATATATATATATATATATATATATAACTATGTCTTCCCACCCGATCCATACCCTATATATATATTATATATATATATATATATATAATGTACTAATTGTCAGATTTAGAGGCTTTTTGCACTTTTCCAAATTTTGTTTTCTTCGTAAAATTTTGAAAATTTGCAATTTCATTTATTTGAAATTATAAATTTGCATCCTATACTTTCAAACTTACTATTTGTTCCCCTAAATCTAAAATTCTAGATCCGTCTCAATGTGTATATATTAATTGTGTAATCTTGATTCACGACGTGTATAAGATAAAACAACAAGAATGTGTAATTGTTTTCTATTTGATAAGAAAAACTCAGAGCTGCCACTCAAGGTATATAATAAATAAATACTCTCAACTAGAATTGTAAACAAATCAAATTAAATCAAATCTCATAATATTTGGTGTATTCCATTATTATTTCAATATTAAATTTAATTCATTCTCAATATTGATATTCAAATTACTTGATTAAGTTCGAATATTTGATTCATTATTTGTTGGAGTATTTTTTTTTGTTTAAATAAGGTTATTCTAGTATCCGGTTTGATTTCCGCACTATTCGATTATAAATTGTATACTTGTGACTAAATTTGTAATAACTTTTATCAAAACACTGAAAATATCAAATCAAATATCATAATCTTGTACTAGGTATTTCAATATTAATTAAATTGAATACTAATATCAAATAGAATAAAAGATATTTAGGTCAAATGTAAACTATTTAAGAATATAAATTGCACCTTTATAATATGGGGTGAAGGGGTGTTTGCAATAGCTTAAACTTTTTTTAAGTGCTTAAATTAAGGAGAAGTTGGTAAAAGTGGTTTATTAGAGAATTTAGGACGTGTTTGCAAAAACTGCTTAAAAGAAGAAAAAGTTGAAAAACTAGTGTTTGCAAAATTTATACTGTAGTAGCTTATTTTGTGATTTATAAGTAAAATGTCAAATCATAGCTTATCCGAAATTACAAATATGCCATTAAGTTGGAGAAATTGGTAAAAACCAACTTAACCAACTTCAACTTATTCAACTTAAATGTAGAGAATTTTTCCGAATTTAAACTGTTGAAAAGACTCAAAAACAATTTTTCCTTAAATTAAACTATAAGTTCAATAATTTAAGCTTTTGCAAACACCCACTAAATACATACAAGAATTAGGTTTATTTTTGCGAGACTAGAAGTGCCCAATTAGGAGTTGATATAACCCGAGATTAGATCCGTTTGAATAGCCGACATCCGAACCGTTTCAAATAGACCCCTAAATCAAAAAATCAAAACCCTCAATCGACCAAATCGTAATCGATATGGGAAGAATTTCGTCCGATGGCCGCCAATATTCTCCGGATACGCGCAGTCATCACCGGCGCAACAGCAATTACAATCGCAGCCGCAGCCGCAGCCCCAGGCGAAGTTGGAGCCACAGCCGCAGTCCAACCGGCAATCGCTACCGCCGTTCGTCTCCTGATTACTCGTACCCTAGAGCCGAAGAAACACGAAATGGGGGAAGTTTGAGCCGCAGCCCAACCGCCAATCGCCAAGTCAGGTACCGTCGCGCATCTCCTGATTACTCTTACCCTAGCGTCGTAGAGACCCGAAATGGGGGCGAGAGAAAAAGATTAATCATGATAGTAGGAGAACATCTTATCTCGATCGAGATTATAGAGACGAACAGCCTGCTGAGGCTGAATCTGATGAAGAATTGAAAGGTCTTCCGTATGAGGAGTATCGTCGGTTAAAGCGTCAGAAATTGAGAAAACAATTAAAAAATTGTATTTGGAATTGCACCCCCAGCCCCCCTAGGGATCCAAATGAGAACTCGGATAGAGAAGTGGAGGAGGAGGATGTTGGAGGTGATGATGAGAAACCAAATAAGGTATTGAAGCCGGAAGGGAAAAAGGAGAAAGTGAGTCGATCTGCGTCGGAGGACTCTGAGTCTGAATCTGAATCTGATGACTCTAGATCGAGGAAGAGTAGAAAATCTAATTCTAGGAAGAAGAAAAGTAGGAGATCTTCATCTTTGTCTGAGAGTGAAAGTGATGAAGAATCAAGCGATGATGATTCGGATTCGGAGGAAGATAGGAGGAGGAGAAGAAAGAGTGGAAAAAAGAGCTCTAGAAGAAAGAGTAGTAAGAGAAGTCATAGGAGAAAGAGAAGTCATAGGAGAAAGAAGAGCAAAACTAGTGATGAAAGTGAGAGTGGAGATGAGGATTCTGACATTAGCAAGAGAAGTCGTAGGATAAAGAGTAGTAAAAAGAAGACCAAAACTAGTGAAAGTGAGACTGGAGATGAGGATTCTGACATGAGTGATGGTGGGAAGTTGAAGAACAAACTTAAGAGCAGATCATCTTCGCGGTCCAAAGGTATCAAGAAGAAGAAAGACGTGGACATATCCGATTTAGAAACTGATGCAAAGGACGCACAGAAGTTGGCAACTGACACCACGGTTGATGAAAATGTTAATGATGAGTTGCTTGAGTTTAAGGAAATCATTGAATCGCGGAAGAAAGCTAACTTGGATGGTGATGATGATGATGCTTTTATTGGGCCAATGCCTCTTCCCAAGGCGGAAGGGCACATTAGCTATGGTGGTGCACTTAGGCCGGGAGAAGGTGATGCTATTGCTCAGTACGTTCAGCAAGGGAAACGTATCCCACGTAGAGGAGAAGTGGGACTTTTCGGCTGATGAGATTTCAAAGTTTGAGAGCCTGGGCTACGTGATGAGTGGTAGCAGACACCAGAGGATGAATGCCATCCGTATCAGGAAAGAGAACCAAGTCTACAGTGCTGAAGACAAACGGGCGTTGGCTATGTTTAACTACGAGGAGAAGGCCAAGCGCGAGCAGAAAGTCATGGCTGATTTGCAGCGTTTGGTGCAGCGTCATATTGGGGAGGATACTGGTCCTTCCCATGATCCGTTTGGTGGAAGGGCGGTCGAGGAGGCTGATGATTGATTCTTTCTCCATTTTTGCAGTATGCAGCTTCTATCTTTTAGATTGTCTTCTCTGTTTTGGATATTGTATTGTCTTGTCTTGAATCATCACTAATATTTTGGTGAAATTCTGCTCACTTGTTTGGATTTGGGGTTTGAATTGTGTTATTGACAGTGTGATTTAGTTGTGTATGTTCATATTATAATTGAGCTATATATGTTGAACTCCATGAACTTTGTTATTTTTTTTTTTTTGTTGTTAACGAGGAACCCGCAGCCGCTACCTTTGGTGCGCACAGGGTAAACCTCGCTCCTATGTAATAGCCTGCAAACCACACACCACACAGAAGAGTTAGGTCCTATGTAATAGCCTGCAAACCACACACCACACAGAAGAGTTAGGTGCGCACAGGGTAAACCTCGCTCCTGTGTAATAGCCTGCAAACCACACACCACACAGAAGAGTTAAACCACCCTTAATGTGACAGGGTGACAGGCTCACACATAGCGTGTCCAGTGGGAATTGAACCCATGACCTATCGGTCTCGGGTCATCCACCTTCACCGCTATGCCATCCCAAGGGACCCATGAACTTTGTTATTGTTTAACTTCTCGAGTACTTAACCTGATGATTTTTGGCCAATTTAAAAAAGTATGGTGCTCTTGTTTAGCTCGTTATATTTTACTACATATTCTATCAGCATTGTTTTTTATCTAGAATGGACTTTAATTAATTTCCCACCACAAAAATGTTTTTCATACTATGGCGGTTGAAGCTCCAGATGCGACATTATTATTTGGATTAAAATCGTTGTCTTCTTCGGTTTATTATTACTCGTACATTACATTATTTAACCTTAATGTGAGAAATCGAGTTCCATACGTATTACTATCATAAGAAATATCCTATAATATGGTTATGCCCGAATAGAAATCACATTACACAATCAAAATCGAATTTTACGATGGTATCATCAACTTCACTGCAAAAAAGACAGAAATATTTATTAGTCGATGAGGATTTGTAATCTATCACAAAACTTATGTAACCAAAGATACACTGTCCACGTGCTTAACACGTGATTGCACTTGAAGCACAAATACAGCCTTCTCAACTACTCCTTAAAGCTCACATTAAAACGATGGTTTCCTTCCGCTTCCCCTTCTCGTTTTCTCAGCCCCCAACTCCACCCTTCTCCGCCGGTTCCAATGCCTCGCCTCGACGATCATCCGCTACCACTATGGCACTATCCGCTGCCGCCGCCGCGTTGTCGGTCGTCGGAGCTGGCATTGCCATCAACCGGAACCCAGACAGCCCACTGGTTCAAAGCGCTCTGAATTTATTGGTTTCGAATAGAAGTGGGTTTTTACCAGTGTGGGGATCTCTTTCTCTCTCTGGAAACGCTTCTCCGGTCACTGAGTCGAGGACTGGAGTTTCGTTCCCTTCTGTTCTGCGTGATTCTCAGCGGCTTCTTGGAATTGGGCTACGGAAAAAAGCCGTTTTAGGGTTGAAAAACATCGATGTCTACGCTTTCGGTACCACATTAATTAGCTTCGATCTTTTATTTTAAGTGTTCTCAAATTGCTCGGATATTACTACTAATTTATCAATTCCATGTTTACCTCTGAAGTTACAATGTCTAATTAAGGGAATTCAATTTCGTTCTTGATTATGGATTAGAAATGGTGAAACATGTGAAAGATCTCTAGTTATTAGGGCGATAGTAGCAATGTATCTGTGTTTAAAGCAGTGGGCTTTAGCTATCTAGGATGATGTAGCTTGATTCGAGTAGTTACTGATATAGTTTTACTTGATATAATTATGTTTAATCTTGTTCTTGGTTATGGAGTCTGATATGTCATACATCAGAAAATCACTAGTTATTAAGGAGATACTCTATATTGATGTATGTGTGTGTATACTAGTAGGATTTAGCCAATTAGGACAATGTAGCTTAGTTCGAGGCCTCAAGTAATCCAAATCGGTTTTGGCTGATACAACGATGTCCACCTCGCTCTTTTAAAGAAAGATTGCCGTCAAAATCGAGTCTTGGTGCTTTCATTGGATTTACCCTCGTGTGTAGGTGTATTAGATCCGATGATGCTAATGTGGAAATGTTCTAAGGTAATAAATATGGAGAGGTTTCTGCTTCAGAATTGAAGAGAAATCTAATTTTGCTCTATATTTTTGGAGTCACATTTAGGACAATGCAGCTTGGTTCAAGTAATTGATATCGGTTTATATGGTATAATGATGTTGAATCTCATCTTGGTTTTGGGTCGAAACTGTACTCTTTGAGGAAAATCCCTAGTTATTAAGGTGATATTATTGATGTATATGTGTTTATACCCGTGGGATTTAGCCATTTAGGACAATGCAGCTTGGTTTGAGACTTAAGTAATCCATATCAGTTTAGGTTGATGTAATGATGTTTAATCTCGATTTTTGTCAAAATTGAATCTTGTCATTTTCGTTTAATAGGTGTATATGCTGATGATGCCGATGTGAAGAAGTTTCTCAGTGAGAAATATGGGGAGGTTTCTGTTTCAGAATTGAAGGGAAATGAGAAGTTGAAGGAGGATCTTATGGAGAGCGATGTGGGCATGACTATTAGGCTGCAGATTGTTTATGGAAGACTCAGTATCCGTTCTGTGCGAAGTGCTTTTGAAGATTCAGTAGGTAGCCGATTGCACAAGTTTGGCGGCTCAGATACCAAAGAGTTGCTCCAAAGGTAAGTTTGATGTTTTTCATGTATTTTATTTGTCCTTGAATATGGACATTTTGAAAAAAAGTAAAGAAAAGCATATATCAAAGCAAGGGCTGGTGTTGATTTTACAGCTTCACATCTCTATTCAGAGATGAATACAAATTACCCAAAGGGATCCATCATTGATCTGTCTAGGGAGAGGGGCTATGTTCTTCGCACAGTCAGTAAGATATTTCTCTTTTGTTATTCAGAATTGGGATGATCAAACTTAATACTTTTTGCTGGCTAAAAAACTTCATGGAGGTCTTGGTAAGGTCGTGTTTCTCTGACACGGGCGTGTGTGTTGCAGTTGACGGGAAAGAGGCTGGAAGCATCCAGAGCAAGCTCTTGTGTCGATCGCTGCTTGATCTCTACATCGGTGACGAACCATTTGATAACAAAGCCAAACAAGACGTTGAGCTCAACTTGGCATCTCTCTTGGGAAAATAGATACCACCTCCAAATCTCTCTCTATGTGTAGTTCAAGAATAAAGATCAAATCAAACGCAATTTTACCAGGTTCTGTATATCATATTGAAATGGATCTACTGTGCTTGTTTCTCTGTAACAGATTGCTTTTGTTGGTTAATCCTTTTTTCCATGTAAATAAACTGCACAAGACATCGCCAAATAATGGAATTTATACATACAACATATCAGTGTCGCATTGATTAGTAAGGTAGAAAACCAACTGCTCAACAATTATCAAAATTGCAAACTCATGCTACTTACTATTTATCAACTCTAATTCTCATCTTCATCACCACATTCGAGTTTCAGTCTTCACCAACCACCATATCTAAGCTTTCTTCCCTTGAAGTTTGCGGTGGCTTAATCTTTTCTGATTCATAATGGGATGATGGATGATATCAATGAGTCTTAACTCCAGCAGCCGGGGAAGAAACTAGTTTCTGCAAAACCAGAGAAACTCTGCTGTTTCACAGGGTCGATGCAATAAATTTTCAGTGCTTGAGCTCCGGTAGTTGGCTGGGGGACGAGCTTAAGAATGATGGTACGTTCCTTCTACAAGCAGGGGACGACTTCTGGCCTTGAGAAGCCTCTGCCTCTTGGGATGCTAGTGCTGAAGCTGTTGAGACAGCTAACCCCACATCAAAGGCATTCCTTTGGCCGCTTTTTGACAAAGAAGAATTAGATGATGGCCGCAAAGACATTGACTCAGTTTTGATGGCAAACTGATGTCCTTGATATGATGAGGCTGATACCGGACCGTGACCAAAATTTATTTGAGTATGGCCTCCTTGGGAAGAAGTTTTCAGTTGTGGAGATCCTTCAGGAGTTGTGTTTCTAGGGAAATTCTCCCATTTCGGGTGGAAGAAAGACCCGGGAATGCTTGGTGGGGCCGAAGACTTAACTTGACCTTTCCCCGCAAGATGCAAATGGTGATCCTGGACTTGAATCAACTTATGCTGCTGAAAACCAGATGACAGAGCAGCAGCCGATGTCTGAAATGGGAGGCTACCGGCCAGGGAAGATGGAAGAAAGTTGATATTCCGAGCTAAACCATCAAATTTGGGAATTCCCATGGTTGGGAGGGCTGATATCTCTGACCCATCTGATTTGGAGTAGTTAAAAGACTGACCACCACTAGCTAGGGACTTCCCTTCAGAGGCCTCGTGGTACATCATCTGATTACCATTCCGAGACATGTCAGGAAGCATCTGGAACATACCAGAGTTCTGCGCCATTGATGGAGTCGCAGAAGCATTTGAAGCATAAGAGAAAGCAAAAGACTTAGAACCCTGCTGAGGAGGATCAGTTTGCTTATTGCCAGCACCACCATCTCTTGACACAGTTGGGATCACTGCAAAGTTCATGGGTTGGGAAGGTAATGAATGGGTCTGCAAATTACGAGGTCTTGCACCATTTTTCCAGCTACTTTCAGTGTCAGACTTGCTGGATAAGGGGGAAGGTCGCAGGCCTGGCTTCTCTGACTGCGAAATTGAACCGGTCTGTTGCAGACTTTGTGGTTGTTTGTGTGATGACAAGTTTGAGTTTTGAGAAGCTGACTGGACAGAAGCATGAGAAGGGGTTAACTGCTGCTGATTTTGGTTAAATGGCAGGGAAGGATATAAAGAAGGGTTAAAGAAGGCTATAGAGGGGGGTCTTCCTTTAAAGGTAGGGATACTAATGTTGGGAATTGAGCAGCTATTGTTCCGTAACATCGCCATGTATGGAGCAGCTTCATCGGAATGAAACATTGGAACGTTCAAGCTCACAGCTGAATTAGACAGCTTTGATGCAGATTGAGGAGATCCAGAAGAATTAGCTGGTGCCATCACTGCTGCTTGGTGGTGATTAAATGGCAAGATAAATCCATGGCCAGGCTACAATCATCAAGAAAACAACCATAAGCTTCTAAATTTAGCTATGTGAGTGTGATAAACATTTTAAGGGTACAAACTTACCAAGAACCTAGAAGTTGGGGCTGGATATAAAGCTTGTTGAAGCAAGGACTTACTGCTTGCTGTGGCGTTTAAAGCAACAGCAGCATCACAGCTTTTATCTTTTCCACTTCCAACAGAAGCAGTTGCCATATTCTGCCCTCCTAGAAAGTCTCCTAGCACAGGACTGAGATTTTGTGTTGGTGACATGCATTTTGGGTTCGGGGACTCGGCTCGGGACAAAGCAGCAGGAGCAGTTGATTGAGAATTCTTGATCAGCTGCTGATGACAATGTATACTTTCGGCAAGGTATTGCTGTGTGGCACATCTCTTTGGACGAGATGCTGATAATTTAAATTGTGGGGGCTGCACATTTATAGAAACATGTAAATCACTAAAACAGTGAATAATTAAACTGAAATGAAACAAATAATATGAGCATTGCTTTGAAAATCTCCACGCGAGTACCTGCATTATCATTGGAGATTTCGCACTTCCATACACAGGCGTAACTGCTAGTAGAGGATGCATATATCTGCATACAAACCAACTTACTAAGCAACTGCCGCAACAATTAAACAGAAGAGCTATGAAAAGTGAATTTAAGTTAGCACACACACCCTGGATGAGGAAGAACACCACCAGGCCAGCTACTCAAACCGAAATGGGAAGGCAATAAAGAAGTAGGCGCTGCAAAAGAACACCAATCAAACAATATACCAGAGTGTTTTCATGTTTTTAAATTATTGAAACCAAAACCACTGAATGTTAAACAATGCATTAAAAGATTCAATCGAGTTACATTGATTCGTGTACTCCTTCCGAACTTGTTGCTGCTGTGTAGTATCATGACTCTGCTTCTCAATATCCTTTTGCATCCCCTTTGCAACCACTCCGGGACCATTTTTCGATATAATTTCACTCTTCTGCGTTACAAGTAAAAACGTCAGTAATATTAAAAAAAAAAGAATTAAGAATAGGTGTGTGTTAAAAGATCAGCATACCTTTCGAACAGCTTCAGTAACTACTCCAGTATCAGTCTCCACTCTCTCCGGGGAGGAGGGCAAGGGAGAAGCCTATATCGAAGCATGTAATTAGAATTCTCAAAATCACAAGTCAAAAATAGAAAAATTCATCAGTTCACGGCCAACTCACCATCAAATCAATCTCCAGCTTGCTTTCCTTCCTAGCCTCAACAATAATTGCGTCATAATGCCTGCCCCACCCGCCCCGCCATAAATGCAGTTAGGCTTGAATAATTACGGATTACAGAGGAAGGTAGAAGCGGAATCGAGAGACACTTGGAAAATTAAATACTAATTAATATAAACAAAATTTAGGGAGGCTCACGCTTTTGTAACTGTCGGATCCTGAGTATCACTAGCATTTACTACACATGATGGCGATTCGCTTTCTCTTGGAGGCCCCACTTTTACTTTATTCACAAACCCATCTCCACTCACTAAATCTTGAGCATGTTCATCCGAAAATTTCTCTCTCTCAACCGTTCCTTCTTTCCTCGAGTCGGCCAGAACTATTTCAGCATTCACTTTTATTGGTGGCTCGTTTTGTACTGAAAAGGCATTATTCTCGCCTTCGCCAACATCGGCTTTTGACTTCTTTACCTCTGAAACACACCAATTCCACTGTTACGAAAGAGACTTTTCCAACAACACCTACTAAACATGCAAGGAATCGAAATCACAAATTTACCATGGCTAGCTGGGATTACTTTATCACTTTCAACCTTTTCGCGCTTTTGAGAAGTCTGGGGTTGCGATTGTTTCATCAGGTCGAACAGAGCTTCCGCAACCTCAATCTCGATATCATCTTGAATCGCAGAAAGTTTAGGAGGATTTGAAATCGGCGTAGTTTTTCGCTCTAAAGATCTCTGCGAATTAAAACCCATCTGTCAGTCAACCATCAGAACGAACATTCTAATAAATACAAGCAGAAAAACAAAAACTGAGAAAAGAAAAAAAACTAACCATCTTCTTCATTGAATCACCGGAAGCAACCAGACTCACGGAAGACTGTGAAAATCTCCTGTGGCTCAAGTCTTCGCTAAAACCTCCACTGCCTGAACTGCAATACTCATGCAACCTCTTTGCCGAAGCTATAAAAGTAAAAATTAATACTTGAAAACCGAAGGTAATTAACAACACAAAAAAATCGAAAGATCGAAACGCTAAAATATACCCTATAATCCAACCACTTACAAGAGCGAGCTCTCCGGGGTACGGGAACACCGAACATTTCATCGGCGGCGGCTCTGTGAACCGGTGATGACCGGAGTTTACGGAGGCCCCGACGATTAATCGACAAATCGGAAGAAGCCGGCGACGATTGATTCGTCCGATGAACTCTCACCTCCTCTTCCTCTTCATAGCTTTCTTCGTCACTCATACCCGTACTGCTCTCTCTATAACTCTCACCACCATCACTTTTCTGCTGCACCGAAGACCTATCAATTCTTCCTCTCTTCGGAAAGTCTCCTGCACCACCTAACCTCACGGTCTCCTGCAGTTCTACATGTCTATCCTGGTCTGTGAATATCCAATAACAAAGGATTACTATAAAAAAAGAGCAATGATTTACGAATCTAGAGATCATTTCCAAGGATTTTCTCACCAGTTCCGAGAGTAGTGATTCTTTGTCGTCTTCTTGGCAGACCGTTGACGACAGAGACACTCGCTCTTTGCGAATCTCTGCTTATCTCCATCACTGCAAATCTCTTACGGTGAATCAAGAAATCCGCCGGAATTCCGCCATTATCGATGTCGAAATGAACCGAAAATGAATTTCCAAAAACTGAAGCACACTTTGAGATTCACACAAAACGAAACAGAGTTCGTTGAGAATATCTTCTTTCTCTTTCTCGCTCCTCTTTTTGGTTTATGTGCTCTCACTCTCACTCTCTCTCTCGTCTCATCTAATCTGTACGGTTTGTTGATGTTACTTTTAACTCTCACGCGAGACCTACTCCCTAGCCGGGTTGGACGGCATCGATATCTCTCTCGCCCTCAAAACGTCAGATTGGCCGTTCGATCAAATCTTCATCTAAAGGTCGTAAATAGCCGGTGCCAACGTGGCACAACTGTCACTTTCCTGAATATAATAATCTGCTCCGAGGCCTCCCACTGCCACGCTGCTCATTTATGTCGTATTTATTTTTCCGTCTGTTTTCCAAACATTTCATCTCGATTTTAAATAACACCGTGCCCCAAGTATATTGATTATTTTTTTGGTTCGGGTGGTAAATTAATTTCAAATTCTTTTTACTCCCTTCTTCCCAAAATATATATGTCTTTTCTTTTTCATCTCTCTTAAATCTATATGAATATTAACAATATTTTTGTATTTAACTAAATCTTTCACCATTATTATTGGCCCAGAGTTAAATGTTCGGGTATAGAGGGAAAGTGGATACACTGCAAACCCTTTTTTCAAACTCAAACGCGAAGAGTTCAATAGGCGGAGAATGTCTGCTTGAATGACTTGACGGACTAAGCAAGCGTTACGATCGCGTGGGCCAGTAGCCGAAGATGATGAGCTCTGCTAGGCGACTTCTTGTCGAATTCAATAGCAATCGGCAGGATTGATAGCGTGCGAAAGTGTAGGCCCGATCGGTTTGTTTCTTGAAAATCTTTTTTAACAAACCAGTTTTAGTAGATTAGTACGATGTTTTAAGCTTTGTACGAAAATGATGTTGTATGATTTGTAAATATATTTTCGGTATGAATAGTTAATCAATGCAGCTGTTAATGACACAACAGTTTTTAAAATGGTTCGGATACGCAAGATCCTACGTCCCTTTGTCTTCAACAAGGCGGGGAAGCTATTTTTATTATCTTCGAGTTAGTCTCGGTTAGTTTGTTGCAACTGGGCAAATTTTAACTTGTGATTATCTTTGGGCAAATCTCGGTTTACAAAGTCGAAACAATGAGTGTTTGAATGTATCTCCAACTATGAAGGAGTTCTTAACACTAAGAACGATTCAATAAATGAACTCCTCCGTTCTAAGCTATAATTTTTACAATGAGCTTAGGTTAGAGGGTGGGAACAAGAAATGCTTCAAGAGCGAAGAACAGTGAGGAATAATCTCTCTAGGTTCGTGTTCTCACTTGAATATTCGTTTAAGAATGCTTAGAGCTTAAGTTCTTTTAAAGCTTGGGTTCCCTTGATAGATTGCTTGTATGTTCGTTTTGTGCGACTTGTGTGAATTCGATATTCCCTCTATTTATAGACATGAGTTGTGACTAGATCCGTTGGAGACGAAATATCCACATGTTACTCTATGGGTAGTTAACGGCTCTTTTTTGAATCTGTAGAGTCCCCTTTCTTTGCATGAAAGTGGTTGACTTACGACTTTTGTCGGATACTTTGCTTAGGGATGTAAGTGGTTTCGTTCCGAACCACAAAATCGATCGGACCGAACCGAACCAAACCAAAAAATGTGGTTCGAGTTCGGTTCGGCTTCAGCTTGATTTGGTTCGATTTATTTTTTAGGAACCGTTTACATTCGGTTACGTTCGTTGTTTCAAGAATTTTGAACGGTTCGAACCGAACCAATATCCTATTTTTTAATTTTTTTTATTTAATATTTATCTTTCTTATATGAGAATATTGTTGGATTTAGATATTAAATTTTAGTTAAGATCAATTCTAATCTATACAAAGGAAAATAAATTAATAACAACCCTATACTTATGAGTTCGGAACGAGTGACATCCTATAAACTATTATTCTTACATTATTTAGGATTTAAAAAATAAATAAAAAGATAAAAAAGTGAACCGATGAACCGAACCGAACCAAGTTCTCATATTTAAAAACACATTGAACCAAACCGAACCATTTCTATGTGTTTGGTTCGATTCCTAAAATACATTAAAAATCGAACCAAACAGAACCGTTACACCTCCATACTTTGTCGGTGATCGCTTGTCATAGGTCGAGGTACATATAGTGGTTGAGACATTTTCGGGACATCAAGGTTGATAATGAAGGCGTGTTTCTCTCGATGTACGACCTCGGAACAACTCTGCGAGATTAAATTTTAAATCAGCTGTCGGTTAAAGCGATTGTGGGCGTTCTTTGAAGTCGGCCAGAAAGGTTCGGTAGGCTACTCCTGCCGAGTCCAATACTGCGAGGTCAAACTGCGAGTTCAATAAACCTGTTCCTCCGAGTCCGGTTCTGCCGACTCTTGAACACCTTTCGCAGTATGTTGCTCTGCCGAGTCCGGCCATGCGAATCGTCACTCCGTGACACTACGACGGATGGTCTGCGAGAGACAGCAAACGAAACTTCGAGTCGGAACCATGCGAAGGCAAGTGTATTGAGTTCGAAACACTCAAAAGGAAAAGGTGTTAACTTTTACAAAATAATGGTTCATCAATCATAATAGGATTTTGGGATCGGCAAATCAACTCTTGAATCATCTCCCAACACCAACTTTAATAAATCTAATTAATATGATAATATAAAAAAATACTTATTTTATCCAACTTTTACAATAGCAAACACAATTATGATATTAATTTTTTAGTAATTTACTTTAATTTACTCAAATTCCAATACCAATATTTATCTAATTTTCATATCATTAATTTTTTTAATCTATGTGAAAAAACAAATGGACATATAAAATAGGGACGGAGGGAGTAAATTTTTTAAGAGATGGACTAGTGTGCATCATGTTGCACGTGCAACATGATCCAGTGCAATTTTGACCCATGTTTGACCCGTTGGCCGTTTTGACTCGTGTGTTGACCCATTTTTTTTTCGTATTTATTTTTTTTCATTTTTTTTGCTTTTTTTTTTTTTTTTTCGTTTTTTTAAATTTTTTTGTCTTTTTTTCATCTTTTTTGTTTTTTCCTTTTTTTTCATCTTTTTGTTTTTTTGCCTTTTTCATTTTTTCCGTCTTTTTCTCATTTTTTCGTTTTTTTTTTTTACTTTTTCATTTTTTTTTCGCCTTTTTCGTTTCTCGTCTTTTTTCACTTTTTTCGTCTTTTTCGCCTTTTTTCGTTTTTTTTCGTCTTTTTCGTTTTTTTTGCCTTTTTCGTCTTTTTTCTTCTTTTTCGTTTTTTCATTTTTTTCGTCTTTTCGGAAATACAAAGAATGACACGATACTTTTTTGTTTTTCGTTTTGAAATACAAAAAATATTTTTCGTTTTTTTCCCCTTTATTATAAGGACGAGAGTGTCACTCTTTGTATACAAAAGTGTCGTTTGTTCTAAACAATGACACTTTTGTTCGTTTGTTCTAAACAATGACACTTTCATTCGGGACGATTGACACTTTTGTTTATTACGATTGACACTTTAGGTAATATTTACGGTTATTATGTTTCATATTGATTAGTAGATGAACCGACACGTTCCTTAATTCGAGTGTCAATTTACTTGAGTGTGATTGACACTTTAAGATAAATGATACTTTCGCTCGTTGTAATTGACACTTTTTTCATAAAACAAATGACATTTTTTTTCGAAACAAATCGCATTTTTTTAAAAAATAATTGATATTCAATAAATGATATAAATGACACTTTATTCAAATACAAATGACACTTTTGTTTGTTACGATTGATACTTTGGATAAGTAACAAATGACACATTTATTCATTCCAAATGACACGCCTTCCTTATCAAAAAAATTGGAAAAAATAAATAAATTATTTGTTACGATTGACACTTTTGTTTGTTACGATTGACACTTTCATAAGCAAAGAGTGACACGTCCGTCCTTAAAATAAAGGGAATAAAAATGGAAAAAAAAAGAATTTTTTTTTGTTTGTTGCGATTGATACTTTTGTTTGTTACGATTGACACTTTCGTATGTGGGGTTGTTAATCGGTTCGGGTACGGGTTAACCGTAACCGAAAATCGGTTACCCGTACCCGAAAAACCCCAAAAATTCTATACCCGTACCCATACCCGATCGGTTATCGGTTAACCCGATACCGTCGGAGTCGGTTATAAGGTTAAGCGAAATTAACCTTAAAAAGTTACAAAGAGAGGAGCGAAGCAGGGGCACCTTTTCCATGTCTGATGAACCAGGCTGAGATACACACGAAATAGATACACAACACACGAAATCCAGAATCCAGAATACACGTTTCTCAATCCAAAATACACACGAAATCTAGAATGCAAGAGTCAAACGAAATACAACAATACAAGCCCATCAACAACAAAGCAGACAACAAAAAAAAGAAATCCACTTTCAATCTTCAGTCTTCACTCTCCAATTTCCAGTCTGAATCAATTAATCACTAGCAATTCAAAGATAATAAATATGAAGATTCAAATGTTAATAAATATGAAGATTTAAATGTTCAAATGCAATCAATTAATCACTAGCAAATAGCAATTCCAAAGATAATACCTTTCTAAGTGAACACTACTTTTACTTTGGTTTGTTTGACCAGTTTGGGTACTGTCCCCTGTCACGCCTCCACTTTCCCCAAATTGAATTGATACTGCAAGAAAGAACAAAGAAAAAGATAAACAGAGCCGACAAGGCTTTCAGACTCTTCACCAAGAGACTGGTTCTGATTAACATTACTATCTTCTTCTTGACTTTGGGGAGTAGACATTATACTATATGCAAGTATGCAACAAACAGAGCCGACAAGGCTTTCAATTATTCACTAGGCTAAAGTCATAAAACAAGCCAGCAAGGCTGCAAATGCAAAGAGTAATTAAACAATTGAACATAGAAAACACAACGGAAATAAAGCCGGCAAGGCTGCAATGCATTCGTAAATCGAAGTGGAAGTAGAATTGTAGAAACCACAGGACACAGTCGTAGTCAAATACGACCTTCAATTTCAAATTAGGGCTTAGAAGTTAGAAATTTAAAATCAATACCTTCAATCAAATTAGAAGTAGAAATTTAAATTAATACCTTCAATCAAATTAGGGCTCAAGTCGAAATTGAAGATTGAAGAAGGATTGAACGAACCCGGACCCGGATGCTCTCGCTCGCTCTCGCTCGCTCACGTCTCACGAGTCACGATTGAACGAACCCGGACTCACGATTGAAGAAGAAGGATTGAACGAACCCGGACTCGCTCCACGATTGAACGAACCCAGACGCTCTCGCTCGCTCACGTCTCACGAGTCATGGAGTTCAGTAGTAGTAGTCTGTAGTCAGTAGTCACGACTTCACGAACACGATTCAAGTAGGAGACTTAGTCACTTAGGAATTAAATTAGGATTAGGATTTAGGAAGGAATCTAATTAATTAATTAAGGATTTAGGAGACAAATAAGTGAAATAACAAATACAAATTAATCAAAATATAAAATTAATTAGTGATTTAAATTTGAATCGGGTATGTATCGGGTTAACTTAGAATGGGTATCGGTTATTTACCGTACCGTTGTTTTCCAAAAGCGATACCGATACATACCCGATTAGCTTAGAAAATCGATTAATCGGGTATCCGATACCCGCATCGTATAGGATGCGGGTACGGGTATTAACCGAATACCCATACCCGTTTAAAGCAACCCTATTCGTATGCAAAGAGTGACACGCCCGTCCTTAAAATAAAGGAGAAAAAAAAGTAAAAAAAATAAAAAAAATTAATGATGTCATGATGACGTCAGCGGGTCAAACACGAGTCAATACGGGTCAACGGGTCAAATACGGATCAAAGAGGGCCAAAATTGAGTAATTGGATGCACACAAATTTTTGCCTTTTTTTAATTATGAAAATAATTACTTACATGTCGAAGTTTACACCTACCACCAGCAGTATATTGATTGTGCGAGTCAACGTGTTTTATTAGGCATTAGTATTATGATGTTAATCATCATATCCCAATTAGGATTGTAAACGAACCGAATAGAATCGAATATTATAATTTTGTATTTGTATTTGATTAGTAAACAAATCGAATCGAATATTTATAATCAAATTCAAATCTCAAAATCTCGAATATGAATATCAAAAATCGAATACGAATCACAGAATCGAATCAAAGCTATTTGATTCGTTTACAACCTAACCCAAATCTATGAATTTGTGGCTTAGAGTTCCGTGATTTATTATTGGAGTATATAGATTTCAATTTTAGTAAGTATTTAATGCAATAATATCTTAGCTCATATATCAATGTGCACATAGTAAATGGTAAGTGCAATAGAAAATGAAATTGAGGTTTGAGAACCTCTAACATGGGTTTTGTTAAACTCATTCCAAATTATGATGGGATGATCCCAATCCCGATTTTAAACTGTGAACCATACGCTACAATATTTCTACAATGACACGCAGAGCACTACTCTTTACTGAAAATGAAAAAATTACAAGAAGGCCCTCCTAATATTCCTTGCTTCCCTAATCCAGCTCATACGAACAAAGTTGGTAAAATAAGCCCATATACTCCACAGATTGATATAGCTGAAAATGTAAATTCTGAAATTATGGTTTGGCAAAAAAATGTACAGTTAAAGGAAATAGATCAGAAGGCCCTCTTCTCTTTCCACAAGAACAAGTCTTCAAGCAGGCAGCTTATATCAGTCTACATACCAGTATTCCACCATTGCAAACGCCAAAAAGGTGACCAGTGGGAGTTTCATCGAGCTCCTCTTCAAACTGTCAGCAACTCCTGAAAGACAAGAAAGGCAACCAAGTTGAGTGGATATCAAGCACTCTCTCAGCGAAAAGACTCATTAGTAATCAAGTTTACTGCTGATGTGATGATCTAGAGATCGAGATGACAAAGTTCATAACACCAAACCGTAATTGTAGGTACAGTTAATTCTGGACCTCATGTGACAAGGTGACTAATAGATGCATTTTCTATGGTTTTCTGCTTTATAGAGGGGCACCGTAGGAACAAAAATGAGAAATAGAAAAACAAGCTAAGCTGAGGCAACCGTGCCAGATTCCTGACTCCCAGCTAATAAGACTAGCAGGGTGAGCTGCATTTCTATATGTACAGAAAAAAAAAAGTGAAAGTAAAAGACTATACCTTCTCTTTCTGTTTGTAAATTGATTCAATCTTCTTCATGTACTCGTCTGTCACTTTCTGCAAATGGAAAACTCAATTGTCAAGGGAAGTTGGGAGAACTGAGCTCTTAAATATATAGTACAAAATAGCAAAAGTGAAAATCCATGAGCTTGTAAGTAAGCAAGAAAATTAAGGAAGCCAGTTCCATAAACATACTTCTCTAAACAGATAAATAAAAGGACAAGAGCAAATGGGCTTCACAGAATCAACAGGACATAACTTAGAGTTTATTTATGAATAGCATAATGCTATATTGGGGTTGTGTACCAATAGAACCAGAGTGGAAATGATGAAAGAGGAGTCTCCAGCAATTCATAATTGTCTCAGTATACTTATCAAAAAGGAACATATATATGTACCTGGAAATCAGCAGACAGGTCCTTCACGTTATCTTCCGAGAGCTTCTTCTCCTGCAAGACATGTTACTGTTTACAGACTCATGACTTGGGGGTTCAGGGTGAGGGATGGAAGGGAGTGAGACAGTGTGTGTGTCTGTGTGTGTGTGTGTGTTTGAGAGAGAGAGAGAGAGAGAGCAGTTGATTTTTTAAGACCTTCTCAAGTTTTTCATAGGATTTGATGGCATCTCTTCTGATATTCCTTATGGCAACCTACAAACAAAAAAGAACCTAATGTTAAAGTGGACTAGGGGTTGCACGAGAACTTAAATGAGGGAAAGCAACAGTTTGCACTGGAGCAACTTTAACATTCACCCTTTCTGTATATCACGGTTGCTTACCTTGCCTTCTTCAGCCTGCTTGGCTACAGTCTTTGAAAACTCCTGCAAAAACAAATAAAGAAGACATTAAAAGGGTAAAGGACCCTGCATGGCTGCAATCATGCATTGACAGGCAGGATTTATAAGATAATTTGGACTCAATTCCAGAAACCACTCTGATTAAACAGGCAAGAATCCCACTGAAAACCCATTCGTGTAACTACAATACCTTCCTCCTCTCTGAAGTGAGTTGTGGCAGAGACAACCTAATAACTTCTCCATCATTATTTGGAGTCATTCCAAGGTCAGAATTGACAAGGGCTTTCTCAATAGACTTCAAGCTGAAAACAGAACGAAAAGACATTGGATCACACAAGATATACTGTGACAGCCAGTTGAAGGAAACAAAGACAGCAAAGATAATTTTCATAACTTGACATCAGATTATTTTATTGATATAATAAAATTGGACTTGAATTCAATTCGACACAATGGCAAAAGAATTGAAAATCCCAATCATGTCCATCATCTAATGGAGGTCCTTCCTAGCAGTTATCATTCTTTTCCTGCATCAGCTATTTTACATGTGTGTGAGGAAAGGATAAAAAATGACATATTCACTAAGCATTTCACACCAGTCCATAGCCAGTTCACCTGGAAGGCTGCAACTAAGTGACCTGTTATTTTTTCGGTTTTAAACTGGAATTACAGGATTAGGTGCATACCTGGATTTATCATAGGGCTGCACCAATAGGGAACTAGCATCTGGAGTACTTATTTGAGCTATGCTCTTCAAAACAACTGGTGTACCATAATACTCCACCTAAGAAGACGGTTCAAGCGGAGAAAGAAATAATAAGTTATATACAGCCATTTCCTAAACGTGGTAGATCAACAAGCAAAATATATCCGACCATATAGAGCATGATGGAATCTAGAGTGCTTCCGGAAAAGATTGACCATTCTGATCAAACGTTATCCCAAAACACTCATTTTCCAAAACTTCATGAAGTTTGAACTGATTGTTGGTTAACAGATATATGGGGGCTGACACCCATGACCTAACTGCTGCTTATCAATCAAATTCATAGTTCTATGTCATGTCACTAAAACATAACGGAAGAGAACATGGATTACTCTAAGCCACCCAAACCAAAATGCCTAATAACTTTATTCATCACTAGTTCATCATTGTTAGTACAATACTTCACTGTTGAAGATAAATATGATTTGAAGATGAATGTGGAGATAAGTTCTTTTTTTTTTAGAAGATTGATTATCTAAACCAAGAAAGCATATTAGAGTATACACCACCAAAACAAGCCCCCTGGATTATGTCCAGTAAAACATTGCAGTACCTCAATTTTGTCTAGTATAGCTGGATTAGCCCTTCCCGTTCTAATCGAATTGAAACTGGACCGAACATTTTCAATAGCCTTCTCCATCCTTTCTCTCTAAACACCAAGGAACAAAATAATTAAATGGTTAGTTCGTTTCCAAGAAGAAGTGTTCAATACAATTCTTTCGAGAAAATAACTTAATTTCTTACAGCATCTTCCTCAATCATAGACTTCTCCGCTTCAATCTCTTCAATAGTTGCGCACCTAAACACTCCCGTTCTGATATTCGCGCAAATTCATCTATTAACATACTGCTACAAAAATCAATCATCAAATATTTACGAACTCAAGTTACCTCTTCTTCTTCACTGCGTGCTTCATAAGTAAATGTTTGGCAGAAACCCCCTCTCTCAGCCACCTGGAGCTTGACGTAACTCGCCGACGCACTCCATGAACATGTATTTCCAGAATCTGCAGCAAATTCAACCTTAACCACAAAGTTAGACAAATAACTCAACAACGAACTGAAAGAGAACTGTAAAAACAGGAGTTTCTAAATTACCTGAGAATTTGAGGCGAGCTTTTGGAGCAATAGACGGGTAGAAGACGGAGCGTAGGTGTGGTACGGGCGAGAACGTCGTCGCCATAGGATGTGACACACAACTGTTCGACGAAATGCTTCAACCGATACTTTTCTACTATTTTTACCCTATCGATTTTGTTTTTGTATGCCAGCAACACTGAATTGTGGATAAGAGTCGGGGGTGTAAGTGGTTCATTCCGGGCCGTAAAGCCGTCAAATCGAATCGAGTTAAATTGAAGAATGTGGTTCGGTTTGATTTTGCGGTTTGGTTCGGTTTGTTTTTTAGGAACCGTTAACATTCGGTTCGGTTCGCGGTTTCAAGAATTTTTGAACGGTTCGAACCGAACCGAACCAATATCCTATTTTTTAATTTAATATTTATCTTTTCTTATATGAGAATATAGTTGGATTTAGATATTAGATTTAAGTTAAGATTAATTCTAATCTATACAAATGAAGAGAAAGGAGTAACAACTCTATCTTTATGAGTTCGGAACAAGTGACGTCCCATGAATTATTATTCTTGCATTATTTATAATTTACAAAATAAATAAAAAAAAATAAAAAAGGTGAACCGGTGAGCCGAACCGAACCGAACCAAACCATTTATAAGCGGTTCGGTTCGGTTCCGATATTTAAAAGCAGCGTCGAATCGAACCGAACCGAACCATTTCCATGTGTTTGGTTCGGTTCCAAAAATACATAAAAAATCGAGCCGAGCGAAGGCAGTTACCCCCTAATAAGAGCGATAAACATTCATCAAAAAATGCGCCAAATTCTTTTAGGAAATTTTGACCTTGATTCGCTGCATCTCCCAAAAATGACCTGGGATTTTCTCATCTACCCCTCTAGTTTTCTACTGAAATACTATGCTATTCCTCTTCTACCCTCACCTTATGCAAATTTTTTTTAATCTTATTACGATCAGAGAAAATTATAACTACTAATGTGTGCACTGAATAGTATAAATCAGAAACGAGTCAAGTTGCTGAATGGTATTCAAATCTTAACTTCAGAAAAAGAAAATAGTAATAATAATAAAACTTATACTATAATCTAATAATGACTCAAGTTGAAGCTTGATTTTGACATGGAATTTGATATTCACAACTCATACACTCGACATTCTTAAAGGATTTTGGTGTGATACAAGAAATGACAAATTGATGATCCACATGCGCAAGAGTACCCCAAAGACCACAAAAGCCTACTGTCATCTTCTTTTCATTTTCAATGGGATGATATAATTTTAAGCTTAATGAATTGAACACTGCCCCCGTACTTATGCTCACGAATACTCAAAATTTAAGCCTTCAAATTAAAAAGAAGCTAAAGCTATCCACCATTTCTATATATTTAGGTTGAGTTTGAGACACAATCAACTTTCATAATTCGCGATAAACCACTAACATGTCATTCTTGTACCAATCCAAACCAAACCCATGAAGAAGACCATTTCACAAAAGAAAAAAGGTACAAACACTTTTACATGGTAAAAAATAACATGTAACAAAATGTTACAAATCCCACTCTCTTTGCGTGACTCTTTTTACTACACAATTTCTTTACCCACCCAAAACCCCTCTATATAACTAACCTTCATTCTCCTTTCAAATTGTTTTAATCATTACTTTCCAAATAATAAATTATAATCAATGACTGTTTCGGCGAAGAATGAATTGATTTTACTCTTTCTTGTGATGTGTTATTTGTGGATTTCGCAATTGCTCCGTGTACAAAGTCGGCGGCTCCGCCGGCTGGGCCGTTATCGGCAACGTGGACTACAACAAGTGGGCTTTTCCGAAGTCCTTCCAAGTCGGTGACACTTTTAGTAAGTTCGACTTGTATTTGATACTACTATTTTTTCACATATAAACCTAATATAGTAAGAGGTCCGAAAATTTTCTAATAATTTTGTTTGTTTTACGTGCTAGACTATTTAACACACTTACAAATCTTCTTCTTGTTCGTAGTTTTCGAGTACAATCCGTCGTTCCACAACGTGTTGGAAGTGAGCCGGCCGGACTTCCGCTCGTGCAACGGGAAATCTCCGATCACCACCTACGCCTCCGGCAACGACTCCATCGTTATCAAAACTGCGGGCCATTACTACTACATATGCGGGTTCGTGGGCCATTGCCAGTCCGGCCAGAAGGTTGACTTAAGGGTGCCCAAGTCGGGTCGGTCCGATGGAAGCCCGAGTATGAGCCCGATTGAAACTTGCAATTCCTGATGCCTCTTAGGGGTCGGGCCCATGGCGCCCGGCCCGTCACAAAGTAGTGGACAATCTATTACGCATGATAAAGGGCTGTTGTCTTTGGGTTTTGGCCTTTTAGTGTTTTTAGGTCGGGCTATTTAGTGATATGTTTTTTAGTTAAATTTGTGGAATTATGTATTTTCTTTGAAGGATTTTGGCCTGTTCTAGGATTTTAAAATATGGTTAATTAATTAGTTCGTCATTTTACTAATATATATATATATATATATATATATATATATATATATATATATATAATATAGGCTAAGGTTGAATGTGAGCAACCTATTTATGTGTGAACGTGTGAGCAAATCCATACCTTTCATATTTTGAACGGATGAGTGCGATTTAACTTTTTTACTTAAATTGACGACCGCACTTAAAGTTTATTCATATTACACTTAAAGGTTAATTAAGTAATTTGCTTTTAAATATCTATATTCATAATCTAAATTATTGTATTGATAACCGCTCTTCATTCACAATAATATTATTTCAATAAGTGTATCTTCATTCACGCTTAAATTTCTCAACAATTTTAAAAACCGCTTCTATCTTTAAATTTATCTTCCTTAAATTTCTCATCTTTATTTCCTAAGATATTTCGTTAATCTTCATATTAAATGATGGTTTGTTCATCGGGGTAAACTTGCGATCCGAATTAAGATTACATATATCACATTTTAAAATAAAGTGCGGTTTAATTATGAATAAAGTGCAATTCGATTGTAAAAAAAGTATAGTTTAATTATGATTAAAGTGCATTTTGATTGTGAATAAAGTGCAGTTTAATTGTGAATAAAGTGCGGTTTAATTATGAATAAAGTGCATTTTGATTGTGATGAAAGTGCAGTTCGAATGTGATAAAAGTGCAGTTCGATGCTTGAAGAAAGTGCGGTTTAATTCTAAATAAAGTGCATTTTGGATGTGAATACGGTGCGGTTCGATTGTTTACGAAGTGCGATTTAATTTCGATTTTTTGCATTTATTTGTGAATGGAATGCGGTTCGATGCTTGAATAACGTGCGGTTTAATTACGAATAAAGTGCATTTTGGATGTGAATATAGTGCGGTTCAGTTGTTTACAAAGTGCAGTTTAATTACGATTTTTTTTTGCATTTATTTGTGAATGGAATGCAGTTCGATTGTGAATAAATTGCAGGATAATTATGAACAAAGTGCATTTCAATGAAAATTAAATTGTTGTACACATAAACATACGATAAATTTCATTAGTGAAGATAAAGGGATAGATTTGATCGGTTGTGATTTTTTTTGGGTAGATTAGTGGAACTAGACGGTTGCAAAAATCTTATCTATTATAAAAAAAAGTCAAATTTACCCTTAAGTGAGATTGATTATTCTTTAAAGTGCATTTTCCTATTCTACAATACTAATCAAATCTAAACCGTTTATTACTTAAAATTAAAGATTATGATTTGTTCTTATGTTCACACTATAAGAGGGTGTTCTTACGTGAAACAACCCTATATATATATATATATATATATATATATATATATATATATATATATATATTATAAACTAAATAGAACGAGAGAATTCTAGAGAGAATGAGAAATAGATGTATATTATTATGAGGGTAGAGACCTCTATTTATAGAGTACAAAATGAGCTCATAGGCTTTTAGGGTTTACATGATCATCACAATATATGGTAAGTATATATATAAAATATATTTACAACACTCCCCCTTGATTGATCATCCCTAAAAGAAACTGCTGTCTCGTTAAAACCTTGCCAGAAAAAACCCATTGGGATAAAAACTGGTCGAAGGAAAAAGAGTACATCTGCTCCACCTCAATATAGTCATTCTTGATCTTTAAGTCGGCACATATCGATCATGTGTACGAATTTCTTGAATGTTGACGTTAATAATGCCTTTGTAAAAGAATCCGCTAGATTGTCACTTGAACGAATTTGCTGGATGTTGATGCCGCCACTCTTTTGGAGATCATGTGTTCCATTTACTCTTTTATGAATCAATCTCAATGACTCATTTACTCGTGTGTTACATTGGATGCCTCGTTAAAAAACCTTAACTAAGAAAACCCTTTGGGAAAAACTTAGAAAGGAAAAAAAACACAATCATTTGACCTTGAAGGTCGTTTGACCTTTAGGAGTCGAGCCTAATCTTCGGGGATTAGTTGCAATCTATTACTCCCCCTCAAGATAACAATCTTCAAGGTCTACACTAATATGTGCAACACAAGTTTAACTATGTTCATAAGGAATAACATGTTTGTCTCGAAGAGAACAAAGGATGGTCAATACCATTTCAAATTCTCAAATCGCACATAAGTAAGGAACCACGGTCTAAAATATCTTTGTTATCTTCTATAAGTCTAAGCGAATCTCCATCCACTTCAAGTGATTGAAGCGACCATTATATAGCTAAATGGATGCGTACTGATAACATCTCTTTAAAGACCTTTTAGATAGGTCGACTAGCGTAACTCCATCAAAGAAATGCTTGATCTACGGGTCGAGACAATTATTAGTTCAACCCGAGTCTTTTGATTCTACCTCAGTATTTAGGCATGAGTTAATTTCATCAAGTACTTTTGTCCGAAATGATTCACATATCCTCTTCGAGAGGAATTTGGAGTAATATGTTCTAATTTTGTATTCAGTGGACTTCTTATCTCTTAGCACCAATAAATCTCTCACGCTTCTAGCGCTAATGAGAATCAATTGATTTATATTTTTTATGAGGAACTTCGGTTTGTTCATGGTGCATATACAACGGTATATGAGATTTTAGTCACTCCTTTTGCACTAAATAACTTGATGAACTTCACGGTTCGTAGTGCGTGAATCTAAATAATTAATCCAGCGAGATATTTGCGGCATTCCATCATTTATATATCATATCTCCCCCCAATGCCGACAAGGATGTAAGTTGGATTTACAAAATCAACATATCAATCAATAAATAGTCCGCGATTAGTGGCACTTTTGTATATGATATCTTGACGGAGTATACACCTAATATTTCAAGTATTAAACTCTTCAGGAGTTCTAATCAAATTCAAGTAACAATATAAACAACTTTGCTATCAGTTTTCTTTTCGAAAACATATGAGCAAATATCTTCACTTTTGTATCCTTCTCTCAAGAGATAGGTGATGTTCTTACAACGATTTTGCAGTTTACTTGAAAATATATTTTTGACTTACCTGCTTTGAGTAAGTTAAATCCTTCAAGGACTTTCATATATATGTCACTATCTAGTGAATCATATAAATAGATATTTACTACATCCATAAGGCGCATATCAAACCTTTTGTGACATAAGTAGATTAATCAAACTCCAAAATATAATGACGTCTATTATGGAAGAGTACATAATTAATTCCCCCCAGTCTTTGAGAGAAACATTGTGTTACGAGTATTGTCATATATCTCGCAATGTTTATTTCTCTTTCTAACAAAGATACATTTATATCATCCGGGGATATTTTTCCGGATTTGAACTACAGGTCCAAATGTTTTCCGGCTTTCTAGGGAATATTAATTCATCTTATATGACTTAGTTCCTCTTTGGCCAATTATTTCAGTCTTGACAATCACTTATAGATCGTCGTTAAGGATCCTCTTTTATTATTTCAAGAGTCATATTAAAGGCGAAAATACCGTCGTGCGTCCACGAGGATATTTGATCTCTTCGATATATTGAGATCTCATAATTACACACTGGTAGTTCTTCAGGAACTTTTATTTGATTGATTAATCATTATCATCATTTTTTGGTTCATATGTTGTGCCCCTTTTCTTAGACATAAAATTTCTTTTAGAGCCAATTGGTCGACCATATTTTTGACAAATTTTATATTCATTTGCTACCATTTGTATTTGTCCTTCAGGGACATTTATTCGTGTGGGGGTATTTATAGCAAATGTATAACATTGTCACTTTTTCTATATACATACTAAAACATCAAAAAGTTGATTAACAATATTTTGCAAATGAATCTTTCGACTTCTTGTTCACATTGATTATTTCAAGAATCCAAATGTGACAGATGTTCCAACTAATGTTGGAAATGTTATTTCATCATAATAACAATTTTAATGTGAGACTCGTTATACGTACAAAACCATTTTGATTATGGTCATGAGCAAGTAATTTTTTAATCTCAATCCCAAAGTCAAATAATATTAAATCCTCTTCATGAGGAACTTGGAGTTTAATAAACTCACTCGCTTTATCAAGTCAAATTTGAGCTCTTCATGAGGAACTTGGAGTTTAATAAACTTGGATTTAAATCTTCTTGATGGAATTGAGCTCTTTATTTTTGAAATTGTCGTTAAACCAAGTGATACATTTCTTATAGAAATCGAGCATTCATGGAAATTAAGAGATTCTTGGGGATCTCTCTACATTGTCGTATGAATTTCCAATTATTTTGCGCATCATAGTTGCTTGCGAGATGTCCAAACTTATCATGTCAAAGCGTAAAGCTCTTTTGAACTTCGGTTCATGACATGTTTTGTCTCACTTGTTTTTATGAATGTGTAATACATTCAAGGTGGTAGTGTGATAGCTTTTCTTTTGTTAGCTTCTGGGTAAATACAAAAGAATCACTACCTTCATATATTATTTCACTATGATATCCATTGCAGCGGATATCCTTAAAACTTAGTAAGTTTCTGTTGGTCAGGAGATGATAAGTCGGGTGTAGAGGGGGGGGTGAATACACGAGCTCGGTTTCTTTTTCTCAATGAAGGTCGGTGAGGCGATGATTGCAAGCGATGAACGAGTGCGAATAAGCCTTCGATCGCGGGACGAGTGAGTCGGCCTCGCGAGCTCTCTCCCTGCGGCCGTTGTCGGTACTTTGAGAATCGATCGGAGAGCTTTGTGCGGAAAGTGTGGGGCCCGGAATTTGTCTCTTTTGAAAACACGTTTTAGCAAATTAAATCTTTTGGTACGTGCGCTTTATAAAAATACGTTTTATGCGAAGCTTATGATTTTCAAGTCGGTTGAATGCTATGCGATAAAGCGGTAAAAGAACACAAGCGATATAACGTGGTTCGGATACGCAAGATCCCTACGTCCACGGTCTGAACAAGGCGGGGAGAACTTGTTGATTATTACGAGCAAGCCTCGGCGGGGATCTTGTGCGGCTGGGACGGTTCCCTCTAAGTTATAGTCCTTAGCGACTTTACAATCCAAACCTAAGTACGAAAGGGAAGGGAATTTCTCCAGCGAGAAGGAGTTCTTACAATAAGAACAATTCACTAAATGTGAACTCCTTCGAATCTAAGCTATAAATATGACAATGAGCTTAGTGCAGAGAAGAAAGGGATCTAAGAACTCCAGAGAGAAAAAGCGAGAAATCTTCTAAGTATGCAAGTTTTCCTCTGGATGATCTTTGAGTGTTCTAGAGCGTTTGTGAACTTGAGCTTGTCCCTTCGAAATTCCGTCACTCGGAGCTTCAAAAACTTCTCTATTTATAGTTGTGAGTTATGGCGTATGTCCGTTGGAGACGACGATGCCACGTGTCACAAGCTTCCAAGGAAAACGGCCATAGTTCGAACTTGTTGCGGCGGGGCGGTTAATGCGGCTGTTCATGAGAGCGGCTTTCTTTGTGTAGAGTAGGTAAGCGTTGTCGGCTTCTCATTGGTCGAGGTTTGTGGTTGGTGAGAATGTCGAGTTGGCCGTTCAACAACCTCGTATGTCTTCTTTGAACTTTTCGAAAAGACTTGAATAGGTGGGTCGCTTTCAGTAGGATACGATGGGCGAAAATTTGTCTTCTTCATTTGAGTCGGGCGACGGGGCATCTGCGAGTAGGTCGGTGGCGGCTAACGAAGGTCCTGTGCTTGTTTACGTTCTTCTGGCGATGACTATCGGTTGGGAGTAGTCTTCTGCGATGATTTGTCGGTGATGCGCGTCTTCGGCGAGTGGAAGATCGGTGGCCGGATAAGAACACAAGCGATTACAACGATGACGTGGGGTTCGAAAAGTATCTTCGACGGAAGATCGGTTCAACAATTACCCCGTACGGGACTTAGACAAAACCCAATAATCAATACATCAAGTCTAACCTATACATCGACACACTTAATCTGCGATATCGGCTAGGTTTTGGGATCTTCAATTCCGTAGTACTACTATGATTTCCCCCGATTTTCTTTTAGCTAGAACAACGGTGAGTATCATCTGCGACTCATATCCGACAATTTTCCCCCTAATTGATGATGACAAAACCTCTACCTCTACCTCTTAAACTTCTTAAGTCCATAAAAGATGCTATCCTACGACAACAATTTCCCCCTTACAACATTACGAGGAAAAAATAAAGTAATTTCAATACTTGAGTAGGTGGGAGATAGGCAAAATCGAGACCGGCTGTGAGTGTGTGTCGAGATCACTTAGTGATCGGTCGTGAAAGCACATGTCAAAGAGCTGAAAGACAATGAGTAATTGTCGACAAGCAATAGGAAGCGATATATATAATCAATGAAGTACGGGTTCCTATTACTATTACAAAAGATAGAAAAGAGAAAGACTACGAGGACGCTGAAGGCTTGAGTGCGTTCTACGAATCCTGCAGATCTGTCCATGGGAGGTTCCGGACGATAGTATAAATAGATTCTCTTCCTCGAGTCCGGATATCCTCGTCGTCTTGACCAAGGTGGACACTCGGGTTGAAGCGGAATCTTTGCGGCACTAACCTCATCTTCTATGTCCTTTGTACATAGAACTCCGCGCTTGATTCTAGGAGGTGGGATGCGCTGAAAGCTGGAGCTCTAAACGGAATGTTACGTCTCTTCATGATCTCCTTGAGCTGTTCCCTCGGCTACGTATTGTCTGGAAACATGAACTCATCAAAGGCTTGATCGATAGGTTGCTCTCGAGGATAGAATCCCCCGAACATAGTAGCCTTTGATAAATTGCTCTTTAAGTTCTTCCCATTGATCATTAACCTCGGTAGGAACCCGTCGATCGACATGAACAAGCGAGTCCTTCTTGGCGAGAGGTGTTCTCTTCCTTGATCCTCTTGGGATTTGTCTTAGGGATCAGTGCTTGGCTTCTTGGATAGGCTTATCATCTTAGCCATATCGGCCATTCTTTTCTTTTCTCGGAGAGCCGGCGCCTCCGGTCTCCTCGTTCGATATTTAGGCCTTGCAGCGTCGCCTCCCGGGTCGCTTGATCTTCCGCTATCTGCTCGGGTGTTAGAGTAGGAGTGGGAATGCTCACAGTAGTAGCCTGGGATCTCGGTCGGAAGAGCCTTAGCAAAATCCGCTTGGGCTTTCTCCATACGCTCTTCGGCGGTTCGACCTTTTTCTTGCCTTTGCCCCTAACGGCTTTGCCCTTGGGCTTCTTTCTTTGCTTCTGCTTTGCTTCTTCAAGGCGACGCTCTCGGTCCGGCTTATCTTGCGATTTGTTGGGCAATATTGAGGTCATAAGCCTCTTGCTCAGCTTTAGATTTGAATTTTTGGAGCGGGGAGGAAGGAGGAGTAGATACGGTTGCAATCTCCTTCCCCGGCCTCTGCGGTGGCAGTTGTTCGGAGCTCGGGCTCTTCTTCTTACGTCCCCTGCTCGACAAATCACGGTTACTTCTTCAATGTGAGCGAGCGGAAGAGGAGATGGGGGTTGGTTGTAGTGGAAATTCTAGGAGAAGGACCTCGAGAAGAGTTCTTATCTGAGTAGTAGAGAGGTCCTTCCTCCCGAGCCCTTTCCCCACAGTACGTGCGGGTTCTTCGGTGTAGAGGGTCTCTTCTCCCGAACCCTTTCCACGATTATACGTACATCAGTTGTATCCGTTCTGATTCATCTTTTATTATACCTTCTCCCTTTTTGGCATCGGCGGACCTTATCGAGGTTGGTACGGATAGTTGTGACTTCGTTTTCCGGCTTGTGGACTGAATCCTTAATCCCGAGTTCTTTGTGGATTCGAAGTCTTTGACGAGATCGCAATATAATTCCCAGTCTTTTTCTTGATCAGCTCTAGATGTTTTAAGGCATGCGGTGACTCCAGACGGAGTTTCGGCGAGCACGATCATGCGATTCTCGTCATTTCTTTTACGAATAAGTTTGAGCCTTTGCTGTTGGGTAATAGATTTCGAAGGCTAGAGGTGGCAATCTTATTCCGTACATCGATTTCGAGCTTAACGGTTGTGAGAGCTTGAGTCGTTTGCTCACGAAAATATCTTCTGGCCGATTACGGACAGCTGGCGACTACGAGCTTCTAGATTGACTTTACGAGCCGCTAAGGACTGCCTCGATAATCTCCCGAAAATTGGGTTGAGGAGTAGGTGCTGGAGTCTTTGAGATGTCGGCGGCTAGTGCATCTAAGCTACGTATGCGAGCCTTGGTATACTTTGTCCACTTCGGATGGACGTCCTTAGCCAAAAGTCCGTTTTTTCTCTCCTTGGCGTCGAATGGCTTTATTTACGGACTTTGAGGACACGGAACCGATAGGTTGTATACGGTATGAGGCGGTTCCGAGCCTGCTGCTCGAGAAAATGTGAGGAGCTGCTCCCCTGCGTACTCGGAGCACCTTGAGCATCACGATGTATCGGGATGTGGTGAATTGCTCTTCTCACGGGGAGTTGAACCCTCGGCAGAGCCTCCCAACTCCGTATCCTTGGGTGTCGATCCTTCCTCGATTGTTATCATCATCATCTTTATCATCGGCGGGGAGGAGATGGGGGTGGAGGAGTGTTACCGGGGGCCCGACTCTCGCAGGCTTAGAAGGTAAAGCATTCTTTGCTACGAGATCTTCAAGAGTAGCTAAGTCAGTACAGTTCTCCATACCCTATGACTTCTTGTAGCTTACGCTCCTCATCGTGCGGGTAGAGAGCTGAGTGGGTTTTGATTATGTCTTCTAGAATATCCCAACTCGGAAATCTTAGAAGCATTTGAACCACAGCCACGATGGCTATGTCGACTAAGTACGAGTGCCCGGCGATCTAAGGAATATGATCGTGTACTTCGTTGCGGCACGGGAGGCGAGTGGTGTAAATAGTCGTCCACTCGGTCGTATTCTCCTCGGTCGGTTCTCGACTTCCGAGCGTGTCTCCTACGAGCTAATCACTGGACTTTATCTTTGAGGGTCGCACCCTCGATGCCGATATCGAGAATCTAAAAGCGCTCTTCTTGAGTAGGAGGAGGAGTGGGTTCAATAATAGAGAGGGGTGAGCAGCTGAGACCTCGGCTAGTGCGATCTTAGTCGGCCGCCTCTTCTTAGGCACTTCGGTATGAGGGGGGAGCGGATCTTTGCTCTCTTCGGCTCGGGCGGCCCCTGCAGATAGACTTCTCCGTCGCTTCATTCGAAACTTTATCGGCTTAGTGTTGTACAGCTTTGAGTCTTCAAAAGCTGAGTTCCTCTGTACAACACTCTCTATTAGGGCGCCGACATCTTGGTCCCGAATAGAAGCTTACCCACACCGGCCAACCTCCTCTCGCCGGTGGGTAGCGTAGTGAACTTACGGGCTTGGGCTTTCATCGAGTTGTATAATAGTCGGCCCAGTTCACTTCTACTCCATCATCTATAGCCATCATCGGTGAATCCTTGGCTTGGACGAGTTGATCGTACGATCCGGTGAGCTTGTCGGTATGTGCGAGACCACATACGCTAAACCTCGTCTTGAGGTAGCAAGAGATTCCTCGGGAGAGCTGTCTTGAACGTTAGATCAGCTGCGTCCACGAGAACTTTTTGCACATAAGCGTTGATCTCCCTCTCCTTATATCCGATAGGGGAGATTCCGAAGTAGGAAGGCTGAAACGCGAGGACCCGGGGCCTCTCGGATGTTGAAGGTCTTACGAGACGCCTTCCACTTGTTCGGATTAGTCTCCTCCATGTAAGAAAACGAGGCTTCTTCTCCTCCGTGGGCAGCCACCGAATTCCAATTGAAATATGCCTCCGCTACTTGCCTCGCGGACCGGCGCGCGGGGATGCTTGGTCACGAGGGTCTCCAACCCGGACCTCTCAAGAGCATTGAACATCGGTTCCGGATATGGGATATCCACTTTGGCGGAAAGCCGTTGTGGGTTCGGCCGAATCCGGATGGTCATGATCTCCACTATAGGTTCGGAGTACGTATGATCGCCGTAGAAATCTGCAAAACAACTTGTTAGCACTTGAAAATAGAGTAAGTTAGTAGTTATCGGCAGATTTTAATACATTACCGAGTATTAGAGCTTGAAAGATGCACAGGCAAGGCGGTTGTAAGAAGTAGAAGCGTTGCGAGTAAAGCTCGTAAGGTATGAAAATGGCGAAAAGTGAGGAATGATAGAAGATGAAAGATTTTATATATATTGGCTTGATTGCACGTTTTAATCTAACTTGGTGAGTTTTAATCTTTTATAACTATGGACGGCTAAGATTTAATGTTAAAAAATGATGATTACCAAAGCCGCCTAAAACATAGATCTACGTAATAAAGGTAAGTGAGAAGACATGCGTTAAATGCGCGACGGACATCATTAATTAATCGGGTTAAGGTTTCTTACTTGATCTTTCCTTAAACTATTAATGGCGGGAAATGAATGCACATTAACTGCGAGTGTGAGCGGCGATGCAATAAATGCGAGCATGCTTCAAAAAAAAAATAAGTACACAAAATTACGCAAACCTCTTGTTGAACTTATCGTTGGTTACCTTTATGTATAAGGAGAATGGTTGTCATGCTGATGACTATGTTCCCCCCTTGCTGTATGCAGTGTGACTTTCCCAAGCGAGTCGCTTGTACTTAGTTATCGACACTGTCGTGCGATTCCTTATGCGTACCAATTGTTACCAATTGTTTGGGCAATGATGTTCTCGGTAGTCGGCATCTCCGCGCATCTCGGTAGGATCCGGTAGACCTAGCTCAGCGATAGTTCTGCGAACTTGTTCTCGGCTAGTGGTTTGGTCGGTATATACGCCCTTTGCTTGTCGGTATGGATCTTCTCCATCCCGATATCCTTCTTCTCGACATGGTCTACGATGAAGTGGTGTCGGATATCCACGTGCTTGCATACGGTATGTAGAAGCTGGGTTACGAGTTATGGCGATTGCACTTGTGGAGTCGCGGTAGATGGGCACTTCATCCCGAGTTATACCATAATCTCTAAGTTGTTGTCGAAGCAAAGGATTTGGGCGCGGCAACTTCCTGCGGCCATGTACTCGGCTCCGGTAGTGGACGTTGCTGCGAATGCTTGCTTCTTTGAAAACCAAGAAATCGGCTTGCTTGCCTAGGGCCCGACAAGTTCGGAAGTTGACTTTCGATCTATCCGCATCTGCATAATCGGCATCGAGAATAACACGTCGTATTAAGTTGTCATCGGCGGGATACCATAACCCGACATCGGGTGTTCCTCTTAAATAGCGCGAGAATCTTCTTTGCTTGAGTCCAAATGACTTCGCTTGGGATACGCTTGGAATTTCTTGCGCATACACCTACTGGCATAAGTTATGTCGGGACGGCTAGTTGTTAAATAAAGTAAAGAGCTATAATAGCTCTATAGTCGGTAGAGTTAACGAAGCTCCCTCTTTGTCCAGATCGATTTTAAAGTTCGTGTTCATGGGGATTTTGGCGGCTTGCTTTGGAGTCGCGGCGAATCTTTTGAGAAGGTCTCGAGTGTATTTGGCTTGATTGATGAAGATTCCTTCGGGTGATTGCTTCACTTGAAATCCGAGGAAATAATTCATCTCTCCCATCATGGACATCTCGAATTTCTCTTTCATCATCTTCTCGAAGCTGGCTGGCATATGGTCTCATTTACGCAGCCGAAAATGATGTCGTCCACGTAGATTTGCACCAGTAGGATGTCATCTCCCGACTTTATGTTGAATAGGGTGCGATCTCTGTCCCCTTCGAAAACCTTTATGAAGTAGAAAGTCGATAGGGTATCATACCAAGCCACGGGTGCTTGTTTTAACCCATCTGAGCTTTCCTAAGTCTCGTACACTTGATGTCCCTACCGAAGGCTGGGCGGTTGTTCCACGTAGACTTCTTCCTTGATCACCGTTCGGAAAAGGCGACTTTACATCCATCGATAGACTTTGAAGCCTTGATGTGTTGCATAAGCTAGGAATAGACGAATGGCTTCCAATCTAGCGGCCCCGGAGCGAACGTTTCATCAAAGTCAATTCCTTACGCCTTTGTTGTATCCCTTTGCAACTAGTCTTGCTTTATTTCGGCAATGACGTTGTTTTCATCTCGCTTGTTTTTGAAGACCCACTTAGTACCAATCACGTGCTGATGTCTAGGTGCGTTACGACGCCGGTTCGGCTCTTCTTGCATAGCAATGACCCGGTCGGCATCTTTAAGTGCGTCCTCTATCGGCGAGGTTCTTACGTAGACGAGAAAACAAGAGTAAAGTGAGCTTTCTCCTTGACTTAATCTTGATCTCGTCCTTATAGTTCTTTGATGGATCTCCAATGATAAGATCCGAAGAATGAGCATCGAGCCACGAACGCTGAGTCGGGCTTCTTCTTACGATACTTACTTACGGTCGGTAGGAGTGTTAGGCATTTCGGTAGTACTATTCGTGGCTGTAGCAATTCGGTAAGAAGGTTAGGATCTGCTTGAGTTTCCGGGTTCGAGGGCATTTAGCTCGGGAACATTAATCGTTCCCCACGAGTTTATATTCTCGGTAGAGGTCTCGATTACCGCTGGGGCTTCCTCATCGACCGATGTTACTGTTGTTGATTACGTTCGATAGAATCAACTAGGTCGGCTACATCGACTATTGGTTGAGTACGAGTTTGTTCATCGTCGACTCATCATCCCAACAATCTTTGGATCTTTTACGCTTTATCGGTAAGTCCGAGATCACGTAGCTTGCTGCTTGACATCATTAGTATTTGACTCTGTTTCTTTCCTGTTCTCGGTAACAAATTCATCAAAAACAACATGAGGGCTTTCCTCCACACAAAGAGTCCGATAGTTAAAGACTCACGAAGGCTTTACTAAATCGAGAGTATCCTAAGAAAACTCCTTGATCGGATTTGCTATCAAAGACCTTGAGTTGATCTTTCCCGTTATTGTGGATAAAGCGGGGACGGTAGAAAATATGAAAATGAGAAATAGAAGGAATTCTCCCTTTCCATAATTCATATGGTGTCTTCATGTGTTCTTTGAGTGAGTAGTGAGCGATTCGAGTATAGCGGGGCGGTGTCGGTAGCATCGGCCCGGAACTCGAGGGTAGTCGGGAACTGCGAGGAGCGTTCTTGCTTTGCTTCTTTGAGTGTTACTGTTCTTTCGTTCAAGCAAGTCCGTTCTGGCGAGGGGTGCGTGCGGTGATGTCTCGTGCTTAATTCCCTCTTTATCACGGTATGTCTTAACTGCGAGTTTAGAAACTCTGTTCCTCTGTCCGAGCGAATTCTTTGAATCTTGATGTCCTTTTCCACACTTGAGTTTCTTGGCAGATTGGGCGACTCGGTTTGAACATCGATTTATTGGCGATGAAGATGACCCCAGTATATCTCGAGTAGTCGTCGATAACGACGAGGGCATACTTCTTGCCTCTTATAGTCGTTGGGAGGCCGGCCGAATAGGTCCGTGTGCGGCGGTGAAGGATTCCATCGGTGGAAGGTGACGGAATAGGTGGATTGCTACTCTTTGTTTGCTTTCCCTTGGACATGCTTCACAATTTCCGTCTTTAACGAACGATTCGTTGGGCGGTCCTCGACTTTGGAGTTCTTGGCTAGCTTGTTCATGGTCTTGAAGTTCGGGTGGGTGAGTCTCTTGTGCCATAGCCATCCCGACTTGTCACCGATTTTGTGCGTGCTAGTAAGCAAGCCTCGGGTTCTGCGGTTTTCCGATCTGCAACATAGATGTTTTTCCTCCGCGAACACGATAACACTTGTTTTCCACTGTAGATTTGTCAACAATATCCACGAAACCGGCGTCAAAGATTACTCTATTAAGATTATCACGAATTGGTGGCGAAGGAGATTATGTTGAAGTCCTTCAACATATGTTACTCTTAGGCGTGGCGAGTCCCAATTGTCGGCGTTCAGTATCCCCTTGTATAGCCTTTGGAGTTGTCACCGAATTCATTGCAGGACCATCTTCTTGTACGTAGTTGGTCGGCGAGCTCTTACGGTAAGTCATGTGTCTCAAGCGGCGGCCGTCCACTATCGAGGGTCCTTATGCACTGCAAAACGAGGCATTTTTAGGTACCCTTTGGTTCGGTTGGGTCCTTCTTGGTTAGTGGGTGATTTCGGAACCCGGATCTGTCTAGGAACCTTAGAAGTACGAGACTTCTTCTTCGAACCTTGTCGGCTTTCTTCTCCACGGGACTTGGAGATGCTTGACTTTC
Source organism: Lavandula angustifolia (assembly GCA_028984105.1). Classification (NCBI taxonomy): domain Eukaryota; kingdom Viridiplantae; phylum Streptophyta; class Magnoliopsida; order Lamiales; family Lamiaceae; genus Lavandula; species Lavandula angustifolia. The sequence goes on along the minus strand of CM054819.1, from coordinate 6,965,839 downwards.
TGGCGATGATTTTGGGTTCGGGCGCTTTCTTCTTCGAGTCTTAGCGCTTCTCGACCACAGGCTCATAGTAGTACGAGCCGTGCGGGCCGGGTGTTCATACGGTGGCTCCTTGTATCGTTACGCCCATCGACCTTCTTGGTTCCCCCCCGAATTTGATAGCGGTGTCCGGGGCTGGAACCTTTGGTCGGTTTGCTTGTTGCTACTCGGGCGAGGTGCAATCATTTTTCTGTTTGTTCTTCGCCTGAGGTGTAGTGTCAGCAGCTTGCACCTTTCCTCTAACGAACCTATCAGCCAGAGTTGTTGAGTTTTTGGAGGTAGAAGCTTCGTGGGTATAGCCAAGGCCTTCTACGGTAGTTGGCCGTTGTGCTCCGAGCATGCTTTCTAGCTTCTCCTTAGCTCTCAGTGCTTGTTCGGTCATCGGTCCTCTCCGGACCTCATCACTTCTCCTGAGTGAGTCCCAATCTTTCTATACGTCGAGAGTTTCGGCTGAGTTGGGCTATTTCAGTCTCTTTCTCGGAATTGTCCTTAGTCGGGGCCGAGATGCGAGTCTCTTGAAGGCGAGACTTAGTCATAAGAGATTCAATCTCTTTCTTGAGTCTCGCAACTAGATTCTCGACTCGGTAGAGACACGACAATCGAGAAGAAAGTCTACGATTCTCGGCCTTTACTGTTCTAGTTCTGGATGGTTCTGCTTGAACTCTGCTCAGTTTGAATGTCGTTCCTCTAGTAGATCGTCGTAGGCTTGTACCACATCTAGAGGATCATCTCGAGACCGAGCATGTGTCGTGTGTCTTTGTGTGAAGAAGAGGTAATATTAAGTTTAGAATTTACCTCGGCCTCTTCTCAGGCCGCCATCGACCTTTTTCGACCTGATTCCTCGGGAACCTTCTCTCCAGACTTCAACGGCCTACGAATGCGGCTTCATCTTGGGAAGAATACATGAATGTATCCTCTTCAATTGAGTTGTCGGATATCTCTCCGGCTATGTAGGGCTGCCTTCGCTTGGCAAATTTTTCTCTTCGGCTGCCGTTCGCTCTTTGAGCGGTGAGAGTTTGGGACAATCATACGATAGTGTCCCTCCTTCTTGCGGTTGTAGCGGTGGATGTTCTGCTTGCTCTTACCGGGTGAGCCTTTAGACGGAGGCGGCGGCAGACTCCGATTTCTGCATTCGGTAGAAGGATTAGATTCTTCTTTCTTATGATAGTCTTTCTTACGAAGAAGAATCTCGGTTGTATTTCCTCGGCTTTCGACTTTCTCCTTTTCCTCTCGATATTTGAGAGCCGATCGGTGCTAGGCGTCGGGGCCAGGAGTCTCGAAAGACTTTGCTGCGATGTGGCCACGGCTTTGCTTGAGGAAATATGCTTAGCTCTGTGTTCTTGATTGTTGCCTTGAAGGCATGGTCGAACCGTGTGTCATTTGGAGCGCTTAAGCACTTTTGGGGTAGGCTATGCTCGAATTCCTCCGATTTTAATTACGAAAATATAACATCGGGAGTTAGAGCATTTAGATCGGAGCGACGTAAATAAGTAGCGAAAGGAAGCCACTTACGTCGGGGCAACGCTCTCAAGATCTTGGTGTTCATCTCCTTGTTGGTGAACGACCTCCCGGCCCATTGATGACATTGACTTGATTGGTGAATCGACACTCGGCTCGTCAATGGTTTCGGTAGAAGCTCCATTGCAAAGGCGTCGAACCTACGAAGCTCTAGCTCGAGCTTGTTTTCTTTGATTCGAGGGGGTTCCATGGCTCGAGTCTGCCCAAGGCGTCCCATAGCTCTTTCGCCGTCTTGCAATCCCTGTACCCTTCAGAGGTGTGAATCGGCGAGCGTAGTCGGTATGGCATTACGTGCAGCTCGGTCAAGGTTGTGCGACTTCTTTTCTTCGGGCGTGAAGGCGGATTTATCTTTGGGAACCTTAGCACCGGTTTGTGCTCCCACGCCTCCTCCGGCGGCAAATACTACGCTGTTGATCATGGGAATGATCGCTCCCGACTCTAGGACATCGACATGCTTGTCGTGGAGTGACGTTAGGTGTGCCTCCATACGTACGCGCCATACCGTGTAGTTCTCTATTGAGAACATCGGTACCATCCTAATACGACATATCGGACATCTTAAGAGTAAGAGTATAAGGATGCTTTGAAAAGATGCTTATGCGGTGAAAACGGTTTTCGGGATCGGTTCGAGAGGACCGGTATTTGAAGCAGGCGATCGGTTGAACACCGTGCGCTCGATACCAATTGTTGGTCGGAGACGATAAGTCGGGTGTAGAGGGGGGGGTGAATACTCCCGAGCTCGGTTTCTTTTTCTCAATGAAGGTTAGGTGGGGCGATGATTGCAGCCGATGAACGAGTGCCAAATAAGCCTTCGATCGCGGGACGAGTGAGTCGGCCTGCGAGCTCTCTCCCTCTTGGCCGTTGTCGATTACTTTGAGAATCGATCGGAGGCGTTGTGCGGAAAGTGTGGGGCCCGGAGTTCGTCTCTTTTGAAAACACGTTTTAGCAAATTAAATCTTTTGGTCGTGCGCTTTATAAAATACGTTTTATGCAAGCTTATGATTTTCAAGTCGGTTGAATGCTATGCAATAAAACGAGAAAAGAACACAAGCGATATAACGTGGTTCGGATACGCAAGATCCTACGTCCACGGTCTGAACAAGGCGGGAGAACTTGTTGATTATTCTCGAGCAAGCCTCGGCGGGGATATCTGTCTTTTGGACGAGTTCCCTCTAAGTTATAGTCCTTAGCGACTTTACAATCCAAACCTAAGTACGAAAGGGAAGGGAATTTCTCCAAGCGAGAAGGAGTTCTTCCAATAAGAACAATTCACTAAATGTGAACTCCTTCGAATCTAAGCTATAAATATGACAATGAGCTTAGTCCAGAGAAGAAAGGGATCTAAGAACTCTAGAGAGAAAAGCGAGAAATCTTCTAAGTATGCAAGTTTTTCCTCACGGATGATCTTTGAGTGTTCTAGAGCGTTTGTGAACTTGAGCTTGTCCCTTCGAAATTCCGTCACTCGGAGCTTCAAAAACTTCTCTATTTATAGTTGTGAGTTATGGCATATGTCCGTTGGAGACGACGATGCCACGTGTCACAAGCTTCCAAGGAAAACGGCCATAATTCGAACTTGTTGCGGCGGGGCGGTTAATGCGGCTGTTCATGAGAGCAGACTTTCTTGTGTAGAGTAGGTAAGCGTTGTCGGCTTCTCATTGGTCGAGGTTTGTGGTTGGTGAGAATGTCGGAGTTGGCCGTTCAACATCCTCGTATGTCTTCTTTGAACTTTTCGAAAAGACTTGAATAGGTGGGTCGCTTTCAGTAGGATACGATGGCCGAAAAGTCTCTGTCTTCTTGGTGAGTCGGTGACGGGGCATCTCGCGAGTAGGTCGGTGGCGGCGCGAAGGTGCTGTGCTTGTTTCGTTCTTCCGGCGATGACTATCGGTGGGAGTAGTCTTCTCCCGATGATTTGTCCGGTGATGCGCTATCTTCGGCGAGTGGAAGATCGGTGGCGGCGAAGAACCCAGGCGATTACACGATGACGTGGGGTTCTGAAAAGTATCTTCGATAGAAGATCAGTTCAACAATTACCCCGTACAGGACTTAGACAAAAATAATAATCAATACATCAAGTCTAACTTATACATCGACACACTAATCTACTAATATCAGCTAGGTTTTGAGATCTTCAATTCCATAGTACTACTATGATTTCCCCCAATTTTCTTTTAACCGAACAACAGCGAAGTATTATCTACTGACTCATATCCAACAGTTTCTTCTAGACTTACTAAAGTAGGGCACATTTAATAGTTGATTTCGTATCATTTGATAAAATGACACATGCTCTTCTGGAGCCTTCAATAATTTCGATCCACTACATTTTAAAATCTTGCAGTGAAGATGCAACTACTCGTATCGAGCTTTAGGGAGGACAAACAATTAATATCTTGACGCAATCCTGCTGGGATGCTTCGTTTTATTCTATTATTATCCCCCCAAGCCTCTTATGGGCAGATGAGCATCGATATCAAGATTTCATTAATGTCAACTAGACATAAATAATGTTTTTCATTCAGCAATAAACATATATCACTCAAGATACGAGTTGTTCTTTACGAGCATTTAATATTCTTCTAAAATATAAATGATGCTACTTCAGGAGCAAAAGATAAATAGTATATAAAAATACTATATTTGAAGAATTTCCACAAACATATGATAGTAATGTTACTATCACAATATGATCATTCTTCAGGAATGTAATTGTGCTACTTCCAGTGCAACAATTTAGTTTCATGATAAGCGAAATCAATGAATTGCAAATTTTGAGATCTACCGGATCTCACATCTATTCTTGAAAAGAAATTAAGCCACAATAGGATATTGGAAATGCAATTGTCATTCAAAGAGGAGCTCTTGCTACCACTCCATATAATTAGGTAATATTTTAAATTACAACATATCTTTAGATATACATTGTTCTTTAGGAACATGTAATATTCATCAAGAATATTAATTGTGCTACTTCAGGAGCAACAATTAAAGTATGATTATTGTGATATATGATTTCAAAATGACAAGTTTTAGTTGTTCCAAGAACATGTAGAGTTAATTGTGCTACTTCAAGAGCAACAATTAGAGTTATGAACATATAACATTTGTCAAAATCAAAAGCTTGAATTGTTCTTCAAGAACATGTAACATTCTTCAGGAATACAAATTGTGTTACTTCAGGAGCACCAATTTAGTCTATATTAAACGACTTCAGGCGAATGACTAATATTTTCGAGAAACCCAATTGTTCTTCGGGAACATATAGTGTTCGTTGGGGATATCAATGCTACTTTGGGAGTAACAACAATAACAATTCAAAAATCAAGACTCACCCATCAATAAGACATTATATGAATTGCTCATCACATAATATTCTCCAGGAATATTAATTGTGTGCTACTTCAGGAGCACCAAATTAAGAATATATGTATATATAGATATAAATATTATACAGTATGCAGAAGAAAAAAAAAACTGAGGTATATGGTAAATACATAGATAATATTAATAATTCTTTAAGAGTCTATAATATTCTTCAGGAATATTAAGTTATGCTACTTCTGGAGCAACAATTAAATCATTTCAATAAATAAATTCAATTGCTCTTTAAGAGCTTATGATATTCTTCAGGAATATGGATTGTACTACTTCAGGAGCAACAATCTAGATTCAACATAAAAGCGTATGTAAAATAAATGCTCTTCAAGAGCATGTAATATTCTTCGGGAATATTGATTGTGCTACTTCAGGAGCAACAAGTTAAGTTGAAAATATGTTTTTCAATTGCTCTTCAAGAGCATTAATCTTCTTCATGAATATGAATTGTGCTACTTCAGGAGCAACAATTGCTATTTAACATTAGATAAACAAACAAACGAACAAATAAACAAATAAATAAAAACGTAAAGTAAAAGCTCTTCAAGAGCATGTAATATTCTTCAGGAATATTTATTGTGCTACTTCTGGAGCAACAAATCAAGTTGAAAATATATTTTGGACTTGCTCTTCAAGAGCATATAATATTTTTCAAGAATATAAATATAACATACTTTCTTTTATAGATTATGGGATCTACGGGATCTCATATCATTTATTGAAAAGAAATCAAGTCATTTGTTCTTCAAGGACATGTGATATTCTTCTGGAATATTCATGTATTGTGTAACTTTTGGGGCAACAACTATAACAATATATGAGATCGAATAAATCACCTAATGAAAACGGACCATAATAGATATTTTGCCGTATCCGGATCGAAGTGCTTATGTTATCGCACTCACAAAAAAAATAACTTCAACATGCCACTACTTACTTTTTTTTAATAAAAAAAGTCGTAATGATTGCAAATAAGTTTTGATATTGAGTATCTAATTTAAAAAAAATGGGAAATGATACGATACATTTGTTTTAGATTTAGATCTAATAGTGAGGCTTCGGTAGCAACTCGGAGGAATCCTTTTGTGAGGAGAGCTTTTTTCGTGCTGATAACATGTTAAAAACTAAATAGAAGGAGAGAATTATAGAGAGAATGAGAAATAGATGTATATTATTATGAGGGTGGAGACCTCTATTTATAGAGTACAAGATGGGCTCATGAGCTTTTAGGGTTTACATGGTCATCACAATATATGGTAAGTATATATATAAAATATATTTACAACAATATATATATATATATATATTTATTATTAATAAAAGTAGATTAGCGGAAATAAACAAGAAAATAAAACCTCTTAACTAAATTAGCATAAAACACAAAGCCCATTTAAAGTCCAATTGCCCATTACCATTGCGGGCCTAAAATCATGACCGACAGTGGAAGGAAAGTATACAAAACCCACATTTAACTGTTCACTCTCTCTCTATAAATTCAAAATTGCGTTCTTTTTGGTTCATTCAAATCTTCTTCTCTCTGCATTTCCGTTACTGCTCTTGCTCTTATTTTCCAATACTTTGGATCTCTCGCTCCTCTTCACTCGCGGTGTTTTCTGTTCTTCTTCAACGGTAATTTTCCTAATTATCTTTTATTTTTGGGTTAAGTTTTTGCCAGTTGAGATTTTTGTTTATTGATTTTTAAATGACTTCGGTGTTTTTGGATCTCTGAACTCATGAGTTGAGTTAGTAGAGACTTGTGTTACGGTTTTTCCTTTTGATTTCTAGAATCCGATCTGTTTACTCTTTCGTGTTTGAGTTGAGGTTTAGGGTTCGGATATAGTTATAACTGTGCGTTGAACTTTGTTTGCTGTTTCTAGCATATTTCTTCTTCTTCTAGGTCGGAATCTGAGTTGCAGTGAATTTATTCTATAGGTTGTTTTGATATGGAAGTTCCCACATTATCTGTGAAATTGTGGCCCCCAACCCAAAATAGTAGAGTAAAGCTTGTCGAGCGGATGACGAAGAATCTCGTAACTCCTTCGATTTGGTCTAGAAAGTATGGTCTATTGAGTCAACAGGAAGCTGAAGAAGACGCGAAGCGAATAGAGGCTGCGGCATTTGCTGCAGCCAACCAACATTTTGGGAAGGAACCGGATGGAGATGGAAGTTCAGCTGTGCAGCTCTATGCCAAGGAATCTAGTCGCCTCATGATTGATGTTGTTAAACGAGGCCCTATTGCGAAAGCAGACAAAGAACTGGATATACTCGACAAGATAAAAGAACATGCTGGAACTACTTTTGACATATCAGGAGATCCTAGAAAATTAATTGATGCTGATGATGCCGAGAAACTGTTGAAACTCTTGAAGGAGAACGACAGTAGGTATAAGAAGATTTGTTTTAGTAACACAAGTTTTGGGAAGGAGGCAGCACTTGTAGCTCAGTCTATATTGTCATCCATTAAGGATAACTTGAATGAAGTGGACTTATCAGATTTTGTTGCTGGAAGGCCCGAGGAGGAAGCCCTCGAAGTCATGGAAATGTTTTCCTCAGCGCTAGAAGGTTCTAAACTGCGCTATCTTAACCTGTCCTACAATGCTTTGGGTGAAAAGGGTATAAGGGCTTTTGGTGCACTTCTAAAGTCCCAGTATGATTTGGAGGAGCTTTATCTGATTAATGATGGCATCTCGGAGGAGGCTGCGATTGCAGTTTGTGAGTTAATCCCATCTACTGATAAACTGAAGGTCCTTCATTTCCATAACAACATGACTGGAGATGAAGGGGCGATGTCTATATCTAAAATAGTGAGCAAGTCTCCACTTCTTGAAGATTTTAGATGTTCATCGACTAGGGTGGAATCTGATGGAGGTGTTGCACTAGCTAAAGCACTTGGAACATGTAGTAACTTGAAGAAGCTTGATCTTCGCGACAATTTGTTTGGTATTGATGCTGGATTGGCTTTGAGCAAGGCGTTATCTGCATTTTCTAATCTATGTGAAATTTACCTCAGTTATTTGAATTTGGAGGATGAAGGTTCTATTGCTCTTGGGAATGCCCTAAAGGAGTCTGCCCCATCTCTAGAAGTCTTGGATATGGCGGGAAATGAAATCACAGCTAAAGCTGCTGCAGTTCTGGCTTCATGTATAGCTTCCAAACAATTTATTGTCAAGCTAAATTTGGCTGAGAATGAACTGAAGGACGAAGGTGCTATCTTGATTGCCAAGGCACTGGAGGAGGGTCATGGGCAATTGTATGAAGTAGATATGAACACCAACTTAATAAGAAGAGCTGGTGCGAGGTGCTTGGCCCAGGCTCTTGTAACCAAGCCCGGTCTCAAGTTGCTTGATATCAATGGCAATTACATATCGGATGAAGGGATTGATGAGGTGAAAGATCTTTTCAAGAATTGCCCTGGTGTTCTGGGCCCTTTGGATGATAATGATCCGGATGGTGAGGACTATGAGGAAGAAGGGGAAGAGCAAGAAGGTGACCTCGACCACGAATTGGAATCCAGACTTAAGGGCCTTGAAATCAAGCAGGAAGACTGAGCATTGATGTCTTCTTAGAGTTTTTAGACTCGGCAGTGTTTGTGTGACTATTGGTTTTCAGATCATTTTATTTCGATCAGAAATGAACCCAGACAATTCAGATCTTTATATTTCATATTGCATTTTATATGCAGATAATGAATGGTGATCATTCTCCATCATTGCAACCCCTGAGTTGCTAACCTTTAAACAGACTACTTGTGGGGCATTCTTGAAATTTATTTAAGTTTTATCTTCTACCTATACTATTGTTTGTCACTACACCTTTACCCATCTTTGCACCGATCTTCCGAAAACACCCCTGATTCACGAAATATTATATGTATTGCCATCAGTCTTTGTATTTGACTTTTACCGAATTTTGCCTGGATGGCATTCCCGAGATTTTATGAAAGATTTGGGCAATTAATAAAAAGAGGTTTTGACAATTACAAGAGAAAAAATTGATTTTGGTCATGTAATATTGCCCCAAATCGAAAATGGTCCTCTAATGATGTCTCAATCAATTTTGGTCCTGTAATTTTACATTATCTCCGTTTTTGGTCCTGTTGCCAGAAGGTGATGCTCACATGCCTAACTCCGTCGCCGGACATTTTTCCGATCACTCATTCGTTTTTATTTTTAATCCCGTAATGTAGCTTGTAACCAATTTTGGTCCTGTAATTTAGTTATAAATCGATTTTGGTCCTGTAATTTAACTGTCAATCGATTTTGATCCTGTAAAGTAGTGTTCAATAAATTTTGGTCCTGTAATGTAGTATTCAGTTAATTTCGGTCCTGTAATAAAGAATGTAATCAATTTTGGTCCTATAAATATGATATATATTTATTTGTTTATAGTAATGCAAAATTATCATAGTTTCAATAATTAAAAAAAATACTACATTATTATATTCATCATATTTTGTTTAATATTTACCTTCTTGATATATATTATGTAAATTATGTAACATCTCGTAAGTAATACAAAAATTATGAAATTTCTTTGGTTTTCTTGCACAAGTTGTACCATTATAATTTATTTGTTTAATAAAAAAAGAATTGCCAACTTAGATAAATTACAGAACAATCAATTAAACTCCACGGGCTCAATATCTAAATAACACAAACTCAATGGGCGAAAATAAGACTCTTAAAAGTTTAAAGAACTAATTGTGAGAACTAATTCTTATTTATTATAGGACCGAAATTAATTGAATACTATATTACAAGACCAATATTGATTGAAGACTATATTACATGACCAAAATCGATTTATAACTAAATTACAGGACCAAAGTTGATTGCAAGCTACATTACATGACTAAAAATGACAACGGGTGACTTACCTGAAAAATGTCCGGCGACGGAATTAGGCGTGTGAGCATCACCTTCCGACAACATGACTAAAAACGGAGATAATATGAAATTACAGGATCAAAATCGATTGAAGTATCATTACATGATCAATTTGAATTTGGGCAACATTATATGACCAAAATCAATTTTTTCTCCAATTACAAAGAAGAAAAAAGAGGTGTTCGACTCCAACACCGCCACCTCCAATCTCTCTCCTCTCTCTCATTTGTGCTCGTTTGTCGTGGACGGCGGAGGTGCAACTCTCGATTTCTCTTTCTCTTCGTTGACGTTGTGAGTTTGATCTAATTAACCCTTCTTCACAAACTACCGATTACAACGCCGTCATTCCCCGACTCTGCTCCCCCCCCCAAAACCCCACCCGCGACACCGTCTCACCGCCATCACCAGCACGACGTCGATGTTGAATTATTTAAATTATGTTAGTTCTATAACTATGTTGCGATAGTTTAGGGCTTTCCCTATTCCTAAGGTAAATCCTTAACAACTCAAGATAATATCCACAAGACAAATTTATAATACAAATGGTTTATTTAATTATTTTCTATAATCTATCACACCCCCACACAGTCGAAGCGGGAGAAGGACGAATGCAGAGACTGGCTCGAAAGTCTTCAAAAAGAACACGAGGAAGACCCTTAGTAAATATATCCGTTATCTGATATCGAGAAGGAACATGAAGAGCACGAACATGGCCTCTTGAAACACGTTCACGGACAAGAGAATGTCCATCTCAATGTGCTTTGTCCTTTGATGTTGAACCGAATTACCCGAGAGATAGATAGCGCTAACACTATCACAATATACTTAGGTGGCTTGCTTTAATGAACAATGGAGTTCTAAGAGAAGATTGCGGAGCCAACAAGTTTCGGATACAACATTGGCCACCCCCTATACTCAGCCTCAGCACTAGAACGAGATAGTATGGGTTGGCGTTTAGAAGACCAAGAATTATATTATCTCCAAGGTTTACGCAATAGCCGGAAGTGGATCGTCTTGTATCGGGACACCCACCCCAATCTGCATCTGTGTAGGCAACAAGTTCGAAAGACTTAGACTTGGATATGTGTAAACTAAACTCCAAAGTCCCTTGGAGGTAGCGAATGATACGCTTAAGAGTATGAAAAATGTGCTTCTTTGGGATCATGCATGTGTAGACAAACTTGTTGGACAACATAGGATATATCCGGCCTTATATATGTAAGATATTGAAGAGAACCGGCAAGGCTTCGTTTAAGAGTTGGATCTGAAATCGGAGGACCATAATTATGACTAAGCTTTGATGCGGTATCCACTGGTGTAGTTGAAGGTTTGCATGAAGCTAAACCAACTTTGGTGATGATTTCTAAAGCATATTTCTTCTGATTGAGAAATAAACCATCGACTTGGCAAGTAACGATAATTCCCAATAAATAATGCAATGGACTGAGGTCCTTCATTGCAAACTCCGATGATAAACTCGAGGTAACTTGTTGGCGAAGATATTCGGAAGAAGCCGTAATAATGATATCATCCACATATAGAAGTAAGTAGGCTAGATCCTTGTTCCGCTACGTAGAGGGGATGGCAGAGTGGTTGAGGTGAGGTTTCCCGGGACCGACAGGTCATGGGTTCAATCCTCACTGAAGCCATTCTGTGTGAGCCTGTCACTTGAGGGTGGTTTAATCTCCTGTGTGGTTTGCAGGCTACTACACAAGGAGTTGAGGTTTACCCAGAGCTCACCGAAGGTAGCGGCTGCGGTTCCTCAAATCAAAAAAAAAAAAAAAAAAAAGGCTAGATCCTTGCCTTGGTGGTTGATAAACAAGGAATTATCCAATTTGCTATGAGAAAAACCGATAGTTGAGATAAAACTAGCAAATCGTGTGTACCACGCCCTCGGGGCTTGTTTAAGACCGTAAATGGACTTCTTCAACAAGCAAACTGAGTCGGGATGGAGAGGATCACGGAAGCCGTAAGGCTGATGCATATAGACCGTTTCATATAGATTGCTGTGAAGAAATGCATCTTTAACATCCAATGATGTATAGACCAAGAATTACACAAGGCCAAACTAAGAACAATCCTAGTTGCTGGTTTCACGAACATCTAATAAAATTCACATTTAAAGGTCGGGTAACCAACTCCAACGTTTTATTCTTAATAAGAGCTTCAAATTAATCAATCATGGCATGTTTCCAATGAGAGTCGAAAGTGCATCCTTAGGTGTTCGAGGTAAAGGAGAGGGTTCAACCAAAGTGGATAAATTCCATTGATGACGTGGTTCAAAGATGTCGTGCATGCTACGAGTGATCATGGACCTCGAAGGAACGACATGAATAGGTGGAGATGAAGAGACCAATGGAGATGTAGTTGAGGAATTAGGAGATGACGTGTTATGCATGAGACTTATGGGACTAGGAGAATTAGTAGATTGGGAAATGGGAGTTAAATGTATTTTGCATGGGACTCATTGGTGGTGTGGGTGGTAACTCGGTAGTTGGTTGACTAAAGAAATGATGATGAATTAATGAACTAAGTCCAACATTTACGAAGTCGTACGAGGATGGTGTAGGAGACATATTGGCGAAGGGAAACTTAGCTTCATAAAAAACCACATGACGCGGGATTATTATTTTCTGACTAGAAAGATCATAACACTTATAACCACGATGATTGGTAGGATATCCGAGAAACACACAAGGAGTGGAACGGGACTGAAGTTTATGTATAGTCGTGGAAGGGTGGAGAGGATAACATAGACACCCAAAAGCCCATAAGTGATCATCTGAGGGATCTTGATGATATAGGATGCGAGTTGGGGACTTATTGTGAATAAGTTTGCTAGGTAAAATATTTAGGAGATTTGTGGCCATTTGTAGAGTGTGGTGCCAATATGACAGTGGAAGATAGACATGAGCAAGAAGAGTACGAATGAGATTATTAATGGTTCGGATTTTGCGTTCCGCTTTCCCATTTTGAGAAGAGGTATGAGGACAGGAAAATCGTAAGACCATGCGCGTTTGCTTACACAAATTTTGAAATGAATGATTTGAGAATTCTCCCCCATTATCACACTGAAAACATTTAAGATTTTTTATGAGTTGGGGAGCATAGAGTACGTTATTTAAAACTAAAGGTGGATGAGGAGGCTTCAAAGTGCCTTTTCCAACGCCATGAACTGGAATACGTTGATCACTCCGAACAAAAATATTATGAGAATGACTCTTATTAAGATAAGACGAGAGAGAACCTGGAGACGCCGTTATATGAGAAGTCGCCTCGGTATCCATGTACCAATTTTCATCCTGAGGAGCGAGGGACATAGTATGTATGGCTTCATTGATATCACTGAGTGCATGAGAAGGAGCCACACTAGCAACATAAGCTTGTGGAGATCGAGCCACGAGAAGTTCTACGCTTATTCTCGAAGTTGGTCGGTTCACATGCGGGTCGTAGTAGAAGTCCTACGCTTATTCTCGAAGTTGTAGCGATTATGATCTTTGGATATGGCATGCGTATTTTTGTATGCCAAGAACAAATAATAACATCAACGTGTTAGGCTCTTCTCATCTTTTTTGATAATCTCATTGAAGTTATTGCTCCCCTTTGCTTCGTATGTACTTCAAGGAAAAGAATATAATATGGGGTATTATTTAGGCGATGGTATATATCCTAAATGGAGTGCCATTGTGCAAACGACTAATTAGCCTCGCACTCCACCTCATAAGCTTTTTTGCAAAGAAACAAGAAGCTCGTAGAAAAGATGTAGAACGTGCATTCGGAGTTCTAAAGCAACGATTCGCAATTGTAGCGCGACCGACACGTTATTGGAGGAAAGAAGTGCTAAAAGATATAATGTCTGCATGTATAATTCTACACAACATGATCGTGGAAGATGAACGTGACCTTAATGCTCCAATTAAAGACGAAACAAAGAACTACTCCACAACCAAATATTAATCTTTCGTCAAATGAACGAAGTTCAATGAATGAAGTTCAATGAATGATTATGTTCGTCGCTACAATAATATAAGAGATCAAAAAGGTCACTATGAACTTCGAAATGCATTAATAGCTCATTTGTGGGCGGAGTATACCAATTCCGAGGATTGAATCTTCATTTGCTACTAAAGAATGTGCACGGATCTATTTTTTTATTGTAATTTCTTTTATCAAGTTTTGTAATTTTCTTATAATTAATGCATGAGTAATTTAGTTATTTTTATTTGTTTATTATTTTTTCAGTTATTTAGTAATAAATATTTCATATATAATTATTGCTTGAAATTATTGTGGGGCTAATGTGTAATATTGAGAAATATATAGATATTATGTAAAAATATAAAAAGTAGTGTGAAAAGGAATATATGGTGAATATTCTTTTTGATGTTGAATTTGGAGTTGTGGGTTGGAGTGAGATTAGTGTTAGATGTGACAGATACTGGAAAATGAGATTTGGAAATGGGTGTGCCCATTGAAGATGCTCTTAGGGAATCTCCCTTTCACAAATTCCGATGTGTTTTAAATTTATATTATTTTCGTTCCATTATTAATGTTTTATTTGTGTTTTCGGACTGTCCCATATTTATGTCCTTACACTCATTGTTTTCAAATAAGGAAATAAGTGAATACATATATATATATAGAGAGAGAGAGGGGTTCAAATGTGAACAACATGTTAGAGTGTGAGCATGCGAACAAATCTATGCCTTTGATTTTATGAATTGGATGGTCATATTTTATTTTTTAATTTAAATTACCGAACTGCACTTACAGTGTATTGCTACTGCACTTAAGGCTAATTAAGTATTTTTGCATTTAAATAACGATATTCATTATCGAATCTAAATAGTTATATTCATAACCGCATGTTCATTTACGCTGATATTTCTATACGAATTTAACAACCGCTCTGTAGATTTCTCTTCCTTAATTCGGAAGAGATTTCGTTAATCTTCATAATAAATGATGGTTTGTTCATTTATATTGTGTTGGTCCGGAGACGATAGTCAGGTGTAGAGGGGGGGGGTGAATACACCTGATCACAGTTTCTTTTCTCAGAACGTGAAGGACAGCTGAGCTGTAGGTTGCAAGCGATGAACAGTGCGGATAGTAACCATCGATCACGGGTCGGAGTGTGCCAACTCTTCGAGCTCTCCCTACCGACTTTTGTCGGTACTTGAAACTCCAGTCGGAGACGTTGCGCGGATAAGTGTGTAGGGCCCGGAGATTCGTCTCAGTTTGAAAACGTATTTTCGCAAGTTAAAGTCTTTTGGCTGGTGCGTTTTTAAAATACGTTTTATGCAAAGATATGATTTTTAATCAGTTGTATGCAGTGCAATAAAACAATAAATGACACAAGCAATTTAACGTGGTTCGGATACGCAAGATCCTACGTCCACGGTCCTGACAAGGCAGAAGAACTTGTTGATTTATCTGAGCAAGCCTCAGCAAGGAATCTGTGCACTGGACAGACCCTTCTAAGTTATAGTCCTTAGCGACTTTACAATTCAAACCTAAGTTCGAAAGGGAGGGGATGATCTCCAACTAAGAATGAGTTCTTACAATAAGAACAATTCACAGAAAGTGAACTCCTTCGAATTTCTAAGCTATAAATTTGGCAATGAGCTTAGCTAGAGAAGAAGGAATCTAAATAACTCTAGAGAGAAGAATTAATGGTATTCTATGAAGGCAAGTTCTTCGCCGGATGATCTTTAAGTTTGCTAGAGTTGTTCGTGAGCTTGAGCGTTTTCTTTTTTTTTTTAATCCCGTGCGTGGAACTCGGTTTTCTTCTCTATTTATAGTTGTGAGCAGGCATATGTCCGTTGGAGAAGACGATGCCACGTGTCACAAGCTTCCAAAGAAAACGGCCATATTTTTCGAATTGTTGCAGCAGGGCAGTTGACACTGTACATGAGAGCGGCTTTAGTTGGTCGGAGCGAGGGTAAAGCGTTGTCGGCTTCTCATTGGTCGAGGTTTGTGGTAGGTGAGAATGTGTCGGTGTTCGAGTTGACTATTCTTCAACCTCGTATGATCTTCTCTTGAACTTCGAAATGACTTGAGTGGCCCGGGTCGTTTTACGCCGGACACGGTAGACTTAGGACGATCTCTGTCTTCTTCGGCGAGTCGGTGACAAGGCGATAAGGCTTTGGTAGGTCGGTGATGACTTCGAAGGTACCGAGCTTTGCATTAAGTTCTTCGCGATGTCTACCGGCTGATGAAGAATCTTCTGCGAGGACGGTCGGTGAAGACGGAAGAATGCAAGCGATTACACTGATGACGTGGGGTTCTGGAAAGTAACTTCGTCAGAAGATCAGTCCAACAGTTTACCCCGTACAGGACTTAGACAAAAAGATAAACTATCACAAAAAATCTAACATATACATCATCTAATCCTATCGAGACACTACACTACTAATATCAGTTGGGTTTTGAGATCTTCAATTCCATAGTACTACTATGATTTCCCCCAATATTATTTTAACCACAAACAGCTGACTACCATCTACTGACTCATAACCCAACATATTGTTTTGATGATTTAAGATATTATAAACATAGGATGAACAAGGTTTTCTAAGTGTAATTCATAATTAATATAAGTGCAGTTCCTAATAAATATAAGTGCAGTTCGACATAAGTGCAGTTCGTAATAAATATAGGTGCAGTTCGACATAAGTGCAGTTTGTAATATATATAAGTGCAGTTTACAAGTGATATAAGTACTAGTATAATCACCAATTACAAGTATTGTAAGTGCATTTCGTATGTACTATAAGTGCAGTTTGTAATAAATATAAGTATTATAAATGCAGTTACAAGTATTGTAAGTGCATTTCTTTTTCCTGTTTCCATATTAGTCATTGTATTTTCTTTTTCTCTATGTTTTTATATAATAATATAGTTTTAACATAATATTGTTTTATTTTTCTATTTTTAAATAATTAATTTAACATAACCATATGAATTAAGTTATTAAAATAAAAGAATGTATGGTTCTTATGTTGTTGTTTTCTCTTTACATTATTTTAGCACTTTTTTTCTTGTTATTCATGATAATTCCGTTTCTTTCTTTTTATCATGTTTTCAACAATTCGTAATATTTTCATTTATGAATTTTATTTTTATTACATTATTATAATTTATCATAACTTTTTCTTCCTATTCATATTATTTTTCGTTTTTCATATTTGCTTAATATTCGTAATATTGTATTTCCCTATCTGATTCATTCATTTGATAATAAGTTAACATGCAGAGTGTTTTTTGGAGGAATCAACTTTAACACGGTACAAATAATAAAAATTTCAAAATAGAAGAGTTGTGATGATTCTTTTATTTTCTTTTTTCTTTCAATATATTTAAAATACTATTCACAATAGCTTATTTTATTTTCTTATTTTCAAATATTTATAATAAGTTAACATATTAGTTTTTCTTATTATTCATTAGATTTTCTTTTATTTTTTTTTTGCTTCTTTTTCTATAATATAATAATTTTTGTTGGTCCCGAGTCAAACGTTCAGGTGTAGAGCAGGGGGTGTGAATACACCTGAAAACCTTTTTCTCAAACTCAAAATGCGAACAGTCCGTTTCACGGAGATGTCTACTGAACGGATTCAGTAGACCAGACAAGCTGCTCTTGATCGCGTGGACAGAGAGACTGAGAGTGCTGAGCTCTGCTAGCTGACTGGAGTAAGAAATCAGGAGCGTTCAACAGCAGTTCAGTAGCGTGCGAGAATGTGTAGGCCCAATTCAGTTTGTATGAACATGTTTGTTTATTAAAGTCGTTCAGTAGATTAGTGCGATATTTTAAGCTTTAACTGAAATAGCAGTTGTATGATTTTGTAAAGATATTTTCATTATGAGCAGTTAATCAATGCAACAATATAAACGACACTATAATTTTAAAGAGGTTCGAATACGCAAGATCCTACGTCCACTGATCCTGAATAGAGTAGGACACTATTTTATTACACCGAGTTAGTCTCAGTTAGTTTGTATGCAGGACAAACTGTAACTTGTGATTATACTGAGCAAGTCTCAGTTTACAGGGTCAAACGATTAGGTTTGAATACATCTCCAACGATGAAGGAGTTCTTATCAATTAAAAACAGTTCAATAAATGAACTCCTTCGATTCTAAGCTATGGATTTTACAGTTGAGCTTAGGTTAACAGGTGGGAACGAGAATAGCTTCTAGAGCGAAGAACAAAGAGGAATAATCAACTTTGGGTTCGTGTTCTTCACTTGAATATTCGCTAAGTTTTCTAGAGCTTTGATTCAATGAACGCTTGAGTTCCCGTATGGTCGCTTGTGTGATCGTGTGGTTGAATGACCACGACATTCCTTCTATTTATAGTAGTGAGCGTGAATAGATCTGTTGGAGACGAACATTCCACGTGTCACTTTATATAGGTAGCAAACGGCTTCTTTTTCGAATTTTGTAGAGTCCTCTTCTTCTATGGAAAGTGGTTGACTGCAGCTTTTGTCGGAGACTTTGCCAGCTGGCTGTTTGTCATTGGTCGAGGTACAGAAAGTGGTTGAGACTTATTCAGACTTCAAGGTTGATACTGAAGCTGACATTTCTCAGATGTACGACATCAGACAACTCTACTGAATCTGACTTTGAAGTCCACTGTCAGTTAAAGCAACTGACAAGTCGTTGCTGAGTCTGACCGAAAGGTTCAGTATGTTGCTCCTGCTGAGTCCAACACTACTGAGGGTCAAGACTACGAGTTCGATGCTCTCTCCTTGCGTCCAGTTCTACTGACTCCTGAACACCTCTCACTATGCTACTCCCGCTGAGTCCAGCCATACTGAATCTTCACTCATGGCACTGCGACAGAAAGTCTACTGAAGAACAGCAGACATAACTTCTGAGCCGGACCAAGCTGAAGACGAGTCTACTGAGTTTGAAATACTCAAAGACAAAGGTGTTAACTTTTACAAATGAATGGTTCATCAATCAGAATAGGGTTTTGGGATCAGCTAACTTAACTACTGGATCATCTCCCAATAATTTTACAGTTTCATAAATGAAATTAATATACTTTGAATAATTAATTTTAATTTATTTCTGTTTTCATCAACAATTATTAAATTTTCATTCAACTTGTAATATGTTTTTTTCTCTTCTATTTCTTATTTTCTTACTATTATTACTATTATTTATTTTTACATTTTATTTTATATCATGTTTTACATAAATTTATTTTCCTACTTTCTCAAGAATTAAATTGAAATAATTTCAATGATTAACTTTTCAAATATAAAATAGTGTATGACTCTTTTATTTTGTTTTTTCAATAAACACTACTAAATAATTATTTTACTATTATGCTAATAATCTAATTAACATAATTCTAAATTCTAATAATTAATTTATCAAAATAAAAGGCTCAGTAATTATTTACTTATTTAAACACTTTTAATATATTTTATTTTAAACACTATTCACAATATTATCTAATAAGTTAGCAAATAAAATCAAATCCCAATAGTTTATTTTCTAACTTATAATGAATGATACTTTTTTTTTCATTTTTTGTAATTGTTTAATAAACTAACATATGGATGCTGCTGCTTCTTCTTCTTTTTTTTTCCTTCCATTTTTCATTATTGTATGATAAATTAACGTAAAATTTTCTATGATTGGTAATACATATTTTTCCATATTTTCTTACTATCATAATTATATTTTATATTTTCAATTATAGGTAGTATAGATAGTAACTAATAATATAATTTTCCATATATCTTATTTTCGAAAATTCATATATATGGTAATATAAATATATTTTTTATAATTCATATATCATGGTAAAATAAATCTCAATTATAAGGATTGAAATATTTATTTGGTCATCTACTTTACATATCTCCACTTATCCAAATATACTACTAATTTTCCACTTTCTAAATTATTTACTTCATAATTTGATTAGTAACTAATATTTATTTGGTAATATGGTAGAAATAGATTTTAAAGTTTAAAAAATTAAAATCTCGTTTACATTTTCTATAGATAAAAGTCATAGTAATAATGTTCATAACTATTCAAAAAAAAAAAAAAATCAAATTCAAATTCTAAATGAAATTTTTTGGAGGGTTTTTCAAATTTTTGAGAACCCACCAAAAATCTTAATTTCCCCAAATATATATATAACTTATCCATTCTCCCCATCCACTCTTCACATCTTCAATCACGTTCATAATCTCACTTTTTTTCCTTTCTTCCCCTGTTTTGCATTATTCTAACATTTTCCGCACATTGATAGGAACTGTTGGTTCGGAGACGATAGTTAGGTGTAGAGGGGGGGGGGGTGAATACACCTGATCACAGTTTCTTTTCTCAGAACGTGAAGGACAACTGAGCTGTTAGTTGCGACTGATGAACAGTGCCAGATAGTAACCTTCGATCATGGGTCAGAGTGTGTCAGCTACTGAGCTCTCCTACTGACTTTTGTCAGTACTTGAAACTCAGTCGAAGACGTTGTGCGGATAAGTGTGTAGGGCCCGGAGATTCGTCTCAGTTTGAAAACGTATTTTCGCAAGTTAAAGTCTTTTGGCTGTTGCGCTTTTTAAAATACGTTTTAAGCAAAGATATGATTTTTAATCGGTTGTATGCGGTCTGATAAAACGATAAATAACACAAGCAATTTAACGTGGTTCGGATACGCAAGATCCTACGTCCACGGTCCCGACAAGCGAGGAGAACTTGTTGATTTATCGAAGCAAGTCTCGAAGAAGGAATGCGTCATTTGGACAGACCCTTCTAAGTTATAGTCCTTAGCGACTTTACAATTCAAATCTAAGTTCGAAAAGGAGGGGATGATCTCCAACTAAGAAGGAGTTCTTACAATAAGAACAATTCACAGAAAGTGAACTCCTTCGAAATTTCTAAGCTATAAATTTGGCAATGAGCTTAGCTAGAGAAGAAAGGGATCTAAATAACTCTAGAGAGAAGAACTAGAAATATTCTATGAAGGCAAGTTCTTCGTTGGATGATCTTTCAAGTTTGCTAGAGTGTTCTTGAGTTTGAGCGTTTTTCCCTTGTTTATCCCGTGCGTGGAGCTCGGTTTTCTTCTCTATTTATAGTTGTGAGCAGGCATATGTCCGTTGGAGAAGACGATGCCACGTGTCACAAGCTTCCAAAGAAAACGGCCATATTTTTGAATTGTTGCAGCAGGGTAGTTGACACTTTACATGAGAGCAGCTTTAGTTGGTCAGAGCAGGTAAAGCGTTGTCGGCTTCTCATTGGTCGAGGTTTGTGGTAGGTGAGAATGTGTCAGTGTTCAGAGTTGACTATTCCACAACCTCGTATGATCTTTTGCTGAACTTCGAAATGACTTGAGTGACTGGGTCATTTTCTGTCGGACACAGTAGACTTAGGACAGTCTCTGTCTTCTTCGACTGAGTCGGCTGACAAGCTGATAAGGCTTTGGTAGGTCAGCTGATGACTTCGAAGGTACTGAGCTTTGCATTAAGTTCTTATGCTAATGTCTACCGGCTGATGAAGAATCTTCTACTAAGGACAGATTCAGCTGAAGACAGAAGAATGCAAGCGATTACACTGATGACGTGGGGTTCTGGAAAGTAACTTCGTCGGAAGATCGATCCAAGCGGTTTACCCCGTACGAGGACTTAGACAAAAAAGATAAACTATCACGAAAAGTCTAACCCATACATCATCTAATCCTATCGAGACACTACACTGCGATATCAGTGGGTTTTGGGATCTTCAATTACGTAGTACTACTATGATTTCCCCCAATATTATTTTAACCACAAACAAGCGACTACCATCTACCGACTGCATAACCTCGACAATTTCCCCCCTAATTGATGATGCCAAAACCTCTACTTCTATAAAAACAAAGACAGGGAATGCTAGACTACCGACTTAGAAAGACTTCAGAAAGCCGAAACGGGATAATTTCAGTAAGTTCAGTAGGTGAGAGATAGGCAAAATCAGAGAAACGGTTATGTGAGAGTGTGTGTCAGATCACTTCAGTGATCAGTTGTGTAAGAAATAAAACACAACAAAAAGCCGTGAGACAGTGAGTAATTGTCTGGCAAGCAATAGAAACTGATATATATGATCAGAGGATTACAAGGTTTCTATTACTATTACAACAAACTTAGATAAGAAGATCAAGGCTGAAGTCTGAATCTCTGCGTTCGGCTCTTGAAGTCTGCAGACCTGTCAGTTGGAGGATCCAGACAATAAAACTTGTAGATTCTTCTCCGCAGAGTCTGGATTTCCTCGAGATCCTCAGGTCGATCAGAGCTGATATTGTGATGATAAGCAGCTGCCTCGATCCCAACTTCTATCTCTTTTGTGCAAAGCACGCCGCGAGTCGTCATGGGCGGAGGGATTCTTCTGAAGGCTGGAGCTCTGATGGGTATCTTCTCTTTCTCCATGATTGGCAGAAGTTGTTCTGCGAGCTGGGGAAAGTTATGATGAAGACATTCTTCGAATAGTTGATCAGCAGGTATCCCAGACGGATAGAAGTCCCATACATGATATCCCTTGATGAAAGATTCTTTGAGTTCCTCCCATAGCTCGTTATGTTCGGCTGGTACCCATTTGTCTATATGAGGAGTAGGCGCCTTCTTAACATAAGGTGCTCTGGGCGCTCTCCTGTAATATTTTGAAGCTCTGGGTATCTACCTTTTCAAGTCAGCTGCTGGCTTGTCAGATAGACTAATCATTTTTGCCATGTCAGCCAATCTTTTCTTCTCTCTGAGGGTCGCTGATCTAGCATCTCCTCTCCTGAGACTAAGTCCCTTCAGCGTTGCCTCCCAGGTAGCTCTGTCCTCGGCCTCCTACTCAGGTGTAAGAGTTGAAGTGTAGTAACTCTGAGCTGTTGGCTAGACTTCAGTAATTAGAGCTTTGGCTAGCTCCTCTTGAGCTTTCTTCTTCAGTTCCTCCTCGATTTTCTTAGCCTTGCCTTTGGCAGCTTTGCCAATCTCTTGATCCAGCTTGTCCTGTAGCTGTTGAGCAATTTGTAGATCATAGGCTTCCTGCTCCGCTTTAGTTTTGAATTTGGGCGTCGGGGAAGATGGAGGAGTGGTTCCAGTTGTAATCTCCTTCCCGGGCCTTTGCGGTGGTAGTTGCTGAGGCTCTTCTTCATCCTCTTGATCGAGGAAACTAGCTACGTCCTCGATGTGCTGAGCAGATGAGATAGGTGCTGGCTCAGTTACAGTGGGTTGCACTGGGACGTACTCTAGGAGGAGTATAGCTGAACTGGTTCCAGCCTGAGCGGCTGAACCTTCTCCTTGAGGTACTGAGCTGGTCCCTTCCCCTTGATTTCCTCCCTCAATAACTTCAACATCAGCCTGTTCCGCCTCAGTTTCTTCTTTCACTGCTCCTTCCCCCTTTTTGGCATCATCAGCCTGGGAGAGGTGAGTGCGGATGGCTTTCACGTCCTTTTCCAAGTTATGGACATAATCTTTGATTTGAGTAGCAGTTGCTTCAAAATCCTTGACTAGGTCGCAATACTGCTCCCAGTCCTTCTCCTGATCAGCTCTGAATGTTTTCAGTTGAGCAGCGGACTCCTGTCGGAGTTTCAACAGAGACTGATTGTGAGATTCTGTCATCTCCTTCTGTATGGCTTTCAGTGCCTCAGCCTGTTGCGTAATAGCTGATTGAAGGCTAGTGGTGGCCATTTTATTTCTCTCGTCCATGGTGGCCTGGACTGTCGCGAGAGTATGAGTCAGCTGCTCAGAGAAAGATTTCTGCTCAGATAGTAGGAGCTGCTGACTCTGAGCGGCTAAGTCTGCCTTCTGAGCTGAAAGGGCTGCCTCAACGATCTCGTGAATGTTTATCTGAGAAGTAGGAGCTTCTGAGACTTTCTTAACCCCTTCTCTAGTCGGTCGACGCTTTCCGTCTGGGCCTTTGTGTATTGAGCCCATTTGTTATGTACGTCTTTGGCGAGGAGACGATTCTTGTCCCCTTGGCGCCTGATAGCTTTGTTTACTGACTTAGAGGTCACGGAACCTATCGGTTTTATCTGATAAGAACTGGTCCCGAGCCTCTGTTCAGATATTGCGAGTTGTTGCGCTCGACTCGGCTTCGAGGCAACTTGAGCTTCACCAGATTTGGAGGGTGGTGGTGATTGGCCCTTTTCGCGGGGAGTGGAACCCTCAGCAGAACCTCCCAATTCTGCATCCTTGGGTGGTGCCTGTTCCATCTCATCATCATCCTTGTTATCACCATGATGAGATGGAGGCGAAAGGCTGTCGCCGGGGACTGAGGAGCGCAGGCTTAGAAGATATAGCATCGCCGCCCTCAAGTCCTCAAAAGAAGCGAGGTCAGCTGGTTCCCCGAACCCAATGGCTGACTGTAAATCCTGCTCCTCGGTAAGTAAGGACAGAGCTGACTGGGTCCTTATAAGATCCTCGAGAATATCCCAGCTGAGGAACCTCAGCAACATTTGTGTCCTTGCCCTTATGGCTATCTCCACTAAGTCTGGGTGCTCAGAGATCTCAGGGATCTGAGCATGTACTTCTCCTGTAGCTCGGAGACGAGTGGAGTGAAGGGTGGTCCACTCAGAGGATGTTCCCTCAGTCGATATTCTGATGTCCGACTGAGTTTCCTCAGAACTGATGCACTAAACTTTGTCCTTTATCGTGACACCCTCAATGCCGGTGTCAGAATCTCGGATCTATTCTTCTTGAGTGGGTTGAGGAGAGGCTTGTTGAGCTTGTACTACTGAGACCTTAGACGGTCCAATCTTAGTAAGCCTCTTCTTCTTGGGTGGGTCGGCGCGAGGGAGCAAATCTGAGACTGCTCTCTTCGGCTCAGGCGGCCCTCGCCCGATTGATTTCTCAGCAGCGGCTCTCATCTTAAATTTGATGAGTTTGCTATCGAAATACCTGGAGTCAGCAAAAGCTGAACTCCTCGAGACTGATTGCTCGATAAGTATGGACATCTTCGTCCTATACAACAGCTTCCCCACACTTATAAGTCTTCTCACTCCAGTGGGCGAGGCTGTGAACTTCTGAGCCTGAGCCTTCAGCTCGGCTACATAATAGTCGGTCCAATTAACTTGGACTCCATCGTCTATAGCCATCATCAGCTGGATGCGTGGCTTAGACAACTGATCATATGAACCCGCAAAACTCGTGAGTATATGAGAGACAACGTATGCGAGTCCTCGGTATTGCGGTAGCAAAAGGTTCTTCGGCAGCGCTGTCTTGAAGGTGATATCCTTCCTTCCACATAACTTCTGAACATATGAGTTCATCTCCTTCTCCTTATAGCCTATAGGAGAGATTCCAGTCGCCGGAAGATCAAAGATTAACTCCAGAGCATCTCGGATGTTGATGATATGCTGACTCGCATCCCATGAATTGGGTACAACCTCCTTCATGAATGCGAAGGATGCTTCCTCTACCCCTGAATCTAGGGTTCTCCAGTTGAAGTAGACTTCCGCCACTTGTCTGGGCAGAAACGCTCGGGGTTGCTTGGAGACGAGCAATTCTAGTCCAGAACTTTCAATAGCTGTGAATACGGGCTCCAGATATGGAAGATCAACTTGACGAAGCGCCATCTCGGGTTCGAAGCCGGATGCGAGTTTTGATGATCTCGTCAATATCGGTGGGTGACTGTACTGTCGCCATGAGAATCTACAAAATAACTCGTTAGCACTTGAAAATAAAGTAAGTTAGTATGAGTTTTAAGCAAGATTTAATACATTACCGAGTGATTTAGAGCTTGGAGATACTAAAAATGCAAAACAGTCTTAAGATTTTGGAAGAAAACTGAATCGCGGAGAGAAAGTTCTAAAATTTCGGAAATGGCGATAAGTGAGGAGAAGGTAGAAGATGAAAGATTTTGTAAGATCATGCGTGAAAAACCGTTTAGATCGAACGGTTGGGATTTAATCTCTCATTGTTATTTGCGGCTGAGATTAGATGTTATAAAAGGAATGATTACTAAGCTGCCTCTACCATAGACCCACGTAGGATGATGCGCAGTTAAAGTAAGTGAAAAGACATGCATTAAATGTGTTGCAGGCAGCATTAAATACTAAATCATTTTTAAATGAGAACGGTTTCCTACTGACTTATCCTTAAAAATTAATGGCGGAAAATAAATGCTCATTAACTACTGAGTGCAAGCGACTGAGATAATAAATGCGAGCATGCTTCTGAAAAAGTTTAAGTAAATAATACTATGCAAACCTCTTTCTTGAACTTTTACGATCGGTGGTTACCGTTAAGACTAAGGAGGATGGTTGACGTGCTGATGACCACGTTCCCCCTTACTGTGTACAGTGTGATTCTCCCGACTGAATCAATGTACTGAGTCTTCTGACCTGTCATACTGGTTCCTTACACTTGATACCAATTCTTAGTATATCAGTGGTTGGCTTCTACTGATACCAATTGATACCAACCAATTGTTGTGTTCTACTGACACGATTCAGTAGGATCCAGTAGACCTAGCTCAACTGATAATTCTCTGAATCTGTTCTCAGCTAGTGGTTTGGTCAGTATATCTGCCCTTTGCTTGTCAGTATGGATTTTCTCCATTCTGATATCCTTTTTCTCGACATGGTCTCTGATGAAGTGGTGTCGAATATCCACGTGCTTGCATCTCGTATGGAGAATTGGATTCTGAGTAATTGCAATAACACTGGTGGAGTCACAGTAGATGGGCACTTCATCCTGAATTATACCATAGTCTCTCAGTTGTTGTCGAAGCCAAAGGATCTGGGCACAGCAACTTCCAGCAGCCATGTATTCAGCTTCAGTAGTGGACGTTGCTGCGAATGCCGCTTCTTTGAAAACCAAGATATTAGCTTGCTTCGCCAGGAACCGACACGTTTGAAGTTGACTTTCGATCTATCCTGCATCCTGCATAATCAGCATCAGAATAACCTGTCAGTATTACATTATCATCAGCAGGATACCATAACCCTGCGTCAGGTGTTCCTCTTAGATATTGCAGAATCTTCTTTGCTGAGTCTAGATGACTTTGCTTAGAATCCGCTTGAAATCTTACACATACACCTACATCATAAGTTATATCAGGTCGGCTAGCTGTTAAGTATAATAAAGAACCAATAATAGCTCTATAATCAGTAGAGTTAACAGAAGCTCCCTCTTTGTCTAGATCAATTTTGAAATTCGTATTCATGGGGATCTTGACTGGTTTGCTTGAAACGCAGCCAAATATTTTGAGAAGATCTCGAGTGTATTTGGCTTGATTGATGAAAATTCCTTCAGGTGATTGCTTCACTTGAAATCCAAGGAAATAGTTCATCTCTCCCATCATAGACATCTCGAGTTTCTCCTTCATCATTTTCTCGAATTGCTGAAATATGGCTACGTTTCTGCAGCCGAAAATGATGTCGTCCACGTAGATTTGCACCAGTAGGATGTCATCTCCTGACTTTATGTTGAACAAGGTGCGATCTACTGTCCCCTTCTGAAAACCTTTCTGAAGTAGAAAGTCTAATAGGGTATCGTACCAAGCCCTGCGTGCTTGTTTTAACCCATACAGAGCTTTCCGAAGTTCGTACACTGATGTCCTATTGAAAGCCGGGCGGTTGTTCCACGTAGACTTCTTCCTTCAGTACGCCGTTCAGAAAAGCTGACTTTACATCCATCTGATATACTTTGAAACCTTGATGTGTTGCGTAAGCTAGGAATAGACGAATGGCTTCCAATCTTGCGACTGGAGCGAATGTTTCATCAAAGTCGATTCCCTCTGCTTGACAGTAACCCTTGGCAACTAGTCGAGCTTTATTTCTGACGATGACGTTGTTTTCATCACGCTTGTTTTTGAAGACCCACTTAGTGCCAATAACGTGTTGATGTCTAGGTCTGTCAACAAGCTCCCAAACTTCGTTTCTGACGAACTGGTTCAGCTCTTCTTGCATGGCGATGAT
This sequence comes from Lavandula angustifolia, assembly GCA_028984105.1. Classification (NCBI taxonomy): domain Eukaryota; kingdom Viridiplantae; phylum Streptophyta; class Magnoliopsida; order Lamiales; family Lamiaceae; genus Lavandula; species Lavandula angustifolia. Next base: position 6,938,125 of record CM054819.1, on the reverse strand, counting down.
CCAGTCAGCATCATTGAGTGCGTCCTCTATTGACTGAGGTTCTTCTGTAGACAAGAAACAAGAATAGAGTGAGCTTTCTCCTTGACTTAATCTAGATCTTGTTCTTATTGTTGCTGACGGATCTCCTATAATGAGATCTGAAGAATGAGCGTCAAGCCATGAACGTCTGAGTCTGGCTTCTTCTTCTGATACTACTTCTGCATAGTCAGTAGATGTATTAGGCATTTCAGTAGTACTGTTTTGTGATTTCAGTAGTTTAGTAAGAAGGTTAGGATCTACTGAGTTTCCAGGTTCAGGGGCATTTAGCTCAGGAACAATTTGTGTTCCCCATGAGTTTATATTCTCAGTAGAGGTCTCAGTTACCACTGGGGCTTCCTCATCGACCGTTGTTACCTGTTGTTGATTACGTTCGGTAGAATCAACCGAGTCGGCTACATCGCCCTGTTGGTGAGTCCGAATTTCTTCATCGTTTGACTCATCATCCCAACAATGCTGGATCTTTTCAGCTTTATCAGTCAGTCCGAGATCCTGTAGCTTGCTGCTGACATCTTCAGTATTTGTCTCTGTACTTTTCCTATTCTCAGTAACAAACTCATCAAAAACAACATGAGGGATTTCCTCCACGCAAAGGGTCCGATAGTTAAAGACTCTAAAGGCTTTACTGACTCGAGAGTATCCTAAGAATACTCCTTGATCAGATTTGCTATCAAAGACCTTCAACTGATCTTTCCCATTATTGTGGATAGGACAGCCAAAAATATGAAAATGAGAGATAGAAGGAATTCTCCCTTTCCATAATTCGTATGGTGTCTTCATGTGTTGCTGTGTAAGTAAAGAGCGATTCTGAGTATAGCAGGCGGTGTCAGTAGCATCAGCCCAAAACTTTGAGGGTAGTCCAGAGTCTTCTAGGAGCATTCTTGCTGCTTCTTTGAGTGTTCTGTTCTTACGTTCAGCAAGTCCGTTCTGCTGAGGGGTGCGAGCTGCTGATGTCTCGTACTGAATTCCCTCTTTTTCGCAGTACTCCTTAACTACTGAGTTGAGAAATTTTGTTCCTCTGTCTGAGCGAATTCTTTGTATCTTGATGTCCTTTTCCACACTGAGCTTTTTCAGCAGTTTAGGCAACTCAGTCATGACATCAGATTTGTTGGCGATGAAGATAACCCATGTATATCTCGAGTAGTCGTCAATAACGACGAGGGCATACTTCTTGCCTCGTATGGTCACTGGAGAAACTGGCCCGAATAAATCCATGTGCAGCAGCTGAAGGATTCCATCAGTGGAAGGTGAAGGAATAGATGGATTGCTACTCTTTGTCTGTTTTCCCTTTAAGCATGCTTCACAATTTCTGTCTTTGATAAACGATTTGTTGGGCAGTCCTCTGACTTTAGAGTTCTTGGCGAGTTTGTTCATAGTCTTGAAGTTCATGTGGCTGAGTCTCTTGTGCCACAGCCATCCTGACTTGTCACTTGATTTCGTCTGAGCGAGTAAGCAAGCCTCAGGTTCTGCGGTTTTCAGGTTTGCAACGTAGATATTCTTTTTCGCGAACCTGATAACACTGTTTTCCCTGTAGATTTATCAACAACATCACAGAAACCAGCGTCAAAGATAACTCAGTTTAGATTGTCACAGAATTGACTGACTGAAAGGAGATTATGTTGAAGTCCTTCAACATATGTTACTCTTGGAACTGAAGCAGTCTCAATGTTCAGCGTTCCATATCCCCCAGTGTAGCCTCTTGAGTTGTCACCAAACTCAATTTTGGGACCATCTTCTTGTACGTAGTTGGTCAGCAGGCTCTTCTGGTATGTCATGTGTCTTGAGCAGCCGCTGTCCACTATCCAAGGGTCCTTATGCACCTGCAAAACAGAAGTATTTTTAGCTACCCTTTGGTTTCAGTTGGGCCCTTACATGTTAGTGGGTGATTTCGGAACCCAGATCTGCTTAGGGACCTTAGAAGTCTGAGACTTCTTCTTCTGAACCTTGTCAGTTTTCTTCTCCACAGGACCTGGAGATACTGACTTTCTGATGATTTTGGGCTCAGGAGCTTTCTTCTTCTGAGTCTTTGCGCTTCTCCTGACCCTGGGCTCATAGTAGTACGAGCCATACTGAGTCGGGTGCTCATACAGTGGCTCATTGTACTGTTCTGCCCACCTGACCTTCTTGGTTCCCCCTGAGTTTGATCGTGGTGTCCTGGGGCCTGGAACCTTTGGTCACGCTTCTGCTTTGCTCTACCGAGGTGCAACTATTTTCTGTTTATTCTTTGTCTGAGGTGTGGTGTCAGCAGCTTGCACCTTTCCTCTGACGAACCTATCAGCCAGCATTTCTGAGCTTTTTGAAGTGGAAGCCTCGTGAGTATAGCTAAGTCCTTCTTTCATGACTGTTGGCCTTTGTGCTCTAAGCATACTTTCCAGCTTCTCCTTAGCTCCCAGGTACTGTTCAGTCATCAGTCCTCGCCAGACCTCGTCACTTCTTCTGAGTGAGTCATAATCTTTTTCTACGTCTGTGAGCTTATGACTGAGTCGGGCTATTTCAGTCTCTTTCTCAGAATTGTCCTTGGTCAGAACTGAAATCTGAGTCTCTTGAAGCTGAGACTTAGTCATAAGAGATTCGATCTCCTCCTTGAGTCTCACAACTAGATTCTCTGAGTCAGTAGAGACCTGACAATCAGAAGAAAGTCTCTGATTCTCAGCCTTTACATGTTCCAGTTCCTGAATGGTTCTGCTGAACTCTCTGCTCAGCTGAATCTGCTCCTCTAGTAGATCGTCATAGGCTTGTACCACATCTAGAGGCTCATCTGTGACCGAGCATGTGTCGTGTGTGCTGTGTGAAGAAGAGGTTATGTTAAGTTTAGAATTTACCTCAGCCTCTTCTCCGGCCATTAGACAGTATTCAGTCGTATCTTCAGGAACCGTCTCTCCGATCTCAACTACGACGAATGCAGCTTCGTCCTCACGAGGAATACATAAATGTATCCTCCTCGATTGAGTTGTCGGATATCTCTCCGGCTATGTAGGCCTGCCTTCTTTGGGCAAATTTTTCTCGTCTGGCCTGCCGTTCTGCTCGTTGAGCAGCTGAGAGTTCGGGACAGTTGTACTGATAATGTCCCTCCTTCTTGCAGTTATAGCAGACTAATGATCTGCTGCTTTTTCCAGCTGAGTCCTTCGATGGACTTGCAGCAGGTTCTGATTCTTCCCTTTTCTGATAGTCTTTCTTACCTGAGGGAGAATCTCTGTTGTATTTCCTCAGCTTTCTGACTCTCTCCTTTTCTCTCTGATATTTGAGAGCCATCGGTGCGAGTTGGTCGGTGCACGAAGTCTCGGAGGACTTTGCTTCTATCGTGGCCCTTGCCTTCTTTGGAGGAAATAGGTTTGGGTCCGATCTTGCCGATCGTTGCTTTGAAAGCATGGTCGATCTGAGTGTCAGCTGGAGCACGGGAACATCTTTGGGGTAAGCTGTGCTCAAATTCCTCTGTTTTTAATTCTGAAAAGATAACATCAGGAGTTAGAGCATTAAGATCAGAGCGTCGTAAATAAGTAGCAAATGGAAGCCACTTCTGTTGAGGTAGCGCTCTCAAGATCTTGGTGTTCATCTCTTTGTTGGTGAACATTCTCCCCAACCCGTTGATAACATTGACTTGATTTGTAAATCTGACGCTTAGCTCGTCAATGGTTTCACTGGGCTCCATTGCAAAGGTATCGAACTTCTGTAGCTCTAACTCGAGCTTATTTTCCTTAATCTGCGGGGTTCCTTGGCTCAGTACAGCCAGGGCATCCCAGAGTTCTTTTGCCGTTTTGCAGTCATGCACCCTCCCGAGGGCAGATTTTGCGCAACTCGGTTGGGGTTGTGCAGCTTTTTCTCTTCTGGTGTGAAGGCAGATTTTTCTTTGGGGATCTTTGCACCAGTCTGTGCTCCTACACCTCCCACAGCGGCAAACTGAACGCTGTCAATCATGGGAACGATGGGTCCTATTTTAAGGACGTCCGTCATGCTGTCATGCAGCGATGTAAGGTGTGCCTCCATTCTCACACGCCATACCGTATAGTTCTCTATAGAGAACATCGGCACCATCCGAATACCTGACATATCAGACATATTGAACGAGTATAAGGATGATAGAAGAGATGATTGTGCAGTGAAAACGTTTTCAGGATCTGTTCGAGAAGACCAGTAGTACAGAACATGTGATCAGTAGAACACCGTGTGCTCTGATACCAATTGTTGGCCCGGAGACAATAGTCAGGTGTAGAGGGGGGGGGGTGAATACACCTGATCACAGTTTCTTTTCTCAGAACGTGAAGGACAGCTGAGCTGTTAGTTGCGACTGATGAACAGTGCAGATAGTAACCGTCGATCACGGGTCAGAGTGTGTCAGCTACTGAGCTCTCCTACTAACTTTTGTCAGTACTTGAAACTCAGTCGAAGACGTTGTGCGGATAAGTGTGTAGGGCCCGGAGATTCGTCTCAGTTTGAAAACGTGTTTTCGCAAGTTAAAGTCTTTTGGCTGGTGCGCTTTTTAAAATACGTTTTATGCAAAGATATGATTTTTAATCAGTTGTATGCAGTGCAATAAAACAGTAAATAACACAAGCAATTTAACGTGGTTCGGATACGCAAGATCCTACGTCCACGGTCCTGACAAGGCAGGAGAACTTGTTGATTTATCTGAGCAAGTCTCAAGCAAGGAATGCGTGACCTTTGGACGAGACCCCTTCTAAGTTATAGTCCTTAGCGACTTTACAATTAAAACCTAAGTTCGAAAGGGAGGGGATGATCTCCAACTAAGAAGGAGTTCTTACAATAAGAACAATTCACAGAAAGTGAACTCCTTCGAAATTTCTAAGCTATAAATTTGGCAATGAGCTTAGCTAGAGAAGAAAGGGATCTAAATAACTCAAGAGAGAAGAACTAGAAATATTCTATGAAGGCAAGTTCTTCGCTGGATGATCTTTCAAGTTTGCTAGAGTGTTCTTGAGTTTGAGCGTTTTTCCCTTGTTTATCCCGTGCGTGGAGCTCGGTTTTCTTCTCTATTTATAGTTGTGAGCAGGCATATGTCCGTTGGAGAAGACGATGCCACGTGTCACAAGCTTCCAAAGAAAACGGCCATATTTTTCGAATTGTTGCAGCAGGGCAGTTGACACTGTACATGAGAGCAGCTTTAGTTGGTCAGAGCAGGTAAAGCGTTGTCGGCTTCTCATTGGTCGAGGTTTGTGGTAGGTGAGAATATGTCAGTGTTCAGAGTTGACTATTCCACAACCTCGTATGATCTTCTGTTGAACTTCGAAATGACTTGAGTGACTGGGTCATTTTCTGTCGGACACAGTAGACTTAGGACAGTCTCTGTCTTCTTCGATTGAGTCGGCTGACAAGCTGATAAGGCTTTGGTAGGTCAGCTGATGACTTCGAAGGTACTGAGCTTTGCATTAAGTTCTTCTGCTGATGTCTACCGGCTGATGAAGAATCTTCTACTGAGGACAGATTCAGCTGAAGACAGAAGAATGCAAGCGATTACACTGATGACGTGGGGTTCTGGAAAGTAACTTCGTCAGAAGATCAGTCCAACAGTTTACCCCGTACAGGACTTAGACAAAAAGATAAACTATCACGAAAAGTCTAACACATACATCATCTAATCATATCGAGACACTACACTACTTATATCAGCTGGGTTTTGAGATCTTCAATTCCATAGTACTACTATGATTTCCCCCTATATTATTTTAACCACAAACAGCTGACTACCATCTACTGACTCATAACCCAACATGAACCTATGGACTGATACCTATCGTTCATCCACGGAGCCGTTTTATGCGATTACATTTAATTTAATTTTTTTCATTGTTCTAATATTCTGAAGATCCTACAAGCAACAAGGTGATTTTATACATTTTCATCTTCAATTTTCACTGATTTACATTTTTTGCAATAAATTTATTGGAACATTTTAGGCTCGATGACTACTCCTTGGCTACTACGGGTTTATGGTTTGATAATTGTAGAATTTCAAAGACTTTTAATTTATTCAAAGGTATATATTTTATTGTTGCTGTTGAACTCATTTTTTTTGTCCTAATATTTAATTTAATTTGTGGTTTGCTTCTTATTGAATTTAGGAATGATGTAATAGAAGATTGTAAAGCAAGAGATAACAGATTATTCAATGACCTGGGAAAATATATTGCAGAGGAAGATTTTTGCAGAGGATGTTCAACAATTATCTCATAATTCATTGTTATTTTTCATTATTGATACATGTATTTATGTAATTGTTATTCATTGTACTTGTATAGTGTATCCATTTAGTAAAAAAAATGTTGTGTAAACCAGATAAAATATTTTGAATTGCTTTATCAGTAAATTCCGTCATAGTAATTTGCAAGAATATTAACTAAATTATTTCATAATGCTGGTAAAATACAATTAATTAATCTTACAAAAATAAATTCTTATTGTGATGAAAGTTTCTTGCAAATGTCAGTAATTTAATGAGGAGACATTAACATTTAAGAACGAAAAATTTATCTTGCTAATTAATTAATTTATGTAAAATATAATTAAATTTGTGCTAAATTAAAATTATATTTAGTGAGGGAAACTATTTATTAGCGAGGAGTGGTATATTGGACATTGTACTTTCAAGGGCATCATCGAAAGGGGTATTTAGTAGTATTTACATATTATACATTAATGAGGAAATTTTTCCTAGCTATTGAGTTTAGGTATTAGCAATGAAGGTAACTTATTCCTTGTTATTGAAATTGGGCATTAGCGAGAAAAGTCATTGCGACAAAACATTGGCGAGAAAATAATATTCCTCGCGAATGCTCTATTTTGTTGCTAAAAGTGTACATTTGGCGACAAAATGTGCCTCACTAAAAAATAATTTCCCTGTAATTAGGCATAATCCATAACTCCCAAAATTTTGGATATATGGGTAATTGAGTGGAGAATTTGGTGTATAAAATTGTGGTGGATGGTTGAATTGAGGGTACGATAAATTTGGAGGAACTGAGAGGAATTTGGGAATTAGAAGCAAGATTTATCTTCGTCCAAATTATAATAATTCGGTCAATTGACATTATATTTTTATCCATCTGGGATTAAAAAATATAGAGGATTGAAAAATGAAAAAAAAATGAGATAATATAAAGAGTGAATAATGGTTGGGTGAGATATGTGAGTGTAAAATTCCGTGAATAAAATTTGCTAACACTTGACCTATATAGTCAAACATCTCTAAATTAATATTGTCGGGACCGTAATATTTCATTATTTTAAAGAGATATTAATTTATTTATAAATTAATATTTTATTAATTTAGAGTGTTTTAGAACGTCAACGGAATCGAATTTTAATCAGATGAATATAAGACGTTATAAATTTATCTATGTATCATATTTAATATCATTTTATTATTTACTATCTAGAAACAATGAATTGTACTCCCTCCGGCATGCTATTCTTGTCTTAGTTTCCTTTTCCGGTCGTCCCATTATTCTTGTTTTCGTCCCAAAAAGAAAAATAACTTGTGGACTACAATCAATTAAACAGTGAACGCCACCACTTTAACATATCTCCACCCACTTTTTTAAATTCTGCACCAAACACCAATAAGACAAGAATAGTAGAACGGAGGGAATATTAATTTGTTAAGAAACAATGAATTTATTCATTTAAAAAATAAGTACAATGGTATAATTAACATTCATTCACAATTGATACTAAAAAATACTAAAGATAATACAATTCCTTTGGAACCAGTTACGCGTAAGGAAGCACTATTGCGTTTAGGATTCTTTCACAGTTTTATGGTGAAGTTCGAGAAAACTACACTGGAATTTTTTTATGCAATTGGAAAAAATTAGAGATGAGATTCAATTAGATTTAAGTTTAAGAAAAAATAGGCAACACTGTAATCATATTTTAGAAAATTGTCTTAGTCTTATTGGTAAGTTTAAATAATTATTAATTTGTAATATTGAGGGGACCATATATTTACACTGAAGTTTTCTAAAAATTATTATCTTATCATCTAATCAAATTTGATGATTTTTTATACTGGCCCCGAGTTAGGATCGGAAAAAAATAAAAATTATTAATTTATCGAGTATTAAATTATAGAGGTTGTTCTGTATGCAGAATTTTTTTTTCAACGTCTCTTTCTTGTTTAACAGGTCTTTAAAATTATTTCCAAGGGCTCTTCCTTAAATATGGAGAATTGAGAGTTTAATAATTTCATACATAGTTAAATATATTTACAACTCTTACATCCATCCACTATTTCCAACAGCTTGAAATTTTCTCTCTTTGATTTCACCTACATTTTCTGCAACATGGCCCCAGTGTATTTTCTCTCCTCCATCTAAACATTTAAACATTGAGATTTCGCTCTCAGAGCAACTACAATGGTCCATTTAAAAGCCATCCATATTTATGGATGAATGATAATACCAATATAGTAGACTTTTAAATGGAAAGAGAATTTAAATTGTTTAGACTTTTGAATGGAGAGAGAAAATTTTGAATAAGCCCACATGTCGGTAAAAGTAAACTTTTGAAGGAGGAAAGAGGAGAGAAAAATGAAATAATTAAATATGGATGGATGGATGAAAATACGTGTTTAAAAATTGTTATTGAAAAAAAAAATATTAAATTAATGTGGAGATGATGTGGAGGAGAGAGGTGTTTATGGATGGATGAAGGGTTGTGGATGCTCTCATCTATAAATTGTTTGCAAAGACTACACCCCATCCATCCATAAATATGGACGAATTAAATTCATGCAATGCAGATGTTCTTAGATAAAAATAAGCGTCACATTCTGATTGCTGGAATATATAATAAGACGTCCTAGAGGATGCGCAAGTGTCTTTATTTATGATACTTCAACTGCTTAAATGAAAGGCCCAAGTAATACTTATATGTCACATACTTCGATAAATATATTTTAATTGGTCATCAAATCATTTTAAGGTAACAGACTTGTAGCCAGGGGTGTTAATCGGGTTAATTATTAATTGATTGAGCGGTTTCGTATTGGGTTTTTATTTTATTTTATTTTATTCCATTTTTATATTGGTTTCATTTTCGGTTTAGCTATTGGTTAACCGAATCAAAATGAACCGAGTTTTTTTCAATCTTAATTAATATTGTATTATTACTTTTACTAAAAAAAATTAACATTTGAGCCCGTTTGGTTGGCGAGAATTCTGTTTGGGAAAGTATTTTTATTCTCAATTGTTAAATTCCGATGTTTGAATAGTTCAGGAGAGTAAAATGATTCCAAAAATTTAAATTCCATCGTTTGGTTCAATTTTTATGAAATGTGGGAAAATAATAAGAATCCTAAAATCTAGAAAAATAATGTGATATTTGCGGATTATCTTTGCCTCCTCTAATATGGGCAATCTTTTTCCTTGATTCGGGTGTTTTATCGATCGATTCCTCACAACAACATCATAATCCATTTTCTCTTCTATTTCCTCACACAAATCTCGTCCCTCCCTCATAATAATGGTGGTTGATAAAAAATTGATATCATCATTTCTTTTACTAAGGAATTTGTTATTTGTGGCCCAATTACATAAATCTCAAATTTCCACTCCCTACCGTCGATGCCAAAGGCAACGCCGGCAACATTGACGACGCGGGCAACTAATCTTACCCCCACCCACCATGTTCTTTAGTCCAATCGGTTAGCCACTTATGTAAGAAGGGTCTGCAAATGGACAATTTAGAAGAACCCAGGCATTGGGGTATTGCTGAACTCGAAGATTCAGACGAGGGGTCCCAAGGAAGATACGGAAATGTTGTCTGCATTGGATGGTGGATCGTCGGAAAGGAAGTGGCGTGCGAGTCTGTGAAGGAGGACGACGGAAATCTGAATTCATGGAAATTTAGGAGGAGGAAAGGAGAAAAATATTAAATGATTATCAATTAATTGCCTATGCATTTGCAATTTCTTGATTTATTATAATTAAGATTAAATTTTTTTATTAAAATTATAATCCAGACAGTTTTACAAAATCATATGCCATGATAACTTTACTTATCCTTTCCGAAGCGGCTTGTATATACTACTTTTGTATACCCTTGTGTATACCACACCACAAGGGTATTGACATGTGACATTTTTCATTAAATCAAGTGGGCCATATTTAACACATGTCAATACCCTTGTAGTGTGATACACACAAGGGTATACGAAAGTGGTACACACAAACTTTTGTGACTTTCCGTACATGTAATTGGATTCATGGCTCCAAATCCTCCTCTAATCTAATTTCATTTGCAACATCGAACAAATTTATTTTGAGATTCTTGACTTCTTGTATCGAAGCGTGAGAAATATTCGTCCAATTCAATTACATCTAATATTTGTATATTTTTTTGTCATTTTTTTCTTCTTCTTAGAATTTTGGTTAAAACCAAATCGAAGCTTCCGATTTGGTATTTAGTTTTACAAAATAAAGAACTAAATGATTAATTGAATTTTTTATTTGATTCGGTTTAACGCAATTGACAAAACTACATGTAGTTATATTACAAGTTCTACTAATATATGTCGACAAATATAGTCCTCACAAATCCAACCTTTTTAATATAGTCCTCGCTAATTCAAACAACATTGAGACTTCCATGCACATTTACAATTTCTCTAGTAAGGATTGAAATAAGTAAGTTAAGTTGAAAAGCTCACATCATTGTGGCTGTAGTTTAGTGGTGAGAATTCCACGTTGTGGCCGTGGAGACCTGGGCTCGAATCCCAGCAGCCACACTAGTTTTATATTTTAATAATTATATACAGCTCCTTCCTTCCAACATTGGAAGTTCATTAAATGATCCATTTGACCAAACAAAATCCCAATTCAGTAACCGCATTTCCATTCATGTATATATGTATAATAGACACAGTTTTCATTCGACTAAACCAGATTACTGCATTCCAACACAAATCTAATATTTTACTCAGGAAATATGGATTCTTTTACATTAGATATATTTTTCTTAGTTAGAAATTGCATTTTGCTTTTGATAGTTTTGAGTATTTGAAATAATAATTTCGGATAGGGTCGAAGATCGATCTCACATAAACAAAATTATCCTCTTCTGGAAGGCTGACTCTAAAAAAAAAAAAATAATAATAATAATAAATCAACGTGTGGTGAGAACACAGACGCGATCTTCTGCGATTTAAATTGTGATTATTTATGAAATTCATAGCAAAAGACAGCATTGATATAAAAGGCCAATCAAAAAAGAGAACATAATATTTTGCACCATCATTCTGGGAATATATTAATCTCTACTACTCTCCTTTCTGCCCACTAAACAACAAAAACCAAGATTCTTTTGTTTCCGAGTAGCTATATATTTTTCTCCAGGTTCCGTACATGTTTATATAGTAAGATTTGCATATTATTATAAAAAAAAATAGAGTTTATGATAAAATATACTCCCTCCGTCCCAAAATTCTTGTCCGCTATTTCATTTTGGGTTGTCCCAAAATTCTTGTCCACTTTCTTTTTTTAGTAAATTATTACACACAACTTTTTTGTGGGACCCAAAACTTTATACCAATCTACACACAACTAACAACTCTCCTTAAAAATCGTGCAAAAAGCAAATTGGACAAGAATTTTGGGACGGAGGGAGTAGTAATTAATATTTTGTCGGAGTTCATTTTTTATTTCCCTTCTCCAATAAAAGCTCACAAGAGCATTGAATTGTTAGCCATTTCTTGGCATGTTACGCACATTGAGAGAGAGAGAGATGATTAACCTAATGACTTGAAATTAATTGTTTGCACAAAAGGGAAAACAAGTTGTCGTTTAGTTGGAGATGATTAACCTAATGGTGTTTCGAGGTAGGCTTTGTTTAGTCGGTTGTGACACAATAGAAAATTGAGACGCGGAAAAGCGGCAATTAAGTGGAGTAACAAAAACTAATTAGGAAATTGGCAAAAATAGTCATCAAATTTCGCATTTTTGCGAATTTTGTCCTCAAATTTTTTTCTTTATTTTTGTGATCCTAAACTTTTTGTTTTTGCGATTTTAGTCCTATTGTTAGATTTTCCCTCAATCTAAACGTAAATTCATTTTTTTTAAAATAAAAAACTGAAAGGGCAAAATCAAAATTTTTATTTACATGGACCAAAATTGCAAATGAAAAATTATTTGGAACCTATTTAGCAAAATAAAATAGTTTAAGGACTAATTTCACAAATTTTAGACAAATAAACTAATTGCTTCGTATCGATGAGATTTTGCATTAAATTTGCCAATTCTACATATAACTTTATTGCTACGTATCAAATATAAGTTAACTGAGACTTCATACCAATATAAACAATATTTAATTCGAACACAAAATATATACTGTGAATTAACCATTAAACAACAAAACTATTATCACCCAAAAAATTTACTTCAAAATAATCATTTGGTGCATATAATTCACAATAACTAGTCCCAATATTCCTGCATGTTTTCAATCTAGTCCCATAATTCATAATTCACAATAACTAGTCCCAGAAAGTGTTCAAAATATACATCTTCCTAACTTCAATCTAACATCCTCGAAGTTGCTTCCTTTGTTATCTGCTTATCCAAGCACGCTCCAGGTTCTGTACATAATTATCTAGTAAGCTTTGCAAATCTTATATATATAAAAATCGAATGCTTTTAATTCCAACAATCTCAATTTCAATTCAATTGAACTAAATTAGAATTTCATTAAATTGAGTGACAAATGTTTTATTCTTTTATTTTCAATAGATACACATCTACATTAAAAAATTGATTTCAAATCTAATTGTCTTTCAATCTAATTAATTTTTTGTCCAAAAAATATTTACATTAAATTTCTTTTAAACTCTTTAATAAATGTTTTTTTAATTATTCAAAATAATATATTATTATCTATATAAAAATCAAATATTCTAATTTTAAATTAATTTAACTTTCATACTACAATTTAACGGTAAATATATTACTTCTCTTTATTAATTTATAGATGCACAACTACATCTATAAAAACACATACAATTCAATTAGAATCTCAATCCAAATTCATATAATTTTACAAAAATCAATTCAATCTTAATTCAATTCAATTTATATTCATTAATAATTAATAGTATTTAATTAATAATATATATAATTTATCTATTATTTCAATTTCTCAGTATCTGAAAGCAAGAGCATTACCCTTATTTCAAAAATTGTGTTTATATATTTTATATGATTTCTCATTTCTTTTGATATATTGTTATTTAAAAAAGAGAGTTTCATTAGTAATAATAATTTTTTTTTTAAAAAACAAAGAAAAAGGGAAATGAGTTATGGAATTAAAATGATATATTTTTCACTTCTTCATTTGTCAAAATAATTTTTAATGTACAAATAAACCAAATCAAGAAAGAATTTTAAAAAAATCCATAGTGGGTATATATTTAACTAAATATGAATTATTAATCATTCAAATATTTAATTAGCCTAATCTACAGCTAATAATAAATTATTAACCATTTATAGGTCTAATTTAAAATAACATTGTCAGAAATAAACATAAATGTATTCAAAACAAACTTTAAGTACCACAAATCATGTTAAACTAATCATCCACAAGAAGAAATTAATTTCGGTAATGATAATTTAAGAGATTATTTATATATTTACCCATTTATAGATTTACTCAGATTATTTTTATTTTATTTTTCTCACTAGGAGAGCGATGTCTCAACTGACCGACTGGTGACAAAGTAAGGTGAGCAGCAACAATATGTTTAGTTTTTAAATTGTGTTTCTTTTTTGCACGTCGCCGATCATCCCTTCTCTTCTCCTTTTGTTCTCCTGCCGGGGTGCATCTATGATGAACACGTAAAAGATTAGATCTTAATGGGAGGGTATGCATCGATGATATGGTAAGTAATATAGTGTTATAGACTTTGTATTTATTAATTTGTGAACTATTACTGATTACATCATATGTTTTTTTCATTTGTGAAGGTAATTTGCTGGCATTCAATTAGTTTGCTAAGTGATGTTTGATGTTGGTGATGTTCACGTTCATATTAGATATGGATAAGTTACATTGTAGATAAATAAAAGAAACTACATGTGAATGAGAAATTAGACTATGGCGGTGTGATGAAGAAGAAAATCGCTTCAAGTGAGTGGTACGACTTTGAACTGTGCATAATGTAATTCTATCTATGAACAAGCTCAAGAAATAGATATAGGAGAATATAATATCATTTATTCTATGATCATATTAATAATATTTTAAGAAAATTGGAATTATATTTTTGAAGAATACAACTATGTATTATGCATAAATATATTCTTAAACTGTGATTTCAAGTCCTTTGGTGCATACTTGTTTGTTTTATTTGTAACTTTATCATCAGTTCATAATGTAGACATATGCTCAACAGTTAGAGTAGCAGGAGATAGAGTAATATAAACAATGAAATTGAATTGACACAACTTTGAACAACTTCAAGGGGATAGATTAACATATGCCACAAATTGAATTGTTATTTTATGTTAGATTTAGTAGTTAGGGTTTAATATGTATTATATAATATATCTATAAATTAAATATATTAATGTTACTTCATCTTGAAATTGTAACATTTTTCGTGCGTAGCACGGGTGTCATTTTAGTTATTATAAAAAATAGAGTTTATCATAAAATATAGTAATTAGTATTTTGTCGGAGTTCATTTTTTATTTCCCTTCTCCAATAAAAACTCACAAGAGCATTGAATTGTTAACCATTTATTGGCATGTTACAACACATTTAGAGAGAGAGAGAGAGAGAGAGAGAGAGAGAGAGAGAGAGAGAGAGATGATTAACCTAATGACTTGCAATTAATTGTTTGCACAATAAGGGAAAACAAGTTGTCGTTTAGTTGGAGAGAGAGAGAGAGAGAGAGAGAGAGAGAGAGAGAGAGAGAGAGAGAGAGAGAGAGAGATGATTAACCTAATGACTTGCAATTAATTGTTTGCACAATAAGGGAAAACAAGTTGTCGTTTAGTTGGAGATGATGTAATAATCATGGTGTTTCGAGGTAGGCTTGTTTGGTCGGTTGTGGCAAAATAGAAAATTGAGACGCGGAAAAGCGACAATTAAGTTGATCGAGTAACAAAAACTAATTTAGAAAATAAATTCTATGCAACTTTATTTTAAAAGGAGGACGCCAGTGTTTGTAAAAAATTAATTCTTTGATTTATTTATGTTTAGAATTTTTTGAAATTTCTTTTAATCAAAAGTTGTTATAATTTGTATTACTAGAAAAAGAAAAAAAACAGTTTAATTTTTTTTAAATAGTATAGATGCAAATCTTTCATAAGTTTTATCACAGTGATTTTTGGCTTTTCAAAATACGGTATGACCAATTTATAAGTTTTTACTCATTGCAGTGCTTTTACGGTTCAAAAAACAAATAGGCCTAAAAGCTGCCGAAATCTATTTACTTAGTGGATGAAATCTTGTTAGGAGTGGGTTCATAATTTATAAACTCGGTCGAATTATAAATGTTAAAGGATAAAATTTATGGGGGTACATGCAATTTAATTGGTGTCAAAATATTAATCTTGTAAGAAAAAGATAGTGAAATGAAACTTGTAGATATTGTCCGGCATAGAGGCATTGTGACTTGTGAGAAATTGAAATTTAATTAGAAAACAACCTACATTAATTACCGCTTTGTGACTTTTAATTAATTTATTGGGCCTACAATAAACACTATTGGTTAAGTGGAAGGTAATTAAATAAGAGCAACAAGACTGTTTTCCTCCAATCTTTGTAATAATAAGTAGTAGTAATAAGCATATTCTTGTTTGTTTGCGACTACACTGAACAATACTAATTACGTTGAGTTTCTAATATCTGTTCATATAAATCTTGTCATGCTCCTCAATGGTAACAATCTAGAAAAAATAAAATGTACCCCTCTCTCTACATATATATATTTCTTATTTTTTTAATGCATAAATCTTGTAACTTTTATACAATATAAAATTTACAGATTATTTTTCTTATTTCTTATTTTAAGTAGTTTTCTTATCTGGTGAATTCCCTATAAATAAACAAGTAGCTTAGTGAAACCAAGATTTCTCGACACAAAGAGACAATTCAATTAACCGAGATACAAAATTTGATGCGATGAATTTAGGTTTCAATCATAGTCCACAAAAAAGAAAGAAACATTGAAAATTAAGGAATAGGAAAACCAGAAATCAGAGGTTAGACGAGGTAAATCCTGTGGTTCTGGACAAGACATGTAGTCAACCAAAATACACACTGAATAATTTCGATAATATAATCCACACAAATTTTGATCATTTTTGTGTTGTCACAAATAAAGTAATACAAAGACCAAATGATAAAAAAAATCTTCAAGATTTGGCATTTTTTAACAAGAAACCCGTCATTTCAAATTCCACATTGTATTTCAATATTTTTCAAATTACTCGATTTATGAAACTTCGGCCTGGTTTTCTTTATTGTTTTGTGAATCGCAGTCGAGAGTATATTCTTGTACTCTTTTAAATTTTGCTAGCCGAAAAATCTATATTCATTATTTGAGATATCTACTTAGTAGTGAAATAGAAATAAAACATATTTAATATTACCTTTTCTTTACAACGAGGGAGACTAACTACACTAAGTATCATAATTTTCAAACGCACATAAAAACATAAAATTCATACTCATGCAAATCTTATAACCATGCGATTTAGATGCCATGAGGCAAAATATCACTTTTTGCATCTATAAATAGAGCTCAACCAATCTCACCCCTCCCATCTCCCTTGCAATTCCATTCTCTTTCCAACTTTTTCCACCACCATAACTTTCACATCCCATAAAACACACCTTTAATTTTGTTGTTCCAAAAACACACACACACACACACACTGGTTGATACTTCAAGAAAACACAAATATGCCAATTACAACTACTACTACTACTACTCAATCTTGTTTGGAGTCTCTTGTACTAATGCACCACCTCCTTCCACCATCTCCCCCATTCCTACACGAACAAAACGACCAAATCTTCGACACCTACATTGAACCCTTATCGAATTATTCTCTCAGCATAAAGAGCTTAGAAATGTGCACTGAGGGCTTAGGCAATGAGACTGGCAGTGCCACCACCGAAGAATTCCCGATGGTCCAGAAGGCAGCGGTGGTGGCTAAAGCGATCAAGAAAGTGAAGCGTGGCAGGGAGAGAAGCTTCCCGCCGCCACTGACATCCATCAGCGGGAGCGGAGGCCTTCGAATGCAGACCCACCGTGAAGGCGGCCGCCTCGTGGTGAAGGCATTCACTGTTTCATCGTGCAGCTGCTGCCATATTAAGGCGGAGCGCGGAGATGGGAGGCTGAGGCTTTCATTGATCGGAGACAGCGGAAGAGTTGGGTGTGTGGTTGGTGGTGGGGAGTGGTCCAGCAGCAGATGCAACGGGGATAGGAGTAGCAGAGAGAGGCTGCAGAGTTTGCCATTTTGTTTTGCCATTTCTTGAATCACGCAAAATTGGTAGTTATATTTTTATTATGATTTAGATCGGGAAATGTTTTTTTTTTTTCCGTAACAGAGATTAACCTGCGATTGCTAATTAATTAATATTAATACTAGCTATTATTATTATTATTATTATTATTATTATTTTTCTTGCTCCTATTTTGATGAAATAATTGAGGAGGTTTTGGAGTGACAGAACAACTAACTCCAGCATGAAGTTGGTAAATTTGTTTGATCATGACTAAACATTTCAAAGAAGGCCTCCTCACTCAGTCATGTGTTGTCACAGACACATTGGGGGAGAGCAGAGAATGTACAAAATGTGTACCTCTACCCCTCTCTCTCTCTCTCTCTCTCTCTCTCTCTCATCGTTAGTTACATCTCATATTGTCTCTTTGCAGCTTTGTTATACTTCCAAAGGTTTAACTTCTTAGACAGTAATAAACAAATAACAATGTTAATCGTATAGCTTTTCTAAGTTTCAAAACATTAAATTCATAACTATAATTAATCACTTGAACTATGGTAGAACTCGTTTTAACCGAAAGATTAAATAAATTCTTGAGTTTTTATAGAACAAAATGCAACTCAATATTAAGCCTAAGAAAATTGCACCAGTTTCAGAAGCAATAATGTACTACTCTAAGAGCCGCTTGGTCTTTATGTAATTAGATTAAACATAGGTTTAGTTTCTCTCTCTATTTTAATCACAGAGAAAATGTGATGGAATCTGAACTTTCAACCTTTAAGATTGATCCAAAGTAGTTATCATTCCTCAAGACTCGATCATTAACGTTGGCCTTAAAAAACTTCAAAGTTGTCTGTATTAGATTTAGCTCCATATAAAAGACCACATAGCATCAATTCTCAAGCTAAAATAGAAACCAAAATTGATCAAGGAAAAACACACCTAAATTTATCGGGTCGTAAACATTTTTAGGATCGAGGCTATGAGCCTCCTAAACAAGGACAACGGTGTGAGTTTGGGTAGAGGATCTGCGCTTACTGTTGTTTCAACACGAATCCTGTTTTCCTCTATTCCAGATCTCAACTCGTCCTCTTTCTTACATCCACATTCCTGGTTTTCTGCATGACATATGTCTTAAGTTTTAACTTCAGCTATCACCAAATATCTATTACCAAGGGAACAACAAGTCAAGAATCTCATTTGCATAGAAAGAAAATCAGAGAGGTGAATAGAACTCATGTAAATAAGAGCCATTAAAATGAAGAGACAAAATGGATAAAATCATTTGTTGCTTGCATGCATTAGGAAGAAGAACTTAATGATTTCAGAAAGATGGAGTCCCGAGTGAGATGACTAAATTAACTAAAAAAATTAAGTATGCAAACAGGCATGATGATGCAAATTTGCTAATTGGTTTAACAAAGAAATACCAATCTAACTTGGGGTGTTCTTCCTTGCAGCGTAGGCCCGGTATGCTACCAACCCAACAAAAGTAGCTGCAGCTCCAACTGTAATTTCAACATAATTAAGTCATAACGGCAGTATTACATCTAAGAAACAACGCAAGAAATGTAAGTTTTATTAATCATCAAACTGCAGAATATACACCCCATTGTGCCAACCAAAATAAGATACAGTAATAGTGCATATCATAGTATAGGGTACCTGAGAGACACATAAGAGAACGATTAACAAGCATCCTATATCGCTTCTGACTGCGACCATGATCAGTTTCAGGAACATTGAGATGAGGGTGCTGAGCTGCATTCATAATTCTGGAGAAGATATCATTCATATCTCGTTCTTTCACACTTAAGGGAATAGGTGCATCAATCCCCATTTCTAAAAATATCTAGAAAAAGAACAGGTAAGCTCTAATCAGAACATGAAAGAACACTCCAATGTGAATTTGTTTGCTATTTCACTTGCAGTTTCTGTAGAAACATTATGTATCCCTTAATACGAGTTTCGAAAGTGTGGAAGATAAGGCCAAAGAGACATCAAGTACCTTTGCAGAATCTCTGTTTGCTGTTGAACTAGAATCAAGATCATTTTTTGCCGAAATCAGGAGACAAGGCATCCCAAAGCCACTCTCTTCCCCTTGCCTCGCCACATAGGAAAGCAATTCTATTGCTCCATAAAGAGAAGACTCACTTGAGCTAAAAATTAATAATAACACATAAGTCGGACCATTTCAGGAGGGGCCATTATATTCAATCCATAAAATCCTACCTAAAGCAAAACAAAAATTAAAATAAATGAAGTACAATTACTAGCATAAGCGTGCCAAAGCATACTGACCTGTCATACACAAAAACAGCTACATCACAAGCAGCCAAAGATTCCTTATTTGATAAAAGTTTCTTAACTCCATCTTCTGGAATCTCCTGGAGTATCAAAGTCTTCTTACTACCCTGCAATCAGAACAGGAAAAAGAGAAACAACAATCAATCAATTGACTACAAAACAAAGATGCCCAAACAGCATTACTACCAATTTATAACTGATCCTATGTTCCATAGATTTTTCGATGCATCTAGAAGTTCTTGCAATCTTCAGAAAGCTCTCTGTGGGTAAAGCTAAAGTTGAAGACTCAAGATCATGCTAGAGAGTTCAAGAGTACAATGTTGCACAAGTTTCCAAAGGATCTATAATGTTCAAACTAAAGAGGGATTAGGAATTATCTAGAAGGTAGACTCTGGAGTGTTTTAAGAGGTTGCAAAGAACCCTATCTAAGAGAACTTCAGGTTTCTCTTGAATTGTCACTGTAGTTAGAGATAAATTCTAGGTCTGCACATCATCCAGAGAATTTAAGAGATGGCTAAAAGCCCAAAAGTACTACTCAGATTATTCTTGTGTTATAGAGCTTACTTTCTCCGAATAATTCCCTTCCTAAGTAATACTGCATCCATCTTAGCTTAGCATTGTTATTATAAGGCCACAGAAGTTCACAACAATCTTCAGTGCGTGGTGAATTGTGGCAAGCTAGTAATGACAACTTGGTTGAATATTTCAAAGGTAGATGTTATAACAAATTGACTTTGCAATTAGTACTCACCGCATATTGATGCACGATATTCACAGCAAATCTTTCATTAGTCGTCGGAGTATAATTTTCAGAGAAGGGCCTATAGTTAGGAAATGACACGATATTCTTATTAGTAATAGGAAGGGTGGATACAAGTTCTATAGTTAATCAATATGATTATATAAATTCTCCAAAATATATAGTTTAAGGCACCACCTTCCCAGCAATGACGTCAAAAGTGCAGATTTTCCAGCTTTTTTAGGTCCAAAAACAAAGCACTGGAAAACATTTCGTTCTGTTTGTTGTTTCTTCTTATCTAGCAATCTCCTCCTAGTGATGTTTAGGGCTGATGCTGCATTAGAGTTGTGGCCCACGTATATCAAGTTGGCTATACTTTGAGCAGGATCCAGTAATGTCATTAGAGCCCACTGCACTATAAATTAGACATGAGAGCAAACCAACACATATGTAATGCTACAAAGTGTCTGAAAAATAAAGTTTTTGAGTTATTTGCCTAATTATGCAATAAGATTATATTAATGTGAACTGTGATTTTATGGAGAAAGTAGTGGAAAATTTTCACAGTAAGGATAGTTACCATAATATTATATTAATTTTAAGTGAGACTATAATTATATTAACTTTAAGTGATATTTTCCTATAAAAATAAAATAAAATTAGGTGATACTAAAATTCATTACAAACCCCATAATTTAATTCCTCAGAAAGTTAAAAATATAGAACAATGCCATTTTTAAACGGATAAAGCCTATCATGAACTTTAAATGATTTTGTAATTATTATACGAGATTTTAAGTTATAGCAATAAAGACATCAACTTTGTTTATTTATTCATTTTGGCAACTACAACCCCTACCAAGTACTACCTCAACATAAAGTAACATTATTGGAAGATATAAATTGGTCTAGTATGACGGTATTTAATCCAATGAAAAAGAAAATATTTGTGACTTCGAAAAAAGTTGAAGGAGATATATACGTTGCTACTTACTAAAACTTTCCTTGTAATTGCAAACCTACCTAAAGTTTCTGATATTAACCCTTAATAAATTACAAGATAGAATAGAAAGTTATGTGGAAAACATAGAGCCTAACCTGCATAAGAAGTATTTTTTCTTATAAGTGAAATTAGGAAGGCATTACATCAAAGTATAAATCCCTTTCCGATGCAATAGTAATCTTCTACTATGTTGCTGGATATACTAATTATGCATGTATAAACAACAAACAACACTGTCAAGAAGAGAAACCAGG
The DNA here is from genome assembly GCA_028984105.1 of Lavandula angustifolia. Taxonomy (NCBI): domain Eukaryota; kingdom Viridiplantae; phylum Streptophyta; class Magnoliopsida; order Lamiales; family Lamiaceae; genus Lavandula; species Lavandula angustifolia. The sequence goes on along the minus strand of CM054819.1, from coordinate 6,916,320 downwards.
CATACCCACCTGAGATAAAAATCCAGAAAGAGACAGCCCACGCAGCGGAGTTCTATCAACTGCATCCTTATAAGGAGCTTCATCCCAAGGACTAAATTTGCATCATAAAAACCAAGTCACACATATCAGAGGAGGCACCGGAAAAAAATTACTAAAATTATTTATGCTAATTTATGCAAAAGGATAAGAGGATCAAGATCCAATTGCATGCAAAAATACTTCGTTCCTTCTCTCACCAACCAACAAAAAATATCAATCAGATACACTCATACTCACCAGATGGGTTGAAAAGACTTTGATAGCAAACTCATCAAGAGACCATGTTATTTGAGTCTAAAACAAATCTTATGTCTAACGAGAAGAAAAGAGAAAAATCCAACAAATATTCTATATATATAATTATATTTACTTTTCTGGTGCAGTTGAAAATAGATCTTCGAGCTCACTTTCCCGAAGAACTCCATCCTATGAAAGCAAAAAAACAGTAGACACAATAAGCATGTACTTTTGATATTAAAGAAAATCAGCATGGGCAAAAAGCTGCAATATTACAAGTATTGTAGTCTATCTTGATGAATTGAAATCTCATTTGGTGAATTATGCATTTAGGACAGGAGGCAATTATGAATATTTCAAATGATTGAGAACATATTCTTTGACAAAGTACGCCCTAAAAGAACTAATAAGATAGTAACAGAATGACATACTTTATCATCATCAAATGTGCTGAAGATTCCCTTTAAAAACTCTACCGCTTCACTTGTTAATTCAACACTCTGCAAGGACCCAAACATAAAGAAGGACAGGCTAAGTGCTCATTAGACAAAGTATTACGAGTAAAATGGAATAGCATACTTGTACACCAACTCAAGACATATATCAATTATGCAATGAAAAAATAGCCATATTCAAGTAGCTATAAATAATAGATTCCTAGTCAACTAACTTAAGTTCACGACCATGTTCAGACTTCATCAATAGGAGACTGAAGACTGAAGGCAAACGCACATGATTAACGATTATCCACTTCATAGATGGTGAGGATAATAATTCTCTTTGTAGAAAAAGAGTACTAAAAATCATTAGAAGCAACTATGATTTAGGAGACAATGGGACTATAAGTAACTAGTTAACTGCCCAATTCTTAGATTGGTCATGATTCAAATAGCTATAAATGATAGATTGCTAGTCAACTAACTACTCAAGTTCACAACCATGTTTGGACTTCATCAATAGGAGACCAAAGACTGAAGATAAACGAAAATATATAATTAACAATTATCCAGTTTATAGATGTTGAGGATAATAATTCTCGTTGTGGAAAAAGAGAACTAAAAATCATTAGAAACAACTATTGTAGGATTCAATGGGGCTATGAGTAACTAGTTAACTGCCCAATATTTAGATCAGTCATCAAATCTTAACCTTTGACATAAAACCGTATATCAAATCTGTGCTTAAAGATACGAAAACCATATCATTCCATGATGGATCTCATTTTTCTTATAGTAAAGGCCATGGTTTCTGAATTTCTACCCATCAAATTTATTAGACAAATAAATCTTTGTTTAAAGTCTCTGTTCTACTATTCATCTAATCAATAGAATGTTTTCCATAGGTTGTTTACATCATACACAGACAAACCACAGTCCTTGCAATAATAAAATCCTGTTAAAGCTCATAAGTAAAATGAAATTTCTCATGAATATAATATGTATTTATGTCTGTGTATGTAAATAACCCCCATACCCATGTACCACAAATTACTTCCCTTAGTAAATCATGATGCCACACAGAATAGAATAAATAATTATTCATATGCTCAAACCTCAATCAAATAAGCATTATTATAAATGATAGTCATATAGTTTGCATTGACTGGAGAGCAATAACCTGATCAGGAGTCTTTTTTCTGGGAGCGGACAAATACTCATCCCTAAGTTTTAGCTCGTCATTGTATCCAAACATTCTCAAAACCGTCCACGTGGTCTCAATACGCCCTTTCTCTATAAAAAGAGCATGAAGAAAAAGAAAGCCCGTTAATGTAAGGCCAAGTTCATTCACTCCTTCAGGCAACTTTTCTCGAACCACACTCTTAACACCCACTATTTCAGCAGGTTGCAAAGGAGCATTGAAACACTTCACCTGAGTATAAAAAATTAGATAGAGTTGAAGGATGGTAAAATTAACGAGAACTCTTTTAGTCAATCTTTAAACAGTAGAAAATATTATAATACCTGGAATTCATTTAGCTCTTCATCATTGAGAGCACCATCCATATCGAGATCACAAAGAATGAATATCCTTTTTAGAGCTCTCATGCATCGTGGTCGTAAAGCTTGGGTTTCTTGATCAAACAATGGAGCTGTTGGATGAAGCACAGCCTTTTGTGCAAAGTAAAACACTTCTTGGATCTAAAAACAATTTATAATCAAAGACTTCCGTTAACTGAATATTCTCATTTCTCAAGGGAAAGCCAAAATGAAAGACTTGAGTGATAAACAAGATAAAACCATTTCATCAAACCTGAAGCATGTTTGCTGCAGAACATTCTATGCAAGTCTCAATCTCCCGAAACTGCTGCATAAGCGGCATCATCTCAACACTCAAATTATACTCTTCATCTCGCCTATCTAGCTTGCAACCAGCCACAACCACCGGTGCTTTGATCTAAGCAGAGTTCCATACAACAAATGGAACACCAATACGATGTCAATTTTCTCGGCAGAAATTAGTTACAAATGAAAAACAAAAACTCACTAGCTGAACATGTTTCTTGAGTTGAATTCGAGCAAACGTCTTAATAGTAGAGAAAGTGAACTAAGAAATGACAGTCTCTAAAATGTTGATTCAGATCCAACTGACTTTTCCAACCAAACTGTATCAAATTTTTTTATCAGATATGTTAAGATCAAGTCAATAGCTCTGTGTAACTAATGAAATCACCAAGATTGTCTTAGTCAAGCTCACTCATATTTCAGTAAGTTTAATCATGTGTAGAGATCAATCTGTGCCGAGCTCCGAAAGATATTAAACCAGGTAATAAATTATAGGAACGAACAATGTGATGTTTGGCAATGGCATGATCTTATTATTAACATCCTATGATTACGGCCTCTGCATTAACAAGCAACAGCCTTGTATTTTTCTTAACCTTCTATTTTAATTAATTTGAGCAAAACAGAGAGGCAAAGAGGAACACGAAGTCGCAATAAACTTGCAACTGGAAACGCCTAAATCAACTAGTATAGTGAACAATAGCGGAATATCATCGTAGAATAAAAAAGAACATATAAAATTAAACAACATAAGACTTGCATTGCGTTCGAACCTCTAGTCTCCGAAGCTCATGAAGCCAGAATGTACTGAGGCGATTCAGCGTCAGAGGCTGATCGCATGCATATGTCAACACTACAGCATCAGCGCGCTTCAATTCCTCAGCAAGCTTTCCTCTGTACTCCAAACTGCATCCACAGATCGACGTATCAATTAATTACGAGAAACGAGAAACAAAATCGCAACAAAATTGAGACAATATATGTGACGAGTGCACCTGCTGGATGTGTCGATGATAACGATCGGAACGTTATCTGGATAATAGTCGGATGGTAGACGAGTCGGAGGGAGAACGGGAGGGACTTCTGGCCGGAACGACTCCGCTGCCGCCGCCGCGATGAGACTGGATTTGCCGGTGCCACGATCGCCGATGACGGCGATTCGGACGCTCGCGCGGGTGCCGGAGGTTGCACCACCACCTGGCATCAATTCTTTATGGGTTGATTTTGGTGATTAGGTGAAATTTGTGTGTTTGATTTTGATGAAGTGAGGCGAAGTCTAGTTTTAATGTTTCTTGATTAATTAATTTTAATTATTAATTTAATAAGGACATGCCCGCAGCACGCTGACCATTTTCCTTTTTTCTTTTTTCTTAAGTTCTGTGACGGGCAACGAAATATAAATAAGAAAATATTAAAAGTATTGCTAAAATCCACGTGTTAAGAAATACTATCAAGTATGCACTGCACACTCCCCCTACATGTCCCCAAATTAACGAAATAGTACATCCGTCTCATTATTTTTGATTTATTTATTTTCGATATGACCATTAAAAAAGTGCTAGCAAAATGGATCCATTTTCTTTGAAGTCATTGTGCTATAAATTATTTTCTTTTTAAAAGTAAGGCAATAATAACAGTTCAGCTCGAAAGAAAATGCAAACCAACAATAGGAGTATAATATAAATATATAAAAAGCAATTTGGTCAGAAAAGTATATGAGTTTTATACGTTTGATTGGGTTTTTTGACAATTCTTTTGCTCCTATTTTATTCCTTGATTTCGCATTGGTACTTCAATTCCCTTCCCCTCTTCCATCTTTCTCATTATGTAATTTTATAATAATATTTATATTTATATCATTAAATTAAGGAATATGCTCCCCTAAATACACTAATTTTTTTCAAATTCCTTTTATACACACGAACTTTCAATTTAGCTCATAAATGCGTCAACCATTGATTTGTTTCAAATTGCACACGGGTCAAAAATCAAAGCTGCCATGACATTTTCCGGCATGACGTGACTCTAACGTGTCGAGTGAGTAAGCATCGATTGTATCCAATTTACTAGTAAATACACAAACTCTTTACAATTTTCTTTTCGCACGTGAACTTTAAATTTAATTTTTTTGTTTTGCACACAGTCGAAATTTACTTTTTAATATTATTATTTATTTATTTCTAACAAGATTTTTATAATGAATGACCGAATTTAGTTGAACCAAAGAATATTTAATTTTGTCTTTTTGTGTATAATGTGGAAATAAAATGTAGAATGAAACAAAAGACACACATCCATATACCAAAGTTGAGATAAAAAGATGCTCGAGAAAGTAGTTGCTGCAACGAACAAGAATGAGAAAAATCTTCAAGCCTCTTCTTAATAATAATATTAAAAAAAATCGCATGTATTTCAAAAAAGCTTGAGAAAATCTTACTATAAATAAATTAAAATTAGAAAATAATAAATTTCGACTTTACGCAAACAAAAAATAATAATAATAATTCACATTTCATGTGCAAAAAAGAAAATTGTAAAGCGTTTGTGTATTTAGTGAAAATCGGATATGATCGATGCTTACTCACCCGACATATTAGACGCCAAGTCATGCCAGAAAATGTCATGTCAGCTTTGATTTTTGACCCGTTTGCAATTTGAAAAAAATCAAGGATTGATGTATTTATGAGCTAAATTGAAAGTACAAGTGCAAAAAGAAAATTTGAATAAAATTGGAGTATTTAGAGGAGAATATCCCTTAAATTAATAGTCCCTCTGTCCCAACGAGTTGGTCTCGATTTTTTTGCTCGTATATTAAGGAAAGTTGTTAGATGTGAGTGAAATTGTGGATACCATAAAAAGAGTGTGGTTACACTACAAGAATTTCGTTGTTTACCGACGGAAAATTCCGTCGGTAATAAATTTACCGACGGAATTGTGGCGTCGGGTCACGCTTTGTCGGTAAAATTTACCGACGGAATTATTTCGTCGGTAAAATTTACCGACGGAATATACTGCCGGGAGAATGTCGCCGATCAATCTGTCGGGGGCCTAATCACCAACGATTTACCGACGGAATATTCCGTCGGTAATTTTCTTGCTGAAACGAAGGGGTTCCGTCGGTAATTATTTTTTTTAAATTTTTTTTTCATTTTTTCGTACCCAGTTCTCGACAACCTGCATTTTTTTAACCAACCAACACAGAACATACATATAACTATTCAAATCAAGTAAAAAAAAACCGAAACGGAAATATAAATAACAAAATCCAAATATTTAGTATGTATACATAAACATAAATAAGTATATCATAAAGAGGTGGGAGGAGGGGATTGGTTGCTGTCGTCTGGAGGGTCTCGTCGGCTAGAGGAACCCATCAACGCCATAAGCTGGTCCATCTTCGCATTCATGAATGCGACCTGCTCCTAGAGGGTCCTCCTAGCTGTCGACTCCTCCTCCAGTCGGCGCTTGATCTCGGCATTGCTCTGGGAAGGCCCAAGTGAAGAAGTAGAAGAGCGGCTGACGTCGTTGATGTAGCTGCTCCCTTCTTCTCCAAAACCGTACAGCTGTTGCTTCTTGTCCCGAACCCCTTCCAACCGCAGATAAATCGCGTTTTTATCCGCATTGAGGCCTTCTTCAGCAACAGTCCGCTCTACTCTCCAGTTCATTATCTTCCCGCCAATAGATCATGCAGGAATTTGGACAACAGTGAATCTTCTCTACCGGCAACCCCATGCCACTAAGCAATCTCTTAGACTCGCTGAAGTTATTAGGAATCAAATTTCCTTGGGGAAGCATATCTTTGATCATTTGACTCATCCTGTCATAGCCCATCTGCGACATATGATTCTCATCTTTCAAGTTCATCATCTGAACTGCTGCAGACAATTGTGAGTAGGTCTCACAACCAGGCCACAACTCCGTGTCGACTGCCTGCAACATTTCATAGATCTTTCTTGCTTCATTATTTGGCGCCTCCTCAATATCCGCATCATTATAATTTGGCCCAACATGATCCATTACCATCCTCTGATAGGAGGTCGACGTGTCATTTTGCACATTTCTCGTAGCTTGCTCATTTAGGGTTACGTGTTTTCCCCATAAGATGACCAAACTTTATAATTTTTAACGAATCTCTTCATATAAACGTGCTCTCTTACAACTTGTGTAGTCAAAAACAGCTTATTCTTACAATTTTTACACGGACATCTAATTTTTTCCCCGTCCGTATAAGCTGTCTGGCTACTTGCCCAATCAATGAAATCCTCAATACCATTCACAAATTGAGGATTCAATGAACCGTCTACTGCCCACCGTGTATACATCCACGAACGACTCATTATTTCAAATCCTGATTAATATTGTTCACTAAAAGTTTTAGACTCACTCCAATCCTGTGTAAACACACGAGCATCAAAAGCTCTATATCTAATCTTTAATCCGTTACTAAGTTGAATGTAAAAGAAATAGCATCAAAAGAATTGAGTTTTAAATTTGGGATACATGTACTTAAATATGTAATAAAAAAGTGAAGCAAATCTCAACACAAACAATCTCAATAATTGATAAGGTGGGGATTTGTCAATAGTTTTAAATTTGATTTGAAGAATCAAGATCAACTACTTTCCAAGGACTTTCCCTTAATATTATGGTCTTAAATAGGCCTCGTTAATGGCATGTGGGTTGTCAATAGAACATTCTCTTAATAAAACTATATCTTGCATTACCTTAAAAAAAAAAAAATCATGGCAAAACAAATCACATGATTTTTCATATCCTGCATCTACACATCCACCTAATAAAAATCCGACTGTGTTGGAATTTTAGAAAAAAGTTCGCAGACATCAATTAATATTTTTATGAATAAAATCTCATCATCACAACAATATTAACTTATGAAGGTTTTACTTTAAATCGTAAATCCGGCGCACATTAAAAACCTCGAAAATATAACAGCATCCCAAATTTGATTTTGTGAGAGCGAGGGGCGAAAAGATGAAACTTACGGGACGAAAAGATGGCGTGGGGGCGACGGAGGCGACGGCGGCACGGCAACGGAGCGAGGGCGGCGGCGCGGCAAGGGGCGACGGCGGCGCAGCAATAGGCGAAGGGGGGGGGGAATGTTGTTCTGGTTCAGCGGGCTTCTACCCGTAAATTAATTTAGGTCTCACCGACAGATTTACTGACGGATTTTTCTGTCGGTAAATTATTTACTTATTACCGACGGAAAAATCCGTCGGTAAATGTTTGTACAAAATTTAATTAAAGTATCAATTTAAATAAATTAAAATTTATTTTACCGACGGAATTTTTCGTGAGTAAATTTATATTTTAAATTTAAAAACAAATATAAATAATAATTTAACTTTGCCGACGGAATTTTCCGTCGGCAATAAAATTAAAAAAAATTTGGAAATTCAATATTTAACGACGGATTTTTCCGTCGGTAAGTGGGCGACGGATTTTTTCCGTCGGTAAATTGAGCATCTCACATTCCGTCGGTAAGTCGACCCGTGTTTTTATTCCGTCGGTAAATTGCATAATTTTTGTATTGTTAGTTGTGTGTAGAATTTATTATTTTTGGAATATGAATAGATGAGTGAGACAAACTAAAAAGGAAAATGAGACTAGCTCGTTGGGATGGAGAGAGTATAACATGGTATATATTGCTAATTTTTCTTAATTTAATATATTTTATATAAAATAGTACAATATATATTTATATAAGGAAAATTGATATAATCTATATTACACACTTTATATAATATCTAAATACATGTAAATACAAATTTAATATATAGTATATAAAAATAAATATTTATATAATATTTGAATTTTATGATATAATATTTTAATTAATATTTATTTAATCTATAGTATTTATTATAATATAATAAATATTTATATGCTAGTAAGATATTTGTAATACACTATTTTAGATTAATATTAACTTTAATACTATATACTAATGTTTATAAAAAATTTACATAATAGTGAAATATTTGCAACACCGTATTTAGATTAATACTAAATTTAGTTTATATACTATAATATTTATAATAAATATTTGGATTAATGAAGATATTATATAATATTTAAATGAAAATGATTCTTTTAATTTTTTTGAACCAAACCGTCAGAAAAGGTTTGAGAGGAATCGATTCCCTTTTTTGGTTTGAACCAAACAAAATACAAAAAAGGTAATCATTTAGTCCCCCGTGGTTGGCTAAGAGGAATGGAATGGGGAATTGAATTAGGGTCATTTGAATGAGGTGAATCAGGATTCAAGAAAGGGAAATGGAAGAGTTGACTTCATTAGTTGGTGTTTGGTGTGCTTTTTTCAAAAACTGATTTCCCGACTATAGGGAATTTTAAATCCTGATCAACCTAAAATTGAGGGGGCGTTTGATTGGGGCTAATCAAGAAAGAAAAAAGAATCAGACCACTTGATTATGTTGTTTAGTGTTTGGTTCGCGTTTTAAGGGAATTCGATTAGCTAAGTTAGGGGTTTTGAATTCCCCAAAGTCCACTTTTTGAAATCCTCCCCACCCCGAGACTTGGATTCCCATCTCACGTTTCCTAGAAAAAAGAACGCCCCTCTCTAGCGCAACTATCCTTCCGCTGGTGAAGCACATCACAACCATTCAATGGCGGAACTAGAGGGGGGTCGGGAGGGTCGACCGACCCCCCGGCCGACGGAACTTCGACTAAATAGGGTATAGGATTCGTATTGCTTATAGATAATTTTAGTAAAAAATTTAATTAACTACTCCCTCCGTCCCACAATTCTTGTCCCTTATTCCTTTTTGGGACGTCCCACAATTCTTGTCCCTTTACTTAAAATGATAAATTATTACACACACTTTATTTAAGGGCCTACCATTTTACTCACAACAAACTACTCTCCTAAATTCTCGTGCCCAAAAGAAAAAGGACAAGAATTGTGGGACGGAGGGAGTATTTGCTTGTAGTGCAATTGGTTAATGACTTTATCTCTTTTAAGAGATGTCTCATGTTCAAAACCCAATGCACTCATTTGATTTTTATTTTTAGACTTTTAAATTATTTCTTTTCTAGTTTTCTTTAGTTTTATTACAAGTATAATTAATTCAATATATATACATAACTCTCATGTTATAAATATTTTTCTATCTCTTTTCTACTAGTTATATAAGTATTTTTCTCAGCGTAATAAATACAAAATATTTCTTTCTCTCTTTTCTACTAGTTATATAAGTATTTTTCTCAGCGTAATAAATACAAAATATTTCTTTCTCTTTTTTCTACTAGTTATATAAGTATATTTCTCAGCGTAACAAATACAAGAAATAATATATATTGAAACTCATATCAACAATGAGTTGACGACTACTGCCCATTATCAGCATATCGTCTACATAAAAGCAGACTATGACAAATGCATCAACAATGCTTTTAACGTATACACACTTGTCACACTCATTGATTTTGAAACCATTTGATAACATCGTGTTATCAAACTTCACATGCCATTGCTTTGGCACTTGATTTAGACCATACAACGACCGAACCAGTCTGCACACCTTGCTCTCCTGCCCAGGTGCCACAAATCCTTCAGGTTGGTCCATATAAATCTCTTCCTCTAGCTCACCATTTAGAAATGCAGTTTTCACATCCATTTGATGGATCTCAAGATTGTGCAACGCATCAATCGAGAGAAGCACTCGAATAGATGTGATCCTAGTCACAGGTGAGTAGGTATCGAAGAAGTCTCCTTCCTCTCTCTGCCTAAAGCCCTTGGCTACTAGACGAGCTTTTGTACTTATCAATAGTAGCATCAGCTTTGAACTTTCTTTTAAGGATCCACTTGCATCCTAAGGGCTTACAACCTCTTGGGAGATCAATTAACTCCCATGTATGATTCTGCATGATGGAGTCAATCTCACTATTGATAGCTTCCTTCCAGAACGCAACGTATAGGCTGGACAGAGCTTCTGCTATAGACTTTGGTTCATCATCTAACATATAGGTCATGAAATTTGGCCCAAACGTCTTAGCCGTTCTAGCTGTCTGCTACGTCTCAGTTCAACATCATCTGCCCGATGAGAACTAGTAGCATCATCATGAGTTCTCTTCCTAGAACTTCCTTCTGCCCTATCCGGGCTCTTGCATGGATAAACATTTTCAAAGAATATTGCATTCCTTGACTCTATCGTTGTTCCTACATTCACATCGGGTATCTCCGACGTATGAATTAGGAAACGATAAGCACTACTATTAAGTGCATATCCTATAAAGATACAGTCAATCGTTCTGGGACCGATCTTAACTTGTCTTGGACAAGGTACTTCAACCTTGGCCAGACACCCCCACACTTTGAGTATTTATATGACGGTTTACGTTATTTCCACAATTCGTAAGGGGTCACATCCTTACCCTCAAGTGGAATTTTGTTCTATTATATAGTTAGGTGTCAAGACAGCTTCCCCCCACATGTTCTGGGGCAGACCTGAACTTATCAACATAGCGTTCATCATCTCTTTCAGAGTACGGTTCTTGCGTTCAACAATATCGTTTGATTGAGGCGAGTATGGAGCCGTCGTTTGATGTATTATGTCCACTTGGGCACATAGTTCCTCAAACGGCGCTACATATTCACCACCTCGATCACTTCGAATTGCTTTAATTCGGGTACTTAGCTGATTTTCAGCCTCAGCTTTGAAGTTCTTAAACGCTTCAATAGCTTCGTCTTTACTCCTTAGAGATAAAGATAACAGTACTTTGTGCAGTCATCGATAAAAGTAATGAAATACTTTTTCCCACTTCTAGTTTACACAAATTTCATATCACACACATCTGTGTGGGTCAACTCTAGAGGTTCTCTGCTTCTTTCAATAGAGTGAAATGACAACTTGGCCAGTTTGGCCTCAACACAGATTTCACACTTCTTACGTGTGTCTACCTCTTTCAACTTTAGTAAATCCAAGTTTACTAATCGTTTTATAGCATTTAGATTAACATGTCCCAAACTAACATGCCATAGATTAGAGCACTCAACCAAATAAGAAGAAGTAGAAACATTCTTATTCATATGTGCTCGGCGCACAACCATTACATTCATTTTGAAAAGTCCATCAGCAACATAACCTCTGCCTAGGAACTTTCCAGACTTGGTAAGTATAAACTTATCAAACTCAAAGAGAAGCTTAAAACCATTCTTTACAAGAAGATAGCCTGAGACTAAGTTCTTGCGGATGTTTGGGACATGCAGCACATCCTTCAGCGTTAGCTCCTTCCCAGAGGATAACTTCAGAACCACAGTTCCGATTCTAGCCACTTTAGATGAAGCCTTATTGCCCATATGCAACTTTCTGCCTTCAACAACATTGTAGACAGAGAACGCACCCTTGTCCAGGCAGACGTGACAAGTAGCACCTGTGTCTACGAACCACTCCTTAGGGGTTTCAACATGATTTATTTCTGACACAACACAAGCCATATCATCATCATTCAACTCATCATGTTCAGCAACATGAGCATGTTGGGGAGCTTTCTTATTCTTGGGCTTTCTACATTGGCTTGCCATGTGGCCATGCTTGCCACAATTGTAGCATACCCCATTAAACTTCCCTTGTGCAGCCTTCTTGCCTTTGGCAGACTGGCCAGGGCGCTTTCTCTTACTTTGACCACTACGTTCCAGCAAGTTAGCCTTTTTATCGATTGAGACCTTCGGTCTTGGATCGGCTTTTCTGTTGTCTTCCTCAATCCTGAGTTTGATAATCAGATCCTTAAGAGTCATCTCCTTCTACTTATGCTTCAGGTAACTCTTGAAATCCTTCCACGAAGAAGGCAACTTCTCAATCACTGACGCAACAGTGAAGGCATCGAGAATATTCATCCCTTCTACATGAACAGAGTGCACAACGAATTGAAACTCTTGCACTTGTTCCATGACAAAACGACCATCTTACATCTGGTAAGCCAGATACCTGGCCACAACAAATTTCTTTGTTCCAGCATCTTCAGTTTTGTACTTCTTTTCAAGAAGTTCCCACAGATCCTTGGAGTTGTTTGTATCTGCGTAGACAAAATACAGGGCATCTTCCAGACTGTTCAAGATATAGTTCTTGCACAGGAAGTCTTCATGAAACCATTGTTCATATGCATTCTTCTTGTTTTCATCCTTCTCATCAACAACAATGACTGGAGCCTGCTCTTTGACATATTTCGCTAGGCCAAGAGTAGTCAAGTAGAACATCATCTTCAATTGCCAAGTCCTGAAGTCAAGACCAACAAACTTGAATGGTTTTTCAGCTTGGGCAGAACCCGGTAAGACCCTTGCCCCACCAGATTGGTTGTTGGAGGTTGAACTAGTGTTGGACGCCATTTCCAAAGCTTTAATAGGTCAGAATACTGTCTTGCGACTGTTGGTTATATAATATAGCCGAACCTTGGAAATGCGTACAAAATAGTAACAAGTAATTGAAAATGAAATAGAAATTGAGATACTAGATTACAATCGATTTCATATCCAATTAGACAGACAACTTTCTAGTATTCTGGGCAGAACGTCTAGGTTGATGATTCTCCTGGGTATGAAAAGACAAACTGAACAGACAAAAGTCGAGTCGAGTTTCTTCTTTCCGCAAGACAGTATTGCCCCGGCTAGTGCTCACGGATTGACAATCTATCCCCAAAGATAAAACGACTTTCCTCCTTTCCGGTAGCAGCACCGCAAACTGGAAAGGCTCCGGTGAACTGAACCAAGGCACGAACTGGGCAGACACAGAACTAGACTATAGATGCTTGTGTGTAGTGTATGTTATGTTGTATTGTATGAAATGCTTGTAAGATGCATCTATATATATAAGCAAAATCTACCATGTCAAGGGATTAAAGGCATTAAAGACCCACTCCACTACTTGCTCATTAAGAGCCGTCATTTGAGACCTTTCAAGTTCTTCATTGGATGCTTCTAGGTCCTCAAGACCTTTGAAGTGCCAACAACTCGCAGGCAGCTCAACAGTCATACGAGTCTACTTGCCCAGACATGATCCAAGTAATGGGTCAGGCAGTCTGGCAGTACTTGCATCCAATTACGAAAATGCCCCCATATGTGACCAACTTAAAACGCACATTTCTCACTCACCGAAATTTGGTTTTGAGAATACGAACGTGGTCACAACAATTTAATCATGGTTAGACTAAAATATTAATTAGTCAAAACCAAATTTCCAACACTTATTGCCTAGCAAAGATAAAATAGAAAAGTAATCAAAAAAATACTATCCGAAAATAGAGAGTGCAGCCGCCACCACAATGGGCCCCAACCTTTCTGGACAGCATTTCTGCAATTTTACTTCAACTAAGATCCTCCGGAACGGCCTTCCCGTTTGAAAAACTAAATTCATAGATGTTCAAAGGCATCAGAGGAGTAGGTCCAAGAACTAGAGAGATTTTTTTTTTAACATTTGGAGCTTCAGCAATTCATTCTTTAGATCAGATATAGAGCCCATCAGTTTCTCCAATCTTCTTATCCCCATTTTCATTCCCCTTTTTCTGGCAGCTTGATGCCAGCTTTGCTTCACTTTGAGTGAGCTCAATTTCCTATTCAGTGATATATTAAACAATTTTGAACTACCAGCATGATATTGAGGGAGAAAGAATTAGGGCAAAGATCTGTAAACTTAATCACCAATTCCCAGAATTCAGACCATAGTTGATCGAATTCGTTTGTGATGTCCTGGAGTACCCTGCCAAAACAACAATAGATCGATCAAAAAATAAGAAAAATTAGCGTTGGGACCTCGCAGAGTTTTGATGGAATTACGAGGGGATCTGTTTGTGCATGAAAAGAATGAAGCCGACAATGTCGGAACGAGGTGGAAAATGGTGGAGCTGTCCAGCGCGTCAGCGGCGGTGTGGATGTTTGTATACTCCATTTCCGAGCTTCCTCCGCCTGCTTCCATCGCGAGAGCAAATTTAAACGAGAATCGATCTCGAATTCGTCGGAGACGAAAGAATTTAGTTATGCCCGTCCTATTTTTCGAAATTCATCAGGCGAGTCAATTCTTGCCTAAAATGTTAAAGAGGAAATATCAAATGAAAACATGTTTTATATCGAGAAGTAATAACATAATATGTGTTATAAACTAAATAGAATGAGAGAATAAAAGAGAGAGCGGGAATGAGATGTGTATTATTATGAGGGTGAAGACCTCTATTTATAGAGTACAAGATAGACTGCTAGGGTTTAGATATGGTCATCAGATATATAATAAATCTTATCTACAACACTCCCCCTTGATGGACCATCCTTAAACAGAAATTGTTGTCTCGTTAAAACCTTACCAGAAAAACCCAATGGGATAAAAACTGGTCGATGGAAAAAGAGTACAGCTGCTCCACCTCAATATAGTCATTCTTGATCCTTGAGTCGGCGCATATCAATCTTGTGTACCAACTTCTTGAATGTTGACGTTGGTAATGCCTTTGTAAAAGTTGGTTCAGTTCGCCGAAGCCTTTCCAGTTT
This sequence comes from Lavandula angustifolia, assembly GCA_028984105.1. Classification (NCBI taxonomy): domain Eukaryota; kingdom Viridiplantae; phylum Streptophyta; class Magnoliopsida; order Lamiales; family Lamiaceae; genus Lavandula; species Lavandula angustifolia. The sequence continues at coordinate 6,901,254 of CM054819.1, read as the reverse complement.
GCGATGCTGCTACCGGGAAGGAGGAAAGTTGTTTTATCTTTGGGGACAGATTGTCAATCCGTGAGCACTAGCCGGGGCAATACTGTCTTGCGGAAAGAGGAAACTCGACTCGACTTTTGTCTGTTCAGTTTGTCTTTTCATACCCAGGAGAATCATCAACCTGGACGTTCTGCCCAGAATACTAGAAAATTGTCTACCCAATTGGATACGAAATCGGTTGTAATCTAGTATCTCAATTTCTATTTCATTTTCAATTACTTGTTACTATTTTGTATGCATTTCCAAGGTTCGGCTATATTATATAACCAACAATAAGCACGATGATATCATTAGGAGTTGGTTCAGATTCATATGCAGGTAACTAAGAGCTGTACTCATAATTTTCTTCATAGGCCCTATGAAATTGTTTATCTTGGTGAAAGCTCCATCTTACCTTAATTTGCCTTTGCACTTTCCTCCCAAGCGCGAGTTTCGGCCAAATAGAAAGGTATACAATGATTGCTGGTTGTTGTTTCAATGTTGTTTTGTTTTCTTAGCTATAATCTTGTAGATGGTTTGGGTCATATTAAATATTTGGTTAAGATTTCTTAACCTAAGTTGCTCTAACTTCTTATTATTGATTTGCTTTAAGAATATATCATGTTTAGGATCAGGGGGCTCTCTACTGTGTAAGAGTATGACCATAGGCTTGGTTTTGCATTGAAAAGGCCTGGAGCTCATTATCTCTATTTTCTTTTATTAAAAAAGAAGATAGCAACTTCATTGGAACCTAATCTTTCATTCAGGGTGGGGGCATATTTTTGTATCGCATAATCTTTTCTTTCTTGGTATATGATGGTAAATTGTTATATACTTTCTGTTACAGAACAAGCCTTTTAGGCTGAGATCCAGTTCCAGAACCCAAAATCTGGAAATGAATCAGATTATGCTAGCTCTGTTGAAATCCACGTCAGAGGATTTGATCTGGTAAGCGATCAAATGATTATGGTATTCGTGTCATTGACTTGTACTTTTAGTAAGTTTTTGCTCAAATTTGATTAACTATGTCTTATATATTTTGCCATTAGCTTTTGCTGCTATGAAATGTGTAGTACATGGATGTTACTTTCTCATTAAACATACTAGTAGTCAGCCGCATACCTTGAAAACTTATGTGAGTTCATCTTTGATTATGTGGAAAGAGCTGGATGATCATATTCTGAATTCTCCATTCCTTTGAAATTCCATTGATTTATGTGAATGCGATTTGATAAATGATGCTTAATAATGCAGTGCAGTCTACTAAAAAGCCCTGCATTCTTGTTTTTGACTTGATATAGCATTCAGATAGCAACAACTCAGATGTATTTGCTCTTAGTCTTCACCTTGTTTGTGTTTATATGCCATCACTTTTTTGTTGCCAGCAATCAATCTTTGTCCTTGCTATATTATACCTATCTGGAAACTAGCCATTTGAGTGTGGAGATGCTTATAAATGACGCAAGTTCATTAAAATGGCAGGTTTTGCTCTTTGCTACTTCAGATTTCACATAAGTTCTGCATCTTTGTATTCACTACATAGGCTATTCAAATTGGCTTGTTTTTTAGGAGAGAGAAGGAAGAAGCTCGTATTCCAACTCTCAAATGAAAAGGATCACAAGACATGACGATATTTTTACACACTCCATGATTATTTAGTTTTTATACATTTCTTGTAATTTATTTTATACGAGCTTTTGTTGAGTAGTAGTGTTAAAATTTGAAACATATTCTTTTGACTCTTTATTATATTTTAATCGTTATTAATGCAAACTTATAATATATTAGTACTTGTTAAGTTGATAGTATTACTTGCCTAACTATTGGAATGATATTTTACAATCAATTTAATTATGGACGGATCTAGTTTCAAATTTTGTTTATCAACTTTGAGAAAAAGTTTATTAATGTAATATCATAATATTTAGAAAGTATAGTAACATTGGATATGCCATTGATCATTGAGGTGCAATTGGGAGGTATTTCTGTACTTGTATTTATTTTTAAAATAAATAAATACTACATAAATGGTAAATGAAGAGAGGGAGGGCAATTACATATTTAGCAAACGGAAATTATTATTTAGAATTATTAATCGTAGGTTTTCCAAACGCGCCGTCTCTCTGAGAGAAAACCGGTGGAGACTCTGCTACCATCGTCGCCGCCGCCGATCACTTCTCCGCCGCTAGCTGTCGGCGCCGCAGTGACGATGAAGTTCCAAATCGAAGATGTAACTGTATATTTCCCGTACGACAACATCTACCCGGAGCAGTACTCCTACATGGTGGAACTCAAACGCGCTCTCGACGCCAAAGGCCACTGCCTTCTCGAAATGCCGACTGGAACTGGAAAGACCATCGCGCTTCTATCGCTGATCACGAGTTACACTCTCGCTAAACCCTCCAATGTGGTGAAGCTCCTCTACTGCACCCGCACCGTTCACGAGATGGAGAAAACCCTAGCGGAGTTGAGGTTCCTCCACGATTATCAGGTCAAGGAATTGGGACCGTCTGCTAAGATTCTGGCGTTGGGGCTCTCGTCGAGGAAGAACTTGTGCATTAATCCGCGTGTCGTGTCGGCGGAGAATCGGGATTCGGTGGATGCTGCTTGTAGGAAGCTTACGGCGAGTTGGGTTAGGGCAATGGCGGTTGAGAATCCAAATATCCCGACGTGTGAGTTTTTCGAGGATTACGAGAAGGCTGCTTCTGATGCGGTGTTGCCTCCTGGAGTTTACACATTGCAGGTATTGTATTTTTTTGGGTGGCTAAAATCTTGTTATTCGGTTTTTATATGTTTCAATTCTTTGCTCGCGTGTTGGTTTGTATTACTTTTTTAGTGTGATCTGAATATATTGTTGTGAGGTCTGTTGAAATGCTTTTGTTTTTGCTAGGATACAAGATACTTTCTTTACTAGAAATATCTATCTTTAATTTTGTGTGTTTTATTGTTGCTGAAGGACTTGAGGACATTTGGGAAACAAAAAGGGTGGTGCCCGTACTTTTTAGCACGCCATATGGTTCAATTTGCAAATGTAGTGGTATATAGCTACCAGTACCTGCTTGATCCCAAAGTTGCAGGAATCATTTCGAAGGAGATGCAGAGAGAGTCAGTTGTGGTATTTGATGAGGCCCATAATATTGACAATGTGTGCATTGAGGCGTTGAGTGTTAGTGTGAGGACGCAAACACTTGAAGGGGCAACAAGGAATCTGAATAGGATGTCTCAGGAGATTGAGAGGTATGTGCTTTCATTAGAGTGTTTGTCTAATGCTTTTATGTGGTTATCTTCTCTTCTTTGAAAAGCCATTTTTCTTGATGTTGTCTGTGTACGTCTTCTTCTTTCTTGTGGCTGGAAAGTCCACATATTATACTCAGTTAAAAGCTTCTATAGTTCTGGAACAAGAGGACTGTCATAGATGTTAAAAAAACTGAAAGTATCTAGTTGCATTTATTCACGGGATACTATTGTATACATATGAGAAGTGATTCTCCTTGTGCGATTTGAAAACCTTACTTTTTCAGTAGTCTCATTAGCTATATAGGGAAGTTTGTAATTCCTAATTACGGCTGTGGTGATTACTATATAGCTGTATTGGGCACAGCAACTTCAAAATGATTACTTCTAACTTATATTAATTTGAAGTGCACTTATGCTTAAAAGTCTTGATACTATTTCTCCTAGTCATTAGCCCTTTTTACTCCCAAGGAGGAAGAAGGGAAACTGGCTTTTGGAAGTTCTTTCATCTTAACTTTATTCTAATATGGTAGGAAGGTTAAAGGCCACCGATGCTGGTCGACTGCGTGCAGAGTACAACCGGCTTGTTGATGGTTTGGCACAAAGAGGGAACCTTCCTAGTATGTTGAGGAAATTTCTAGTTGCTTGAATTTAAGTATAGAATTTCTCAATGATTGATTCTGACAGCAACTTATTTTCTTTCCTTGCAGCTGGTGACACATGGCTAGCAAATCCTGCCCTACCTGATGACATACTAAAGGAAGCAGTGCCTGGAAATATAAGGCGTGCAGAGCATTTCTTGTCTGTTTTGCGCAGATTGTTACAGTATCTTAAAGGGAGACTGCAAACTGAAAACGTTGAGAAGGAGGGACCTGTTACATTTGTTGCTTCAATTAACGCACAAGTTGGAATTGACCAGAAGATGCTGAAGTTTTGTTATGATCGCCTTCACTCACTTATGTTAACCTTGGAGATAACTGACACCGATAAATTTCTACACATCCAAACAATTTGTGATATGGCAACTTTGGTAGGGACATACACTCGAGGATTCTCTATTATAATTGAACCTTTTGATGAAAGGATGCCACATATACCAGATCCTGTACTCCAGGTACTTTCATTTTATTGCTTGAGCTCGAAGAAACTTGCTGATATCTTAATCACCACCCTTTGAATTGGGAAAGATGCTACTTTTAGGTGGTGCAGCTTTGGAATTTTTACTTGTATGATTTTGTTGTCGGAGAACATTCTGAATCTACTAATGTACTGCTATAAGATGTTGTTACACCTTAAACTGAATAATACCATTTCATTATATTCTTGTGCTAAAAAACAAATTACCTGTTGATTTTTTCTTGCTTAGTGATTTGCAGCGTTGTTTTCTCACATATCATGTGGTCGTTTCAGCTTTGTTGTCATGATGCTTCTCTTGCCATAAAACCTGTGTTCGAGCGGTTTCAATCAGTTGTTATTACATCTGGGACTATGAGTCCTATTGATCTCTACCCTCGTCTTCTTAATTTCAATCCGGTGGTGAGCCGAAGCTTTACAATGTCCTTAACTAGGGATTGCATATGCCCTATGGTTCTCTCTCGTGGAAGGTAAATTGTTCTGGATTTCTATGTTTATCTACTTATGCAACCTCTAAAATCTTATTTACTCCAGACCAAATTGTGTTCTTGCTGTTGCATCATCTCTTCTTGTTCTGCCTTGTTTTCAGTGATCAGCTTCCTGTTAGCACAAAGTATGATCTTAGAAGTGACCCTGGTGTAGAGAAAAATTATGGCAAACTTTTGCTAGAAATGGTGTCTATTGTTCCGGATGGAATCGTGTGCTTTTTTGTCAGTTATTCTTATATGGATGGAATTGTTAATAGTTGGCATGAATCAGGAATTTTGAAGGTAATCATTCTTTTAAAACATTTGCCTGGGAATTCTAGTATAAACTTGTAATTCATCTGCTTTGAGGCTTTGTTTGAATTGGGTTTCATCTTTAATCTGTTGCAGGAAATAATGCAACATAAACTTGTATTCATAGAGACTCAGGATGTTGTTGAAACTACACTTGCGCTAGACAATTATCGTAGAGCTTGTGATTGTGGAAGAGGTGCTGTCTTTTTCTCAGTTGCCAGGTATCTTTTCTATGTATGCTTTCTAGCCTGCATGGTACTAGATTGTGAGGCTAGTTTGTCTTCTTATAGATGCCCAAACTGTAGTATACTAGCTGGTTGTGGTTACATCCAACTTCATTTCCTTCTTATTTGCGGTTTTTTATTTATCCTCGATCACTCCCTAATTTGATTGCAGGGGAAAAGTGGCTGAAGGTATAGACTTCGACAGACATTATGGCCGACTTGTAATCATGTTCGGTGTCCCTTTCCAGTACACATTGAGCAGGTTAGCTGCTACAATCTATCTGGTCATTTGAATTATTTTATAACCGTTGCAGGCCAGAATCGTGTATACAGTAGTCATTCATGGACTGGTAGTAATTTTTGCAGCCATGTTCCGTATTTAATGCATGGCTTTGGTTGCAGAATATTACTAGCAAGACTGGAGTATTTACGGGAGACTTTCCAGATTAAAGAGGGTGATTTTTTGACGTTCGATGCATTGGTACATTTAGCAACCCATTTTTTTAAATACATAACCTAGTACTGTGCTTGTATACAATCACACATTTTGCTTATATATATTCAGAGGCAAGCTGCCCAATGTGTGGGACGAGTCATCAGATCAAAAGCAGATTATGGAATGATGATTTTTGCTGACAAAAGGTCCGTATTATGTTTCTTTGTTCTTACTCCTGCTTTTGTAGAGTTGTGGAGGAATGTCTCCAACGTAGCTATTTATGACTGTAGTTCTCTTGAATACTTTGACAATTTTACAGAACATTTGATGCCTTTTTTATGGATTGTTAGGTATAGTCGTCATGACAAGCGCTCAAAGCTGCCTAGTTGGATACTGTCGCATTTACGCGATGCACACCTCAACTTGAGTACTGACATGGCCGTGCATATTGCAAGAGAGGTATGCCAATAATTGGGGATTAGCCGTTAAACTGAATGGAAACTGCTAGTTTTTTAAGGTTTCATTTGTACGCATCTTAGGTTATGCAATGAACCCTAACGAGATCTTCTATTCCAAATCCATGTTCCATCTTGTATTTTGTTCATTGGATGTTCACCAATGTGGCATTTAAACGGACGGATATGAGATAATACGGATTTGGAGTGGACATATTTTCGTTAAGTACATTCTAAAACATGAAAATGCTTGCAGTTCTTGAGGAGGATGGCTCAGCCATATGATAAGAGTGGGGCAGTGGGTAAAAAAACCCTTCTTTCACAAGAAGACTTGGAGAAGATGGTGAATGGAGTTGGGGAAATGATGTTTTGATCAGTTTTACAACTATTTTTTGCTGTCTAACTATTTTTTGGTTTAGAAATTTTATGTTTTACATTGTCACGTTGAGTTTGTGATTTAAGGGAAATATACTTTTGACTAGCTTTTGTAGACTATATGAAATTGAGATCGAGAACTTGACAATGAATATAAACCTTTAGAATAAATTGTGCCTTAAGGTGGCTCTTATCAATTGGAATGTTGGAGATTCCCCTTTTAGTAACCTCCTACCACCAATCAAATTTATAGTAACCCATAAAGTAATGGATCAAAAGGAACAATGTGTACGTCACGGTTCCAATCAGAAAATAAGTTTAACAAGAGCAAAGAAAGAGAAGGGAGTGGATTTCATTTGTGAAACAACCCACACTTCACATCCCTTCCTCTCCTATTTTGGAGATGCTTTTTCTCCTACTTCTCTCTCCTCAGTTTCTTTCCACTCAAATTCTACGGAAACAAACAAAGGGCAAATGAAGGGAACAGACAAGGAGAGGCGCTTTCCTAGTTTAGCGTACTTTAGTTGTAATAACATATAAACTCTCAAATTAATACAGTTTTCTTAGGTTCATAATTCAAAAGTTCAGCAAAACAAATTTTGACAAAGCTAGAAGTAGTTAAATAATCACATAAATCAAGCAAAGCTATCCCATAGGCATAGATAAGTAAATCCTTGTATTTGTAATGAGGCTTTACTCTATATGGACCAACCTTGCGGAAGTCATTCTCAGACAAGTTCTGCATCAACTTGGGACCGACTGGCAAGAAGCCACGCCCGAGTGGACTGTACGGGACGATTCCAATACCAAGTTCTCTGAAATGAACACGAAAATGTATCATTTTTTTCATTTTCTTGAAACCTAAAATAGTGTCAAAACTGCGTCTAATTTGTACCTGCAAGTAGGAACTAATCCTTCTTCAATGTCTCTCGACCATAGTGACCATTCGTTCTGAACAGCAGTAACTGGATGAACAGCGTGAGCCCGTCTGATTGTTGAAGCAGAGTCCTCCGATAGGCCAACGTATTTTATCTTTCCTTCTTCCACCAGTTTCTTGAGTTCTCCCATCTTGGAGAGCATGAGAACAAGAAGTAATATTTAGGAATAACAGCAAATGTAGTAACCGTTGATTACATATGGTGATCAAAATTTTAACTGTAATAAAGCAGGACGAGAATCATCATCATCACCCATATATAAGCCCAACCACGCTTCATAAGCAGTTTTTAACAAAAAACAACAAACGATATCCGAAAGTAGAGTAGTTTTCTCCAGAAAATAATACTCCCTCCGTCCCACTCCATTGGTCTTATTTCCCTTTTTCGGTTGTCCCACTTCATTAGTCTCATTTCATTTTTCAATTAAAATACTCCTCTAACATATTCAATAGACCGCACAACTTTATCTTACTTTACACACACAAAACAACTTTCTTAATCTCGCCGAAAAGAAATGGGAGCAATGGAGTGGGACGGAAGTATGAGGTAAACAAATAAAACAGTAAGAAAGACAGAATTATCCAGTAACAATTGCCACACACACACAAATACATTCCAAAGCGCAAATAATCACATGTATAATCAGCTGCATACAAGAATTGTAGTTGGTTCAACTGTATCTACCTAAGAAAGCTGCACTTCATTAAACCTGTTACTAAATATTCCTTAAGAAGGGGAGAAGGAAAGAAACAACATAAAACTACACAAAGCTATCTTTTGAAATGAGCAATAATTTATTAAACATGTATTGTAAAAGGAAAGCTTCAAGTGAACGATCACTTAACACACAATCATCAAACTCCAACATAGTGATTCTTGAAGAGAGTACTAACCGTGATTTCAATGGGCACAGTGGTGCCAATCCGATGAACATAATAGAGATCAATGCAGTCAATATCAAGACGCTTCAAGCTTGCCTCACACGCAGCTCTCACGTACTCCGGATCACCACGTATTCCCCTTGTAGCATGATCGCGTTTTATCCCAAACTTAGTAGCAATTTGCACTTTTTCTATAAATCCCCCTTTTAATGCCTGCAACAACTCCAATAAACTATAGTTCAGCAAAATCTGCTGCATTTTTTCCAACATTTTCGCTCACAATCCGAGAAGCTCTAACTAAATTAGTTGGATGTAAATCTACCTAAATCAATAAACTAACAAAGTTAAACCCTATTTGCACGAGTCAATTGGTGTAAGATAATAACTTGACTCGCAAATAAGGCATAACCGCATACCTTTCCGATCAGGATCTCGTTGGTGTGCGGACCGTAGACATCGGAGGTGTCGAGAAATGTGACGACGGAGTTGATGGCGTGGTGGATGAGTTCGATCATCTCCGGCTCGGGCTTCGGCTGGCCGTAGCTGAACGACATGACCATACATCCGAGGCCTTGCGAGCCGAGCTTGATTCTCGGCACTTTCACTCCCATTGCGCTGAATTATTGCTTTCGGATTTGGGAATTTGAATTGCTGGACGGTGGTAGGAGAGGGCTAAGATTTTGCATAATAGGTAGATAAAAGATAAGTGCTAATTAAATGCGTTTGCCGGGAGTCGAACCCGGGTCTATTGCTTGGAAGGCAATTATCCTAACCGTTGGACTACAAACGCTGAATGATTTGTATCGAAAGGTTTAATAATTCATTATTTAAAGATATTAAAATTTCCGAGTGTCGTAACTTGTTGGATATCGGAAAAAAAACTGATGTCTAAACATTTTAAATATGTCAATTATTTTCATTGAATCTAACGCAAATAATTTTGAATTGAATTATCACCAATCCCACCATACCAATACAAACAAAACAAGTCCGACAAAAGCAAACAAGACGGGAAAAAAGTCAAGAAATGGCCGGTTGGATAAACCCTTGTAGGCATTCTCACAAACAAAACTAGTCCAACAAAAATGCCTCTTCATCGAAAACCAATCACCCCGATCCTGGCCGCCGTGCTAGCATCATCACTGCTCCTCTCCCTCTGCCGCACCTCCACCGGCACCCCCAACACCGCCGTCAAAAGCGTCCTCTGCAACTCCGGCACCTACTCTAAAGGCGGCGACCCCTTCACCATCAGTTTAGCCTACGTCCTCGCCGAGCTCCAGACCGCTACGCCGTCGCGCAGCAGCTACGATTTCCGCAACATCTCCCCCTACCCGAATGCATTAGCCTATGGCCACGCCGCCTGCAACCACACTCTGACGGTCTCCGACTGCGCCGCCTGCCTCGCCGCAGCCAAAACCGCCATGCTCGGGAGCTGCGACGGCCGGATCGGCGGCCGCGGGGAGCTGTATGATTGTGGCCTCAGATATGAGCAGTACCCTTTTGATGATTGATTTACTCAAACCTCGGATTCTCGCAATTTCCGATCCTTGTTTCGGAGTTGTCGTTGGAATCATGATCTTATCTGTTTAAGAAGTGTTAGGTATTATGGTTAATACCGTTTTGGTAATCTTCTCGTTTTGCAATTGTACTGGTTTCTCTCCCTCTCTCTCACCTACTCTTTTGGTAAAGTTTTAAGGCCGAATTCCACGAGTGTAAAACCATTGCAGTTATCTTTTAAAAATAAAAGCTCGTATTTTTCTTTTTCGTATCAAAATTTATTAAGTGAGAATATTGTGTCGAACCGTTTAGTAGATCAAGATTTTTCATACTCGAGATCAGAAAAATAATAAATATCCCCTATGATGATCTAATGGACTGATTGCCTTCGTACGAGCTTGATAGCAGTTGATTTTGGAGAAGGTTGTAACACGATTGATGTCGCTAAGTGATTCATTGTAGTTTACATCTTTTGTTCATTGTAGTTTGTATGGTTCGAAGGTTACCACAAAGGTTTACGTGTACCGTACTCTTGTCTGTACCACACCATAAGAGTGTCGACATTTGGCATATTTGGCCTACTATTTTAAATGAAAAGCGTCATATGTCGACACCCTTGTGGTGTGGTCCACACAAAAGTACACAATTGTGATACACACAAGCCGCTCTGGAAGGTTACTGATCAAAACTGGAATTCCCGGGAGTCCGGAGTGGCAGTCGGTTTTTCTCGTCAAAAATATGAAAATAACAAACATGCCACCAGACGTGGGCTTGCAGCCGAATATTTATCCGTAAGCTGGTCTAACACAAACCATAATTGCCATCCTACTGAATATGATGCTGCCAACTTAAGCTATATTCTTTAACTAAGTAACCCACTTCTTTAATATACAAACAAAGCACAAGAGCCATCGCATGCTATATTTGTTGTCTCTTGCGGAACTCGCAAGAAGATCAATACGGAAAGGGCAATTGTAGAACCAACCAGTAGAGCCATTTGCATAGGGGATACCCCAGAGGACTTTAGAACAAATTGTTTTGTCTTTGTATTGGATATCCACAATAGAGACGAAATGTGACGGGGAAACGTTTCCTATTTCATCCTCGTCACCGTAATATTCAGCTTCAGTCCATTCTTGAGGATAGTCGTAGTTGTCGTCCCAATGAGACTCAGGAACTTCCTTGTTTACTATAGAGGGGGAAACAATCAGCATAGAATTTTTAAACCCACCAACTGACGAGATCAAGTTTTTGACATCGTCGCTGTTGGTCGAAGGCCACATAGAAGAACATACATCTTACCACGGCCTCTCTTCTTTTGAAATGGAAGAGAATGCAGCACAAGTGCAGGCCGCAATGGCCAAATTAGCACCATCAAGACGCCTTAGTATGTCATAGCAACGATCACTGCTTAGTTATGTCATACTATCGACTGATGAAACCGACATTTCTAAAAGTTCTTTTATCATCTGAAAAGAAAAAAGATGCAAATTATGGATGAATGTAAATAGCCTGAGACGGAAGTATACATATCAGTATATCACAAATGAAATTAGTTTAACGAACAAAAAGAATACATCATTCAACTGTAGGTTTGTTCCATATGTAATATGATAAAACCCTTTCACAATCGTATAAGTTTGTCAGTAGGGGCAGAGACCCCACTTCATACTTTCATATAGACAAATAAATGAGAATTATTGTAGGAGTAACGAATATTAGCAAGGTTTCATGTAGGTGTGCAACAGTTTATCGATCTACAAATAGGTAATACTTAGTACAATATGTTCTGGTAATGCATGTGAGGCAGCGTTGCACTCATTGCCATATTAAGTATTAAGGAACCTAATACAGCCATTATTTTCTCCTAGTTTGATGTTAGCTGCTCTAATCACAATAAAGCTACCAACATTTTGACATAAAAATATCAACTCAAATAACACATTCTAGCATAATCATCATTCTGTGATAAAATTGCCCACCGAGAAAGATTGTTAATAGCATTTATTGTAGTAGAAAAACCATTTAATTGTAAAGACCTCCCAGCACCAAAATATTGAAAGATATTGCATATGAATTACCATAACTATAAGACCTGTTTTGCAGTAGCTCAAAGTCTTACACCCCCCACCCCAAAACCCACATTCCATCAACTAATCGGCTTACCCTTTGTTAATTAGCATATGCAAAGAGCACAATATGTTATAGGAATTGTGCTTGGACACACTTTAACCAAAACATATTTTATCATCACTGTAAACCAATATCCCAAATATCCTCGGGAAGAATTAAAATGAGGGGGGAATTCTCCCTTAAACTAAGTATACATTACTAATGGACCAAAAGATCTTCAACTGATCAATACAGGATCACTGATCTACTTTTAATAAGCTCTTTCATACAAAAACTAAATCCCAAAGTTAGACATAGGATAAATGTAAGAAAGACAGGAACGGCTGCGGATTGTAAAGAAAGCCGATATTTTCATATACTTAACTGAAGAATAACAAATTCTCAACTTTCTCATGTACATTGCACAAAGGCTTGTGTGTACCACTTTCGTATACCCTTGTGTGTACATTGAGCTCATTTTCTCGTGAACATGCAACTTTAGTGGGCATTCTGCTCTTCTTTAGGAAATAACTCAGAGAAACAAGTGCATCAGACACCGAACTGGCAATAATTCCCATATTCAAACAAGTAGGTAGAAGCGATCTTCTTGACAGCCACATGATAACTTGGGGATTAACCTTAATGTTTTAGGCATATTTGGTTTTAATCCACAACCTTTTATCCTACCCAAACGCAGTTCATCTCCTAGAGCAAAAATGCCTAAGCACCAAAAATAGCAACTCTCACTCATTCAGACACAAAAGGATCAAGAATAGAAAGAAGAAAAAGGATCAAAATTCTACTCACCTAGAAAACAAAGTTTCTCGCATACAAATAGGGTCACATAACATGCGTTTAAACGTACATTTGTGGAATGCAAACAAACAAACCAACAAACAAACATAGCCCATAGAACAGAAACGCAAAAGCAAACAGAAAATCAACAAAACTAAGCTAAAAACCAAAGAAACGAGAAAAAGAAACGCACCTGAAAGAGATTAAAACCCTAATTCCTGATTGTCTTCAATGCTCTCATGAGCAAAAAAATTGGAGTAAGGGGATGCATAATCTACAATGTCACGCGCCTCGCTCTAAATCTTCGTAACTTTTGATCTCATGCTTGTCGGGTCCCGAATTGATTATTTCGGATGCATCTGCTCTCTCTCTCTCTCTCGCTCGCTCTCACGCATTCAAAGTTCAAACCGTAAACTATCATCTGCAAGAAAATTTTAAAAAGATGGAGCGTTGAAACGGTTTTTGATCTCGACACGTGAGGCTTGGAGAAGAAAATTGAGTGACCCACGACGAGTTTTACAATGACGACTTTTATTTATTTATATATGCATTTAATAGTATCAAATAATATAAAATAAACTGAATTGCGGCACCATCATGGGCATGCCACTCTCTAACTCAATTCTACAATAAATATGATAACAATATTATCGATCAATAATTCAATTGTGGTGAATCTGAATTGCTCTTACTGAAGAATTAAGCATTTTAAATTAAATTAATGCCTACTTAAGCAAATAAATATAGTCATCAAATTGGTCTTTAACGTGTCTAGAATAGTTTTGTTACATAGTAGATTGCATTGAAATGAGATACAACACCAAAATGTGACTTCCTTAAAAAATTAAGACACAACACATCATTTATATAAGATAAAAAAAAACAATGAAATCTTAATATTACACTTGAAAATACTGTATCATACTACATTATAACTTACGATGAAAAACTGAGTTAAATTAAATAATGATTTTGAGGTCTATAAGTTGTAAAGTACTGACACTCAGAACAAAGAATTTATCTTTCAACTGTAAATTTTGCTTCATAGTTGTTAGAAATGAGGTTAAACCTGAAATAACTATCCAAGCATAAGCCTATTAATACATAGTACTACATCTTTGAATTATACACAAACAAACCTTAAGATTGAGCAGCTGAAACCATGAAGCGCTTGACCAGATGAGGATGGCGCTTTGAACCATACAAGGCCTATATGCGGATGACTGAAGCGTTTGATGAATCTGGGTTCCCCCTGTAGTTAATTTCCACGAAAAAACCGCCTCCCTCGCCTCTCGCAAGTCTTCCGGGATTTACACATATACATTTTTGTTGTTCTGCATCATTTACGTCTCCAACAGAGACCACCTGTTCAACAAAATATGAGAATTTTACTATCAGAAGAATTATTGTTTTACGAGTGTACATGTTCAAGGATTAAGGCTCCTTACCTTCACAAAGTGAGCCAAGTCTGAAGATAATATAAGTATGTCTGGGATCGATGAAAAGTGTAGCGCTTTGTTTGCTAGAGAGAAATCCAAGGGGACGTCCTCCGCCGGTGGATACAGTGGATAGAAGCTGCTCCGCATAATCAAAGTATGAGTAAGAACAGAACACAAAAGGAATGCTGAGTATTCACCCTTCAACATACCTTTGCTGGTTCAATATATGCTTAGCCAGATTTGGTAGCCGCTGCTTCGACCCTCCTTGTGGATTTCGACAAATTTCCTCTGCACTCAGATGTTTCAGTATATCAATTGTGCAGGCAGCCATTTTTACCTGCAAATAAAGAAGATAGATCAAAAAATCCTCTACTGTCAGGAACTTCTCAGAGCAATAATTTACATGAACGCTCAACTGCAAGCCCATGAAAAGATATGGTAGGTTTACCGTTTTCTTAATTTAGTAGATCATCATTTTAACCATGAAATATAGCAAATAAAGTTAATGGTGTCAATCCATTTCTTAGAAAAGGGAGATAGCATTCAGAAGAAACTTTCTAAATTTCTGAAAAGGAGGTTTTCGATTGATTCCATGTTGCTGCTTACTCCTACCCACCCCAACCAAATATAACATAGAAAAACAAAGGAAGGTGTATGTACAAAGAGTAACATCTGTCACCGTTACCTGATTAGCACAAAACATCCCTGGATTTGAGACACTGTTTATCTGTCAAAAACATATATTCTGTCAGTTGTGTTAATATAATTTTTATCCACAAGCTGAAGCTTATAAAACATATTCCTTACCTGATGACTACAATCTGCAGGACGAATTTCAAAAGCAGGCTGTTGAAACAACCAAAACAGCAGGTTTACTATATTGATGACAAAATCAGCATTTTACAAGTTAATAGACAAAAAGTTACAAAAAATAGCTTACCTGAGGAAAAACAAAGTCATGATTTGCATCTCTGGTAGATGGCATAAGAATCACGTCCACTGTAGAACCCATGTACTCCACATAATCTTGAAGCTATAAAAACAAAAAAATGGTATCAACATAGGTATAACCTTCCCAAGGTTATGTGTTTTGAGTTTTATAACCTTTCCAAGGATCTCAAGGCGAAACATTTCATCAAAGGTCTGATTGATGGTTCCTTTCCTGAGCTCCGGATGATCAGAATCAACAAATGGCCCTAGCTGTCAAAGATAAAATGAAGTAAGGCACTTTACGTCCACCATGTTCGATGAAGATTTATGTGTTCGGAAATCCTCACCAACACAAGCAACTGAGGTTGCTTTCGCCGTGCATAGGCGAGAAGATCAGTTAGAGGCTCAAATAACAAATTATCACTAGTAGTAAAAGGACCCGCTGCAACAATCTGTTGAAAAACGAAGCGGGCAAGAGATTGCACTTGAGACTTTTTGCTCGAGGAACAGATATATAAATCTAAACTGAGGAAGATACACATCCCAATATAGTCAAGAATATAAGAATGCTGCAAAATAAACCTTGTATAACTTTGATTTTCATCTATTTCTAATTATTGAAATGCATCGTGCAAAGCATGATGAAGCAGAAAATCTTGATTCAGCCTCTTGGGCAACAATACTAGGCTAGTTAGGTGTTCCATAAAACCAACTGTCTATATGGAAAATGCAAGTTACTATTGGGGTTGGCACACTTGTTTTATGTACAGACAGGCCCCTGCATTTACATGGCCAATTATGTCAACTATAAATCTGAAATAAGAAGGTCAATGAGTAGATGTATAGGCAGTTAAAGCTACATTCCTAAATAAGAAGAGCAAGTAAAATGGGAGCATATAAAGTAATGTTGTAATGGAATACCTAAACTTACATACCATTGAAACCTCTGTGGAATCTAGAGAGGATTTGCTTAGCTGAAGATTGTTATCCAAAGCTTGTCTCTTCGAAGGATGTTCCTCGTCAGTAGTAGCAGACAAGGGCACATAATCAATGATATTTGATGCAATAAGGCAATGTCCACTAGGATTATGCCCTTCAATACCCACTACCTATCAAACAATCAACACCAAAGATATTTTGTATCATATATAACAAATACATGACTGAAGATAAAACTTGCTGCGTAAGCAAAATTTCTTCCAACCTGGCCAGGAAAAATAGAAAATTTGTTTAACTTTTGCAAGTCCACACGAACACGCTGCCCACCAGAATGCTCGACACTGCAAAAACATCAAAAATATGTAGCACTATTATATACACTACACAGTATATAAATATACATAAACATTATATGAATGTATATTAAATGCAGAAATAGGAAATTAATAAGGAATACAATGATATTTCATGTTATTACCAATTGACAACATTCAAGTACCAGCAGCCTGACCACTGGGAATGTTGGAATCTGATATTATTAAGACTAAAACTTATTCTAGATAACTTGCCTAGTCATACTAGTAAATCAGAAAGTAGGAAGGCTAGTTCATATCACTAATCTGTTTCTTTGCTGAGTAACTTCTTAAGGCTATATAATACCTAATAGTTTGTTAAGACAAATGTGTAGCATAATCATGACTTGATTTTGATGCCTTAATAATCAGTATCACCTAAGAAGTCACACACTAGTCTCCAGGAAAGAGACTTAAAATCAAGTTAAGATGAATATTATGCAAACGAGGACCCTTTTACCTGCTTTGTAGCAAAATGGGCTTTTCCTTGAGACGGCCTTCTTCCTCACAACAGATCATGCCAACAGCAAAAATGCTTTTCTGGGGTACAGTAATTAACCAAATGGAAAGAAAGCACTTTAATGTGAAATATAGACAGGTTCCATTCCTCTAATAACAAGTTCATCTATTTTCAAAAGTCCATGAACTATGTATTGTAAGTTGTTGTATTACCCTCCTCAGAAAAGTGGAGAAGCCAAATTACCTGAGAAGCAATAGATGGGTCAACAAGTTCATCATACCGCCCAGAGGAGACATAAGCAGTAGTTCGTTTTTTGATGCAATTTTCCATGAAATTAAACTGAGTCCAACAAGAATAGATTAGATCATCTTAACAAAGAAATGAAGTAACCAAACACATCAATACCTTGTCTTCAATTCTATCATACATGAACCTGCAACCAGGGTCGGGATGAGACTTGTTAATTGCCAGAGAACATTTTTTGCTAGGTTGGACTCTCTTGATTATCTCATCTTCAGAATTTGCATGGTCCTCCTCAGCTTTAACGATTTGCATGTCTGGATGCTCGTTAAGCGTCAATTGCACGACATACTTATTCTTTCTTGATCCAAACGGTGTTAATGATTCTAAAGGCTTATCAAAGGTAAGTTTGATACTATTTGTCTTTTTTGCAGAATCAGATGATTTCTCACGTACAGTTGCGTGTTTATCAGGGGGTGTTTCAAGTATGGCATCTGTTTCTTCATAATTACCATTCAATATCCTGTTTAAAATTGCAGAAACATTGTAAATTTACTCTGAAATCAAAATCCCGTGAGTGAACAAACTTGAAATTGTAGAAGACAGACTCACATGGCAACATCATTAGAGTACATGTGCAACCCGGATGCTTTCTCTCTGACTTTATCCGTCTGCTCGTTCTGCAACTGCTCTAGAAATGCACCCATATGTGAGCTCCGTACTGTAGAATCCAGGCCCCTGTTACAGTAGCAAGATTAAACGAGTTTTAATTGATCATACCCTCATTCATAAAGATATAAAATTAATGTCCAAAGAGAGGGAGACAGAGAGTACAAATATCTCTTAAAACCTAAATATTTTGTAAAAGTGAGATAAAAATAAGCATAGTATAGTGGTCCTGTTCGACCAATCAAAATCTACTCAGTTGATAATTTAACTGCATCAGTATTTTCATGACCTTTCAAACATGGAATAAGCGTAAGATCTCATAAGGCCTTAACACTTACCAGCCGTTTCTTTGGAGCTTTAAAGCAATTCATTTTTTTGTGAAAATAAGTTCTTCAATGTGTTCATAATTTCAATCATGGGTCTCATCATAGATTTAAAGTAGTTAGTAATCAGAAGTTCATAAAATCAGATATGGGAATTTTATGTATGTGATGTTAATATATAATCATAAGTAAACTTATCTGTTATAAATATAAAGACCAGTCAGAAACTCTCTATTTTAAAAAATCTATAAGATCCGAAACTACATTTCATAATTTTTTAACAAATGTATAAGCTAACTCAAGCACCAGTGCTAATGTGCAATCCCTCAAATTGGTTATATCTAAATTCGTGGCAATGCATCTACTAAACTAATATCAAAACATAAAATCTGAAGTCCGAAAAACTGATAACTTCTTCCTCCTTCCCATTTATGTGAGGCTGAAGACAAATCAAACAATAAAAGACCAAATCTACCTACAACAAAAAGGGGGAAAAATCAAAATCCTAACCTGTTGATAGAGAATAAATCCCAGTTGGCAACAATGTCCGACGCGCTGAGCTTGTATTGTATACATAGTGTCAGACCTGAATATTTAGACAGTTCGAACTTCGAATCAGAACCAAACCGATGTTACAAAATTGAAGTCAAGCTTTTTAATCTACAAAACGGCGAAACAGAAAATCTCACATTTCTCGAGAACCTTTTCCTCGTTTTCGAGAGTGAAGCCGCTCCTCAAAAATTCTGATTTGATTTCCTCCTCCATTTTCGTGGGCAATGTGGAGCTCGCGGTAAGAATAGGGTTATTTCGAGTTTCGACGAGACTTTGGGAGCAGTCGGTGAAAATGGCGGGAAATATTTGCCTCCCAATAATATACTCCTTCATCCCGCTATTACTATTCCCTTTATTTCGGCATTGAGATTAAAAAAATTTATTTAAGTATGTCTTTTATGAGTTTTAATTGTATTAAAAAATGAGCACAATTTTTTGAAAAGTGGTTAGTGAAAGAAATGATAATTCATTCAAATTTTTGCGAATCGGTTTTTTTAATGTGGAGATGAGTATTAAATAAGAGGGACCCACTTCATTTTTTATTTAAGAGTATTTTTTCCTATTTTAAGAAAGAGATAGTAATAATGGGATAACCTGATTAAGAAAGTAGACAATAATAGTAGGCCGGAATGAATATATCATTTTCTTATCGATTCCCATTCTGCCCTCACTAGGCTCGGCCAAGTTGCATTTTACTCCATATGAGAAAAGATAAAAGTGTTGTTAGAATTCAAATCCTAACGTAGAGAAGATCAATCCGATTCTAATTCAAACCCTATATGGATGATTCTTAGATTCCAATTATCTTTTAATTAATTTTAATTATAATTTAAAAGTTGAAATCAACTGTCTAGATTTGTCGAAATATCCAAATAAAACCACCGATTTCAATTTCATTGTCCCATTTGGATATCTCCATAGATCTAAACCGTTGATTTCCAATTTCTTTAAGAAAAGCTACACAATGACAGTTTGGAATTCAATCCGAATAATCGGTTGCAGTATGAATATCGCTAGTTGTCTGAAGGTGGGCTGGTTGGATTTTGTATTGAAAATTATTGAAAGAAAATCAAAATACATATGAAGAGAGAAAAAAAATACGTGACCATGGTTGGAACTTGGAAGTGATCTAAAATCCAACCTTATAGTCATATGATGCTTGGACAATGGAGCGTTGCCACCTGGCATCGCTCCCATTGACTTTCAATATTTATTTTATTTAAATAAAAAAATCACTATATCTAATAATATATATTTAAAAAGTATATCAAAATTTATGATTTTTCATTATTTATAAATAAAACTAAATATTATTATATTTATTTATATCTTAAAAAATTAGAATATACTCTCTCCATCCCATTATTAGTGGCCACCTTTCCTAATTCGGACGTCCCACTATTAGTGGCAACGTCCTAAATTAATAAAAAGTTAATACCCTCTTTCCTACTTTATCATTTTATCTCTCTTACTTTATATCTACTCTCATTATTATACTCATTTCTCTCTCCTACTTTATTATCTTATCTCTCATACTCTCTCATTATCACACTCATCTCTCTCTCCTACTTTATTATCTATTCCTCTCTCTTACTTTATTACATATTCTCTTAATTCTCGTGCCGAAAAGAAAGGCGCCACTAATAATGGGACGGAGGGAGTATAATAATATAAATAATTTATTATTAAAAAAATAAATTTAAAAATATTAAAATTATATCAAAATTCATGATTTCTCTATAATTTGAATGAATTTTTGTCTTTAAAATTTAAATAATTATTATTGATATATTGTAATATAAATATAAAATAATTATAATATATAAAAAGTGTGGTTGGTGGAAGTTGATTGGTGGTTAGGGATAAATAATAAAATGTAGAGATAATTGAATTGAAAGTAAAATGAAGTATAAGAAAAGAAAAATTAATTAAATATTATGATGGTTGGATATTTAAATGGTAATATTCTTAGTCTTGGCCAGATCTGCCCGAAGTCTGGGAGGTTTTTTGCAATTCTTGATATTGATATCGTCCGTTGCATCATCTTTAGGATTACCAACAACAAATACACAATATATTGACCGAAATCACCTGAAATTTACAAATAAACATTACATATTATTGGTCCTGAAGACTCGACCCTACCGGCGCGTTGTCCGAACATTTGGCCGTGAAGAAATATGGCATTTCTGCACAACAAACCTATCTAGCTCCAGTCAGCGAGCATTTTATTACAATTGGAAATTGGTTCCCAAATCTTAGCAACTAGCTGCAGATAATAATGTACAAATAGTTTATAATAGTACAATACAATATGACATGTAAGGGATCACCAGAACCCTTCTTTAGCCATTTTCAGGAAGTTGCAGAGCGTTATGGTGGGGAGCTCCGTCGAAGGCGATTGCTTCTTTCTTATCCTCGTCATCTTTGTCGATTTCCCCCCTTCTGACTGGGCGACTGTGGTCGAAACCAGGTTATAGAACTGTCGAAATATTGCATTAATGTCTCATTATCTCAACGAGTCAAGATCTGGAAGATGGTTCGCATCTTGAACCAACTCACATAACCATATAGGATGGGAGCTGCTGTTCAATTTATCCCGACGTATCCCTATTTAACCCAAAATATCTAAAATAACCTTTGTATGTAAGGTTAACAAATTCATACTAGGAAATAATTTATAAACCCTAAGGACAAAGTCGTTTTAGGTATTCTGGGTTGAAAAGGGACACGTGTCATCATTCTATTGATGAACACAAATTGAACTAGGAAAAATTGGACAACAAATCTGATGCCAAACTATACACTTTGTAAAATACAAAACTGCGGTGCTCGTGGATGTGGACAAGTAAATGAACCTTGGTTATCCGTTGAGTCAAGAGAAATACAAGGCAATGATTAGGAAGAAATAGATACCTCACAAACGCCATGCAATAGTAAGCGGTGGAAAGGATCTTGAACGTGCAGTGATAGGACGTCTTTGTTCCCCGTGTCCTGGATAAACGAGCGTATGCATTCCTGAAAATATCAGAGATCAAAATCAAGAAATGGAAGTCTGGCTTGGAGAGCAAGAAGAGAACATGATTGTATTTCATATAGTTAATTGCCCATTAGTAGGGAGGTGGGAGATGACAAGTCCTAAGCATTCAACCAAAAGGTAAAGGGGTAGAAGAAATATTACATTTGATCGCGTATTTATTACCTCAAATCCGCTGACCAGATGTGAATCATAACAACGACGAAGTGCCTCCCTAGTTTTGCAATCTACCCTGTGCCAGGCAGCAAGCACTGCAACTTTGTCAGCATCTTGACGAGCACCCCGCTTGGCTGATGAGTTTTCAAGCGATTCCATGATAGATGCCTAGCACAAGGGGAAATTGAACAGAGTTGGATCGTGTAGGATAAAGTTGTAGAGAAGGTCATAAAACTAGCATATGATTCAATCCGCAAGAAAATACCTGCTAGGCTGCCCCACTATGTGATTCATAAGTTGGCATGCAAGTTCTAACTCAACTAAAAAGTTTTAAGCCAATGGAAGCAGTTTCAGGATGTAAGAGCAAAAAAAAGTTGATATGCAGAATGACAAGGCTAATCAGCACACCAATCACGACACATTTTTCAGAACTTGAGAAACTTATATAATCCACCTTTTTAATTTATTTCTAATCTAGACTAACAAGCTACTGAGATAAACTTTTAGTCTGTCCTCAAGATGTAAGAAACATGAGATAACCTGCTTATCCATGTCTACATTTCTGAAGTTATCCCACTCCCCTCCATTTGTCATGCAAAATGCTGAACGAGGCACCTCATCACCTTAAACATCAAATGAGTAATATATCATACGTACATAAAGGAGGCATCAATTGGCAAATACAAAGAACTTAAAAGAGTGGCCTCTTAATGTACTAATTTTTTAAACCATTATTGCATTCTTAATAGTAAACACACCCCATGGTGGTGGAGCAAACAACCCTCTAATTTCCTCAGCATTCAAGCGAGGAACGAGCTCCATCAACAACCGGTCATTCAACCATCTGCGAGATCTTCTGTTGCGGACCTAGTAAAAATATAATATAAATTCTCATCAACAAATTCATTAATGCTGGAAAGCCATTTGGGCAACTAGTATCAACTATATAAATCACCAGAAATCAAGACAGCTATACTTGGCATGATCTCTCACCACAAAAATCTCACATTCACGGCTGCTCAAATATTAATACTTTGCTAATCTCATGCATTAAAGAGAAAAATAACAAGATTAAAATCTATACGTTATAGTCCATAACCATTTCTAACTAACACCTCCTCCAATAAATTTAATTTAATTTCAATCTCAAATCAAGACTTATCCACTTACAAAACTGAACTTGCTCATAATCCTAGTCAACAGATTCCATTTTTACAGAGGAACCAAAAATTTCATCTGATTCCAACATACAAAAATAAAATAACAAAATCACAAAATCACAAAATTACGTTTCCAGCCAAGCTCTCAAGAAATTCGATCTTTTTCTCAATTTCCAGCCCCCGAGATCTCACATTTCCATCTGCAGCCAATTTCAACACAAAAATCACCGCCTTTCCCAATACGCAAATCCGTATTTATATACATAATAAAACTGAAATTAAAGACAGAAAATAATATGAATCGGATTAAATCACTGAAGAAACAATTTAATCGCAGAAAAAGAAGTAAAATTCGAACCTTTGGGAAAGAGGGACGAGTACATGAGGAGATCTTGCTCCGTCTGCAAAATTTGAGGGGTCGCCATGATTGCTTCCTGATTTTTTGCTAAAGGGAATGCTTGATTTGTGAAGATTTGAGTTGTTTTGAGGAGAAATCGAAAGATTGGATGCAGGTAATTTTGCTGAATGTTTGGAAGTTGTTTTGTAGACGAATGCCAAACACGGTCTTAAATCTTAAGCGTGGACGCAGAGAACTGGTAAAAATAGGAATATGCTTTCTAGGTTTCTTATATTTTTTGACTTTTTTTTTTTTTTTAATAAAGATTTTAGGACGTCAATCAATCATCCAAGGAAATGGTAAAATGAGGTACACAATTTACTGCTGACTTTTTTCCTTCACTTTTTTTTGGGTTGCAGAATCTTGGTGATTAATATTTAATATAAATACTAGTACTATTAATTAATGGAATTCAAGCCTTAATTTTGTTTTATATATTCTACATTTATTTTGTATTCAATATATAAGATGCAATTTTACCTCTAGAGACCATATTCAAATTAACCCACTATACTTAGCCAAAATTAATGAAATTCAATACATTTAAGTGATTTTAGAGAGAGCAAGATTTAGAACATTGAATTTGTGATAAATCTAAGGTGGCCTTTTCTTTACATTGATATATGTTGAAAAAAGAACCAGTTACATTACATTCTACATCCTGCCACACAATCTTGTATTTGGTTGATGCCCACAACTAGTGTTAAAATGTTAAACAAACCAAATTATATCTTCTACTCCTACGGTGTGTTGTGTGTGGTGCAAGAATTGTCATTCATGCCAGCACAACAGCAGCATTGTGCATCTCCATACGATGTACAGACGAGCCTTCTGCTCTCTCATTTGCTTCGACCAACGCTGCGCCGATCGCTGCTTCAAGCTTCTAGAAGGGAACACTGAGTATGAAGCCATGTCTCAGAATTGAAGTTGCGTAATTGTAAGAACTAACAAGTTCAAGATTCTTCAAGTTTTGTAGTGGGAATATTGAGTTTGCTTAGGTATATGCTTATTGAGTTTTGTTATATAAATAGAGGAAGAGAGAGAGAGAGAGAGAGAGAGAGAGAGAGAGAGAGAGAGAGAGAGGCTGAGAAGTGAGAGAAGATATGGAAATGGGAACATGTGGTGTGCGTGAATTGATGAGGGTATTGTGGGGTTAAGGTTTTGGATGCATTCATTTTCTACGTAAAAACATTAAGACGACAAACCAAAACTTGTAGAATTTGTCTCCTTGCCTGCCCTACTGGAAAATGACTTGTTATCAACTTCTACTTGTTGAGGGACAACTTGTCCCCCTTTATATGGATAACATCTGCCCTTAGATCAAGGCATTACAAGTCTCTTTTAAGACTACTTTGAGTTTCGAGATGGTTATTTCACAATATAATTTTACTAGTGGGGATCCTCTATCTCATAAATGGTGTCTCATTAGATGTCCCACCTCTTAAAACATCCAAAATTCGACGAGTAGCTATAGCTAGAGCACTACTTCCGAAGACAACTGAAGCCTGAACGCAGTGCCGGCCCTGAGGGTGTGCGAGATGTGCTACCGCTCAGGGCCCCAAATTCTAGAGGGCCCATTTTATGAATGAGAATGGCGGACGGGAGTGTTGGTGAATGTTTGTTCGCGTTCTTTGGAAGATGCAGCCATGGCGGATTTTTTGTTGTCCAAGAAGGATCTTTAATCAACTAAAGAAATAAGTGGTGACGTGTTCGAAATCGGAGGCCCTTGGAATACTCAAACCACATATGGACCGTTTATAGTGAGAAGTGGAATTTTACTTTTGTTATTGAAAGAATTTATTTTTTTAATGTGAATTTTTATTATATATATTTAAAAACGTTGGAAGAATACATATGATTGAAAAATTGCTTCACAAATATATCTCTCTAAATTTTCTTTATCCCCAAATTCTCTCTCTCTTCCACTATAATATATTCAGATTACAAATTTTCTTACGCCGACAAAATTTAAAAAAAAAACAATTGTTTTTTTATAATCAAGAAAAAAACTCAAAACATAACAGCTTAGAAAAAAATCAATTTTAATGTAGTACTTCAAATTCAAACTCAAAACATACAAGATCCTAGAAATATTATCATTAATAAAGGGTCCTTTTATATTGATTCGCTCCGGGCCCCTTATTTTTCAGGGCCGACCCTGCCTGAACGTCATTTCTCGGGCTCGGACAGCTAGTTCCCTGATGTCTTTCCCCTCCCATGTCCGAAATCACTACTCTCAAAAAGGGAGGAAAGCGCCCCTTTCGCTTCGAAGCGACGTGGTTAACTTATCATTTCCATTCCAATAGGGTGGCTAATTGAATTGGAATTTGAAATGTACAGTTCCTCGTCGAATTTGGGATGTTTTAAGGGGTGAGACATTCAACGGAACACTATTTATGAGATAGAGGATCCTCACCCTAATTTTACACCAATTGGATGTTCCTTCGTTTTGTTATACTAAATTACTTAAGAGTAATTTAGTATGAGTAATTTAGTATGACCCTACATGAAGATATTTTATTAAGTATAACGTTCATGTTCGTCATTCATTTCTTTATCGTAGTAGAGAGGTTCGATATGAAGTTAGGAAATATATTGATACAAGGTGGAATTGGGAAGCTATTTAATGAAAGAGAACTAAAAATGGGCCTAACATGCGGCGTTTGGTGGACACATAAATTTTGCATTGACCCAAGAATTGGGGTATGTGATTGAGACGTTTGAATCCAAACACATCATTATAAGGGAGCCCACTCCCACGTGCTCACCAATTACCTATGTTGCATATCTAAACTCCAAACCTTATCTCTTATCTCCGTTCTTGTGTTTATACATATTTCATATTCATATTTTGGATCTTTTAGCCGTATCGGTGGATTTTCAAATTATTTTAATCTTATTGCAAATTATTTGTAGACAGATTGAGATGTATTTACAAAATAAATACAGCTCGACTAATTTTCTTTTTCCAAGGTTAATATTTTTTGGAAATTATCTTAAGATAATGGATCATATAAGAAAACTCTTTATAAACTAAATAGAACGAGAGAATACTAGAGAGAATGAGAAATAGATGTGTATTATTATAAGGGTGAAGGCCTCTATTTATAGAGTACAAGATGGGCTCATGGGCTTTTAGGGTTTATATGGTCATCACAATATATGGTAAATATATATATATAATATATTTACAACACTCCCCCTTGATTGACTATTCCTAAAAGAAACTGATGCCTCGTTAAAACCTTGCCAGAAAAATCCATTGGGATAAAAACTGGTCGAAGGAAAAAGAGTACAGCTGCTCCACCTCAATATAGTCATTCTTGATCCTTGAGTCGGCTCATATCGATCTTGTGTACCAACTTCTTGAATGTTGACGTTGGTAATATCTTTGTAAAAGAATCCGCCAGATTGTCACTTGAGCGAATTTGCTGGATGTTGATGTCGCCACTCTTTTGAAGATCATGTGTTGCATCGGCTCTTTTATGAATCAATCTCAATGACTCATTTACTCGTGTGTTGCATTGGATGCCTCATTAAAAACCTTAACTAAGAAAAACCCTTTGGGAAAAAACTTAGAAAGGAAAAAAAAAAAAGAGTACAACCATTTGACCTTCAGGGTCATTTGACCTTTATGAGTCAGTCTAATCTTTAGGATTATTTACAATTTGTTACTCCTCCTCAAGATAACAATCTTCAATGTTATCTTCAAGGGTCTACACTAATATATGCAACACAAGTTTATTATTCTCATAGCATGAAATATATCAATATATCATTACTCTCATAAATAGACCAATATCATGTTTGTCTCGAAGATAACAAATGATGGTCAATACCATTTCAAATTCTCTAATTACACATAAGTAAGGAACTTCTGGTCATAAAACATCTTTGTTATCTTCTATAGGTCTAAATGAGCTTCCATCCACTTCAAATGATTGAAGCAACCATTAGGTAGTTAAATGGATGCGATACAATAAAATATCTTTAAAGACTTTTCAGGTAGCTCGATTAGCGTAACTCCATCAGGGAGATGCTCGATCTGCAGGTCCAGATAATTATTAGTTCAACCTAAGTCTTTTGATTCTCACTCCGTCTTTTAGGCATGAGTTGATTTCCTCAATACCTTTTATATATAATGATTCACATATCCTCTTCAGGAGGAATTTGGAGTGATGTGTTCTAAATTTATATTCCGCGGACTTTTTATCTTTAGCACCAACAAATCTCTCACGCTTTTGGCGTCAATGATAATCAATTGATTTATTTTATCTTTAGGAACTTCAGTCCCTTCATGGTGCATATACAACATGTATATTTCATTTTAATCACTCCTTTTGCACTACATAATTTGATGAACTTCTGGTTCATAGTGCGTGAATCTAAATAATTAATCAAACGAGATATTTACGACATTCTATTATTTGTATTTCATATCTCTCCCTAATGCCGACAATGATATGAGTTGAATTATCAATGAATAAAATAATTCATATTATTTGCTCTATGTATGTCATTTGGACGGAGTATACACATAAAAATTATGTTCTTCAGGAGTTTATATCAAACTCAAGTCATCATTTTTGTACCCTTCTATCAAGGGATACTCGTCGTTCTTATTATATCATATACGACTGTACTATTTCAGCCCTTACAATGACTTTTGTAGTCTAATTGAAAATATCCTTTTGACTTACATGCTTTGAGCAAGTTAAATCCTTCAGGGATCTTCATATATATATATATATATATATATATATATATCACTATATTGTGAATCATAATGATAGATATTTACTACATCCATAAGGCCCATATCAAGTCTTTTGTGACATAAATAGATTAATCAAAATTCTAAAATTTTGCATCAATTCTGTGAGAGTTTTCATAATTAATTCCCGGTCTTTGAGAGAGACTTGTGTTACGA
The DNA here is from genome assembly GCA_028984105.1 of Lavandula angustifolia. Classification (NCBI taxonomy): domain Eukaryota; kingdom Viridiplantae; phylum Streptophyta; class Magnoliopsida; order Lamiales; family Lamiaceae; genus Lavandula; species Lavandula angustifolia. Next base: position 6,872,791 of record CM054819.1, on the reverse strand, counting down.
GTATTGACCTATATCTCGCAATTTTTATTTCTCTTTCTAACAAAGACACATTCATATCATTCGGGGATATTTTTCCGAATTTGAACTACAGGTCCAAATGTTTTCTAGCTTTCTTAGGAATATTAATTCGCCTTATATGACTTCTTTCCTCTTTGGCCAATTATTTCTTTCTTGATAATCTCTTATAAATCGTCATTGAGGATCATCTTTTATCATTTCAATAGTCATATTAAAAGGCAAAAATACCGCCATGCGTCCATGACGATATTTGATCTCTCCAATATTTGAGATCTCAGTATTTTTCAGACGCTTGTAGTTCTTCAGGAACTTCATTTGATTGATTAATCTTTTTCGTCATTGTTAGGTTCATATATTGTGCCCCTTTTCTTAGACACAAAATTTCTTTTAGAACCAATTAGTCGACCATATTTTTGACGAACTTTATATATTCATTTGCTACCATTTGTACTTGTCCTTCAGGGAATTTATTATTGCGGGGGTATTTACAACAAATGTATAATATTGTCACTTCTTTTATATACAAAAGTATCAAGAAGTTGGTTTGCAATCTTTTGCAAGTGAACCTTTCGACTTCTCGTTCACATTGATTACTTCGGGAATCCAAATGTGACTTGTTTTTACTTGTACTTTTATTTGGATGTAGATTTCACATTGATTACTTCAGGAATCCAAATGTGACATACGTTTCAACTAATATTGGAAATGTTATTTCATCATAATAACAATCTTAATGTAAGACGCGTTTTTATAGTACAAAACTCATTTTGAGGATGGATATGAGCAACTAATATTTAATCTCAATCCCAAAGTCATATAATATTAAATCATCTTCAGGAGAAACTTGGAGTTTTAAGAAACTCGCTAGCATTATCAATGCATATATTATTGAGGGAATTGAGCTCTTTATTATTTGAACTTGTAGTTCTAACAAGTACTACATTTCTTCTAGAAATCAAGTAGATGAAAATTCTTTTATTAAGAGATTATTCAGGATTTCTATGTTGCGCTCATATAAATTTTCAATTATGTAGCGCATAATAGTTTGCTCGTAAATGTCCAAACCTATCATGTCAAAGCATAAAACCCTTTGAACTTTCGGTTCATGATATGATTTGTCTCACTTGTTTTCATAAATGTGTAATACATTTAAAATGGTAAAGTGATAACTTTTCTTTTGTTAGCTTCTGGCTAAATACAAAAGAATCACTACCTTCTAATATAATTTCAATTCAATATGATCCATTGCATATCCTTAAAACGTAGTAAATATCTTCTAGACTTACTAGAGTAAATGACATGTTCAATAGTTAATTTAGTATCATTTGATAGAATGATACAAGCTCTTCGGGAGCTGTTGGTCCGGAGACGATAGTCATGTGTAGAGGGGGGGTGAATACACCTGATCACAGTTTCTTTTTTCTCAAACCGAAGGACAACTGAGCTGTTTGGTGCAACTGATGAACAGTGCCACATAGTAACCTCGATCACGGGGTCAGAGTGTGTCAGCTACTGAGCTCTCCTACTGACTTTAGTCAGTCGTTGAAACTCAGTCGGAGACGTTGTGCGGATAAGTGTGGGTGCCCGGAGATTCGTCTCAGTTGAAAACGTGTTTTCGCAAGATAAATTCTTTTGGCTGTGCGCTTTTAAAATACGTTTTATGCAAACATATGATTTTGAGCGGTTTGTATGATATGCAATAAAACAGTAAATAACACAAGCGATATAACGTGGTTCGGATACGCAAGATCCTACGTCCACGGTCCTGACTTGGCAGGAGAACTTGTTGATTATTCTGAGCAAGTCTCAGCAAGGTATCTGTGCACTGGACAGATCCTTCTAAGTTATAGTCCTTAGCGACTTTACAATTCAAACCTAAGTTTGAAAGGAAGGGGATAATCTCCAACTAAGAAGGAGTTCTTACAATAAGAACAATTCACTAAAAGTGAACTCCTTCGAAATCTAAGCTATAAATCTGGCAATGAGCTTAGTCTAGAGAAGAAAGGGATCTAAATACTCTAGAGAGAAGAACTACAAATATTCTATGAAAGCAAGTTCTTCGCTGTATAATCTGTTGAGTTCGCTAGAGTGTTCTTGAGCTTGAGCTTTTTCCCTTATGAGTCCCGTGCGTGGAGCTCGGATTTCTTCTCTATTTATAGTTGTGAGCAGGCATATGTCCGTTGGAGAAGACGATGCCACGTGTCACAAGCTTCCAAAGAAAATGGCCATAAATTCGAATTGTTGCAGCAGGGCAGTTAATACTGTACATGAGAGCAGCTTTAGTTGGTCAGAGCAAGTCAAAGCGTTGCCGGCGTCTCATTGGTCGAGGTTTGTGGTAGGTGAGAATGTGTCAGAGATAGAGTTAACTATTCCACATCCTCGTATGATCTTCTGCTGAACTTCGAAAGGATGTTTATGATTGGGTCGCTTTCTGTCGGATACAGTAGACTCAAGACAGTCTCTGTCTTCTTGGTGAGTCGGCCGACAAGGCCGATAAGGCTCACAGTGGGTCGACGATGGCTGCGAAGGTACTGAGCTTTGCATTATGTTCTTCTGCTGATATCTTATCAGCTGATGGGTTGTCTCCTACTGAGGTGAAGATCAACTGCTGGCTGAAGAACGCAAGCTCTCACATTGATGACGTGGAGTTTTGGAGAGTAACTTCGACAGAAGATCAGTCCAACAGTTTACCCCGTACAGGACTTAGACAAAAAGATAATCAAAATAAAATAAGTCTAACCTATACATCATCTAATCCTATCGACACACTATATTACTGATATTAGATGGGTTTTGGGATCTTCAATTCCATAGTACTACTATGATTTCCCCCAATATTCTTTTAACCACTAGACAATTGAGTACCATCTACTGACTCATAACCCAACAATTTCCCCTAATTGATTATGCTAAAACCTCCACTCTAAAACAATAAGGAAAGGAAAGCTAATCTACTGACAATAATATCCCCCTAATATATCTGAAAATACAATCAAGGTGATCAGTTAAACATCAAGTCAGTAGGTGAGAGATAGGCAAAATCAGAGAAATGGTTATGTGAGTGTGTGTCAGATCACTTAGAGATCTGTTGTGAAAAAACACAAACAAAAGCCATGAGACAATGAGTAATTGTCTGGTAAGCAATAGAAAATGTTATAAATATGATCAAGAGAGTACAAGTTTCTATCACTCTTACAAAAGGAAGACAAGGAAAGCAAGATCACTACTGACGTCTGAATCTCTGAGTACGCTTCTTGAAGTCTTCAGACTTATCAGCAGGAGGGTCCAGGTAATAATACTTGTAGATTCTGGCTCTCAGGACCTGGATTTCCTCGTGATCAGCAGGATGGTCAAAGTTCAGGCAGAGGTGATAAGCAGCTTCTTCGACTTCTCTCTCAATCTCTTTTGTGCACAGCACGCCGCGAGTAGTCCGGGGAGGAGGGATTCTTACGACATTGGAGCTTTGAAAGGTATCTTCTCTCTTTCCATGATCTGACGAAGCTGATCTCTGGAGTTCCATATCAAATCGGCAAATAAGCTCATCAAAGAGTTGGTCAGCTGGTCTGTCAGTAGGATAAATACCCCACACATAGTATCCCTTGATAAAATCTTCTTTAAGTTCCTCCCACTGCTCATTAAGCTCGGCTGGCACCCACTTGTCCACATGAAGGATAGGGTCCTTCTTGATATAAGGTGCCCTCCTGAACTTGGAACCCCGTGGAATCTGCTTCCTTGGATCAGCTGCTGGCTTCTGAGATAGGCTAATCATTTTAGCCAAGTCAGCTAATCTCTTCTTCTCTCTGAGGGGCCTTGTCCTTGCATCTCCTCTCCGGGAGACTTAGTCCCTTTTAGCGTCGCCTCCCGGGTGGCTTTGTCCTCGGCCTCCTGCTCGGATGTAAGATAAGGCGTGTAGTGACCACGAGTGTCGGGCCGGGCTGCGGCAGTGGGGGGGCTTTGGATAGCTCCTCCTGAGCTTTCTTTTTCTGTTCGTCCACCAGCTGCTTAGCCTTGCCTTTGGCAATTTTGCCCATCAATTTCTTAGGCTTCTTGCCTTTCTTTGCCTCTTCCATCTAATGCTCATGATCCAGCTTGTCTTGCAGCTGTTGAGCAACTCTCAGATCATAGGCTTCCTGCTCCGCCTTGGTTTTGAATTTAGGCGTCGGGGAAGATGGAGTGGCTTCAGTAGTAATCTCCTTCCCGGGCCTTTGCGGTGGCAGTTGATGTGGCTCTTCTTCTTCTTGTTCATCAAAGAATTGAGCAATTTCCTCGATGTGCTGAGCGGATGAGATAGGTGCTGGCTCAGTCACAGTCGATTAGGGGAGTGGGGCATACTCCAGGAGGAGCATAACTGAACTAGGTCCAGCCTGGGTGGCTGAACCTTCTGCTTGAGGTACAGTGCTGGTTCCTTCCCACTGAGTAGAAGTACCTTCCCCCTTATTAATTTCTTGGACTTCTGGGCTCTTCTGGACCTCAGCCTGTTCCGCCTCAAGATCTTCAATCTTAACTTCTCCTTCCCCCTTTTTGGCATCATCAGCCTGGGAGAGGTGAGTGCGGATGGCTTTAACGTCTTTCTCCAAGTTGTAGACGAGGTCTTTGATTTGAGTGGCAGTGGCTTCGAAGTCCTTGACCAGATCACAGCATTTATCCCAGTCGTGCTCCTGATCTTCTCTGAATAATCTGAGTTGTGCGGCTGACTCCTGTCGGAGTTTCAGCAGAGATTGATCGTGGGAGTCTGTGATCTCCTTCTGGATGAGTTTAAGTGCCGCGGCTTTGTTGATTGATGGGCCGATTGGAGCCGGTGGTGGCCACTTTATTTCTTTCATCTATGGTGGCTTGGACCGTCGCTAAGCTCTTCGTCAGCTGCTCAGAGAATGAATTTTGCTGAGCGATCAGGAGCTGCTGACTTTGAGCGGCTAGGTCAGCCTTCTGAGCTGTAAGGGCCGCCTCGATAGCCTCCTGAATATTGATCTGTTGAGTAGGAGCTTTAGAGACTTTTTCGACCCCTTCTGCAAGTCGGTTGATGCTCTCCGTCTGAGCTTTTGTGTATTGAGCCCACTTAATGTGAACGTCTTTCGAGAGAAGACGGTTCTTTTCGCCTTAGCGTCTAATAGCTCTGTTGACCGACTTCGAGGACACGAAACCTATAGGTTGTATCTGATAAGAACTGGTTCCGAGCCTCTGCTCAGATGACGCGAGTTACTGCGCTCGACTCGGCTTCGAGGCAGCCTGGGCTTCACCAGATGTAGCAGGTGGTGGTGATTGGCCCTTTTCGCGGGGAGTAGAACCCTCAGCAGAACCTCCCAATTCTGCATCCTTGGGTGGTGTCTGATCCATCTCATCATCATCCTTGTCATCATCGTTGTCAGGATGAGATGGAGGCGAAGGGCTGTCGCCAGGAACTGAGGTGCGCAGACTGAGAAGGTATAGCATCGCAGCCCTTAGGTCCTCGAAGTAGGCAAGGTCAGCTGGTTCCCCAAAACCAATGGCTGACTGCAAATCTTGCTCTTCGGCGAGTAGGGATAGAGTTGACTGAGATTTGATCATGTCCTCGAGAATGTCCCAACTTAGGAACCTCAGTAGCATCTGTATCCTGGCCCTTATGGCTATCCTCACTAGGTCTGAGTGCTCAGCGATTTCTGGAATCTGATCATGGACTTCAGCTGTAGCACGGAGACGAGTGGAGTGGAAGGTAGTCTACTCAGAGGATGTCTCCTCAGTCGGTACCGAAATGTCCGACTGAGTTTCCTCAGAACTGATGACTTGGACTTTGACCTTCAACGTGGCACCCTCAATGCCGGTGTCCGAGTCAAGAATTTGTTCTTCCTGAGGAGGCGGGGGAGAGGCTAGTTTGGCTTGTTCCACTGGGACCTCAGAAGGTCCAGTCTTTGTCAGCCTCTTCCTTTTCGGTGGGTCAGCGCGAGGGGGCAGGTCTGATACGACCCTCTTCGGCTCAGGTGGCCCTCGTCCGACTGACTTCTCAGTAGCGGCTCTAGTTTTGAACTTGATAAGCTTGCTATCGAAGTACCTGGAGTCAGCAAAAGCTGAGCTCCTCGAGACTCTCTGCTCGATCATGATGGACATCTTCGTCCCATATAACAGTTTGCCCACACTAGCGAGCCTCCTTTCTCCAGTGGGTAGAACTGTGAACTTCTGAGCTTGAGCCCTCAGCTCGGCTAAGTAGTAGTCAGTCCAATTGACTCGGACTCCATTGTCAATAATCATCATCAGCTGAATTCGCGGCTTCGAAAGCTGATCATACGAACCGGCTGAGCTCGTGAGAATATGAGAAACTATGTATGCGAGTGTCCGGTATCTTGGCAATAAAAGATTTTTCGGCAGAGCGGTCTTGAAGACTATGTCCTTCATACCGCAGAACTTCTGAACATAAGAATTAATCTCCTTCTCCTTATATCCAATCGGAGAAATTCCTTCGTCTGTCAGATCAAAGGCCAGTTCGAGAGCATCTCGAATGTTGAACTCATGAACATTGGCGTCCCATGAGAGAGAATCGACCTCCTTCATGAAAGCGAAACTGGAGATTTCTGCTCCTGTCTCTAAGGTCCTCCAGTTGTAGTAGACCTTTGCTACTTGCCTGGGAAGATAGGCTCTCGGTTGCCTTGTAACAAGAGCGTCTAGGCCCGATTCTTCCAGAGCATCAAAAACCTCCTCCATATAAGGAATATCCACTTGCCGGAAGGCCATGGTGGGTTCGAATTGAATGCGCGAGGTAATGATCTCTTCGATATTTGCGGGGGTTTGTATAGTCGCCATGAGTATCTGCAACAAAACTCGTTAGCACTTGAAAATAGAATTAGTCAGTATGAGTTTTAAGCACGATTTAATACATTACCGAAAGGTATAGAGCTTGAAATATGCAGATGCAAAGCAGTTTTAAGATTTTGGGGAGAAAACTGGATTAGCAGAATAAGAGCTCTAAGTTCGGAAATGGCGAAAAGTGAGGAAATGGTAGAAGATGAAAGATTTTGTAAGATATGTGTGATTAGCCGTTTAGATCGGACGATTGGGTTTTAATCTATCATTTTTATCGACGGCTCAGATTAGATGTTATAAAAGGAATGATTACTTAGCCGCCTCTACCATAGACCCACGTAGGATGATGCGTAATAAAGGTAAGTGAGAAGAATTGCATTAAATGCGCTACAGGCAGCATTAAAGACGAGTTACTTTAAATAAGAACGGTTTCCTACTGACTCATCCTTAAAGATTAATGGCGGGAAATAAATGCTCATTAACTACCGAGTGAAAGCGACTGATATAATAAATGCGAGCATGCTTCTGAAAAAGTTTAAGTATAAAATACTACGCAAACCTCTTCGATGAACTTTTACGATCAGCGGTTACCGTTAAGGTTAAGGAGGATGGTTGACGTGCGATGACCACGTTCCCCCCTTGCGTATGCAGTATGATTCTCCCGATCGAATCATTGCATCGATCATCTCGACTGTCATCTTGGTTCCTACACTTGATACCAATTGATGGCACTTGTCAGTAGTTGTCTTCTACTGATGTGATTCAGTAGGATCCAGTAGACCTAGCTCAACTGATAGTTCTCTGAATCTGTTCTCAGCTAGTGGTTTGGTCAGTATGTCCGCCCTTTGCTTGTCAGTATGGATTTTCTCCATTCTGATATCATTCTTCTCGACATGGTCTCTGATGAAGTGGTGTCGAATATCCACGTGCTTGCATCTCGTATGGAGAACTGGATTCTGAGTGATTGCAATAGCACTTGTGGAGTCACAGTAGATGGGCACTTCATCCTGACTTATACCATAGTCTCTCAGTTGTTGTCGAAGCCAGAGGATCTAGGCACAGCAACTTCCAGCAGCCATATACTCAGCTTCAGTAGTGGACGTTGCTACTGAATGTTGTTTCTTTGAAAACCAAGATATCAGCTTGCTGCCTAGGAACTGACACGTTCCGGAAGTTGATTTTCGATCTATCCTGCATCCTGCATAATCAGCATCAGAATAACCTGTCAGTATAAGATTATCGTCAGCAGGATACCATAACCCAGCGTCAGATGTTCCTCTTAGATAGCGCAGAATCTTCTTTGCTGAGTCTAGATGACTTCGCTTGGGATATGCTTGAAATCTTGCACATACACCTACAACATAAGTTATGTCAGGTCGGCTAGCTGTTAAATATAATAGAGAACCAATAATAGCTCTATAATCAGTAGAGTTAACAGAAGCTCCCTCTTTGTCTAGATCGATTTTAAAATTTGTGTTCATGGGGATCTTGACCGGCTTGCTAGAGTCGCGGCCCGAATCTTTTGAGAAGATCGCGAGTGTATTTGGCTTGATTGATGAAGATTCCTTCGGATGATTGCTTCACTTGAAATCCAAGGAAATAATTCATCTCTCCCATCATGGACATCTCGAATTTCTCTTTCATCATCTTCTCGAAGCTGCCGGCATATGGTCTCGTTTACGCGTAGAAAATGATGTCGTCCATGTAGATTTGCACCGGTAGGATGTCATCTCTCGACTTTATGTTGAACGAGGGTGCGATCTCGTCCCCTTCGAAAACCTTTATGAACTAGAAAGTCGATAGGGTATCGTACCAAGCCACGGGTGCTTGTTTTAACCCATCTGGAGCTTTCCGAAGTCTCGTACACTGATGTCCCTGCGAAAGCCGGGCGGTTGTTCCACATAGACTTCTTCCTTACGTACGCCGTTCGGAAAAGCTGACTTCACATCCATCGATATACTTTGAATCCTTGATGCGTTGCATAGGCTAGGAAAAGACGAATGGCTTCCAATCTTGCGACCGGAGCGAAAGTTTCATCAAAGTCGATTCCTTACGCTTGACCGTATCCCTTGGCAACTAGTCGAGCTTTGTTTACGACGATGACGTTGTTTTCATCACGCTTGTTTTTGAAGACCCACTTAGTACCGATCACATGCCGATGTCTCAGGTCGTCCACAAGCTCCCAAACTTCGTTTCTGACGAACCGGTTCAGCTCTTCTTGCATGGCGATGATCTAGTCAGCATCATTAAGTGCATCCTCTATTGACCGAGGTTCTTACGTAGACAAGAAACAAGAATAGAGTGAGCTTTCTCCTTGACTCAATCGAGATCTAGTTCTTATCGTTGCTTGACGGATCTCCTATAATGAGATCCGAAGAATGAGCGTCAAGCCGTGAACGTCCGAGTCCGGCTTCTTCTTCGATACTACTTACGCACGATCGAGTAGGTGTGTTAGGCATTTCAAGAGTATGCGTTTCGAGATTGCAGTAGTTCGGTAAGAAGGTTAGGATCTACTGAGTTTCCAGGTTCAGGGGCATTTAGCTCAGGAACATTAATCGTTCCCCCTGAGTTTATATTCTCAGTAGAGGTCTCAGTTACCACTGGGGCTTCCTCATCAATCGTTGTTACATGTTGTTGATTCTGTTAAGGAGAATCAACTAGGTCAGCTACATCTCTTGTTGGCTGAGTCTGAATCTCCTCATCGTCTGACTCATCATCCCAACAATGCTGGATCTTTTAAGCTTTATCAGTCAGTCCGAGATCCTGTAGCTTGCTGCTGACATCTTCAGTGTTTGTCTCTATATTTTTCCTGTTCTCAGTAACAAACTCATCAAAAACAACATGAGGGCTTTCCTCCACGCAAAGGGTTCGATAGTTAAAGACTCTGAAGGCTTTACTGACTCGAGAGTATCCTAAGAATACTCCTTGATCAGATTTGCTATCAAAGACCTTCAGTTGATCTTTCCCATTATTGTGAATAAAGCAAGGACAGCCAAAAATATGAAAATGAGAAATAGAAGGAATTCTCCCTTTCCATAATTTGTATGGTGTCTTCATGTGTTGCTGTGTAAGTAGTGAGCGATTCTGAGTATAGCAGACGGTGTCAGTAGCATCAGCCCAGAACTTTGAGGGTAGTCCAGAGTCTTCTAGGAGCGTTCTTGCTGCTTCTTTGAGTGTTCTGTTTTTGCGTTCAGCAAGTCCGTTCTGCTGAGGGGTGCGAGCGGCTAATGTCTCGTCTTTGAATTCCCTCTTTATCACGGTACTCCTTAACTACCGAGTTGAGAAATTACGTTCCTCTGTCGAGCGAATTCTTTGAATCTTGATGTCCTTTTCCACACTGAGTTTCTTCAGTAGATTGGGTAGCTCAGTTTGAACATCAGATTTGTTGGCGATGAAGATAACCCAAGTATATCTCGAGTAGTCGTCAATAACGACGAGGGCATACTTCTTGCCTCTTATAGTCACCGGGGGAGACGGCCCGAATAAGTCCATGTGGAGCGGTGAAGGATTCCATCGGTGGAAGGTGAAGGAATAGGTGGATTGCTTTTCTTTGTCGCTTTCCCTTCAAGCATGCTTCACAATTTCGTCTTTGATGAACGATTCGTTGGGCGGTCCTCGACTTTAGAGTTCTTGGCGAGCTTGTTCATAGTATTGAAGTTCAGGTGGCTGAGTCTCTTGTGCCATAGCCATCCTGACTTGTCACTAGATTTCGTCTGTGCGAGCAAGCAAGCCTCAGGTTCTGCGGTATTCCAATTTGCAACGTATATATTCTTCCTCCGCGAACCTCGATAACACTTGTTTTCCCTATAGATTTATCAACAATATCACGTAAACCGGCGTCAAAGATTACTCGTTAAGATTGTCACGAGAATTGGTCGACGTAGAAAGGAGATTATATTGAAGTCCTTCAACATATGTTACTCTTAGAACTGAAGCAGTCCCAATGTTCAGCGTTCCATATCCCCTTGTGTAGCCTTTTGAGTTGTCACCAAACTCAATTCTGGGACCATCTTCTTGTATGTAGTTGGTCGGCGAGGCTCTTCCGGTATGTCATATGTCTCGAGCGGCCGCGTCCACTATCCGGGGGTCCTTATGCACCCGCAAAACGAAGCATTTTTAGGTACCCTTTGGTTCGGTTGGGTCCTTACATGTTAGTGGGTGATTTCGGAACCCAAATCTGTCTAGGAACCTTAGAAGTCTGAGACTTCTTCTTCTGAACCTTGTCAGTTTTCTTCTCCACAGGACTCGGAGATACTGATTTTCTGATGATTTTGGGTTCAGGAGCTTTCTTCTTCGAGTTTTCGTGCTCCTCCCGACCCACGGGCTCATAGTAGTACGAACCGCATCGAGCCGGGTGCTCGTACGGTGGTTCTCATCTTTGTTATGCCCATCGACCTTCTTGGTTCCCCCCTGAGTTCGATCGCGATGTCCTGGGGTTGGAACCTTTGGTCAGTTGCTTTTTGCTGCTCGGCTGAGGTGCAACGATTTTCTGATTATTCTTCGCCTGAGGTGTGGTGTCAATAGTTAGCACCTTTCCTCTGACGAACCTATCAGCCAGCGCTTCTAAGCTTTTTGAGGTAGAAGCTTCGTGAGTATAGCCAAGACCTTCTTTCAGGACTGTTGGCCGTTGCGCTCTAAGCATACTTTCCAGCTTCTCCTTAGCTCCTAGTCTTGTTCGGTCATCAGTCCTCGCCAGACCTCGTCCCTCCTCCTGAGTGAGTCATAATCTTTTTGCACGTCTGTGAGCTTCTGACTGAGTTGGGCTATTTCAGTCTCTTTCTCAGAATTGTCCTTAGTCAGAACTGAGATCTGAGTCTCTTGAAGCTGAGACTTAGTCATAAGAGATTCAATCTCTTCCTTGAGTCTCGCAACTAGATTCTCTGACTCAGTAGAGACCTGACAATCAGAAGAAAGTCTCTGATTCTCAGCCTTTACCTGTTCAAGTTCCTGAATCGTTTTGCTGAACTCTCTGCTCAGCTGAATCTGCTCCTCTAGCAGATCGTCGTAGGCTTGTACTACGTCCAGAGGGTCATCTGTAACCGAGCACGTGTCGTGTGTGCTGTGTGAAGATGAGGTTATATTAAGCTTGGAAGTTACCTCAGCATCTTCTCTGGCCATCAGGCAGTATTCAGCTGTTCCTTCAGGAACTGTTTCTCCGACCTCAACTGCTACAAATGCAGCTTCGTCCTCAGAGGAATACATGAATGTATCATCCTCAATTGAGTTGTCGGATATCTCTCCGGCTATGTAGGCCTGCCTCCTTCTGGAAAAATTTTCTCTTCTGGCCTGCCGTTCTGCTCGTTGAGCAGCTGAGAGTTCGGGGACGAGTCATGCGGTAGTGTCCCTCCTTCTTACGGTTGTAGCGGTGGATGTTCTGCTCGCTTTTCCGGTTGAGTCTTTGGATGGACTAGCAGCCGGGCTCGCATTCCCGCATTCGGTAGAAGGTTTAGATTCTTCCCTTTTTGGATATTCTTTCTTACCTGAGGGAGAATCTCGGTGGTATTTCCTCGGCTTTCGACTCTCTCTTTTTCTCTCGATATTTGAGCCATCAAAGCTAGTTGGTCGGTGCACGAAGTCTCGGAAGACTTTGCTTCGATTGTGGCCCGCCTTGCTTGAGGAAACTGGTTTGGGTCCGAGTCTTTGTTGACCGTCGCCTTGAAGGCATGGTCGATCTGTGTGTCAGCTGGAGCACTGGAACACCTTTGGGGTAGACTATGCTCAAATTCCTCCGTTTTTAGTTCTAAAAATATAACATCAGGAGTTAGAGCATTAAGATCAGAGCGACGCAAATAAGTAGCAAAAGGAAGCCACTTCTGTCGAGGTAGCGCTCTCAGGATCTTGGTGTTCATCTCCTTGTTGGTGAACATCTTCCCCAGCCCGTTGATAACGTTGACTTGATTTGTAAATCTGACACTAAGCTCGTCAATGGTCTCACTGGGCTCCATTGCAAAGGCATCGAACTTCTGAAGCTCTAATTCGAGCTTGTTCTCTTTGATCTGCGGGGTTCCTTGGCTCAGTACAGCCAGGGCATCCCAAAGCTCTTTAGCCATTTTGTAGTCTTGCACTCTCCCGAGATGAGAGTCACTGAGCGTTGTCAGTATAGCATTTCGCGCAACTCGGTCGAGATTGTGCAGCTTTTTCTCTTCAGGCGTGAAGGCTGATTTTTCTTTAGGGATCTTAGCACCCGGTCGTGCTCCTACACCTCCCGCAAGCAGCCGAACCGAACGCGTCAATCATCATGGGAATGATGGGTCTGTCTCAAGGACGTCCGTCATGCTGTCGTGCAGCGATGTGAGGTGTGCCTCCATTCTCACGCACCATACCGTGAAGTTCTCTATCGAGAACATCGGCACCATCCGAATACCTGACATGTCAGACATTATGTGAACGAGTATAAGGATGAATGAAGAGTTGCTTGTGCAGTGAAAACGTTTTCAAGGATCTGTTCGAGAGGACCAGTAGTACAGAACCGGCGATCAGAAGAACATCGAGGCTCTGATACCAATTGTTGGTCCGGAGACGATAGTCAGGTGTAGAGGGGGGGGGTGAATACACCTGATCACAGTTTCTTTTTCTCAAACCGAAGGACAGCTGAGCTGTTTGGTGCAACTGATGAACAGTGTCACATAGTAACCTTCGATCACGGGGTCAGAGTGTGTCAGCTACTGAGCTCTCCTACTGACTCTAGTCAGTCGTTGAAACTCAGTCGGAGATGTTGTGCGGATAAGTGTGGGTGCCTGGAGATTCGTCTCAGTTGAAAATGTGTTTTCGCAAGATAAATTCTTTTGGCTGTGTGCTTTTAAAATACGTTTTATGCAAACATATTGTAACGTCCCGAAATTTTTATATAACATGCATTTTATATTTATTCATACATGTTATCATTTTTGTAAGTCACGCCTTAAGAATATCGATATGCATGTATGGTGTACGTGCGCGTTATTCGACTGCACTAATATAAGTTATTGGTGAATCTTTTGACCAAATATTTGGGTACTTTATTTCTTTGGATGTTGTGTCCATCTATATTATATATATATCCCATTAAACGATGTACACCATTTCTTTTCCATCAGAGTCCACGTTGCACCTCAATTAATGTTGTGGGAGACAAGAAAATTTATTTTTCTTTGGCTTTTGCATTTTGACTTCTGTTCCCCTAATTAGGGAGAGTGTCTTTCTTTGTGCTTGTATAAACAAGCCTGATGAGTGGTTTTTATACCATCTCATCGTGTTCTTTTTAGGCTTATTTACATTGTTTTCCATTCATTTTTAGCTTTTGTTTTGCTTGGAATCGTATACTTTCGATGGTTTTTGGTTTTGTAGGTTTCTCACGCATTTTAAGCATATTTGGTGGTATTTGGCACCAAAATGAAGAAACCATGACCATTGATGCATTTTTGGCAAATATGGAGTTGCTTGGATGAAGAATGGAGAGGATTTGAAGCCGGATGTTGAAGAAATCGTGTTTCGGAGCTCATGTATCAAGGCACTTGGAAAATCATGTGTCCGGTGGATCTAACGATCTTAGAATCCGATCTCCACCGTCCACATCGTAGTTCCATGTGTTAGGAACATCGTGGCAAAGTTTCGTGGCGATCCAACGGCTAACGAAGGAGATATCGCGTTTTTCCCAAAACGCGACAGTGTAGAAAAACTGTTCGGCCGAATTGTTAAGGACCGCGGTCCGCATTTGTGAGGGACCGCGGTCCGATGCGTTCTGACCCAAAAAAATTGCAAAGTCAGTAAGGGTCGGACCGCGGTCCGCGTCGTCTGCAGCCCAAAAACAGTCTTTTTTCGGCCCGAAACCTATATAAACCCTTCCGGACTTCTTTCCTTCGACACACACACCATATTTTCGACTTCTTCCACCCTCCAAGGTAGAGAAACACCCAAGGCATCCCTCCGTTGAAGATTCAAGACGAAGATTGAAGACCACAACCCGAGAACCAAGCGCGAGGATCAATACGCTAGATTCTAGGTTGTATTATTCCTTCTCAGTTTTGTTTAGGGTTTTTGATACTTGAATTCTATGGATTATTTTTGCATCTTTTGTGATTATTTTCCTACGAATATGAGTGGCTAAATCCCCTTGTGTGGGGATTTAGCAGGATCTATGTTTTTGATGAATTGATTCAAACCCAAGTTTTTCAATGAATTAATTGTTTTGTTTCTTAATTGTTGAGCTTTCTTTTGATTTCTCTATGATTCTTTAATGTGACTGGCCATCATCTTAGATAATTATAGAGAATATAGGTAATAGATAATACGGCGCATCATACCCGGTTATTTATTTAGACCTGCAATTAAGTGTCTAGATTGTCACCATTGGTTTGGGATAGTTTAGATGGTTCCTTAAATCCTTGAGCATGATACGATCCTTAGGCTCATGATATGATCACTTGATTGACCCTTAGGATTATAAGTTAGAGATCTCCCGCCATCATACGGAATCCCTAGAGCCTTAGTGGATGAAACAACAAAATAAATTCATAAATGCTAGCTAGAGAATGGGAATGAATCAATCATCTTAGGCATAGTGATTGCTAAACCTCCGCACTCTTCATCAATCTTGAAACAACGCCCTTTATCCAATTTGCTTCGCTTTTATTTGTTTTCTTACTTTCTTGGTATTTTAATTCAGTAGTTTTAAATAATCCAAATCCAGTTTAGGACCAAGTAGATAGTTAAATAATTAGAGTAATTAGAACCCAGCTGAGTCCTTGTGAGATCGACCTCGGGAGTTGCTAGATTAGGTACTATACCGATTCGTGCACTTGCGAGAATTATAATTTGTTCATCAAAGCCAACAACATGAACGTTCCATCTTCATCTTCTTTCTTTCTTCCTTCTTCTTCTCCTTCATCTTCTTCACCAGTCGAGCTGCTGCATTCTATGTGACAGATCCCGAAATTCTTTCTTTTAGGCAGCACACCATCGATCAAGTAAGGAACGTTTGTGGAAGAGCTATAGCCCGGTGTTGGGAGTACGTATAACTCAAATCGGTGAAAAGTCGAGGTGGGTAATATTTTCATAAAAGTATTATTTGAGTTGTTGAGCTCTATGAATTATGTTTATCCATGAAAGTTTTTGTGCATTTACCTGTTTAATGCTTCTACGTGATAGATCGATCGAGGCTCTCATCTAGCCTAACACGCTAGATGAGGGTTAATACGAAAGTGTGTACACTATGTTGTTAGTAGCACAAAGATTGATCCTCTTTGTGTACCAAGTGCTAACAAGTTATGAGGGACCCCTTGAGTTTCGACTCAAGGGCCAAGGCCCAAGAACAAGTTATGAGGGACCCCTTGAGTTTCGACTCAAGGGCCAAGGCCCAAGAACAAGTTATGAGGGACCCCTTGAGTTTCGACTCAAGGGCCAAGGCCCAAGAACAAGTTATGAGGGACCCCTTGAGTTTCGACTCAAGGGCCAAGGCCCAAGAACAAATTATGAGGGACCCCTCGTGTTTCGACCGAGGGCCAAGGCCCAAAGATATGAAAATGAAATGGTAGAAGTAACAGGAAATGTGACACAGATATGCGCATCCCAATGTTAAATGTTTCGTATGTTTGGAGCAGTTTTCTTTTTAAAACCCTCCAAGTCATACCTTATGCATGGATAAACTGTTTTAAATGTTTTCAAGCTACTTTACCCACTGAGTACTCTAGTGCTCAGCCCAAATGTTTTCAAAATGTTTTCAGGTTGAGCGGCAGTGGCGACAGAGAAAGAGCTGAGGAGAGGGTTTCTGCCATGATCATTTTGCCCTCTTAAGTTTTGTAAATGGATAATTATGTTTTTGCTATATATATTTCGAAAGTTAATACGCTTCCGTATCTATTAATCAGTTTTCAAAAGATGGCATGAAAACGTGTTTTGTAAAACGTGTTTTGATATGTTTTGAAACTCATTATGCTTCAGTGCATATTTAAATGCATAATATCTGATCTCCTGTGTGTGAGTTGCATTAAATGGAGTGTTTATTTCAAAAATGTCAAGAAAGGGTATGGAAATATATTTTAAATTATTCTTCCGTAGCGGCTCGACCTCTGTGATCCTTCATGGAGGTCGGGGCGTTACACATATGATTTTGAGCGGTTTGTATGATATGCAATAAAACAGTAAATAACACAAGCGATATAACGTGGTTCGGATACGCAAGATCCTACGTCCACGGTCCTGACTTGGCAGGAGAACTTGTTGATTATTCTGAGCAAGTCTCAGCAAGGTATCTGTGCACTGGACAGATCCTTCTAAGTTATAATCCTTAGCGACTTTACAATTCAAACCTAAGTTCGAAAGGGAGGGGATAATCTCCAACTAAGAAGGAGTTCTTACAATAAGAACAATTCACTAAAAGTGAACTCCTTCGAAATCTAAGCCATAAATCTGGCAATGAGCTTAGTCTAGAGAAGAAAGGGATCTAAATACTCTAGAGAGAAGAACTACAAATATTCTATGAAAGCAAGTTCTTCGCTGTATAATCTGTTGAGTTCGCTAGAGTGTTCTTGAGCTTGAGCTTTTTCCCTTATGAGTCCCGTGCGTGGAGCTCGGATTTCTTCTCTATTTATAGTTGTGAGCAGGCATATGTCCGTTGGAGAAGACGATGTCACGTGTCACAAGCTTCCAAAGAAAACGGCCATAAATTCGAATTGTTGCAGCAGGGCAGTTAATATTGTACATGAGAGCAGCTTTAGTTGGTCAGAGCAGGTCAAAGCGTTGTCGGTGTCTCATTGGTCGAGGTTTGTGGTAGGTGAGAATGTGTCAGAGATAGAGTTGACTATTCCACATCCTCGTATGATCTTCTGTTGAACTTCGAAAAGATGTTTATGACTGGGTCGCTTTCTGCCGGATACAGTAGACTCAAGACAGTCTCTGTCTTCTTCGGCTGAGTCGGCTGACAAGCTGATAAGGCTACAGTGGGTCGCTGATGATCGCGAAGGTACTGAGCTTTGCATTATGTTCTTCTGCTGATATCTTATCAGCTGATGGGCTGTCTCCTACTGAGGTAAAGATCAGCTGCTGGTTGAAGAACGCAAGCTCTCACATTGATGACGTGGAGTTCTGGAGAGTAACTTCGACAGAAGATCAGTCCAACAGTTTACCCCGTACAGGACTTAGACAAAAAGATAATCAAAACAAAATAAGTCTAACCTATACATCATCTAATCCTATCGACACACTATACTACTGATATCAGCTGGGTTTTGGGATCTTCAATTCCATAGTACTACTATGATTTCCCCCAATATTCTTTTAACCACTAGACAGCTGAGTACCATCTACTGACTCATAACCTAACAGGAGCTATAAATGATGGTCAATGCACTAAATTTTAAAATCTTGCAATTTAAGATGCATCTACTCGTATCGAGATTTAGGGAGGACAAATCATTAATATTTGATACAATCATGTTGGGATGCTTCATTTCTATTGTCTCTATCATGCCTCCCTTATTGGCAGATGAACATCGATATCAAAAGTTCATTAATGTCAACAAGACATAAATAATATTTTTCATTCACGAATAACATATATCATCAAAACTACGAGTTGCTCTTTAAGAGCATTTAATATTCTTCTATAATATAAATGATGATACTTCAGGAGAAAAAGTTAAATAGTATATAAAAATACTATATTTGTGGCATTTCCACAAACATGTGATAGTAATGTTTCTATCACAATATGGACATTCTTCAGGAATGTAATTGCGCTACTTCTAGAGCAACAATTTAATTTTATTCAAGATAAATGCAATCAATAAATTGCAAATTTTGAGATCTATGGGATCTCACATTTATTTTTGAAAAGAAATTAAGCCACAATAGGATATTGGAAATACAATTGTCATTCATAGAGGAGCTCTTGCTACCACTCTATGTAAGTAAGTAATATTTTAAATATACAATGTTCTTTAGGGACATGTAATATTCTTCAAGAATATTAATTGTGCTACTTCAGGAATAACAATTAAAGTATTGATGTTGTGGTATATGATTTCCAAATGACAAGTTTTAGTTGTTCTAAGAACATCTAGAGTTAATTGTGCTACTTCGAGAGTAACAATTAGAATTATGGACATATAACATTTGTCAAAATCAAGAGTTTGAATCGTTCTTCAAGAACATGTAGTATTCTTCAGGAATACAAATTGTGCTACTTCAGGAGCAACAATTTTAATCTATATTAAACCACTTCAGGCGAAAGACTAATATTTTTTAGAAACCCAATTGCTCTTTAGGAACATATAGTGTTCTTGGGATATAAATTGTGCTACTTCGGGAGCAACAACAATAACAATTCAAGAACCAAGATTCGTCCATCAATAAGACATATTATATGAATGTTCATCAAAAGTACATAATATTCTTCAGGAATATTAATTGTGTGCTGCTTCAGGAGCACCAAATTAAGATTATATGTATATATAGATATAAATATTATACAGTATGCACGAGAAAAAAACATGATATATAATAAATACATAAATAATATTAATAACTTTTCAAGAATGTGAAATATTCTTCAATAATATTAAATTGTGCTACTTCTGGAGCAGTAATTAAATTATTTCAACAAATAATTTTGAGTTGCTCGTTAAGAGCATGTGATATTTTGCAGGAATATGAATTGTACTACTTCTGGAGCAACAATTTGGATTAAAGCATTGAATAAACAAATAAATAAAAACGTAAAATAAATACTCTCCAAGAGCATGTAATATTCTTCAGGAATATTGATTGTGCTACTTCTAGAGCAACAAATCAAGTTGAAAATATGTTTTGGAATTGCTCTTCAAGAGCATATAATATTCTTCAGGAATATTAATATATAGCGTACTACTTCTGGAACACAATTGATGAGCACATCCGCATAAACATTTCGAATATGCATGAATAATATCATTCTTCGAATGACGTGCAATATTCAAAATCATGTAATTGATTTACATGTTTTCAAATCATGCACGTACTACATATATGTTATTTTAATGTTAATCATGCTTGCAATATATATATATATATATATATATATATAGATAGATATAGATAGATAGATAGATATTTTTTTTATTTTTTTTCTTTTAGGAAAAAACAACGTGATAATCAATACTATGCAAACTCAATATTATATTATTCTCAAATAATAACATAAACTTCATCAAATCTCGATGCTACATATTTTCATCCTATATAAAAATCTAACCTCATGATGGACCCATGACGCACATATGTGCGATAGTTTTACTTAGGGGGTGTTTGGAAAAAAATTTTTTAAGCTGCTTCAGCTTTAAGCTTGTGTCGTAGTGTTTGGAAGTCCCGGCTTAAAGCTGAGATTCTCTAAAATGGGGTCGATTTTAGAGAATCTGTCGAAGCTGCTTCACCCCAGCTTCGAGCTTTTAGCTTATAGCTTACGTATTTTTCGGACGAAATTACCCTTACTAATTTTATTTAATTCCAAAAATTAACCTTCCTAACCCTACTTTGTGAGAATATATTTTACTAATTTAGTATTTTGTAGTATTAGATTGAAATTGTAAGCAAAAAATAAATATTAAATAATAATTATTTGTGAATTTTATTATTTATTATAAATATTAATTAGTAACACTGAGGACAAAACAGACATTTCTATTAAAAAGTAACAATAAGCTACTTCTATCAGCAATATTTCCAAACACTATTTTCCCCACTTTCAGCAGCTTTCAGAACTTATTTCCAAACACTAACTGATTTTCAAATAAGCTGCTTTCAGCAGCTTTCA
Source organism: Lavandula angustifolia (assembly GCA_028984105.1). Lineage (NCBI taxonomy): Eukaryota > Viridiplantae > Streptophyta > Magnoliopsida > Lamiales > Lamiaceae > Lavandula > Lavandula angustifolia. The sequence continues at coordinate 6,852,237 of CM054819.1, read as the reverse complement.
GCACTTATCAATAAGCTTCAACTACTCCAAACACCCACTTAATCAAAAATAGAGAAGGATTGTCTAAACCCCCTATATACTTATTAATGACACAATCAATACAAATCTTTGAAGATTTTTTGAAAAACGTGCATCAAGAAAATAAGCATAGATGTTGAACCTTCGGCCGCGTATAACTTCTTTTCGGAAAAGAGTTTTCGTGCTGATAACGTGTTATAAACTAAATAGAACGAGAGAATACTAGAGAGAATGAGAAATATATGTGTATTATTATGAGGGTGAAGACGGACTCATAGACTTTTAGGGTTTACATGGTCATCACAATATATGGTAAGTATATATATAAAATATATTTACAACAAAATATAAAATAATATGACCTTTTTATCTTATTATTAGAGGGTTTAAATTAAATGTGCTTTAAAATATTCCTTATACATACTCCTTATATTTTTATGCATAAGAGCAAAAATATAAAAATTATAAAATATCCATAAAATATTTAAATATACATAATTCATATCTCTCTCAATATTCCATAATGCTACCAAATGTCAACCTTTTTGATTTTTTTAAAAATTTTCTCAACGTTGACTAATGGTCAACTGACTAAATGATCAATTCTACTAGTCCTAAAATATATGAGGATGAGTTTCTACAAACTGTAAAATGTTTGTAATCTCTAGCGTCAATTTACCTAAGAAAAAATCTTTGCAAAAGTCACAGTTAGTCATCACCATGAATGCAATAGAATTTCAAGCGCAAACATGTAACCACACAACAGCTTATTATGCTACAATGCGGTGGATTTCAAACTTATTTTATAACATGGAAAATCTCAGTCACAATTGAAATGTGCAAACAGTAAATTTCGTTGTTAGTAGTATATAAATCACATAGAAGATGCAAAATCATACTAGGGTGAGCTAAAGATGTTACATTTGGCCACAAAAGCAACTCTTAATACTCCCTAGATTTTGCATCTATTTTATGTAACAACTCAATTATGTGAAAATGAAGAGTGTAAAGATCATCATCCTTCAAGAAGCCATAGAGATGGAGATGTTATCAATCTCAAGTAAGCATAAAAAGGTCCATGGCTCCCAAATGGCTAAGATTGAACATATAATCTACAAACTGCACTGCACTCCGGAGTTCATCATACCTGCTTCCGTTCGGTCAATCATTACACAATGAAGCTTGAGGTTTCGTATTTACAGTTGATCTGGGAATCGAGTCTTTCAAGTTTCTCCCAAGGCTTTCTTTATATCACTCTGTAATCATAAATGTGAAGAAGAGAAACCCGTGGAAAAACAGAGTTTGGGAGTGAGAGAAGGAGAAAGAACCTCGATCGCCAATGGTTATAAGTTTTTCTAGCTTTGAGGAACTGATAAACGGGTGCTGCATTTGGTCCGTTCACCTTTACCTGATACGGAAAGGGTGCACCTTATGTTAGTCACCATGGTAAACTTGATGGCCTCCTAAAACATGCTTAACTGAACATAGCTTCTTGCATAATGCGCTTTGAAGACTGTAGTTGCTGGGCTTAGTTGCAATATTGCAAGATTTTTGCTCTGAACCACAGATTTAAGGGGTTGATGCTATCGACGAGGCCAAACTCTTGTAGAAGAACACTATTACCGGCTAACAATTCAAGTTTAAACTACTTTTGTGAAGGTAAGGAGCTATGTTTTCATTGTTTCTTTCCCTTAATTTCAAACCCTTTTTCTTTTTATTTTCTCACGTCTTGTAATGTGTAATGTGGAGAAACAATAATAGACAATTTTCAACCCTATGTGTAATTCACATTTTGTTATCAAAAAAATTAGGTGTGAAGAAATGTCGACAATAATACCAAATGTTAGTATAAATACTATAACAACTGTGATATCCCTAGTTTTCTTTACAAGGTTTAAGAAAATTAGTTAATCCTATAGTATGTGGTATGTGTTCATCTAGGGTCTTGGAATTAGTATATATAGAAATAAGCCTTTTTTCTCGAAGCCATACATGTATACATTTTAATCATAAACGTCAGTATTATAAAATATATGATTTAACTCTTTATATATATACTTGTACATAAATATAAGGATAGGGATTGGTTGCATGTTGGTGTGAGAAGAAAACATTTAGCCAACTTACCATTTACCTTGCCACGTGTATTTACTTGTATGAGGTGGGATTACTTGCGGTCTAGTGTTACCCAAAAATCTAATGAATTCCAATTTAGGTGAATTTCAAGACAATTTAACTTTATTAGTATACTTCTTGGCTTTTAAGAAATTTAAGTTTAGCAAGTTCCACTTTCACCACCGCTTATTACCTCCAAGAGCAAAATCCAGAGCTCAAGAACGTACCTCCGTGGGAACTTGAGGATTTTGGTATAATTCATTTATTTTGTTCTACTTCTTCATTAATCACCATCTAATTATGGGGGATTCATGTTATGGTATTACGTAATAAAGGGGATTAGTGGAAATAGAGTTTTGTACAATTACTGAATAGGGATTTTTCTACTTAAACTAAGAGGTTTGTGTGTGATATTACCGGTTTAAAATATTTATGAATCCGTATCTTGAATTAAAATAAGGGAACAACATATTCTCTTTTCGTTTGATAGTGCGAAGATGTTCTGTATATCTTATGGTGCTCTGTCTCATGGGAACTTGATTAAGTTCATAAATAAAATAATTATTTTACTTTCCTTAATTGAAGAAGAGGGACGTAAGTCAGGTTTGACTTGGCATGTATAGGGATTAATAACATAATACTTTATTAGGAACTTATACCAGGGTACCCTGCATATTGTCGCACCTTAATTAATTAATTAGTTGTTAAGTTAATTGTCTTTCTATAAGCGCATATGGACATCTGATTATTATAAAGAGAATTTTGACTATATATGTAAGCATAAATACAATAGTAATACTCTCTGTCTATATATATACATTTCCTTCATAGTACCAGATCTATTAGTTTATTCTGCCACATTAAATCTTTCATGCATAATCATATGATAATCTCAGCTAAGGTTGTGTTGATGCTCTAAATTAAAATGTATTGTATTAGAAATATTAAAATAATTTTTGAAGACGGGTGTTGTGAACTAGGATGCGGAAGTTATTAGAATTATCGAGAAATAAGAACTTGAATTACAACTAAGACTAGAATTACTGTTGTAGGTTTTATCGAAGAAGAGAAGTAGCACCTTATCTTGTCAGAGAAACTATCTCAACTATACGAGTACTACGAGGTGGGTTTACTATCTAAAACTATTTTGAGTTATTAAGCTCTGTGAAATGCTTGTTTATCCATGAAAGATATTTTTGTGCGTTCTACAAGTTTAATGCTCTGAATTTAATCGATCGAGATTCTTGACTGGCCTAACACGCTAGTTGAGAATTGTGTACACGTTTGTTAGTAGTACAATGGGTTGATCTCCATTGTGTGCTAACCAGTTGGAGAGGACCTATGAGCTTCGGCTTTAAGTCTAACGGTTGGGATCTTTGGGTCAAGACCCGAGATCAGATGTTTATGGGACTCACTGGATTGTAGCCCAAAGTCCGAGAGCAAGGGGAATAGAGTAAGAGTAACTGTAGAATGTGACAGCGCGCGCACACAAGTAAACGAATATTTGTATGTTTGGAAGTGACTTTTATTTTTAAACCTTCCAAGTCATATGGTTTATGCATGGATAAACTTATTGTGAAATATTTATAAATTGTTTCGCCCACTGAGTACACTAGTGCTCATTCCCAAATATTTTCAAATGTTTTCAGGTTGAGGGGCTAGTGAAGACGGGCAGAGCTGAGGCATGAGTTTTGTTATATCTAACCATAGTTTCCGTTTTAGCTTGTTTTCTTCTGATGAGCACACTAAACATGGTCTTGTATATAGTTGACGATGTTTTTGATGTACCTTTACTCTTTTGCTATCAGTTTGTCATGTCTCGATCTGTCTCGAGTCATACTTTGAACTCATAAATACTAGTATGTGAATTATCTTTGTTCTGTTACATTTCATCTTTGTGGTGAGGTGCTCTTTAAAATACTCGCCTTTTTCATAATATATTTCAGTTTGTTTATCTCTCCTTTCTTTACATTTTCTTTTCTCCAACCCCTGACCACACCCCGGCTTTAATGCGTTCCCTCGGGAATTGGGGTGTGACAAACAACATAACAAACAACATATGAAAAATTGAATAGCAAAATAACGAAATGCAAACCGAGGCGAGAGTTAGACTCTCTCTCCGCAAGACGATAATGCTCCGCTACTCGGTGCAAGCGGTCTATAGCACTCGTCTCCAAGATACAACGGTTTTTCATTACGAGTAGTTGCACTACTTCTCGTAATTCCGGCGAACTACTTGATATCTCGGGACTAAGGAAATATGAACATATAGATGTATGTAATGAAGTGACATAACATACGAATGGAAGAATTAATTCATAATATAACTCACGGTGGCATCATCTATTTATAGACCACGAAAAGTTTCTTCCCAATGGTTGCCAACTTTTCGTTAACATGCAACAACTCTTGCATGCAAGTGTCATGTCTTTTCATACACCAATCATGCATGTTAACTAACGTTGGTGTCTCTTCATGCATGCTAAGCAATGTTTCATGCAACAATTAACTAATTTAATAATCTAAAATCAAACAATCCCCCACATTAGATTATTAAATGCAAATGCAAAATGTTATGCAAACCAAAGTCCCAATGACCTATTATTGCATCAGGATAGGTAGTTTTTTGCTTTGAACCTTCCTTAGTATAATGTTATCGGATTTACTCGCTGCTCGGTGAACGCGATGTCTTGAACCGGTCAGTTTTTTGTGTAAACCAAGACAATAACATATACACAATAATAGATACAATATCTTTCGTTCTCACGTTGTGTCCATTTTGGCCTTGGACCATATCTTGGATTCATAAGTGTTTTTCTATTTGAAGCGGTCACACTTCTCACTTATATAGGTGATCTCCTATAAAGAGTATCCTGTCATACTCCACCAATAAGGCTATAGGAATCATTAAAAGCTTATATGTGATAACCCGTATTCTCCGTGTTCTCAATTAAATATTTTAGAGTTATTATTATAGTTATATACTTACGTCGTAGTAACATAGAGTATTTCCACGAAAAATTTTGCTTTAATTACACCATTATACTAATCGAAGTTTCTAGTGCAAATTAGTACGTAAATAGGAATACCACTATGTGGCATTATGAAGGCAATTTATCGAGAAATCCGTTCCCATGATAACATATAGATATATATTATATAACAAATTAAATGGTCCTCATGCATTAATTACTTGGTTGCATTTAGAAACACGCCATTCCAAATCTTCCTCTCCCCTTATTTAATCGATGATGTGACCATGGGAATAATATTTCAACACTTGGAGTTATGTCACCGCCACGTACACTATAATGCTTGGGATGGGAGATCGTTCCCATGCATGGGATGATATTAATACACACTTTCCTTGTTTACATCACCAATTAGGAACTCGGTTACCTTCCCTCCCCAAAACTTTCAAGCTCTAGGATTTCAGCTCTTATTCGGAAATCTCTCGCCTACATCCGGAGGTTTCAAGGTAAATACCTACATTCTTGTTATACAGTTATGGAATCGTTCGTCTCGTTCTCGGTCCACGAATTCTATACCTATTCTTACGGATTCACTTCTCGCCTAGTGGGATTTTGAAGCCTTCTCGAAGCACCGATCTTACGCGCTTAGTTGAAGAAGAGGTTCCGGTCCATCTCCAGCTGTAAGGAACGGGGTGAAGTCAAATTCGATTTCGTGAGTAATATCGAGTGAGAACTCTAGAACTCGTGGAACCTTTCTTCTTTTATTTTGCAAAATCGAGTGCAACTTCTCTCCCTAGACTTGTTTCTTCACTTGCATGTATCATCAGAGTAGTCTAATTGATTCTTATTTCATAGAAGAACATAGTTGAGGAGCATCTATGATTAGAGAAACATTGATAGATTGTTTGCATGTGTAGATCTAGCAGTAAAACAACAAGAAATGTTTAAGATGTGTGAGCACAGAAATCTGTCCAGCTATTTCCCTTTCTGCCGAGATTTCCAAAGCCAATTGCTCGATCTTTCGGTACTTGAAAAATTTCAGAAAAATTACAGGATAAACTTTAGGATGTTCTTAGGATATCGGCAAATTCTGGTAATTTTTGGACGAGTATTTATATTTTTAACGGATTTTCACTTTTATGCTGTCGAAAAAGTATGCCTTCGTGATAGAGCTTAGTAAAACATTTATATCTCACTCCACGAAAATGATTTTGACTTGAGTCCTTTTTCTAAATGTTCTATACACGTGGGGACTTTTGAAAATATTTATTTAGTATTTTAAACCAGTGCATGCAAGATCAGTTTATTATGGACTCTCAGTTGTCGATCGGAAACGTGTTTTCGATACTAGGAAACTTTGTGAACAATTCTCTGTCTTCTCTGAATCCGTCGCTCAATAAACTTGAGTGAAATTTTGATATGTTATTGTCATGCATGTCCACTCCAGCGTCGTAAAATTTCATGATTTTTGGAGTACTATTGACCCCTCATCCGTAGGTTAGACTAGAAAAGGCAGACTCTGTCCCAGATTTGAACCACGAACAATGTCTAAGTTATAACTCCTTATCGATTTGTTATTTTACCGTGAAACCAATTTCTAAATAAACTAGGATCATTAAGGATCATGCATGTAAAATATGGGAATTTATGGTTCTATATCACGAATTATAGAATTTTCGCAAATAGAGCCTTCCTATCGAAAATTCGATGTAGAATCTGACCTAGTCTAACCAGATGCTAACTAGGTACCACCTATGAACCCCGTATTATATATTCACGTTAGATGCGAACAGTGTTACTTAAAGTAGGTTATTGTTGTAGGACCCCGCGTGGAAGAACTTTAACCTCGGAGACGTACTTCGCATCTTTCGAATCGATAAAACGCAAGGTGGGTAATATTTTCTTAAAAATCTATCTTGAGTTATTAAGCTCTATGAACTATGTTTATCCATGAAAATTTTTGTGCATTTACCTGTTTAATGCTTCTACGTGATAGATCGATCGAGGCTCTTATCTGGCCTAACACGCTAGATGAGGGTTATCAAGAAAGTACGTACATGTATGATGTTAGTAGCACAATGACTGATCCCCTTGTGTACCGGATGCTAACATGTTATGAGGGACCCCTCGAGTTTCGACTCGGGGGCCAAGGCCCAATTTATGAGGGACCCCTCGAGTTTCGACTCGAGAGCCAAGGCCCAATTTATGAATGATATGGTAGAAGTAACAGGAAATGTGACACAGATGTGCGCACCTAATATGTTTTGTATGCTTGGAGCAGTTTCCTTTTTAAAACCCTCCAAGTCATACCTCATGCATGGATAAACTGTTTTTAAACGTGTTTCAAACTGCTTTACCTACTGGGTACATTAGTAATCAGCCCCCAAATTATTTTAAAAATGTTTTCAGGTTGAGCAGCAGGGACGACGGAGACGGGCTGAGGATGGGTTGATGATATGATCTTTTGTAATTTCGGAAAAATGGTTTAATCCTGCTTTTGTCACGCTCGAAACTATCCTCTCAAAATTTTTGAAATACTTTTAAAAGATAATTATGCTTTAGTTTTACTTAAGACACAGTACGCTTCCGTATTTATGTTAGATGTTTCAAACCAAACCGATCTTCTGCGAGTGAATTATATCTAATAACAAATTGCTTTTAAAATGAAAGACTTTCCAACATCTCGATTAAGTGTATGAAAATGTATTTTAAATTGTTCTTCCGTAGCGACTCGACCTCTGTGATCCTTCGTGGGGGTCGGGGCGTTACATTATAGCTTACCCTTTTACCACAAGCTACAGGTTTGCACTTGGGGCAGCTTCGAGAATGGATTTTTAGTTGTGTTTCCAAGTGCACAACTTGAACTTTCTTAACTTAGTTGTCTCTTTGAACCATGCTCATGGGATCTCCAATCATCATGGTAGAGTTACCATTAAGAGCGTTCTTTTAGTGTGGATTTTAATCTCATTCCCCTAACTGCATTGTACAATTGATCACGATTAATACCTTTAGTAAACGGATCCGCAATATTATCTTTTGACTTCACATAGTCAATACATATTATTCCACTAGTGATCAATTGTCTAATGGTATTATGTCTTTGACGAATATGTCGTGACTTACCATTATACATACTACTTTGTGCTCTCCCTATTGCAGACATACTGTCACAATGTATTAAGACGGGAGACACGGATTTTTCCCCAACAAGGAATATCCTCTAAGAAGTTCCGTAGTCATTCGGCTTCTTCGTATGTAATCGCTATGATGTCATGCATCATACGCTATGCGTTTTTGCTCATCTTTTTCATCTTCCCCCACAATTGGAGGTATCTCTTTCAAGAATCGAGACAGATTCAAAGTAGTTAAACAAAATAACATTTTAGATTGTCAAACCTAGCGCGTTCTTTTAGTTACTCTTGTGATCCCGGAACACATCCTCGTTGGATCCACTTTTATTGCGATCCCGGAACGTATCCTCGTCGGATCCAATTTCATCTAGGGTCTCGAGCCGTTACTCAGAGTACCCTTTTCAACTTTGGATATCGGGTCTTTCCTCAGATAATCCCTTATAATACGAACTTTGCAACACCGCAAACTATTCGTAAATCGGACCTCGAACCCCGAAGTTATCCGCTGCCGAAGATGGCACTCCGAACTGCCTCGGTGCCACAGGCAGTGAACTGGCTATGTTCAAACAACTCCCGATCACTCAAAACCAACTAACACCTATCGAAACTCATACCTCTGGAAAGCCACTTGTATAGGCTTTCCAACGCATCTCGCAGTTCGATAAACGGACTCTCGATTTAGGAGTTACACCCCGTTAAACTGCCCAAAATCATCACTAAACCCAGATTTTTCTTGCGAAAGAAAAACTGTTCATCTTGCGAACTTGCGTCGCAATTTCCGACCGGAGTAATGAAAAACAATGCCCAAAGTCTATACCATTGCAAACCTTGTACTTTTAGCTTTTCAACACACCTATCGGTTCGTGAAATGGAGATCGGACCAAGGAATTATTCGCCGTCGAAGAAGGCTCGCTGCACTACCTACTGATTTTCAAGCTGCGGAGCAGCTTGTTCCGAGCATTTCCAACACACTATTTGTTTGTCCGAAAACCCCTTGAAACCCATACCTTTGTAAAGCCACGACTACAGGCTTTCCAACGCAACTTGCCTCTCGTTATTTGGAGTTCGGACCAGAATGTTATACCCCTCAGAAAAAGCCTACTCAAAACACCAAACTGGCGAGAAGCGCGAGCAGCGAAGTTTCGACCCGTTTTTCATGACCCAATCGAACTCATAATTCTATAAAAATGACATCCACACAAACCTTGATAAACAAGGATTCCAGAGCATATCTTCTATCGTAAAACAGAGTCCCGACCGCTAAGATACGTCTGCTCGAATGTCGCCCAGAAGCTGTTTGATTAAATGCCACACCCAGAAAATTCTAAGTATTGAAATGAGGCTTAGCTCCACCCATTTTGAGAGATATTTTGTGAACAGACCTCAAATCTGGAAACCCCAAGTCCTATACCGTATCGAACCTTGTCTTTCAAAGGATCTCCAAAACTTTTCCGTTCGCCATTGGGAGATCGTATCAAGAAGTTACGGATCTACGAAAATGCACTACCGAAACGCCATCCTCCCCGGGATGTGCTGAACCCCCAACTTTAAAATAGCCTAGGAGCTTCGTCCCTTCTCGAAACTCACCGATTCTTATACCGATAGAAAGCTGAGTTCGTTGGCTTTCCAAAACTATGCTCGACGCATAAAATGGAGTTCAGACGAAGAAGATACATGCCCGCGAAGTACAGCTGGCAGAACTGCCACAAACTTGCTGACTCAAGTTTGGAGGCCATTTTAATTATCGTAACGACGCCCGATCAGAAAGCTTACTTCTACGAACTTGAAGCCCTCCTGGGGCAGAACCTAAACGTGAATTTTCGTCAAAGACCGACGGTCGGATCCTTTCTGCATGAACAGGGATCCTTTCCGCGTGAATTTGGTTGTTCGTTGCTGTTGTAAAGTTCGGCAGCACGTTACTACTACTTGTCATCATTTCTTCAACACGAATTATCGTCTTGCGATTGTTATCAAAAAATTAGGTGTGAAGAAATGTCGACAAGAATACCAAATGTTAGTATAAATACTATAACAACATAACAAACAACATATGAAAAATTGAATAGCAAAATAACGAAATGCAAACCGAGGCGAGAGTTAGACTCTCTCTCCGCAAGACGATAATGCTCCGCTACTCGGTGCAAGCGGTCTATAGCACTCGTCTCCAAGATACAACGGTTTTTCATTACGAGTAGTTGCACTACTTCTCGTAATTCCGGCGAACTACTTGATATCTCGGGAATAAGGAAATATGAACATATAGATGTATGTAATGAAGTGACATAACATACGAATGGAAGAATTAATTCATAATATAACTCACGGTGGCATCATCTATTTATAGACCACGAAAAGTTTCTTCCCAATGGTTGCCAACTTTTCGTTAACATGCAACAACTCTTGCATGCAAGTGTCATGTCTTTTCATACACCAATCATGCATGTTAACTAACGTTGGTGTCTCTTCATGCATGCTAAGCAATGTTTCATGCAACAATTAACTAATTTAATAATCTAAAATCAAACACATTTTCTAACGGTTGATTCAAACAAGGGGAGAGTTTTCAATTTTAATCCAAAATATAATTATTGTTAGTCATTTTATTATTTAGTCATGAAAATTCTAAAATATAAGTGAATATTGGACATGAGGTCTCCCAATGCTAGATGGCACGTATAACTATTGCGTAAGGTTCTCTGATTCACTACAAAATTTAATAGAACTGAGTAGAAATTTCTAGAATTGTGGAAGATCATAGATTATCAATCTTAGCCGTTAGAATGGATTGATCCTAATTGTTCATTCCAAAAATATGGCTATTAATACCTTGACATATATGAGCATTCAATTTTCTGATTGTATTGTATACTCTTCTCATAGTGTTAGCTTTATTGAGCAGTTTATTCGGGAGATGAGATAAACCAGCATCTTAATATTAGCTTTATTGAGCAGTTTATTCGGGAGATTAGACTGACTAGCATCTTAAAGTTGCTACTAAACTTAAGATTGTTAGTCAAGTCATTTCCTCCGAATGAATTATACAATATAGCTTGCAATTAAGAAAAGAAATGACACAAAATTGCTCTTATTAATAAGTTTTATCTTTATAAAAAATTAGTTTTATTTCATTTATGTAAAAATAAAACTGAACATAATATTTCATAATCACGCTCATTACCTAATTAATACCATACATACGTATTACCATTCCCCAAGTCCCAATTTGATACACATTGTAGAGCATTGTTTAAATATTATTATTATTATTATTATTATTATAAAGACATCTTCATTAATATCCAATCGTTTTCAATATTGACAGTAACAACAATCCAAAAGGCATTAATTAAATAAGAATTTCAAATATACAAATACTATAGGGCAGTATTGTAATTTCTAGTTTGAAATGGTTGGTTGTGTGAACGAACTAGCGGTTAACGTTGAAAAACAGCAGGGTGTGATAAGAAAACGACGAAGTCGGAAAGCAAAATAGCCGCGTTGTACGGCTACAACCTCCTTTCAGCTTCGCCGCCTCCGCCCCGGCCCCCCAAAAAACAAAGCCCTAATCCATCCTCTCTCGACTCAGATAGTCGACGAGGAGATTAGGGCTACTGATTTCTCTCCATATACCCAGGTATCATCTCTATCAATCAAGAGTTTTAATTAATGGTTTCCGTTGCTTAATGTTTCAAGTTGAAGATCTTTTCTGGTTACAACGTATTTTAATTGGCGAGGAACGCGATTCGATCTTCCTCATCTTCTTTTCGTTGCATGCCAGCATTTAATGCTTCAATGATTTTTTGGATTTCCGATAATGTTTTCTCTCCTTAAGAAAACACTCAGAAACATCGATTCAAGATGTGCGGGAGAGTGTTCGTAGAAATTAGAGGGAAAATAGGGTTTGATCCTCTATTTTGTGATTCGTTAATCGTAGAATGAGTTATGTGCAGCTTAACTAGGTTGATGATGCGTTAATCAGTGGGAGATTTATGTTTTACTGCTTTCAGTCCAATTTCACAGTTCTGATTTTGGAGATTTTCTTTTTTGAATTTTTAATTGATTTTTTCAGGTTATTTATGGTAATAAATTTTAAAAGGCAGAATGAACTCTGATATCCGGCATGTTTTTGGGATCAAAGGATTCAATCTACCTGATCCACGGTTCTAGAAGATTGTATTTGACAAGTGAGAATATTTTCGACTAAACATGAACTTCTCCTCTGCAATGTGTCATTTATATCTGGATAATGTATTGAGACGATATTGATTACTTATCCTGTAGAAGAAGAGGTGATAGGTGAACCTCAAATAAGACCATGGCTAGTGTTCAAGACATTGTTGTTGCAGCTTCCATCAATCTTTTATCGGTGTTGGCATTTCTTATGGCTTTTGCATTCTTACGGCTCCAACCTTTCAACGATAGAGTTTACTTTCCGAAATGGTACAAAAAGGGCATACGTGAAAGCCCCAAGAGTACAGGGCCTATGATAAAGAAGTTCATTAACACTGACTTCAGAATGTATTTAAGGTTTTGGACTTGGATGCCTGAGGCATTAAGAATGCCTGAGCCTGAGCTGATTGAACATGCAGGACTTGATGCTGCTGTTTATGTAAGGATTTATATTCTCGGGTAAGTTCATAAGTGTTTGTTCTTATGCCATAGGTAATGTGATCTCAATTTTAAGATGCAAAAAGTTTAAGAATACTTCTTGCATATCATATATCAAACATCAGTATGACAGAAAATTTAAAATGCAGATTAAAAATATTTGTCCCTATTACTCTCCTTGCATTTGCTGTACTGGTGCCTGTCAACTGGAATGGGAATTCGCTGGTTAACATTAAAGATTTAACGTACAGCAACATTGACAAGCTTTCTATATCCAATGTCCCTCCGGGATCTTTGAGGTCAGAACTTGTTCCTTTTATATATCCAAAATGGCAAGATTTATGTGGGAATTGTGGTTTGATATGCAGAGTTATCTCAAAACTATGACTCTTATGATCTGAAGTTAAAGCTGAAGCTACTTTCTTGATTTCTTTGTAACTCAGTGATTCAGTGAAGCAGTAAACCCTTATACTTCACTATTCTACATTGATATTGAAACACATTGCTCTACTTCATCACTGAGAGTGAAAGTCTGATGCAGCATGTTTGACACTAGTGAGAGCTTTAGTGGCGTTTTTTTAAGACGTGCAGAAGTTATAGATTTTCAGGATACTTCCTCTCTTGAAAAGCCTTTAATCTATTAAGGTTTATGGGCTAAGGAACACTGTTGATGAAATGCGGTTTCTAAGATGATGCAAAGCATTACTTTGTTTCTTGTTGATGCTATTCTATCTTGTATGATATATGTTCCGTAACGCAGATTCTCTCTTATTTCCACTCAGGTTCATAGCACACATTGGAATGGCATACGTATTCACATTCTGGACTTGCTATTCCCTTTACAAAGAATACAAGATCGTAATGACCAAGAGGTTGCAATTCCTAGCTACTGAAAATCGTCATCCAGATCAATTCACTGTATGTATAAACATTTGCATGTCCATTCCATGGCCTTCCACTTGCTTATATATTTTACCAGAATAGACCAACCAACATTTCAGATTGATCCTAAACTTGTTTTTTGAGTCTGGACTCCTTTTAGAACTCTGTTGCTTTAAGCTCTGCGGGTGACTAGTTGTGTTTTATTTTCAGGTCCTTGTGAGAAATGTTCCTCTAGATCCTGACGAGTCAATTAGTCGGCATGTGGAACATTTCTTTCTTGTAAATCATACTGATACATATCTCATGCATCAGGTAAGCATTCAATTTTCTGGTATATTTGTCAAATAGTAACACCATATATCCATTTTTGCTCTCAAGACTTTGGATAAAAACATTGATTGATGCTAAAAAATGAACTTAATAAGGGAGAGAAATCTGAACGTAGTGATCAACATAAAGGAACTCATAATAATCTCAATGTGGCTAGCAGATTTTAATTTAACCTTCTATGTTTCAATCCAATTCCAGATTTGTAACTCTATATAGTGTGTCGATAACTGGTTTAGGTCGTGTATAACGCAAACAATCTAGCCATGTTGGTCGAAACGAAGAAGAGCTTGCGCAATTGGCAAACTTATTATCAAACACGGTATGAGAGAAACCCAAAAGTTAAGCCAACAACAAAGGTAACTAACTCCCTTCCACCTTGCTTTCTGATTATATATAATTTCCAATTTCTTCCTTGAAAACAATCACCTCATATCTTCTTGAGTTTACAGACTGGTTTCTGGGGGCTTGTGGGTGAAAACGTGGATGCAATTGATTACTACACCGCAGAAATTGACAAGATAAATGAACAAGTAAAGACCACTACACAATGCCATGCTTGGTCATTATTATTACTTTTAGTAAACTTTTCTTTGTTTTTTGTGTTTATTTCTCTCTTTGAATACAGGAAGCTGAAGAAAGAGAGAAGGTGATGAGCAGCCAGAGTGCTGTACTTCCAGCAGCATTTGTTTCGTTTAAAAGTAGATGGGGAGCTGCAGTTTGTGCTCAAACACAACAATCAAGCAACCCAACTATTTGGCTGACCGAATGGGCACCTGAACCGCGCGATGTCTATTGGAAGAATCTTGCAATCCCAGATGTTGAGCTTGCTGTGAAAAGGCTACTAATGGCTGTTGCTATGTTTTTCCTCACCTTCTTCTCCATGATCCCTATAGCTTTCGTCCAATCCATGGCAAGCATCGAGGGCATCGAAAAGGTCCTTCCGTTTCTCAAATCCCTTATCGAAAAGGAAAATGTGAAGTCCATTGTTCAAGGCTTTCTTCCTGGGATTGTTCTGAAGATATTCTTGCTTCTTCTTCCAACAATTCTTATGACCATGTCCAAAATAGAAGGCCTCACCTCCTTCTCATCTTTGGATAGAAAATCAGCTTCGAAATATCACTTATTTATCATTGTAAACGTCTTCTTCGGAAGCATCGTCACCGGAGCAGCGTTCGAGCAGCTCCAGACATTCCTCAACCAGTCCCCTTCAGAGTATGCCATTTTCCCTTCTTCTCCCCAAGCCCTAATGCAATATGGTTTAATTTCTTTAACTGCCTTGCAGAATCCCAAGAATAGTGGGGGTTGCCATCCCACTGAAGGCTACTTTCTTCATTACTTACATCATGGTTGATGGCTGGGCTAGCGTGGCAGCAGAGGTCCTTCGATTGGTGCCTCTAATCCTATTCCACCTCAAGAACACATTCATCGTCAAGACGGAAAAGGATAGAGAAGAAGCAATGGATGCCGGTGGCATCGCTTTCCCCATAACAGAACCAAGAATACAACTCTACTTCATGTTGGGACTCGTATACGCGACAGTCACGCCTTTCATCCTACCTTTCATCATCGTCTTCTTTGCCTTCTCGTACTTAGTTTTCCGCCATCAGATCATCAATGTGTACGATCACAAGTACGAGAGTGCGGCTGCATTCTGGCCGGACATACACCGCCGTGTAATTACCGCCCTCATAATTTCGCAACTGCTGCTGATGGGTCTGTTGAGCACAAAGAGTGTTGCCAAATCGACTCCGGCATTACTCGTGCTTTCTATTCTTACCATCTGGTTTCATCGCTTCTGCATGGGCCGTTTCGAGCCAGCATTCGTTAGGTTCTCACTGCAGGTAAATGGGACACCATTCTCCTCTACACTCTGTTCCATATTTGAATTAGACATGCCCATTTTCAAACCGAATCCGGCTCAAATCGGGTTTTAAACCAGAACCGGAACCGTCTTGAACCGTAAACCGTCGGTTTGCGGTTCGGTTTACTCTTTTTCAAATCATGAAACTGTCGGTTTCAAACCGTTGGTTCCAAACCGGATGAAACCGACGATTTCACCTATTACAATTGTCAAAGATCAGATATCTAATGAATTAGATAAATGAGTTTTAAATTAAAAACATTATTAAAGATCTAAATCTTCTAATTTTTACTTATATTTAAAATAAACTATTCATTTAAAATACAAAAATTCTACCAATTTTGATATTTTAAAGTATTATACAAAAGGATAAAACATTATTCTGTATTTAGTATAATTGTAAATGAATACTATCGTTTTAAAATAGTATACAAAACGATAAAATATTATTTTGTATTTAGTATAATTGCAAATTGATACTATTGTTCCAAAAAATATATATATAAGATAAAAGTTGTTCAAATTTTATCACTGAAAAATATAGAATATCAAATATTGCTAAACGACAAAGAATCGAAAACAATGATATAAAATATATTTCTAAAACGATGATGATAATAAAGAATCAACAATGAGATTGTATTAATATATTTAATTGTTCAATTTTTTCATGAGATTGTACAATTTTATTTACAATTTATTACTGATTTGATTCGAAACCGAAAAAGTTATTTTTTTAAAAAAAATATTTAAAAAATTAATTCAGTAATTAAAAAAAATAAAATTTATGAAAATCGTGAAATCGGTAAACTGGAATTAGAACCGGCGGTTTCAAACTGAAAGCGTCGACCGTCTACATGCGGTTCAGTATCGGTTTCAGATTTTGGCAAAATGTAACCGGAACTGGAAATGGGCATGTTTACTTTGAATTCTGCTTGAATAACGACAACGCGTTTTCCTTTTGGTGACAAAACAGGATGCTGTGATCAAGGATACATTAGAGAAGGCGAGGGAGCCAAACTTGGACTTGAAAGCGTACCTGCAGGAAGCTTATACACACCCTGTGTTCAAATCCATTGAGGCCGAACCAGCGCCGTTTGGGAACGACGAAGAGAATCCACTTGTTTCAACCAAGAGAACTACTCCTGAAGTTGTATACAATTGAGACAAAAGAAAATGCAAGCATGCTTACTTGCCCCATGTACCTCATTCATAATGTCAATATTTATGTACAATTACTGAGCTTGTGCATTTAGAGATTCATCTAAAAATCAAGAATTGCAACCAGAAAAATCACATTACCAGAAAGACAGTTCACGGTTAAAGTACAAAAAAACTTACAAAAACTTAATAATCTCAACTACAGTATTTAGTGGTTACTCCATTAAGGTAGCTTAATATAAACGTCTACCAAAGAGCAAATACCCGAATTTTCAAAGAAAATCTTCAAATATATTGATGAAGAATCCACTGCTTTGAGCTTGTACCATAGTAACGCCGGGGAGAGAGAGCTAGCCGCCACGTGCTTCTCTTCTAGTGGCATCATGAAGAAGCTCCACATCAACTCCCTCAGGAGGCAATTGGACATATCTGACCACAGATCCTCTGATGAAGCAGTTGCGCACTGAAAGCTGCCAAAGTGTAGTACAATTGTATGTTATTAGGAAAAATACAGAATAGATGTATAAAACAAGTGCAAGTAATCAAATCAATCAGGGTTAATAAAATAGTGTCATGTTTATTTGAGAGGTCTTGACATATTAAAACTGCATTTGTATTATGAGCAATATCTAGATGCAAGTAAGATTACATCGAATGAATGAAACTCCAGAGATGTTAATTCTGACATTTAATGATGTAATTGACGATGTTTATGCAGAGATAACATCAACAGTTTACACATGCAATAAAATATACATAGTTCATGCTCACATAATAGGCATACACCCAAGGTAATTGTCACATAAAACTTGTTCGAACACAAGCAGAGATACGAAATTGATCCTGCTTTCGGAACTGATATTTGAAGTAGTTACTACATAAAATAAAATGATGAATTTTCTACATGCACATCAGGGGTTAGAAATTTAAGGAAAGTGTCTGATGTCAAATGATTCATATTCAAGTATTCAGCCAAGGAACCAGTTGACAATTCAAAGGAAGTTTGTAGATAAGAAACTGCAATCTCCAATCTCCATTAAAACTTCTGTAGTTTGAAGACAGAGTCATACAAGTAGTCAGTCAACTACATCTTAAGACTCGAGTAATGGAAACACAATGCCGGAAACCATTAGTCCAAATCGGACTGACTTCGGTTCGTAAACAAATTAAATCAACCTCAGCTTTCCCATTCAGTAACATGATGCCTAAACTTGAAGTATTCAAACCCAAGTTATCTACCATGAATACATAAGTCATGACTTAAGCCCCAAATCATAATAATCTTATTGAGATAAATTGTTTCTACAATTAGAAAGGTTCCCTAAAACCCTAAATAAACCCACACACACGAGAAAATCCAGAAATCATATAATTAAAACACCAAAAGCACAGGAAGTAAAATATGTGACCTAAATCGTAGAACGCGAAGAGAGGGGAAACAGTACCATATGGGGATACTTGTCCTGATCAACAACCCTAGTATTCTCCAGCTTAATGTTGAGATACTGATCCACTGAATGAAGAGTTCCTCTAATCGCTAAATCGTTCTTCAGTTCCACGGTTACTTCTCGCCCCACCAAATCCTTGAAATACGAGAAGAACAACTGCAAATTGGAGGGAAAGAAAAATAGAAACGAGATTAATGCAAAATCAGAAAGCGAATCAGCAGAAGAAGAAATCAACCATTTTCCTGCGCCGCAAATAGTTCCTCAAGTTCCTGCGGCGAGAGATCCAAAAGCTGGAGCGCGCTGGATGAGTTATGGGGCTGAAGTGCGGTTGCTTTGTAAAATAAGGCTTCGTATTTTGCAGATAGAACCCTAATGTTTTCTCTGAGCACATAAAAGTCCTTTACGAATTACTTTTCTCAATTTCACCCCTTTAGGTTAAGGTTTAAAGATGGCTAAAGTCTTATTGTGCTACGGTACAATCAAATCTTCTTTCTTTTAGAATTATAGGGTTATTAATATGCAAATACCACCACCTCTTTCCCATGGGAATCACTTTTAGTATAGTAAACTATGATGGCTCACCCCTTTAATAACTTAACTTTACTTATTTATATATATTTTTCATTTTTCAACAAACTCTAAATTCAATTTCTCCTGCAATTTTTTATTTTTCAACCCAAGATTTTTGTAGGCAACAAATTCGTTGTTCAATTTTATTTTTCTTTCTAATTATCAAATTTATGACGTTATTCCTTTTTTCAATATATTTTTAATTATCCAAGTACTAATAACAACAAATTAAATTAATTAATCATTCAAAAAAAAAGTTGGGACTTTGCCTCCAAGCCGTGCCTTTCGCTCATGTCGCAGGCCCCTTTCCGCCCACCGCTCGACTTCAGATTCGGAGATCGACTCCATGGACTCGTAGCCGGAGAAGTCTGATGAGTTTTAGTCATCCGAATCTATACAAATAGTAGCTTCTCTGATATGCCAATGGTGGAAAGTGGGCCTAAGGAGTTACCCGGCCCAAAGGCTGAGAACGAACCCAACCCAAGCAAGGCCCAAGGAGGAAGGAAACAACCCATAAGGGGATGCTTAGTTAAGGCATTAGGCCCAAATAGTTAGGGTTAAAGGTTTTGTATATATAATCAAGATGTGTACATTCGATGCTTGGGTTGGGTTCATTCTCAGCCTTTGGGCCGGGTAACTCCTTAGGCCCACTTTCCACCATTGGCGTATCATTCTCGGTAGCCGCATTTAAGCCCTTTGCTTAGATTATAGCTTTCCTCCATCTCCTCCCTTTGACTAGTGGTATCTGAAGTGGCACAGTGGGATCAAGGAGAAGGGAAGGTGGCCGGAAACTCAGTTTCTTATCATCGCAGTGGCGGTGAACTAGAAGCGAGATTAAGGAGTGTTTGCTTACATAATTTTCAATGGGACGGAGAGAGAGTAAGGAGTGTTGTTTTAGTTATTCAGTTGCCTATTGGAAACAAGACGTTTTTAATGGGACAGGAAATTAAGACGTGCCCTAAATCCTAAACTCGAAAGGGATTTTCATTTTCTACATAATTTTCAAAATGCAAATGTCCTAGCGTATACCAAAATAAATATGTTCAAAGTTCATGTGTTTACATGCTAATAACAATGTAGAATATTATAGCTTGATTTATTTATTTATTTATATTTTTATTTTTTAAAATTAGCTGTTATTTACACTATTATAAAATACCCAAGTTTATTTGCACTTCGTATAGCAATTAAAATGAATTTTTTGCTTTTTTATCGGCATTGATCATCCATAAATTTTCAAAAATTATGTATCATTTTAATTTAAAGTCACAATTCCTCATTTTTATTTTTAGTTTAATTGTATAGTTCATTCCTCAAAACACCTTGTTATTTTGCCTTACGCATATCAAATGGGCTCAATAAGTAAAACAAACATCTATAAAAGAAAACACACTTTAAAAATAAAAAAACACTTGATGTGATTCAAGATAACACTCAGAGCCACCAAAAGGGGCCAAAATCAATTACAGAATAAGTCTGTACTTAGTTTAGTGAGGGGAAACACAGACACAGATTACAATTAATAGCAGAGTGCACATCTCTACAGAGATCCATCTTCAGATTACAAGAGTAACGAAGGGAAGCAGATATAGGAAAGATCATTTATACTGGTATCGAACAAGCCTGAAATATATTTCTAATAAACTCTAAAGAAGGATCTAATGCATCGTCTTACCCAGCTATGGGAGATTACTAGGCGATGGAGGCTTCTTTTACAGTCGTTGCTTCACACGTCTACCATTCACATCACATCCGTCTAGAATACCATCGATCCCTAGCTTGCCAACAGCAGTAGAGTGTTCATTGATCCTAGCCACATACTCCAGTAACTCAGTAAGCACATGCGGACAGCTTTCTTTAAGGTATTCAAAACCATCTGTCTGCATGACGGCTGCACAAAGATCAACTTATCAATGAGTTCATATTCGGTTTATAGTCCTTTTTAACTTGTTATACGGTAAAAGAAGACAGGATATAAAACAATCATCAAACATAGAACAGACAATACTCATAAAACCTCAATAATCCACTTGATTATTTGAGGACCGTAACTAGATGGTAAAGTTCTCAGTATCGACACAAATATATTCAAGACCAACACTCCAAAACAAAAAATTAGAGCCCAACATAAATAAAGTACTAAATATTTGAAGATTTACCTTTAAGATTTTCAGGAAGTGCTACAAATTTGAGACAAACAGATTTTAGCTGGAAACAATGGTGTTGTTCTGCCAGTGCTAAGGTTGTTGCAACAGTATTAATAGCAACATCCTCACACAGGTTAGCCTCACACAGCAATCTGAGCCTTTCTAGACCATACCGATCAGCAGCAGCAAGCAGATGCTGAGACATCAAAGTTGAGGCCCCTTTCGAGTTCAGTCCAGTAAGCTCTTCAAAGTCGATAAGTGCATCCCAATACATCCAATGAAGCAGAGCCTGCAAGGTTATATATGGTATTCTCATGGTTTAAATCCTTAAATAAAATCACTAGATACGAGACCAAATAAGATTTTTCTTTAAAATGATTGTCAAACACTTATCAAGGGTTACTAAGCTCAGCAAGACACCCTCCACATTGAGAGGTAAGAAAAAGCTTCATGAAAGAAAAGGGTTTATTGTTTACAAAGAGAACTCAGAAGCAATATATTTAGGCAGCATAGATAAAAGATAAAACATTAGTATTTCGAGGGATGACTAATTATTAATATGCATGTACAAAAGAGTATCTAGTATTATCCAACAAAAAGGATTGGAAGTAGACCTTAAATACAGGTGCCTCCATGTCTTCGATCTTTATGTACTCTGTATTTTGATCCTTCATTGGACCATATAATTGAGCTCTAAAGACAGGTGATCGAGCAGCAAGAACCAACTTGTGAGCAGAAAAAATTTCTTCATCAACTTCAAACTTTACATCCGTCTCTTTTCCATTTTCTAGCAGCAGCCCAAAATGCTGGCCAATATTTGACGGAGGCACTGGAATTGAGTAGATTTTAGGTCCCTCTGTACGCGACTTTACAACACCAACGCAGCAATGCACCTGAAGGCAGTCATCCTTTAGGTAGTCAGATGCTTCCAGAGCTGCTATTTTGTAAAAACGTTTGTAACCCCTGCATCCAAATAGACATTTGGTTATTGTTCCCAACTTTTTTGACAAGACATTCCTTTGTCAGTTTGCTTTTATTTGAATATGTCCTATAAGGAATTAAAGAAAAGGTCTGTATTTCTTTGATACCTTTAGACTCTTGACTCTTCCTTTAATTAGCAGGATCAAGACAGTATCAATTCATTCAACAAATTAGATGGACAAAAAGCAAAAAGAAACCCGTGATGCTTCCACTATGACATGATCAGATGCAACAGTAACACTATCAATGATATTTAACTCTTCATGGTTATGATTAGAAGTAATTGTACTTGTCACCGAATGTTATTTAGGTTAAGATTGATAGATTTTCAATAACTAGTGCCATAAGACCATGATAGTACTAATTCTATCATTTTAAGTTATCTAAGATTTGCATAGCAAAACGCAGTATTCTTCAACTTTGATAATAAAGCACCTATGAGGTAAATTGCAATGACTACCATATCATATCATCCTATCAAGAGGACAAAAATGATGAAGGCAACACCCCAAGACAAATATGATCGAATACTAATAAGCACGAAAAAGCTATAATATACACTGCACGCAAAAGAAAACAGTATAAATATTCAATTACAATTGACAAACAAGTAAAGTTGAAAATGAAGAGAACCTACCACATGCTGCCTCTGTATTTAAGAGTATACGGGCCAGTCTCCAACGCCCTACCGAAATGGCTATGAACTTTGTGCCTCTCCCTTCCACTTTGATCTAAAAGAGTCAACTCGAAGAGTGCCCTGACATCGGTACCCTCACTAGCTAACGCGACGAAGAGCGAAACATGAGTAGCATTATCCTCCGCACTCTTTCCATCAGGATAAAAATAAATCGCCCACGAATACCCACCAACCGTAAACGTATCCGACGCTATGTATTTTCCAATCCCAATTCCCTTAGATAACGAATACCCCGTGATCTTAAAATCGTGGGTGCCATTGACCGTCTCCGTCGTAGACGTCGAGGTTGTGTTCGCCGACGACGGCTCCGTTGCCTCCTTGTAAACCCTGCCCATTATTCCCACCTAAAACGATTCTGATCGGATTTCTGCAACAATTGATGGCAGAGATATGACCGACCTCCGATTTTTATGGGCTGGATGAAAAAGGATAAACACAATCCGAGGGGAATGAGGTCAGATCTAGGTAAAATTGACCGAAATCAGACTGGAAGTGGACTACGGGAAATGGAAGATAGGGTTTTCAAGGGGCGATTACGAGGATATCTTGGGTGTTCTCTATCACGATCGGAATTGACAAGATAAATTCCTCGCTTTCTAGGTTTCCGACGAAGCCCGACGACGAGGTCGGAGCTATTCTAGAGAGGGAAAGAGAATAACGTTTTTATATATAAATATACAAACAAAAAAAAGAGAGAGAAAGGAAAATTCAACGGGCAGAAATGACCACATCTATATATAGATGTGGACCGTGGCAGCTAATTATTACTCTGATTCACCGTTAGCCAATTTTATTACAACATCAAATGCATTATTATCGTCAATTTAATTTATATAATAGTACTATTATTTAGAGAGAGATGTCTGCTATAATTAGATTGAATCAAATCGGAACTCGTTAATCAATGAATTAAAACATATTTTAGTTTATTTATTATTATTATTTTTTATTTTTTTGCGCAACTCTTTTGTTGGATGTTGTTTATCAAGCTATGTAACCGTTAAAATACTCGATTTTATTAATCTTACATATATAACTTCAAATTATTACTAAAATATACACACATTAAAAGTACAGAATTAAAATCATTATTTAACAAGAGTAGTTATCTATACTTACTATTCAAAAATATCGACAATGTAGTTTATATTCATATGCGTAAATGATTAATATACGTATTTCGTATCGTTTTATATAACTTTATTTTCTTACCAATCCATACCCCTTTTCCAGAATAGTCGATAAAGGGTACATAAGGAATTAAAGGGTAAAATTTTAACGGGCTAAATTGTTATTAAAAAATTAGGTGTTAAGAAATAACGACAATAAAATCAAATGTTAGTATAAATACTATAACAACATAACAAACAACATATGAAAAATTGAATAGCGAAAATAACGAAATGCAAACCGAGGCAAGAGTTAGACTCTCTCTCCGCAAGACGATAATGCTCCGCTACTCGGTGCAAGCGGTCTATAGCACTCGTCTCCAAGATACAACGGTTTTTCATTACGAGTAGTTGCACTACTTCTCGTAATTCCGGCGAACTATTTGATATCTTGGGACTAAGGAAATATGAACATATAGATGTATGTAATGAAGTGACATAACATACGAATGGAAGAATTAATTCATAATATAACTCACGGTGGCATCATCTATTTATAGACCACGAAAAGTTTCTTCCCAATGGTTGCTAACTTTTCGTTAACATGCAACACCTCTTGCATGCAAGTGTCATGTCTTTTCATACACCAATCATGCATGTTAACTAACGTTGGTGTCTCTTCATGCATGCTATGCAATGTTTCATGCAACAATTAACTAATTTAATAATCTAAAATCCAACAATCCCCCACATTAGATTATTAAATGCAAATGCAAAATGTTATGCAAACCAAAGTCCCAAGTGACCTATTATTGCATCGGGATAGGTAGTTTTTGCTTTGAACCTTCCTTAGTATAATGTTATCGGATTTACTCGTTGCTCGGTGAACGCGATGTCTTGAACCGGTCGACTTTTTGTGTAAACCAAGACAATAACATATACACAATAATAGATACAATATCGTTCGTTCTCACGTTGTGTCCATTTTGGCCTTGGACCATATCTTGGATTCATAAGTGTTTTTCTTATTTGAAGCGGCCACACTTCTCACTTATATAGGTGATCTCCTATAAAGAGTATCCTGTCATACTCCACCAATAAGGCTATAGGAATCATTAAAAGCTTATAGCTTACCCTTTTACCACAAGCTACAGGTTTGCACTTGGGGCAGCTTCGAGAATGGATTTTTAGTTGTGTTTCCAAGTGCACAACTTGAACTTTCTTAACTTAGTTGTCTCTTTGAACCATGCTCATGGGATCTCCAATCATCATGGTAGAGTTACCATTAAGAGCGTTCTTTTAGTGTGGATTTTAATCTCATTCCCCTAAGCGCATTGTACAATTGATCACGATTAATACCTTTAGTAAACGGATCCGCAATATTGTCTTTTGACTTCACATAGTCAATACATATTATTCCACTAGTGATCAATTGTCTAATGGTATTATGTCTTTGACGAATATGTCGTGACTTACCATTATACATACTACTTTGTGCTCTCCCTATTGCGGACATCTTGTCACAATGTATTAAGACGGGAGACACGGATTTTTCCCAACAAGGAATATCCTCTAAGAAGTTCCGTAGTCATTCGGCTTCTTCGTATGTAATCGTTATGATGTCATGCATCATACGCTATGCGTTTTTGCTCATCTTTTTCATCTTCCCCCACAATTGGAGGTGTCTCTTTCAAGAATCGAGACAGATTCAAAGTAGTTAAATAAAATAACATTTTAGATAGTCAATCCTAGCGCGTTCTTTTAGATACTCTTGCGATCCCGGAACACATCCTCGTTGGATCCACTTTTATTGCGATCCGGAACGTATCCTCGTCGGATCCAATTTCATCTAGGGTCTCGAGCCGTTACTCGAGTACCCTTTTCAACTTTGGATATCGGGTCTTTCCTCGAGATAATCCCTTATAATACGAACTTTGCAACGCCGCAAACTGTTCGTAAATCGGACCTCGAACCCCGAAGTTATCCGTTGCCGAAGATGGCACTCCGAAGCGCTCGGTGCCACGGGCGGTGAACCGGCTATGTTCAAACAACTCCCGATCACTCAAAACCAACTAACACCTATCGAAACTCATACCTACGGAAAGCCACTTGTATAGGCTTTCCAACGCATCTCGAGTTCGATAAACGGACTCTCGATTTAGGAGTTACACCCCGTTAAAGCGCCCCAAAATCATCACTAAACCCAGATTTTTCTTGCGAAAGAAAAACTGTTCATCTTGCGAACTTGCGTCGCAATTTCCGACCGGAGTAATGAAAAACAATGCCCAAAGTCTATACCATTGCAAACCTTGTACTTTTAGCTTTTCAACACACCTATCGGTTCGTGAAACGGAGATCGGACCAAGGAATTATTCGCCGTCGAAGAAGGCTCGCTGCACTACCTACTGATTTTCAAGCTGCGGAGCAGCTTGTTCCGAGCATTTCCAACACACTATTTGTTTATCCGAAAACCCCTTGAAACCCATACCTTTGTAAAGCCACGACTACAGGCTTTCCAACGCAACTTGCCTCTCGTTATTTGGAGTTCGGACCGAGAATGTTATACCCCCCGGAAAAAGCCTACTCAAAACACCAAGCGGCGAGAAGCGCGAGCGAATGAAGTTTCGACCCGATTTTCATGACCCAATCGAACTCATAATTCTAGAAAACTGACATCCACACAAACCTTGATAAACAAGGATTCCAGAGCATATCTTTGATCGTAAAACGAGTCCCGACCGCTGAGATACGTGCTGCTCGAATGTCGCCCGAAGTCGTTTGATTAAATGCCACACCCGAGAAAATTCTAAGTATTGAAATGAGGCTTAGCTCCACCCATTTTGAGAGATATTTTGTGAACAGACCTCAAATCTGGAAACCCCAAGTCCTATACCGTATCGAACCTTGTCATTCAAAGGATCTCCAGAACTTTTCCGTTCGCCATTGGGAGATCGTATCAAGAAGTTACGGATCTACGAAAAGGCACTACCGAAACGCCATCCTCCCTGGGATGTGCCGAACCCCCAACTTTAGAATACTCTAGGAGCTTCGTCCTTTCTTGAAACTCACTGATTCTTATACCGATAGAAAGCTGAGTTTGTTGGCTTTCCAAAACTATGCTCGACAAATAAAATGGAGTTCGGGACGAAGAAGATACAAGCCCGCGAAGTACAGTGGCGAAACTGCCACAAAATCGGCCGACTCAAGTTTGGAGGCCATTTTAATTATCGTAACGACGCCCGATCAGAAAGCTTACTTCTACGAACTTGAAGCCCTCCTAGGGCAGAACCTAAACGTGAATTTTCGTCAAAGACCGACGGTCGGATCCTTTCCGCATGAACAGGGATCCTTTCCGCGTGAATTTGGTTGTTCGTTGCTGTTGTAAAGTTCGGCAGCACGTTACTACTACTTGTCATCATTTCTTCAACACGAATTATCGTCTTGCGATTGTTATTAAAAAATTAGGTGTTAAGAAATAACGACAATAAAATCAAATGTTAGTATAAATACTATAACAACATAACAAACAACATATGAAAAATTGAATAGCGAAAATAACGAAATGCAAACCGAGGCAAGAGTTAGACTCTCTCTCCGCAAGACGATAATGCTCCGCTACTTGGTGCAAGCGGTCTATAGCACTCGTCTCCAAGATACAACGGTTTTTCATTACGAGTAGTTGCACTACTTCTCGTAATTCCGGCGAACTACTTGATATCTCGGGACTAAGGAAATATGAACATATAGATGTATGTAATGAAGTGACATAACATACGAATGGAAGAATTAATTCATAATATAACTCACGGTGGCATCATCTATTTATAGACCACGAAAAGTTTCTTCCCAATGGTTGCCAACTTTTCGTTAACATGCAACACCTCTTGCATGCAAGTGTCATGTCTTTTCATACACCAATCATGCATGTTAACTAACGTTGGTGTCTCTTCATGCATGCTATGCAATGTTTCATGCAACAATTAACTAATTTAATAATCTAAAATCCAACATAAATAACCCAATCTTGACTTATCCATATTATTTCATCATCAATCAAATACGAAAATAAAAAACTGTGGGGTAGGGAAGCGAATCGCAGTCCGTGGAGCGTTATGAACCACATATAGTTAGTTATTCTGGAGGACTAGTAATCTCATGTGTAAAATTGGGACAAGTAGGTTCAATTCTCACCAAGACCGCTAGGTGTTGCCTGTCACCCCTTAACATTAAGGGTGGTTGAGCCCTCCTGTGTGGTTTGCAGGCTACTGCACAAGGAGCGTGGTTTACTCAGTGCGCACCGAAGGTAGCGGCTGCGGGTTCCATGAATCAAAAAAAAAAAAAAAATGGGACAAGTAAAGTTGATTTTGGAGGAACGCCCTTTCTCTTTATTATAAACAACCAAGAGATTTGTAATCGTTATTCCACCTTAGTGACGGACGGTGGAGGTAGTTGTGAATTTCGAATTGTATGTGTAGTTTTAACTTTATTATTTGCTGATCTGTCTATAATACAATGTACGTAATTGAGTAAGTTTTCAATTTAGTAAAATGCATATCAATATTGTTTGTATAATTTGGAAGCTATTATAGTGAAGTTTATCTAGTATGTATTTCAAATAGGGGCATTTTCTTCATCATAAGATAGTAATAACAAGAGTCCGGCGGTGAAATGTCCATTTGGAAAAAGACAAACACATTTATACTCAATTCTTATATTTAACTACACTATATACCCAAAAAGACGAAAATACCCATACTATGGAATGGTCCGATCACGGTGAACAAAGGGCCCGATCACGGTCGATCGATCGGGCCATGCCGATCACAAAAAAAAATTGTGCTGATGTTTGTGATCGGTCAGGGCCGATCACAAAATTTGGCCCATAGGCACATAAACATTTTTTAGTAATATTATACTAATTTATGCCGATGCATGGTCGGTCGGTGCTGATCATAGTGCTTCGATATTTTTTGTGCCGATCACAATTTTTTTGTACGATCCGACTGATCGGTCATATCTGACCGGTCGGACACATCCGACATGGTCCGATCACGGTCCAATCATGGCCTGATACTTTTAGGTGAGAGAAGTGAAAAAGTGGAGGTATTTTAATAAATTTGGGTATATAGTGGATAGTTTTTATAAAATTGGGTAATTTTGTATTTAATATAGTGTAGATGTGTATATTAGTATAATACTACTAATAACAACTATTACGATGACCTAGTAATTGAGATAATTATATATTTATAGTCAAAGGTCACGGTCAAACATTGTCAGATGTGAAGTTAATGATTTATATATATTTTTTAGTGGAAATGTGCTCTGTTAGCCAAAATGAAAAAAAAAGAACATATGTAGCCATCCTAAAAATAAAAACACAAATCTAGCCATTTTGTCTTCTTGTGGGTGCTGGCCGATGGAGGGCCGATGAGGGCCGATTAACATTCTGAGGGCCGATTGCGGCCGATTATATATAGAGAAAGGGCCGATCGTGATCGGCCGACCTACTCGGCCCGATCGGCCGAAAACAAGAAAAATGTCTATAATTGAAGGGCCGATTTTGATCGGCCCCTATTAGCCGTGACATCGGCCCTCGAAAAATAATAAACTTAATTTACAAACATTTATTTTTAATAATTAAGTAAAAAAAATAAATATATGGCCGATCTATCGGCCCCTTACTTATTCGGCCGAGATATCGGCCCCGACGCTAAGTAGCCGTTATGTAACGGCCGAAATTTACTCGAGGGCCGAAACCGTTTGTTTTAATTGAGGGCCGATACTCATCGGCCCCCATCGGCCCCGAGTTTCAATAATGGAGGGCCGATAGATTAAAAAGCGTAGACAAACGGTTTTTACAATTTCTCACCACTTCCTCCCTCTCGCCGCCGCTGGTTGCCGCCGCTCGGTCCGCCGCCGAAATCGACGCCAACGCCGTCGTCGCCGCCGTCGAACGATACATCCGCCGCTCTCAATGTCTTCCGGCGAAATTGAGGTAAGTAATTTATTGCATGATTTTGTTTGTTTTTCATTCATAGACGAAATTTAGGTTGAAATATGGTTGGGTTGACATTGTAATGTCCATGTATTGATGAAATTGTGGAGAATTTGGAGAGAATTGTAGTGTTTAATTTGTGCAAAATTCTTGAATCGGGGGCCGATTGGAGGGCCGATTTCGGGGCCGATGAAGAATAACTCCATCGGCCACGACTATGGCGGCTGAATTCCGCCCTGTCGGCCGATGAGAATTCGGCCCCGGCCCGGGTTTCGTGGCATATGCTTCGGCCCCCGGGCCGATCGGCCATTCGGCCCCGATCTATAATTGAACGGCCCCGATCGGCCATTCGGCCCCGATCGGCCGATTCGGCCATTCGATTCTATTCGGCCTCGAGGAATCGGCCACGGCCGCACTTGGAGCCTTACGCTTCGGCCCCCGTCGGCCGAATGAAATTCGGCCCTTAATGGCCGAACGCAATTGTGCCTCGATGCATCGGCCCGGCGGCCTTCGAGGCTTAGGCTTCGGCCCGGTGGACGAATAAAATTCAGCCCCGAATGGCTGAATAAAAGTAAAATCGGCCCCTACTTCGGCCCGAAGGTATACCTTCGGCCACTAAAACATTAAGGCCGAATAAAAGTAAAATCGGCCCTGTCATCGGCCCTTAATTATTCTGTTTCGGTAATTCATTTGTTTTTCGATAAATCTTGCAGCCCGCTTATATCCGACTATCGGTTAGACAAAAGAACCCAAAAGTCACGACATATTGGAGAGATGGTCTACCCGAACTAATAAAAAACAGTCTTTCTAGACGGGGGGTACTGACCTAGTTTGTCGATTTATAGACGGACAGTTTGGACATTTGCTCTGTTGGAGGAAGGGCAAGAGTTCGATCATAGCTTTGCATCAGTTGATGTGCTATGAGGTGCAGGCACCGCCCGGGGAGGCCCGTTTTCACATATCCGGACGGGAGATTCGATTTTCACAGTACAAGTATGCACTCGTAACCGGGTTATTTTTCGGCGCATCTACCTTCGATAGGACGGCAGCTCGTGCCCCTGAAGAGTCTGGAGTATACATGAGAGTCACAAAAGGGAATCCAGTAACAGGAGGCGAGCTATTAAATTTATGGAAAAATGACAAGCTCGGCAACCTCTCTGAAGACGATTATTTGAAGGTGGCCAATGTCTTGGCTCTGATGTGCTTTTTCTTCGCACCTGCCGACACGAAGAAGGTCGAGACACTGGATGTGGGTTCTTGCCTGACGATATAGACGCGTGGAACGATTTTCCATGGGGAGCATACACGTACAATGCTCTCTTGCATTACATGAGCTTTTGTACGAAGGAAGTCGAAGTTGTAAAATCGAAGTATAATATTTATGGTCCGAGTTTGGGCTCTTCGGGTACAAATTTTGGATTTTATAATTCTTTTTTTTATTTTATATTTTATAGTTGTGCGATCTTTAATCATATTGTAGATGCTGGGTATATGAGGCGATACCGATTTGGCCGGTACGTGTGTACGCCTTATTAATGACGGTGGTATGCCCCGATGTGTGAAATGGGTATTTGTCACGCCACCAGATACGGAATGGATTACTTTCTTTGCCTTGCCGGTAAGTAACATTTTAAATATTTATGAACTTTTATGAAACGTATTATAATCTATTTTTTAAAATTTTTTGAACGAGATGGACACACCGCCATTTGAGACTCTTACGCCCACTCCCGAGGAGCAGCTATCGGAATACGGAGACGGGTGATTGGAGAGAACCCTATCGGTGTGGAGTTTCCTAGACCGACCACCGTACATCGGAGACGGGTGATTGGAGAGAATCCTATTCATGAAGAGGGCAGTGTACCGGATCCTCCGCCGGTAGCACAGAAGAAAAAATCGAAGAAGAAACGTGCACCGACGGAGGGTCAGTCATCTGGGCCTCGGAGAGATGAAGATTGGAGTTTGCCCACTTATGAAGGAATGATCCGATCGATAGATGAACGGTTTCAGCGTAGCGAGACCGAGTTATTAGAAAAAAGTGGATCGTCTTGGAAGGAGAATGAGGAAAAGTTCTTCAAAAAAATGGGGAAATTGATAAAAAGTATCTTCGGGGGCAAGGGCAAGGACAAGAGTAAAGGCATACGATCCAGTTCTTCGTGGGATGTCGAGGAAATTAGTAATGAATTGGATGAGGAGACATCTGCACCATCGGAGCCACCACGGGGGAGGATGGTTAATGTACATGAGTGGCCCAGCTGGAATGAAGTAGGCGAACAACCACGAGAGAGATGTGGAAGATACGACAAGTGGCGATGCAAATCCGTGGGATGTGGCCGCTCGAATGGGTAATCGTCGCGTTGATATGGGGGCGGCATAGCATGTACGAGGACCGAAATGTTTGGGTCCCAAGACGTTGGGAGCCACTCCCTTATACGGCTCCACGGTCCCCACCGCTTGTACATGTTTCTGTTCTATTCAAATTAAGTCGGTCGTTTTATATTTTTTATTTCATTTGACCATGATTTTTTTGTCCAAAATGCAGCAACATCAGTCGGTCGTGGATGACTTATTTGATACGCGGCATGTACAACGGGTGTATCATAGCCAACCGTCGGAGCGGGACAATTGTACAAGGCGATGAGGTACAAACATTTTTTTGAGTTATATAATTTAGGATTTTTTTAATACAATGTTATTTGCGGCCCCATCTTGGAGCGTCTCCCAAATCCTAGTGGAGCTCCACGAATGTTTGATCCGGCGCAGACGCCGAGGAGAGATTTTGAGAAGTTCATGGGAATGAAAATTTCGGCCCAATGTCCTTGTTTCCCAAAGCATAACCTCTCCCACGGCTTTTTCAAGAACTTATTGGATCCTAAGTATGACATGGGTCACGCATGATGATCGATTTGTACATATGCTATCTCCGTCAGAGGCTTCATTTCAAAGAACGTGACGTGTTGTGTACACCCGATTCACGCTATACCGTCATAGCGACTACGTCGGTTTTGTAAGTATATATTTATTTTATATTTTAAATATAAATTATGTTTATTTTTAATTGTCCTGCTAATGTGTATATTTTTTTTTACAGACGTCCTTACATTCAGCTTGGACGTCCAATATAGTTGAGCCCGATAACGACTTCCATGAACGTTATGAGGTCAATTATTGTGACTGGATCCCAAATCAGGGTTTAATGGATGCCGTTTTTGGAGCGGATACGGCATTTGGTGATGATAGGATTCCGTAGTTCGATGCCAAATTCGTAAGTTTTACAATTTTTTCAATTTTGTTTTTTCTAAGCTGTAATTATTATTAATATTTACTAATTTGTTTTATTTAATAGGTTATATTCCCGGTGTTGGCCGCCAGTCATTGGATGGCTGTCAGATTGTGTATCGAGTCATGGAAGTTGGAGTTGTATGACTCACTTAACTACCGTGGAGACAAGGATATATATGAGTACCGAAAAGAAGTTTTGCGGCCACTCCGCAAACTGATCGGTCGATTGCTAGATGTACGTATTTTAATATTTTTAATATTTTTTTGGGGCTACTAATTATTTTTAATCGATCTTTGGTAGGCTACTAATTCTTGGACAATGAACAAGTACCATCGACGCATCCAGGGCATTCGGACTCCCGAGTTGGTATTGATGCCGCAAAAGGAGCAGTTCAAGCAAGAGGATTCGCATAGTTGTGGTCCATATACGTGTATGGCAATTGAACGGCTCATAAGCTGGATACCCTACTCCGAAATGGGGTAATTTGAAATCAAACGTCGAGTCTATAGGGAGTGGATGGCTTGGAAATGTTTCGAGCGGTGCCATTACGGAGATTTTGGATCTAGCTCTCCCAATGAGTAGTGTATTCGGTGACATTTTGAAACATTTTGTAAATTTAATTTTATAACATTTTGTAACATTTTGTAATATTTTGTAACATTTTGGAAATTTTCGTAACATTTTTTTTTTTTGGAGATTCTATACCTCTCGGCCGAGGCCGAGAAAATCATGTATCGGCCCTCAGGCCGATACACAGCCGATTAGTTATTGGCCCCAATCCGATCGGCCCCAGGAGCTATGCATGGCCTCGGCCGAGATTCTATACCTCTCGGCCGAGGCCGAGAAAATCATTTATCGGCCCCGAGGCTGATGCGACCGATTAGTTATCGGCCCGATCGGCCCCGAAGCTATGCATGGCCTCGGCCGAGATTCTATACCTCTCGGGCGAGGCCGAGAAAATCATGTATCGCCACGAGGCCGATACATGGCCGATTAGTTATCGGCCCGATCGGCCCCGAGCTATGCATGGCCGCGGCCGAGATTCTATACCTCTCGGCTGAGGCCGAGAAAATCATGTATCGGCCTCAGGGCCGATACATGGCCGATTAGTTATCGGCCCCAACCCGATCGGCCCCGAGGCCGACAAAATCATGTATCGGCTGGGGCCGATACAGCCGAGCCGTGGCTGTTGGCCCCCGAAGGGTTTCGGCCCCGACGGGTTTCGGCCCAGGCCGATGGAGGGCCGATGGGTTTACCACCATCGGCCTTTTAGGGTTTCGGCCTTTATTTTTATTTTTTTCAGATAATTAAAGGGCATCTCCGCCTTGTGTGACAATAAAATTAAACCGATAGATCATCAATGAACCCTAAATAATTAAACCGATCGTTGACAATAAAATTTAATCATTTGTTGTCGTTCTAGATAAAGGGCATCTCCGCCTTGTGTGACCTTCTTCTCCACAGTTACCACATTTTTTGCTACGGCGCGTACCAGATGTACTAGCTTCTGCTCCTGAAGGACGACGGCTTTTTCTCGGGCGTCCGGCTTGCCGCATAATAATTGGTGGAAGAACAACAATGTCCTCTATTTCGGTGGGACACCCCACTCATTTCGAGGAGGCAAGGGATTAACCACTCCGGCATATATTGCCTTCCACGTCGCCGTCGTATAATAATCATTAATATGATTGTACAAATTTTCGCGGCGATGATACAAAACGGCGACAACGTGACTACACGGTAACAAGTCAATTTGCCAGACTCCGCATTCACACATTTCGTCTACAAGATTGACCCTCCACCGGCGCTCACTGCGTCGACCTTGTATTTGTGGTTAGTGACTGCGTAACTGTAAACCTTCGAGCCAGTTCTACTTCATTCCGCATCCTCAACTCAGAAGCCTCCGTCAACGGATTGTTTCTGGAACTTGCTTTTACTCGTCGTGTATCGAACCACGACTCTATCATATAACGGATTGCCTCGAGCATAGCTAGAATGGGTAGTCGTCTAGCCTCCAACAGTCGAGAATTTATTGACTCGGCAGCATTCGATGTCAGTAAAGCCGTATCGACGACCTTTACTAAAAAGTCGGGACCACTTCTCCGATCCGATTTCCATGAGCTTTTCGTAAATAGCAGGTTTTCCATGACGGATGGCGTTCATGGCGTCATGGAATTCTGTTGCCCGATAAGCATAAGATGCTCGATAAAATGACCGGATAACCCACTCACCGTGCCTAGCAAGCTTATTCGATAAATGGTAGTAACAAAGTCCATGTTGTGCATCAGGGAAAACCACTCTTACCGCATTCGCTATGCTTTTATGTTGATCTGAAACAATCACTAAACTGTCATCCGTTGGAAATGCGGCTCTCAGTCGCATCATAAACCACGTCCAGGAAACATCATTTTCAATAGGACCTACACCAAAAGCGAGAGGGAAAATTTGCTCGTTCGCATCACAAGTAGCTGCGACGAATAATATTCCCCTATTTCTCCATTTTAAATGGGTACCATCCACCACAATTACCTTCCGGAGGTTGCCTAACCAAGGGGCTCGCGATACACCAAGCGCAATAAATAAATGTCGGAAACGACCATCCTCACCGACATCAAGATTCGTATATGTTCCCGGATTTGTTTGTTCCAACAAATGCAGATATTTTGGCAGTTTGCTGAACGAATCTGCATGTCCGCCGTAAATCATCGATATAGCTGCGTTGCGCGCTCGGAGGGCAACACCGTAGGTTGCTTCTATTCCAAATTTATCCAACAGATCGGCCTGAATATCAGCCGGTTTCATTAACTTGCTTTGATGACGCATTTTACGGGCTATATAAGCAGCGACAGCCTTCGACCTCACATTTCGTTCGCCAAGTCCGGATAAATCAGTTGTACAGTTGTGGTCCGCAACCCATCTAACAACCTCCCAACACGTCGACCTCTACAGTATGCCCGTAAGCTGGAATGGACAATCAACACTTCTTCTGCACAAATATTCCAAACGGGAAGCACTAGAACGTTGCACTCTGAAATCCGCACCGTTTTCCAAATGGAATAGAGCTACAGCAGCATAAACTTCGTCTTTCGAGCTCAACATCAATCCTACTTGCAGACTTCCGTCTACAACAGTAATCAGGTTCTGCGATGCTACTGAATCGGATACATCAAGGGGAACAACAGGAAGTAGCCAGTTGCATGCTGCTTCTGTGTTGTCGTGTACAGTCTCGTCATTTGTTCGAGAACGATTGACTGGAACTAGCAAAGACATAAGTTCACTTACGCCACCCTCCCTCCGAATCCATGCAGCAAAATCTTGTAACGAACAATTAGTCAAGGCAGAAGGAATATATTCATCCTCATCATCATCAGATGATGAGTCCAAGTCCGTCTCACCATCTGAATCCGTCTCCACACGAACATTCCTTTGGGGACCCCGTCCGCCATCATTACTTCTACTTCCTTGCCCCGTAAAGCAATTAGGACCCCCGAAATTATAATTATCTTCGGGAAATTGATTCGGATTCGGAACACCAAATTGAGGATTTTGCACTTCAGGATACACAACAAAAACAACCGGCTCTACGTCTATAGAGCACAATCGCAGAAGATCAGTATCATGGCCCATAATGGCCTTCATCATCCGGTCGGTTCGTCGAGAAGCAGCAGTATAATAAATGAAGTAGTTGAAAGGAAGGGAATAAGCAGCGAGCCACCGATCAATGTTTTGTCGAAGATATTCGAGAGAAATATTGTTTGAAGGAATGTAAACAATGAACTCATGCCCCAGACATAATTCGACTCGCATCGAATTGACCGTTCAATTTCACAATAATTGATCGAAAATCCGTCATTTCTATCAACCAAATTTTGTTTGAGAAGATTGGAAGTGGAATGATGAAAATTTGGTGTGAATCAACCAAATCGGCTATCCTACGTCTTATAAGGAATTGTTCTGACAAATTTTCACGTGAAATATCAATCGGGCCGATCGGCCCACATCGGCCCCGCCATCGGCCCTACGCTTCGTGCATGTGCAAGTAATATTCGACTAGTCAAATCTGGAGATAAAGGCCGATTTGCGGCAAAAAGTCGAGGGATCGGCCCTCATCGGCCCCGTCGGCCCTCAATCGGACCCTATTGGAAATTTGCGGCAAAAAGTCTTTGCGGTGTCTTGTCCAATAATGTCTCGAAGGAGGGGCTTAGGGCCGATGTAGGGCCGACATACACCCTTAATCGGCCTCTTTTCGGCCCTTCTTCGGCCGATAGCTTGTTCGGCCGTCGCCCATTTCTTTTCGGCCGATGGGGATCTTTTCGGCCATTTCTTTTCGGCCGATGGGTAGGGCCGATGCGTAGGGCCGATGGACAACAACAATTCGGACATCCATCGGCCGATGGGGATATTTCGCCTGTAATCATCAGGGCCGATTAAGGGCCGATTGACTCCCACATCGGCCCCCCCATCGGCCCACCGCCGTATAAGGACAAAATGGCTAGATTTGTGTTTTGTTTTAGTGGTTGGCTACATTTGCTTTTCAATTGGTACTATTTGGCCTCTGCTGCAAATGCCCCTATTTTTTAATATTTAGAGTTTATTTAGTTGAGGCATTTTTAACTGTAGCCACACAGTACATATATACATACATATATAGCCGATCACAAAAAAAAACACAAATATAGCCATTTGTCCTTATACGGCGGGGCCGATGGGAGGGCCGATGGAGGGCCGATGGAATCCATAGGCCCTCCATAATTCCTGAAAAAAAAAAAAAAAAAAAAAAGGGTTAAACAGGAGGGCATCGGCCCTCAAAAAAAAAATTTAAAAACTTTTTTTTTTTTTCGAAGCGGAAGGGCCATCGGCCCTAAAAAAAAATTAAAAAACTTTTTATTTTTTTATAATTTAGTTTAGACCAATAAAAAAAAAAAATAGGCAGGGTCATAAAAAAAAAAATTTATATGTTAAATAGAGGGCCATCGGCCCTCAAAAAGATTAAAAAAAATTTTGTTTTTTTTAAGTTTAGTTTAGGCCATTAAAAAAAAAAAAAAAAAAAAAAAAAAGCGGGGGCCATCTGCCCCTTAAAAAAGTACAATTTTTTTTTTCAACATAGGGCCGTCGGCCCTCAAAAAAAATTTTCAAATTTTGCACGATGGCCGATGGCCATCGATCGATTTTTTTTTTTTTTTTTTTTAAATAACATGTTGAGGGCCGATCTTCATCGGCCCCCCATCGGCCCTCCATCGGCCCCTGACACTCTGCGCCACAAAAGGACAAAATGGCTAGATATGTGTTTTTTTATAGAAGAAGGCTAAATTTGTTTTTTTTTTTTTTTTTTGACTTTGGCGAACAGTGCCTATTTCCACTATTTAGTTTGTGATTGATTTGACAAGTTTAGAAGTCGAATTAACTTTTAGATCGAGTTGGCGCTACCGGGAGATTTTGTTGGCCTTATGATATGCATAGATAGTCGTTGTTAGCTTAATGTAATTAATATTGGTTGCAAACTATTTCTATATAAAATTAATTAAAAAACAAAGGAATTTCTGTTATTATATTCATAATTTCAAAAATAACAATAATACAAATGATAAAATACTAAATCGTCGTCGATTACGAAATGAATATTAATCCGTTCATTTGTGTACACACGACTTGAACAGAGTTGTATCTGAAATGTACGGCTGGGGGAGGAAGAATCCAAACACGCAGACTCGGCCAAATTTTGTCGCACTTCGGAATTCCAACCTGTAATCCCAAGGCAGCCACACGAGCTTCAGTTAAATCTTCAATCACATAAAATCAAAATCTCCACCACCATCTCGCAATCGACCTCTTAAGAATAAAAATCTCGGCGGAATTTGAGGTCGAGGGGAGGATAAGCGAAAATATGACGCCACTTTAAAGATGTCCAGACAAGTCTTTTTGTAATCGTAATCTCAGGATTTTGATTACTGAGATTCGGTTTCTCTTGAGAGAGCTGAGATGGTGGAGCTGTGTTTGATGGCTTCGCATGGCTACCCACTTGGTTTGGGTTTAGGTTTCCATCAGGAACACGCTTCAAGCAGGGCATCTGATGTAAGATTTATATTTTCCCTATTTTTATTTAAAAGAATTGGATTCATACTGTTATATTTTGTATTTACATCAAATTTCATGTTGTGTGTGTGTGTCAGTGTGTGTGTTTTAACAGTTGAATTAGGTTGAGTTGTGTGATTGAATTATTCTATTGGAGTTTCACTTCTTCAACTGCACAGATAAGATGCTCATGGTGGGATTTAGATGTTATCTTTTGTTTAAACTGG
The DNA here is from genome assembly GCA_028984105.1 of Lavandula angustifolia. Lineage (NCBI taxonomy): Eukaryota > Viridiplantae > Streptophyta > Magnoliopsida > Lamiales > Lamiaceae > Lavandula > Lavandula angustifolia. Next base: position 6,812,627 of record CM054819.1, on the reverse strand, counting down.
GATTTTTTCCCTTGGATGCAGCAGTTTTAATATGTTTGTAGCTCAAATACTACATGTTTTTTGCTTGATATAATTCAATATGTATCTTCATTGTAGGAATTTAATCATTTTGTCCCACATCATGGGTTTAAACAAGATCTTGTTGATACCCTGTCCTTCAACTTAAGTGGACACCAAAAAGAGGAATTGAGGTCCCCTGGTGCATTCTTGGACTCTAATCACTTCTTCAGATTTGATTCAACATGGAGAAGGCATGCAGCCATTGATTTCCAAGGTTTATAGATCTCAAATATATATGTAACTGTATAGTCTAGACGTAGTCAAGAGGTTACTGTTCTTCATTATTTGATGATATTGAAATATATACTGACTTAATCTTTATTTATGGAGACAGGATCCAGCCTTGATACTGCTGTTTTTGGCTTTGGGATCGTTGAACGATGTGCAAGGCATGAGAAGATCTTGAAGTTTGTTATGTCTGGATCAAATGAAGAAGAAGAAGACACCTTACTGAATTTGTCGATGCTTTATGATTTAACGGGGCCCCAGTCACCGATTGCAGAGTCGCCTCAGCAGCCATTTGTGTCTCACTTTAGACAATGCTCCGATGATGGTCAAACTATTCAGAATCTTGTGTATCCAACTAGGGAACTCTATTTCAAGGAACCTGTATTTGACTTAGGAGGTGATCAGGCAGCTGGGAAAGTATATCATCCTGATGGTCAACTGCCGTATGGCTATAACAGCACTGAATTGGCTGATATGCTTTCGGTTATTTCTGATATTCATTCACTGAAGAACACAAACAAATCACGCAGGCAGACAATGTTGGTCCCTTATTTTGAGAGGTATTAACTTCATATCTCCATATTTGATAATTTGAACTATGAAGTCAATGCTTCATGCACCAAAAGTTCGTTGATACTGCCTTTGTTATTTGGTGTCCACCAGGAGTGTAAAATCTATTGATCTAGTATTTGAAATGAATCAACTCTGGATCTTTAAATGCTTATGTTGGTATATAAGCTCATTATCGTTTGATTTATTTTACTTCCTTGATTCTTGCTTTACTCTGCAATTTAGAAGTTTCTTGTGAGGCACTTCCTGCTGTTTTCAACTGCACACAATGAAAACTCGTGCTTTCTCACTCGAGTTGTTTCTTGATTTACTTTGGTCATGTTCTCCTTAGGATTAAGAAGATGTATTGTCATGTTGAATCTCATCCTGTTTCTATTTGTTTTGGCAGGCGCAGAAAAGCTAGTGCTAATGCTGTAGCATTGAAACTTGCAGCTGAGAAAGTTGGATCTCTCAAGAGGTAAGAACTTTTGCAGCTTTAACCTGTTTCAATTTACTCAATTATTTGTTAGCATAAAGGTTACTTGATTCGCGTATATTCTTGTTACTTTTGGTGCTAACACAAAAAAATCAATGATCTATGCTTGACGAAATGGCTAATGAGCAACAGTATATAATTATGCGAAAGCAGATTCTCAATTGTTTTAGGCATCTCAGTCATGAGGCTCTATCTGTTTGCTTAGAGTTTCCTATGTTTTAGCATCTCATTGTTAAAAGAGTTTATGCTTAGCTCTTTCTTCCAGCATGCATATTACAAGGCGTAAGTGATTGTTGCTAACGTTACCTCTTTGTTCCAGCCAAGGTAAACTGAAGGAAAAGACATTGCGTAAGAAGAAAATGAGTTCAAGAAATGGTCAGGAGAGGGATTCCTACAGTAACAGCTATCTTCATGCTTGTGAGAGTCTTCTATCCGTGATCATGGACAGGAAGCAGCAGGGCAAAAACGCTATCCTCTCCTTGAAGAAATCCGGCCCCCAGTTGCCTCGACTTCTTACCCAATTCTCTGCCAGCATTGCTGGTACCGGTATTGCTGTCGTTTTATCTGTTCTCTGCAGAGTTGCTAGCAACCGGGTGCCCTTCTGTGCGTCCAAGCTTCTGAGCACCGGGTTGGGTTTGGGACTCGTGTGGCTCTCTTGGGCCGTCAATAGGCTCAGAAACACCGTCGTCTCTATCAGCAGAAGTTCAGGCAAGGCGGAGAAGGAGCAGGAAATGATGAATCATTTGGATAGAAATTTAAAAGACATCTGCTTTAGAGCAGTTGCTTTGGTAGCAGTTGTGGCTCTTAAGGCAGCTTAGTTGTAACTAGAGACAGCAGAATGTAAAATGTGCCAACATTGGTCCCAAATTTTGCTCATTTTAAGGTTGTTTCTTCAAAACATAATTGACTTGAACTGTGTATTCTTGAATCATTTTCAAATAACACAAAACTGAATCATCAAAGATAAGCTAACTGATAATGCACTTATTCCACAAAGGGATCATGAATAGCATTACAACTTCTGTTTCTCCTAGTTCATCAATTCAGTGTGCAAAGACTGTCACTCCATTTGGCACATAATTGATCGACACATTTGAATAATGACATAAGTCAGGCAAAAGCTCTCCGTTCTCAACAACTTGTCATGACAAGGACAAAACAGCGAAAATGAAATCGTACTTGGGTAATAGTGTACACTGTATCAACTCATAACCTTTGAAACAACTCCGGCACCAACAGTTCTGCCACCTTCCCTCAGGGCAAATCTTTGTCCTGCATTAAGAGAAATATAGCAGATGGGTGGTCAGAATGCATGAATCAAGAATGCATCTAAATAAAGATACTTCGAAAACTTCATAAGTTGGATTGGAGAAGAAACATCTAATCTTTTTTGTTCAGCAAGTAAATGAACATAGAATAGAGCCTTTAAAGGGGCAGCAACAGCAGCAGAAACCATATGGAACAGGAAAAATACAAACCGAGAAAATGTTTCATTGTTCATACAGCAGGGAACATATTTTACCTGGTTCAAGAGGAACTGGGAAGATAAGCTCAAAGACAGCGGTTACATTGTCCCCAGGCATAACCATCTTCACATTTTCAGGCAATTCGACTTTACCAGTGACATCCGCTGTTCTCATGTAGAACTGAGGCATGTAATTTGAGAAGAAAGCAGTATGGCGACCCCCTTCCTCTTTTGTAAGGACATATATTTCTGCCTCGAATCTTGTGTATGTCTTAATTGTATTTGGTTTAGCAATTACCTAAACAAATGATCGACACAATAAATCAAGCAAAGAAATAGTAGGATACTAAAGTAGTAGATTACCCTAGAAAGGATTGATTAATGACTTTGAAGGTGAAAGATTTTAGTAACAACTTAAATATGCATGAAACAAATCAAGAATCAAGTGTATGGCTATGCAAATTTTGATTTAAGTAAGGCTTTGGTTAGTTATCGGCTAGCCCCGGTAATAAAGTTTGCTCGGCCCTGCATAGTCGCATGCTGGATGGTCAACCTGAATTTTGGGTTAAGAAAGCAAAGGGGCGTAAGTCAAAACACAGCTGGGTTGCGGTCAGCTTATGTTTAGTTTCCACATGCCCGGACTGGTAAGCAGGGTAGAGGGTCAAACAAAAGCAGTTTGGGTGAGGCAAAATTATTCATAATTTCAAGAAGCTCTATTTAGTGTATCTGATTTGACTGGAACCCAGGACTGGGGAATCCAAACCAAAAACTCACCTAAACCTTTAGTAAAAGAAAAAAACGAAATATGGAAATGTTCTTCAATATTATGGCAGAAAACCACCAAATTAAAGCTAAACAGAAACATAATTTCAAGCTGAACTAACCATCCCTCTTTGAATGTCATCACGTTTCAAGCCTCGTAGAAGCAGACCCACATTGTCACCAGCCTAGAAAAAAGGTAAAATTTGGTAACACGTGCAACAGAGCAATAAAACATAAAACCAACAGAAAGTAAATCCTCACCTGGCCATAATCCAAAGTCTTCTTGAACATCTCAACACCAGTCACTGTAGTTTTAAGTTTGTTCTGTAGCAAAAAGAGAGGCGTCACTATGAGCATTTACCAAATAGCAAAATCAAGTATGTAAGTTTCAGAATTCCAGTTAATAGGATGCAATAAATTCCCCAAACACAGGGCATCATGGAGCTAGATGGAGTGAGAAAGCAAAACAAAATGGAAGTATGGTTTCAATTGTAGTTACTAGATAGTCAGGAGAGATAGGGCAGGGGGAGAGACAGACACGAAAATGTGATTTCTAACCTGTGAGAGCCCTAAAATTTCAACTTCCTCTCCTGGTTTGATTATACCCTGTTCAACACGGCCAGTTGCAACAGTTCCACGCCCCTTTGGAGTGGCACGAGAAGACATCAATATTGAAAAAGATGCAAAGGAAATGGCAGTAATTTCAAGAAACCTTTTCACTCCAAAATTAAAAAAGAATTCATAACCACCCATTAGAATCAATTTGTATTTAATCATGGCTCCAAATATCAAATAAATTAATTCAACAATCATCCACCTGTAGGCTGACTGGTAGATGATAAACAGATACAAAGAAGGAAAAAGAAAAAATGAATGTGTTATAATAATTGCGAATTATAAAAATACCAAATTCTGTTAGTATCTGCAATTACTCTTATGGAATTCATCTAGTTCAAACGTTCAGCAAGATTTGAGAATAGAAGGTTTTGGTATAGAAAGCTAAGAAGAATGCTTATTACCTGAATGGTAAAAACATCTTCAACAGGCATCAAGAAAGATTTATCAAGTTGGCGTACAGGATCTGGAATATATGTATCTACAGCTTCCATTAACTTTAAAATAGCCTGTTTTCCAATTTCTTCATTTGTACCCTGCAACGCAGACAAAGCTGATCCTCGGACAATGGGAATATCATCCCCAGGGAATTTATAGAAGCTAAGCAATTCTGCAAGGATTATTAGGTTATGTCAACAAATTTCATCAGCCAAGAGAAATAAACAAAAACCATTTTCTAAATTATAACTCACCACGTAGCTCCATTTCCACAAGTTCGAGCAGTTCCGGGTCATCAACAGCATCAACCTTATTCAGGAAGCATACAAGTGATGGCACACCGACCTGCATAAGAGTAAGGTTGACAACACAAAAAAGAAGTGAATACTAAGGTTTAATTCGAAGTTTATATGCAAAATTCATGTTCAAGATTAAACCTGGCGAGCAAGCAGAATATGCTCCTTAGTTTGTGGCATTGGTCCATCAGGCGCAGATACAACAAGAATGCCCCCATCCATTTGAGCAGCTCCAGTAATCATATTCTGATTGTTGTTCAAGAACATAATGAGAAGAAACAATGTCACAGTATCCAAAAACAGCATGATTAAAACAGCTATTCAGCTAATACATAACATTTCCCACGAAATTCATTTCATGTTTGCTGCTTGACCCACTTCATAGACCAATACAAAATATTAGCTTCAGCACTTAAATGATTTATCATTTAACCTGTATATCACAAACAGCTTACGTAGTGAGCCTTTTCTAGTTCCCTTATGGATCCTTGTATTTAGAGTTCACCAACTAAGTTTTTCTGTTATGCAATTTTATTCATAAAAAAGATGGATTTATCAATCTAATTGTCCTAGCTTAAACAAAGAATCAGCTAAGATTTTCAATAAGGGCATAAAGAGAAGAAAACTTTGAAAGATAAGCTTTTCAAGCCAAATGACCAGAAACCTAGAGAATACCAGAAAGTAAGCAGGAGACAGAAACACCATCATCTAATAATAGTTGCATCGCTTAAGACAATATTGACCCACATTTATTTACTCCTCCCATGTTTAAATAATTAAAAACAGTGTACAGCTTGATTTTTAAAACTAAACTGCCCAATTACCTTTGCATAATATGATATCCATCAAAATAAGCCCACCCAATATGTTGTTGCATCTAGATTGGAAATATTGAGTACACAAAATTTTAATTGAATCACGGAACATATATTGGAAATCATTTGCCAATCACATGAGATGAACTATAAACCAAATAACTTGACAAGCTAAAAAATATTCCAATGTTCTATTCAGGACATTTTCCTTGCCTGAAACAGTCTCTTTATCCATATTTTCCTTCATGGTTTTTTTGTGGAGGGTGGGGTGGGATAGAGACCCAAGAAAGTCACTAGACAAGCAAAACTGAAAGTGAGGATTGAAGAAAATTAATGACGACCAATCTCCAAGGGAAAATAATGAAACTTGGACTGCCAATGAAGGCTGTTTCTCTGAAAACTATAAAAGACACAGTTAGGACCCTACCTTCTCTATAGCTCCACACAAATATAAAATTAAGTTGAAGATCATCAAATGACCAGAAATCATAAATATTAAACAAATTAAGGCCCAAACAATATAGATTTTAAATAGCAATGTAGTATTCATATATCTCACTTTAACATAATCAGCATGCCCTGGGCAATCTACATGAGCATAATGCCTCTTTGTAGTCTCGTATTCTACATGGGCCTGCAAAATTGACACACACATCAAGACTGAGCGGGAGCACGTTAGCTCAGGTAAATCTAGGAACACATAAAATAAGAGCCCACCGTAGCAATTGTAATCCCTCTCTTTTTCTCTTCAGGAGCTTTATCAATCTCATCAAATGCAATAGCTTTAGCCTTCCCTTCTTCTGCTAAGACCTTCTCATACAAAAAAGCAAATAAAGTTTGACATATAAAACACACAACCGAAGCAACACAAATAAAAATTATCTATCTTTATCAAGTCGGCCAACTCTACCTTGGTGATAGCTGCAGTAAGGGTGGTCTTTCCATGGTCAACATGTCCAATGGTTCCCACATTCACATGAGGTTTTCTGTCATCAAATCAGAGTTTCACAATACCAGAACCATGATTCCAAATTTCAACCTTTTACTTATACTAATAAAGATCAGAAGCTAAAAACAATCCTCCATCTTCTCCAAAGCAACACAACAATTTGAATATGATATGGTCCTTTACATCGTTCCAAAATGCTACAGGAATTGAGTGAAGCAAAATTGAATAGAAAGAAATGAGAATTACGTGCGAGTGAAGGTGGCCATGGATCTCCACCAAGGATTGGGAATCTGACGAGAACCTACCGGTGATTCGAACCCCGACAACGGCGCGGTAACCGCGGATCCTCGGCAGCATAATGAGTATATATGGGGATAGAGCGTAAACACCCGCTTCGAATTTGTGTTCTTGAGTGCGGCAGAGGCCATTTGCCAAAGTAGCCGAGAAAGCAGTGATGGAGAGAGAGACTCGCTGACTAATGAAGAGTGTCAGGGTTTTAGAACTTACCTAGGGCTTTTCTTGGTTCGACATACGACATCGCGTAGAGCCTGCCCTGATTTAGAGGCTTATATTATACTCTTTCCATCCCATCAATTTTGCAACATTAGAGTCTCGACAAGAATTTTAAGATAATAGATATAAAAATAAAATAGCGAGCGTAAAAATAATAGTGTAAAGTTATAAAATAGTGGAGTCCATTTATTTAAGTGAAGGTGATCGATTAATTTTCTTTCTATTAGGCAATGTCGTCGCAAAATTGATGGACAATCCTAAAAGAAAATCTTGCTAGATTAGTGGGATGGAGGGAGTATGTAGTTGCGCCATTGGTTCTGATGGAGCGGTAGGCCCATCTTTCGTTTTTTATTTCTGCATTCTCAGCCTTCTAACTTTCAATAGCTGGAAGAAAAGTATAATTTACTCACCCTTTTTTCATCGTCTAATTTACGGCTAGTTTATTGTGCTACCAATAATTTGAAAGAATTAGCGGAACATTAGTCCATAACGTTAGAAGCACGGGCCCTAATTGAAAATGTGTTGGGTGACGGAAAAAAGAGTGCATTAGTTAGCTTTGTGACAAAATCTAACAATTATTCACATGCTTTGTGTCTGGTGACAAATTTTATCGCCCATATCAGCACAACTACGTCTACGCTTATGGTTATTCAAGATCAAATCCAAGTCCTCGATACTATTTTACAAACTTGTCTGTGTTTGTATTATTTATCTCGAATAATTCAAAAGAATTGTTATGGTTAGAGTGGTAGGCTGGCGGCAACGGCGATTTGGGAGAAGAAGAAAAGAGAGGGAGAGAGAGGGAATGAAGTTTGAGGGGTTTGGGAAGGAGAATCTCATTCATATCTTTCTGAAGTTTTACATACCAAACATCGAAAATGGAATCATTTCCTTAAAATAATTCTTGATTCCATTTCTTCCCAAAGAAATGGTATTTTGCGACCAACAAAAATCATAACTTACTATATAAGACGTGCTTTGACAAAATCTTTTGGAAGTCAGTGCTAAGATTTACAGGAATAATGACTTAATATTAAGTGAAACACAGATCCAAATCTCATATATATTTAATTTCAGATGACAAAATAAAGAAGACATTAGAACAATCATTCATATACATATCAAAAGAATTAGGATCGAACTCTGGCAAGGCGAGCTCTAATTTCTTCCATCTCTTCCTCGTCATCAACATTCTCCTGCAACAGAAAATATTCAACAAATACACTACTAGTGTGATTTTCGACGGAAGACGGGAACGTGTAAGATACCTCGCTCGTCGTAGGCTGCTTTAGCTTCTCCTTTCTCACAGCTTCAGGAAGTTGTGAAGCAGTCTCTCCGGCAATTGCTGTTAGGACTTTTTCAATTTCTTCCTCTGTTTCCTCTTCGATCTCCTCCGAATCCAGTGCATCATCCACAGCTTCGTTCACCATCTCTTCAATCACACCAGCCTGCAGTATATATTAGGTAAGGTTGAGCTAGGATTCATCTTGTATTAGGCAGAACTAGTGCGGTGGTACATAGCGGAATTTTCATGGTTTGCACAGCCTCTATGACTTCACTAACAAGTAATATCACTAAAAGAAGGCAATCAAAATATCATCCCCACTCCTGACTCAGACATGATATATTATGACAAGGGTCGGCATGATCCAGATAAAGCAAACTTACCTTAGTCATTTCTTTACTGAATTCTTGCATTGTCACCGCCACTTCTGGAGCCTTCATCAAATTATTGACAATCTTCATGACTTCAGCACTTTTCGACAAATGTCCAACAGTTCGAGCAATTGCTAACAATAAAAAATACAGGAAAGATACAAAAAGTCAGCTTGGAAAAAAGAAGCACCAAATGATCATATCAAAATTACACCATCAACCAACTTGCAACATCACATAACAAGAAATGAACACAAGTTTATATAACTCAAAAGGATTTGTTCCTTACCAACCCTTCTCTTCGTATACTAAGAGGTGCATTAACATTAGCATCGTATGACAACTAAAAGTTTGACCAGACTACCAGGAACTCTTTTTGTGTCGAGGTAAAAAGTTTAAATTTTAATTTCAACTTAAGACTTTTTGAGTTTAAGAGAGCAGGAAGCAATAAAGGTAGAGCATCCCAACCATGCACCAGGTGCCCAAAATAGAAGGCAAAAATACCAGAAAAATCACAGGGATGGCAACCATCATTTTTTTATGGTGTGACATAAATAATGGGACAACCAAAAAAGGCAAGTGAGACATTAATAATGGGACGGAGGGAGTATATAATAACACATAAGTTCAAAATACTCTCAAATTTAAAATACATGGGATTCAGTATTCTCCACAACTAGGATTTTAACTTTTTAGTGAAATACATGGGAATTGGTGGCCAAAATGTCTTTTCTGGAAGAAGAATACAATGAATTTTACTAGCTCATAGCTAACCTCTTCTTTTATTAAGTTAAATTAATTAATTATACCTAGCTATCTAATAAAACTTTAGACAACTAATCACATAAAGAAATGTCTAATTTAATATAACCTCGTCGTTTCTGGAAGCATCACTAATAACGGGTGTCTGGAAGCAACATTAATTTCAGGGAGGAGCAGCGGTTTCGGCGGCTGCGGCAGGAAGGAGCAGCGGCGGAGGTTTCGGCGAAGGCGGCAAGGAGGAACGGGGTGAGAATGCAATTCACGATTTCACGGCGCGAGAATGCAATTTCACGGCAGCAGGCAGGAGCGGCGCTACAATGCAATTCACAACTCACGCTGTTTTTTACTCAATTTTGTTTCTAATCTAAATATTTTGGTTTGGGAAGACTGAAAATCTAATTAATGTAATTGGGTTTAAGCCCAATTACATTAATTTCATAAGAATTTGAATTCTGGCCCGATAAAAAAGGGGACCGCCTCAATGAAAAAATGCCTCAAAGGCGCGCCGCGAGGCGCATCTCGCCAGAACGAGGCGCTCCGAAGAAGCGCATGGACTGAGGCGTACGCCTCAAGGCGTTTTTTCGCCGTTTCGATTCGAGGCGGGCCTCAATTGGGTTTTTTAAAACCTTGCATATACTTAATAGAATTCTACAGTATTCTGAGCAGTAGCACACTATATTGATCAGTCTTAAGAAGATAATATGTACAAGTTCGACGGAATAACTAGACACTTAGCTGCAGCGTAATTAGTAACAGTTTTCGAGCAAACAGGCATGGACTGTGGCAATCCGTACAAATTAGCACATATTTTTTCCCTTAAAAAAAGTATAATTGATTGATTATTTTTCCTGCCCTAACACTAATATGAAATGCATATGGAGAGGCATAGAGGCTCAATACTGACAATTAAACAGGAGAAAAACACATGACTAAGTCACTGAAATGCGAAGCTATTCGTAAACTTGAGAGAAGACACACATGATCTACAACACACTTAATCCAAGAGTAATAAAAAGGGATTCCAAATAAGCCAAAAGTAAGAAAGGAAATGAAGTGAAGAGGATCATACCGACACTTTCTCCAAGATGCATTGATATAGAATTCATTTGAGCCTTGTTCTCGTAAAGACGATTCACAGTTCTTCTAGATCTCACAAGTTCTTTTGCAAGTGCCTGTATGAGAAGCAATCAGGGAAGCACAATTCACACGTAAATTATCCCATTGTTATGAACTATCAGTATTCAATCATTTAAGAAATCTAGTATCTTTGCAAATTTGTAATTCGTTCAACCAATTGCTCAAAAGGAACCATAAACACCAAAACAGTCAAACCTTTAAAGATAACAATTTTCATACATCAAGTGATATAAAATCCAGAAAAGGGAGTCAATGGAAACAGAACCTAAATTCTCCACCTCTCAATTGCTGTACAATAACTCAAAAACAAAGAAGAAGATCCTTAATTGATCTTCCAAAACCCAGCTTAAATTAACAATCATAAGTTACATTTTTACAAGACTTAAGAAAGCAACATAAATAAATAAAGAAATAGCACCTTAGCTGAACCCATGTCATTCCGTTTGGCAGCCTCTTTGATAGCTTTCTGCACATTTTTCTCTTCCCTCTGTATATCTAACAAAAACCCACCACAAAGTAAACCTAAAATCTTCATTACAGTCTACAGACTTTATCTTTTCCTACAATTAAGTATATAACCAGAAATAACGACCTCGGATTTGGCGCTCGATATTTCGGGACTCTTGGCGGAGGCGACGCTGCCAATCTCTAAGCAATTGCTGCGGATTCGGTTTCGGCTTCAATATATTCATCACTTTTTCCATTTTTTTTGCTTCCAGTTTCTTGCTCTCTCACGTTCTTAGATCAATTCTACTGGAATATCAGATTCTGATTTAGCCTTAACATAGCATCATCGCGTGAGGCTTCTGCTATGTGTTTGCTTCCCTTTACTCTCCGCGTTCGATCGAAGAATACAAAACGAGAAACGAGTAATTGATGACTCCTGGTTTGAACGGTTGCGGTTCCTTGTCTATGAAAAAATAATATTATAATTTTATTATAAAATAAAAAAATTTAAATAATATATTACATCATGTATATTATATTTCAAAATACTAAATTAATATATAAATTTAATTTGATAGTTTATATTAACTTTGAAAATCATGCTAATATGATTATTCAAAAATTAAGTAGAATATATACACATGATTATATATAATAATAGTATTTTAAAAATATTTTATTGCTCTAATAAAAAGAATGTCACTCATCTTAGCTTATAGACCGTTTGAAAAATCGCATCATTAAATCCTTGACAATTTTTTTAAATTATTTCAAATAACTATCTAAGAACAATTTATACCATGATGTACAAAGAAAGACAATATCTTAGCCAAGAGGTTCAACACATGTTTTAGATATAAAACTACACAAAATTTGCAAATATCTTTAAAAAAAATATATGCAAGGATATAAAATATTACTTAATAACGAAGTTATAATATCTTCTCAGTTATATATATATATAGCTATGAACAGTTCAAACATAGATCTACATTATACAATAGTTTTTGGAAAACTGATTGCACAAAAAAGATAAGAATCCATAAACTTTATGACAAACATATAAATAGAAAATTCAGTCTAAAATTTTTAAAATACAAAAATCCATTTTGAATCATTTTCTATAAAAATCAATTTAGTATATATTCTTTTTAGAAGCAATTTACTTATTTATGAAATGAATAACTTCATTTAACTCAGCATTTAATAGCAATTTCGTAGCATAAAAGACATCTGTCACTTAGATATTAATAAATAAATAGCAATAAATAATTAAATTGATCATTGAATAGTATGTGTAAATTCCTAAATATTTTTGTTGAGCAAACGTTTGAAAATGGTTGGTTTACAAAATTGGACAATCAAAATGTTGGGATTCAAAGTTTGGTTTTTCATTAAGCTGAAAAACTTATCAACATAATTTTCCCAGAGAGTGCAAGTTAAAGATGTCCCCCTACATATGAATTGCAACATTATTAATTATAAATATATTGATAGATTTTTTTAACAAAATCTAAAATTAATAATATTAAAAATAAAATTGATACTTTGTATCTTCAAGTTTAATATTGATTAGCCTCTTTTCTTGTCCATTAGGTGTAGGACGAATCTCCACATTGCCAACATGTGCAACCGCTCCTATGATATCTGCAAGCATATGGTAGTTGATGATATATATATATTTTCTCATTAACATTTTAAAACTATAAGTACAATCATATATTTGTAACCTACCAAATGATGTGACTTTGTTAATATTTTTTATTTTGTGAACCTCATCAAAGTTCTTGAAGCAATATTGTATATCAGGAATTTTTTTTGCAAGAGTTTCAACATTCGGGTTTTTTCATTGATTAATATTCTATATGTACTGATTGTAACCTTGTGCGTCCTACTATCGTGCACTACTTTGAAGTTTTCCACACCATATATCTGGCCCTCCTCAAGTTGTGGTTTGAATATGCGAACCAATTTTTTTGGTATTGTTGCTTCAATTTTATCTTCCTGAAACATTTGAATGAGCCAATTTAAAATACTCCCTCCGTCCCGCTAATTCTGTCCCAGTTGACTTCAGCACGGAGATTAAGAAATTTTAGTTTAGTGTGTATTTTATGAGTTTTAATTGTATAAAGAAAATGACACAGTTTTCGAGGAGTGGTTGGTGGAAAGAAATGAGAATTATCCAAATTTTTGCAAGGCTAGTAAAAGACAATCGATTTTTATTTTTTATTTTTTTTTATATTGTATTTGAAGAAATAATCTAAAGTTTTCAAAAAGATAAAAATCATAATTTTCTGAGTTTGGAGCGGAATATAATCGAGTGGGAGATAGATTTTTGAAGAGAGAGAGTATAAGAATGTGGGGGTTGAGTAGTGAGTAAGGGGACCCACTTCATTTTATGTTTAAAAGTAATTTTTACTATTTTAGGAAAGAGGACACGATAATACGGAGACTCGATTAAGGCAAAGAGGACGATAATAGCGGGACGGAGGGAGTATGAGTTATTGGAATATTAAAATATACAACTGCTTAATTAACTATATCTTGGAATCATGAAAAACATACTACATACTTGATATGTCCTTTTTGTTGAAAGAAGATATCTAGTATGCTCGTACCATACGGAGTTTCATTACAAATGCTTATTTGAATTCATCAAACTCTTCGATGAGAGACCAAATATTAGGTATTTGTATTGCACTTTTTTTTTCCTTCAAATTATTATAAAAGTTGTCAAAATTGTAGTAGAGTTTCTAGTAAATATTTAATTTATAAATTTTCAGAATATGCTTCAAAGAGTAATTAAAGAAAAATCTTATGATAATCAATTAAATTGATTTCAGTATCAAATCAATCGAAACTCAATGATGTTCTCTTATCACAATCAATTAACTTTATTGGTGGGAAAGAGAAAATTTTGGAATGATTTATGAGAAATCTAATTTTATATATGGAGATGTTTTTCTCACAGCGTAATAATTACAATTAATTTATATTGATTTGATTGATTCCATATCTATGTAAGTTTAAATATGAATATAACATAAAAGTTGTTAAAAAAAATATATTTCAATGATAAGAGATAATGGTATTTTATGGAAGACTAAAAATTGGAGGAAATCAATTTAATTTGACTTGATCTTCATTAAATATTTTTTTTGGAAAGCATTCTAATTGAAATTCATTGGCATTAAAATCACACTATATTATTTGAGGCTCTTGATTTGTTGCTCTGTGACCTTATGAAAAAGATGATTTATGTGGTGAGAAAACAGTGGTATTTCATGGCGACTTCAGGCAAACACTTCTATTGTCCAAGGAGGTTCACGCTCGAATTGTATTGCTGCTTCATTAGTTTATTCAAAATTATGACCTTATGTCCGTAAACCGAAATTAACAGAGAATATGCGCGAGACTAAAGATTCATTGTTCATGGAGTTTTTGTTAAGAATTGGTGATGGATTTATGAGAGACAAATTTAGAAGAAATTATGAGAAATTTTATTTTTTATTATTGTTTAAATTTATTTAATTGGTTATTTTAAAACTATTGAGGTATTTTGAGGGTGGTATATACTCCATCAGTCCCATAGATGTTGTCCCATTTCCCTTTTTTTTGTTGTCCCATAAATATTATCCCATTTTTTTAAAAATCAAAATTGTGTGGCTAAGAATTAACCACAAGTTGAGGACCCACCACTCTATATACAACTACAACTTTCATTAAATTTCGTATTAAAAAGTTATGGAACAATATCTATGGGACGGAGAGAGTATATATTTGCCTAATCAACTAATATGTATTTTGAGGAAAATTTCTACCCTAGACCTGGTCTTGTAGACCTTGTGGTGTGGAGCAATGCCACGTCATATTTTGAATTTTATAAGTGTTTTTTGTTTTAAAAAACAAGTGAGGTGTCATTATTTTACACCATAAGGTCTACAACTTAAATTGTAGACCCGGTCTAGGGTAGAATTTTTTTGAGGGTGTTGTTCTAGCGCTCAATTTTTATATTTGGGGCCCCGAAAGAACCCAAATAGCCACCGACCCGACTCAAACACCTGAAAAGCCCGTTTCCCCTCCGGCTTCGCGCTCACAAATTTCAAGCCAGAAAAACTATCACCGCCAAACCCAACTTCGCTAACTGCAGTTTGGAGTTTAGAGAGAGAGAGAGAGAGAGAGGAGGGAGAAAGAGAGAGATGGCCGACGCTTGTGATCCTCTGGACTTTGAGTTTGAAGAGCCCATTCAATTTTCTCCTCCTCCAAAGAAAAAGTAAGCTCTTCTTCCGTTTCCTGTGTTTTTTCAGTTGCACTGATTAAGTTCGAAAAGTTTCCTCTCTCATCCTCTCTACTGATACATTGTTTGTGGTGTCGTATCGTATTTGTGGGATTCCTTCTTCCAAATTATCGATACCCTCACTGTAGAGTGAACATATGGTGAATCTAAAAATTGTACTTGAAGTACGATCTTCTCTTTTCATTTATAATTAGGTTCTACCAGACACGTTTGTTTGTGCATACATACACTCAGGAAAAAAATGGCAGAAGTTACCATATTAAAGTATTCTTTTCTTTATATGCTGCTATCTTGAGGAACAAATGATAAAACTTTGATATCAGATGGTACTGAAATGGATGTTATATTTCTGTAGAATGTTTGTTTACAATTACAATCTGTACTTGACCAACTGCACATTTTTTTACAGATATTAATTTTCTATGTAAAGGCCAATTTACCCGAAATTTCATTATTAACTTGCAATTTTGATCCTTTCCTGTCCTTAATTTGCGTAGATGAAAGTGTTTAACATGATATACCACATGTGAGCATGTGCAATACTTATTTGGAGATGAACTGTGGTCTATAAATACCGTGGTGTGGTTTTGCTATAAATTGTCCACAACATTTTTCTGGAAGTTTGTAGTTTACTGCAGGATTTCAAGTGCTGTTTCGTGTAATGTTGTATGTAAACTTTCTGGAGTTAAAATTTGCTTCCGTCTTATCTTATAGGAAGAAACTTATCGGGTTGGATGCGCTCTTGGAGGATTACGAGAAAGATCAAAAGAGGGTAAATGAGAAAAAAATCAAACAAAAAAAGGTGCGAAAGGTTTGTGATGCAGAGGATGAGGATGAGGAAGCTGAAGTGTCATGGTTGTTAGAATGTGTTGACAAGTGCGAGAAAGAGGCATAGTTTCTTCTTTTATTCTGTTTGCGTTCTTTTTTTTCTCTCTCTCAAGAGTAACTTACCTATTTTTGGTTATTCTAATAGCAAATTATTTCTGTAGATAAATCAAATAAATGGTGATGAAGAAATTTCCTTCTGGGGTTTACAGGTTTTCGGGGATCAGGTACTACTTCTATGTGCGTGGTCCATATCTTCTATGTTCTATCCATAGAAACTAATGCGCCTTTTGAACCAAACCTCTTTTATTATTTACTTTTGACCAACTTGCAGGGGAATTTCCCAACGCAGGAGTATTTGGAGCTGAAGAGTGCTGTTCTCATGCTGTCATTCATGAATCATGACATCAGTCCGCTGCTGGAGTTAAACATTGAGAAAGGTTTTTGTTTCACACATTTGTTTCCGGAGCAGTATCAGCCTTTCTGGTTTTGCACTACTCTCTGTAAAAGGCCTGAAGTTCATAAATAGACGGTGGAGTTTTCTTTTGAATTGAACTGTTAAATTCAGTTATTTACCCAGCAAGCTGTTGTAGGTGAAGATTTCCTTGAAGGATTACTGGCAGATGGTTGGTTACTGCACCTTGTTCGTGCTTCTGGGTGTGTTGACAAAACGATTGCAACCTGGACATTTAACATTAGTGAGTGTGATGCTTGTAATATAATCTGCCAAAGTTTTTATCATTTTCTCTTATGATCTTTCATCATGGTTTTCCAGTGTTATATTCGTCAAAGATGGGGTTGATGGAAGCTGCCTGTGACTTTTGGTCTGCTATACTCTCAGTTAGAGATAAGGTTGATCTCTCTCTGTCATAGGAGTATTTCTGGACATGCATTAACCTCAATCTCTTTGTGTTTGTAATATTCAGGTTTATTAATATTTTATGATGTTTATTAGGCTCATGCTTCTAGAATCAAGGTTGACTGGTTACCTAGATATTCAGATCTGAAAAGAGCTCTCCAAACTTATGGCTTTCGCTTTGATACATCTTCTAAGTTTTCATCAGATGTTGATATGGTTTGTGCTGGTAATCATTTCAATTCATTGAAGTCTAAAAATTTATGCATGCAATTATGATCTTGGAGGACCTAATCCGTGTGTTATGAATTATGACCACGGGACCCCTTACTTTATCTTTAATCATTATTATGTTTTGTATTGAATTTAAATATGTTAGTTAGTGGGAAGTGGGAATGTTTTGTAGCCTATAAAAGGCAGGGGTGCAAATGTAATGAAAAGAGGAGGAGAAAAATATTTGGTAAGGTTCCTTCGGGAAAAAGGGACAAGAGCGGCTCTCTTGTTTTGGGACAGGATTTATTCCTGTATTTTCCAGTCCATCGAACCAGTTCACATCATTGGTGCGGTGAACGTGGATATTTGGGGGTTCGATGGCGAATACCATAACCACGAGATATGGAATCGCGGATGAGCGCGGTTGAGGGTAAGTCGTCGGGAATGGAAGAAACTCCGGGGATACTTTTGGCGGAGAAGCGGTCGTGCGTGGAAAGTTTGACAACTTAGAAGCGCGGCTAGCAATATTGATTGAGAAGATGAATCGGCGAGAAGGGGGTAAATCGTCGGGTACGAACGGCGGATCTCATGTGAGAGGAGGGCGCCAAGCTATTGGTGGAGCAGGAGAAGGTAACGCCGCCGCTTGCCGGTGTTTGACGGAGACGATCCGGCGGGGTGGCTTACTAGGGCCGACCAAGCATTTCAAAATTTATGGAAATTCGATTCACGTAAACCGAAGTTATTGATGGTAGCAATGGAAGGGAAGACTTTGAATTGGTATCGTTGGTTTAAATGTGAGAGAGAGGTTTTTACGTGGGAGGAATTGGTACAAGCATTGATCCGGCGATTTGGTGAGACGGGGGAGGGCGATGCATTCGGAAGACTCACAACATTGAAACAAAGTGGTTCGGTGCCTCTAGCTAGATGCGGGGATCGCGGAAGTTGTTTCTCACTCGTCGATGTCCGAGTCGCTCGTGCATTCGGATGATGCTATCCGGACGAAGCCGCACGCATCAAGAATTTGGTTAGAGAGAGTTTTTTTGGAAATATATTTGATCTTGATTCGGTTGAAATGGCCGAGTTATTGGCAAAGGATGGTATGTCCTTTCAAGCTAGGCCGTCATAAACTTATTTCCCGGCCCTGCGTTATTGATGATGATGATGTGGACAAGTGTTTGTCAAATTGGGGCCGCCAATCTTGGCAAAAATTTGGAAAAGTAGGAAAAGGTGAAAAAGTTAAAAAAGATGGCAAAAGGTGGAATTGGCAAAAGGTGGAATATTTTGAAAAATTGGTGCAGAAGCTGACGTGGCGTTCAACATATGCGACTGGAAAAAGTTGGGAAAAAGTGGGAAAAGGTGGAAAAAAGATGACTACTCTATTCATACCATGGGAATTATTCGGTTGCATATCACGAGCAGAATTAAATACCATTGGAATGATTCTGTCGACGATTGCAATTCAATTTTTTTGGATCCGGCCTTGGGGACAAGGCCGTTTTGAAGGGGCGGCAATTGTTATGAATTATGACCACGGGACCCCTTACTTTATCTTTAATCATTATTATGTTTTGTATTGAATTTAAATATGTTAGTTAGTGGGAAGTGGGAATGTTTTGTAGCCTATAAAAGGCAGGGGTGCAAATGTAATGAAAAGAGGAGGAGAAAAATATTTGGTTAAGGTTCCTTCGGGAAAAAGGGACAAGAGCGGCTCTCTTGTTTTGGGACAGGATTTATTCATGTATTTTCCAGTCCATCGAACCAGTTCACATCACCGTGATTTCAGATGCATAGAGTTGGACGTTCAGGAATTTGCATATTCTGATATGCAACTTCTTGTGATTGTTCCCATGAGTAAAATAGATTTTACTGAGATGAAACTTTCAAACGATCACATTCTTTCCCTACAATGATTTATTGATTTGCTCAACAAGCCTTGAAATCCATGTAATTCGCTAACCTTGCATCATATGTTTTATGAGGTCTGGATGCTTTCAGTTTTCATGTATAGTTAATAATTATGAAGATACCGGAAAGTCGTAATCCTTGTTTTTCTTCTCTTTTGTTTTATCTCATACTTGAAGCTGTTTCTTGGTGATAGACATTGTGTGCACGATATTTGATGGTCATTATCAGTTGATGAGTGGATCTATTCCCAGCTGTTCACATCTCTTTCCAATTTTTCTCAGATTCCACTACAGCTGGACCACCACAAAACATTCGATGTTGGATAAAGTTTGTTGGTTTCTGCTGCCAACTAAGGTATGTATGTTGTGTTGCTACATGAAGCTTGTCCCTTAAGTTCATTTTAGTGCTATTGATCTTTGATTCTCACTCGTGCAATCTTTTCTCTCTCGCGAAAGATTGCAAATATTGCACCGCAGTTCATCCGACTTTAAGGATGTTTTTAAAGTTTTATTATCCAACTTTAATAACTTTGATGGTTTTCAAAGATTGGCCCGACATGTTTATTTGCAGGGATGCAAATATAGTAGTCTCGACTGAAGAAGCAGAAGAACTGTTGGTTATAGTCATTTCTTTCTTTCTAGATCGTCAACTTGTAGGACTATCCATGATATTGAATGAGAGCTTGCTTTCAGTAATAAATTCCTTCAAAGATGAGGAATGGCCCGACTGCTGTGAGAAAGTAGCAAAATCTCTGGCTTGCAGGTTATTATCTGATACTCCTACTTGTATGCATTATTAAGTCTTGTTTGATTTTTTCAAACTTCTCATTAATCTCTTGAACATCCGTTATATGATATAAAACTGCTGCAAAGCCACTTTAAAAATCTTAAGTTGGAATACTCAATGTCGGAGGACAGATGATTCTTGATTCCTTAAGAGTTAAATGCAAGTATCAATTCTTTTCACTATTCACTGCTATATTCGGGCATCTCAAAAGAAGTACCTTCACATTGGAAGTGCAGCATGGCATCTGAAGGCCAGAAATTCATGTTTTCAGTCTTTCTGAAGTTAGTAATCAATATTTAATATCCACTCCCTCAGTTTGATGTGTGTGTGTGTTTGTATCACCATATCTTCCCTGAAAATGTGATGTTCTTGATGAAGATTACCTTGCAATATCAATTGTTTGAGAGTGGTGGAGAGTATTGCTGGAGTTGATGGGCGAAGTAAGCAGCTCCGTAGTATAGTTGCATTGCAATTTCTGGCGACAAGTTTAAAGAAGAGGGTAAGTCATTGCCCTCGATCTTCTCACTGATTCTAGTTTAGTCTCTGGAATTGAACTTTATGAGTCACATTATTGCTTCTGTTCCAATAAATGCTTCATATCTCGTCTTGGGCAAAACCTTTCAGTTTTATGACAACTTTTCAGTTTCACTTTGCCATATGTGCAGGTATGTGATGCAGAGGATATCCTAACATCGCTGACTACCATAAACGTAAAAGACAAGAAGTGTGATCTCTTCCAAATGTATATATACCTGAGTCTGGCAGAGAACTGGATACTCTTGGACACCACCTTAAAAGATAAAGCAATAATTTATGAGTTATGGGGCACTTGTCTCCGTAACTGCTCTTCTGGGATCACCATCACCGATTTGAGGTCTTATGCTTCAAACGTAAGCAACTAATGCAATTTCCCTTCTCTCCTCATGCTTCTCTCCTCGTGCTTGATTGAGATAGGTTTCAGCAGCAACTCCTTTCAGTCATTCGCTTTTAATTGACCTCAAACCCTTATTCATCACTTTCATATTCATCTTGCTTTGAAAACATAAAAGTGAATTCCTCCAACTATGCAGGTCCGCAGTAAAGCATCGTATCTTCTTCAAGGCAACACAAACAAGTGATTTCTGTACAGGTATTAGAACTTGCAATATGTCTCTGGTTAAACATACAGTTGTTCACTAGTGTGAGTTCTTTTATTTGTTGTATCCTGGCTATGGTGGACAGAATGCAGTAGCTCCGTTTGTGGAAGGAATGCAACTGTTAGGGCGTATCGACGCAGTTGAGGTGAGCCCAATCAAGAATGCACTGGATCATCTTGGTGTCTGCTTATTCCATCCTGTACATGCTATGCTAGTAAGGACAAATTCCATTTGCATTAATGACAACTCAATTAAGGATCTGTTGGCTTAGCACTTCTGGAAATAGAACAATATTAGTTTCTGTTTAATATTTTATTTAAAAATGCTTCTGGTTCTGAGTTTTGGTAAATGTAGATACATCCTGGCTAAGGTGTGCAGCTCCTTGATTGGGTTTAATTCTTGAGATATGTTTCCTTGTAATTTCTTGTTGTTTGTTGGAAAATTATTTTTTTGATTGTAGATGAGATTACAATCAAATAAAAGAGAGAGTCCTTCAAATAATTGACACACTAGGTGCACTAGTCAAAAATGAAAAGAAAACAATGATAGAGATGATATGTCCCATCATCAAAAACATTTTTTAATTAAAATGATTCAAAATGAAGCCTAATATGTTTCACGATTCTACTAAATCTTATTAGTAGGAAAAATTAATAAAGACCGTGTCCATTTTTTCTGACTTTTGAATGCCAATTTTCAGACTTTGAGAGATGAATTGAGGAATGAAACTAAACTACAATGTAAATAATGAATGTGTGTATAATGTATAATGATATCTTAATGATCTACTAATGAATGTATCTTTAGACTATTTGATTATTAAAATTGGGCATCACATTTAGCTGTATAAGTTTGGAACACGAGAAATTATCGTTGCTAAACATTACTAAAATATATTAGTATCAATTATGTGTTACATGGCAACATGTGACAAAATCCTGTATAACCTAATTCTTAAGAGCTATACGAAGTTTGGATCACCTTATAAATATTATTATTTGCCTTATGTTCGACTGCTCGAATATGAATATCCGTATTATCCAAAACAGAAATATATTTATATATATATTGTGAAAGTAGGAAAGAAAGAACGTGATTAGATGGTTTCCTTACGTGGGACAAATCAGGACCCCCTAATTTCAGATCTTAGTATCTTTTAATTATGGTTCATATTACTCTCCATAGTTAGCCTTTTCTTGTATTATATTATGGTCTCATTGTACCATATATAGATATATACAAAGAGAATGAATAAAAAAAAAAACGTTTTCTTCTCTATTACTTTCAACATGGTATCAAAGCAGAGTTCCTATCCTCACAATTGAGTCGAAACTGTGCCTTCATCCCTTACCATTGCCGAACAGACCGAACAAACCGACACCACACACTTCCAAACTTCCGATCCCAACATTTCATCCATACTCCAAAATTGATGGCCATGTTAATGAAAGGAAGAGGACGGGGCAATCATATCACCGGCGAGCCTCCGCCCCCTTCCAAAAGTGATCCTAAATTTCACAATTGAGACACCATTGATAACGCTGTAAAAGGATGGATCATCAACTCCATCGAGCCCAATTTGGTGTCGAATTTCTTGCAGTATCCGACTGCCCAGACTCTATGGGAAGGTCTGGCAGCAACATACAACAGCGGGACTAATTACCTGCAAATCTTCGAGTTGATAACTCGAGCAAGCCAGACCAAACAAGGGAGTCAAACCCTCGAACAGGGCAGAAATCGATCAACGACAACCGAACAAATTTTCGGGAGAAGCCAATATTCAACTGTACAACAGACTTACCCAAGAAGACAGATTATACCAATTCTTAGCCGGCGTCAATGACAGATTCGATCCAGTAAGGAGGGAAATTTTGAATCACGATCCCCTTCCTTCTCTCGCTCCAGCTTATGCAACCATAAGGCGCGAATCACTCCGAATCGGAGTCATGATGACAATCAACGAGCACAATAGTCCAGGAGAAGCCCATGTCGCGAA
The DNA here is from genome assembly GCA_028984105.1 of Lavandula angustifolia. Lineage (NCBI taxonomy): Eukaryota > Viridiplantae > Streptophyta > Magnoliopsida > Lamiales > Lamiaceae > Lavandula > Lavandula angustifolia. Next base: position 6,789,425 of record CM054819.1, on the reverse strand, counting down.
GAGTTTCCAAGGGGGAAAGGGACGGTTAGAACCCTATGGGAAATCATCATCCCTTCCCACTGACAAGGAGAAACTCCGGTGTACTCATTGCGGCGGAAACAAGCACACCAAGGACACTTGCTTCCAATTACACGGCTACACGGAATGGTGGGACGAAAATCGTCACAGACAGAGAAACCACGACGGCGGCGGCAGAACAATAGGGTCCACACCCCAAGACAACTCAAATCAGGTTAGCAGCAGTGTCGGGACACCCACTCCGTCCTCAAACAGTGGCGTCGCCGCCCTTGCCTCCGGCGATAGCCACCAATTTGACTCAATCGCAAGTGAGGAAGAAAGGGGAGCGACGACGCAAGGTAAAATGAGTTAGGGGGAGGGTTTTGTATTTAATGATACAAAAATTCCGATTATACCCTCACCCACATCTTCATGTTTTATTAGTCGTGCTAATCATGTGCCGTCTAAGACAAATCCCAAGTGGATTTTTGATTGTGGAGCAACCGATACCATGACATATGATCAAAGTGATATAATTGACCCCTCAATACCACACCGCACTTCTAGAAATGCAAATGGCGGAATTTTTCCTGTCCTTGGGGCCGGATCAGTTGAAATTTCTCAAAAATTAAACTGGACAAATGTCTCTATGTTCCTTCATTATCCTGCAAACTGTTATCTGTCAGTCAAGTCACAAAGCAACTCAATTGTCTGGTTCTCTTATATCCTACCTTCTGTCTATTGCAGGATATTCGTTCGAGGGAGATAATTGGGCGTGGTTTTGAAAAGGATGGACTGTACTATGTTGATGAAATATCTGAGGGAGGCACGACGTATTTGGCTCACGGATCTCAAAACTGACAACTCTGGTTGTGGCATCGCAGGTTGGGACACCCATCTGATGATTATCTTAAACATCTTTTTCCATCTTTAGTATCTAATAACTATAAGACTACTTGTGACACATGTCATTTTGCTAAAAGTCACCGTACTTCTTTTGCTCCTGTTACTAATAACAACCCTGTGCCTTTTTCTCTTATCCATTCTGATGTGTGGGGTCCGGCCCCAGAATCGATGCATACTGATTTTCGTTGGTTTATATTATTTATTGATGACTGTACTCGTATGACATGGGTATATTTTCTAAAACAAAAATCGAAAGTTTGTAGCCGCTTTATGGATTTCTTCCAAATGGTCAAAACCCAATTTCATAGCACTGTTCAGATCTTACGATCCGACAATGGGGGGGAATATGTCAACCACAATCTTAAATCATTTCTCCGGACGAATGGAGTCATCCACCAAACCACTTGTCCCTATACACCTCAACAAAATGGAGTTGCAAAACGAAAGAATCGACATCTCTCAGAAACCACTAGAGCCCTTCTTCTCGAATCCAAGGTCCCTTCTAGGTTTTGGTTTTGAAGCTGTGGCTTCCGCAGTGTATCTCCTTAATCGTCTTCCCACAAAAACATTACAAATGACTACTCCTCTTCAAGCTTTGTCCATGAAATTTCCCTTACCCTCCATCCTTATGTTACAACCCCAAATTTTTGGTTGCTCTGTATTTGTTCACATTCAAAAAGACACATCAAAACAAATTTGACCCTTGTGCTGTGAAATGTGTATTCCTTGGCTATGACGTTCATTAGAAAGGTTACCGTTGCTTTGATCCAATCACCCAGAAACTCTATATCACTATGAATTGTTTTTTCTCGAGACTGAATATTATTATGGCACTCCGTCATCAAATGTTGAGGGGGAGAATCAAAATCAACATTCCGACTCCGAGTGGCTGTTCCATGAAAATTGGGATCCAACACTTACTGAAGACTCTATTGAAGAAGTACAGTCTATTCCAATGAACCTAAATCCCACATCTCTCTCATCGAATACTTCAGAGGTACAAGTTTCTAATACTGACTCCATCTGTGATTCTCCTAGTCATGTATCCTCCTCTTCCCCCACTAACAATACAAGTCACACTGAGTGGAATGAGCAGGTATACTCACTTCCCCCCAGACAGAACAGAGGCATTCCTCCTCAAAGATACAGTCCGGACTACAAGCCAAAACAATCAAAATACCCCATTGCTAATTTTGTATCATGTGGAACTGAGAAAATTCAAAAGTTCAGAGATAAGCTGGCTACCACGTGGATTCCCAGAAATGCAGAGGAAGCCAAAGAACATCAAGAATAGCGAGATGCAATGAGCAAAGAAATGGCGGCACTCAGTAAAAATGGAACATAGGATAAAAGCAGACTACCTCCGGGAAAAAAACCAGTTGGTTGTAGATGGATATTCACCATTAAATACAACCCAGATGGAGAAGTAGAAAGGTATTAAGCGCGTCTTGTGGCAAAATGATACACTCAAATTTATGGAATTGATTATGCTGAAACTTTCTCACATGTGGCAAAGTTATATACTGTCAGAATTCTTCTGTCTATAGCAGCCAATCGTGATTGGCCTCTACACCAATTTGATCTGAAGAATTCCTTTCTCCATGGAGATTTGTCTACAGAAATTTATATGGAGATACCACCAGGGTTTGAAGACGATTTTAAAGAAGGAGAAGTGTGCCGATTAAAACGATCTCTATATGGGCTAAAACAATCACCTCGAGCATGGTTTGGAAGATTTACATCCGCTATGAAGAAATATGGATATACTCAGAGCAACTCAGACCACACACTGTTCTTGAAGAAACAACATGGTAAGATTACATGTTTGATTATATATGTATATGATATGATCATTACCGGAGATGACAATGAAGAGATTAAGTTGCTCCAACAAAACTTATTCTCGAAATTTGAAATGAAGAACCTCGGAGGCTTAAAATATTTTCTCGGAATAGAAGTGATGCGGTTAAAGGAGGGTATATTTCTATCTCAGAGGAAATATGTTCTGGATCATCTTACTAAAACATGACTTCTGGACTGTAAGCCAGCAGACACGCCAATGAATGTAAATTATGGTCTTAGAAGTGATTCAAGTGAGAATTTGGCCAATAAAGACAATTACCAATAGATTGTTGGTAAACTCATCTACTTATCACATACAAGACCAAACATATCATACGCAGTTGGTGTTATAAGTCAGTTTATTCATCAACCATTGGAAGAATACATGAATGCGGCTATCAGAATCATATGATATTTAAAGTGCTCTCATGGAAAAAGAATCTTCTTTCGAAAAAATAATCACTTAGAAGTTTGCGGGTATACTGACGCTGATTGGGTCGGGAATATAACAGACAGAAGATCTACTGTAGGGTACTTCACGTTTGTAGGAGGCAACCTTGTGACTTGGAGAAGTAAAAAGCAAAGTGTGTTCGCACTCTCAAGTGCTGAAGCTGAGTTTAGGGGGATTGTGAAAGGAATAACCGAGTTGTTATGGATAAAGAAAGTGATGACCGAAATAGGCCTCTTAAAGACTGGAGATATCAAACTCTATTGTGACAATAAAGCAACTGTGAGCATCTCACATAAACCCAGTTCAACATGACAGAACCAAACACGTGGAAATCGACAGACACTTTATCAAGGAAAAGCTAGATAATGATCATATCTCTCTACCATTTGTTTGATCAGAAGATCAGCTTGCATACATCCTTACAAAAGCTATATCCGGAAAAGCGTTTCATCAGATACTCGACAAGTTGGGTATGTCCGATCCTCTGCCTACCAACTTGAGGGGGAGTGTAAAAGTAGGAAAGAAAGAACAGGATCTCCTAATTTCAGATCTTAGTATCTTCTAATTATGGTTCATATTACTCTCCATAGTTAGCCTTTCCTTGTACTATATTATGGTCTCATTGTACCATATGTAGATATATACAAAGAGAATGAATAAAAAAAAACGTTTTCTTCTCTATTACTTTCAACACATATATATATATATAAATAAATACGAAAATATGATCAATTAAGCTTAACTAGTTACATTATTTCACTCCATGGATGAAATGGTGCAATCTCTTCTGCTTCAACAAACCAGACTCATATCGACCAACGATCAAATCCTCCACATCAAGCAACTCCTCGCCGCCGCCATTAAAGAGAGAGCCGAAGCTCAACAATACTTCAAAAAAACCTTCTTCCAGAACATTCTGCTCCACCAATCACCTCCCAACTCCAGCCTCGCCGGACACTCCTCCTCCGACTGCGACGGAAGCACCGTTTCCAACCCCGAGTTGCCGGTGGCTCTAAAGGTGCCGTTGCCGGAAAAGGGTCAATTTCTGCAGGCCGTGAAGAATGCAGGGCCGTTGCTTGAGTCCTCCTCCTCGTCGGCCCTCTTCCGCAGTGGCGCCACCCTCCGCCGCCAGTTGACCCCTCTCTGATCCCGCCGGCGCTGGCGCAGCCCTCTCACTTCTTACATCGACACCGTTAGGGATCAGTAGGAAAGGGGATATTGATCGGTCAAACAACTTTTCTTTGTCAGTAAATTTCTGCAATTGTTAGTCAACGTAAGTAAGACGAGTAGAATTTGAGCAGCAGAGAGGAAAAGTAATTGACCTCTTCTTGGAGAGCCCGTTGATTAATTAGAAGTGGTAGATCTTACCTTATAATATGAATAGTTTCAAATTAAAAATGAAGAAAATTTAATTAAATTGTTATAAATTCAACTGTTCGTATTTGTATAAGCTTTGTTCAAGTGTTCTATTTTTTTAGTATTATATTTTGCAACAATAATATAGTTATTTTAATTTCAATTTAGATATATATTTTAAATAACATTGGCTTCTTCCTTTAACTACAACTGCATCATAACTTCACACAAAAACTTCTTGAATAATAAGTTGAGTAATAAGAGTATACAATTTCTCCAACTTCATATATCATATTATTTCTTAAGTGCAAGCTATGTTTTACAATTCATGCCGGAGAAAAGACTAACTAATAATAGGAGATTTGTGTCGAACTTTAAGATGCTAGTCAATCTCATCTCCCGAATAAACTGCTCAACAAAGCTAACACTAAGAGAAGACTATACAAAAGAAAAGAGAACACTAAGAGAAGACTATACAAAAAAATAAAAAATAAAAAATAAAAAAAAGAGACTACCTATGTAACGACCCAATATTTTAATTCAAAAATGCACTTGTATTTCAAGCATGATATCTTTGTGTTTAAGCTTCGTAAGTCGCGCAATAGTAATTAATTAAATAAAAACACATGAATAACCATGACATTCTTAAGTTTACATAAAATAAATTTATTTATTTATATTATGTAATGTGACTTCATTAATTATGTGTGATAGACTTAATTATAGGTTTAATTTTCTTTAGAATGTACGTATATCAATGATTAAATATTATGGTAATATAAGATAAGATTTATATTATTAAAAATAAAAGAAAAGGGGCAGCCGTATGTATATATATATATATATATATATATATATATATATATATATAAGATGGATAATTAAGGAACAACACCTTATTGAAGGAACTAGAAACATATCCTAGCCCTTCATTTTATAAATTGAACGATTCGGATTAATAATAAAATTTTTGTTCAAAAATATTTTATTTAATACTACTAATATTATTAAATACAATTTAATAAACTTCATCCAATAAATAATTAATTCCAACAACCCCCTCTCTCTCCTCGATTCTCTCTTATTCGATCCTATTTCTTCTCTCCCCTCCCCTGTATTCTCTCTCTCATCTCTCCTCTCCTCTGTATTCTCTCTCTCATCTCTCCTCTGTATTCTCTCTCTCATAGGCCGTAGCCTCCGCGGTTGGGGTATTGTCGAAGGGGCTGCGCAGCGGTGGTGTCGTGCTGTCGTCCATATCCATCTGCTCGAGGGAGCCGCGGTGGCAGTGAGGCCAGAGTAGAGCGTCGGGGGTGGGGGACGGTAGGAGGCCACCAGTAGGCCGGGTGATAGAAGAGGCGGGGAACCACGGCGGAGGGGGAGGCTGACATGGCACGGCGGTGTAGGTATCCGCCGCCGCGTTGTAGAGAATTCTCACATAAGATAAGCCCTAATTTTTTCAATTAGTTTCAAGCTCTTTACCCAATTTTCCCCCAAATTATTTTAATTTGTTTTAGGATTTACAATCTTTCAATTAAGGAAGACATCGATTGAGATAAATAGTTTGTAGATTGAATTGCGAAGGAAGTTGTCGATTTTTGTGGTTGTTCATGGATTTGGGATCGTATTGGTTGTGTTGTGAAATTGACTATTATATAGTTTATTTGATGTTCATGGAGATTCAATTTTGCAGCTGGAATTTATGTTTTTTGTCAAATAAAATGCACCCAAAAAAGAATAAACTGTATAAATTACGAATAAAGTGCATAAAAATTACGAATAAAGTGCATAAAAATTACGAATAAAGTGTATAAAAATTACGAATAAAGTACATAAAAATTTACGAGTAAAGTGCATAAAAATTACGAATAAAGTGCATAAAAATTTACGAGTAAAGTGCATAAAAATTACGAATAAAGTGCATAAAAATTTATGAGTAAAGTGCAAAAAAATTTAATAAAGTGTAAAAATTATGAATAAAGTACATAAAATTTTACGAATAAAGTGCATAAAATTTGTGAATAAAATCCATAGATAATTTAAGCAATTTATTTATATTAAAGAATTTATAAAATTTACTCCAAATATAATATAAATAAATATAATAATAAAGTAAGAAATTCAAGTAATCAAATGATTTTTATACCTTTATTGAAATTAAATAAGAGATTAAAAATTAAAATATCTCCTTCAATCTAGACCACACATCTTTAAAATAGAAGGAGATGATTTGTTCCTAGTTCCTTCATTAAGGTGGTGTTCCTTAAAGAACCCTCCCATATATATATTGAACAGTTCTTATCGTGTGAACGTGTGAACACTCATTTTAAAGACAAATGTATTGCACTTTCAAGGTAAATATACTGCACTTTAATACTGCACTTTACGTACTGCACTTAAAGACAAATGTACTGCACTTTAAAGTGCAGTACATTTGTCTTTAAAGTGCAGTGTTCACACATTCACACGATAGCAGGCTGTTCACATTTGAACCTCCTCCTCCTATATATATAGGCAGGTTCAAATGTGAACAACCTATTTATGTGTGAACGTATGAACAAATCTATACCTTTGATATTTTGGAATGAATAGTCTGATTTAATTTTTTTCACTTAAATTGACAAACTGCACTTAAAGTTTATTCATATTGTACTTAAAAGGCTAATTAAGTAATTTTCTTTTAAATATCTATATTCATAATCTAAATTATTGTATTGATAACAACTCCTCATTCACGATAATATTATTTCAATAACTGTATCTTCATTCACGCTTAAATTTCTCTACAATTTTAAAAATCGCTTCTATCTTTAAATTTATCTTCCTTAAATTTCTCATCTTTATTTCCTAAGATTTTTCATTAATCTTCATATTAAATGATGGTTTGTTAATTAGGTAAACTTGCAATTCTTTTTTTTTTTTTATTATTCTTTTTTTCATTATTCCCTTTTTATGATTTAAGATATGATCATTGTTCTCATTTTTTTGGTTGACTATTTTTAAAGTGCTTCCGAAATTCATATATAAGTGCATTTATTTGTTACTTAAAGTGCATTTAACACTTTAAACTGCAAATATTTTTCAGATCATATTGGAAGCAATTCCGATGGGTCTAGTATGGTTGATACCGACAATGGACCAGTAGATTTTGTTCCAAAATGTCCAGATGATACAAAGCCTATGGTTGGCCAGAAGTTTAAAACATTGGAAGATGGAATTGAATTCTATAGGTTTTACGGGGGAGTTTGTGGGTTTGACGTTAGACTTGCCACTGTTCGCCGTAGTAATGATGGTACTATATTGCATAGATACATGGTATGCAGTCGTGAAGGTGAAAAATCAAGTGGCTTAAGTCATGTTGAGAATATTGACGTTGAAACCCAAAGAAAGGTGAAGAGGTCTAGAGTGTCAACTAGAGTTTCCTACAAAGCACGTATTTGTTTCAAATTTTGTGGTCTGGATGGCTATCAGATTGTGAAGTTCAATGAGATCCATTCTCATCCACTCGTACAAGGTCACTATAAACAATTTATGAATCAAATAGGAGGTTGGATTTTGGCCATCAAAGTTTTGCTTTGAATTGTTTACGAGCAAATATAGGAGCAATGAAGTCATTTACTCTCTTTAAAGAGTTAGTCGGAAGTTATGATAAAGTTGGCTGCAGCAAAAATTATTTTAAGAATTTCACTCGTGATTTGCGTGCTTCTGTGGTTGGTCTTGACACGCAAGTGGTGTTGGATAATTTGGAAAGTCGACGTGAATTTTCTCCCTAGCTTCACATATGATTATTGTTGTTACGGGGTGTGTCGAAATGACGATTATGACGTTAGCCGAGGCAAGAGTTGGACTCTTTCTCCGCAAGACGATAATGCTCCGCTACTCGGTGCAAGCGGTCTATAGCACTCGTCTCCAAGATACAACGGCTTATCAATTACGAGTAGTTGCACTACTTCTCGTAATTCCGGCGAACTACTTGATATTTGAGACTAAGGAAATAAAAGATAATATATATGTATGTGATGTATGAAACATGGAAGCAAAAGGAAGAATGAATTGATTTATTAACTCACGGTGGCATCATTTATTTATAGGCTTAAGATGCCTTTTGGTAAATAGTTGTAACCTTTCATGTTTACAACAATATGCAACGTAAACTTCATTCAAAGAGTGTGTCCATCCAACAAGTAACAACGTGGCTTTTGATTTATCCAAACGAAGCCATGCAATGTGAACATATCATAACATGGCTATTCATCTCATACAACTCCTCATGTATCCTTTCAAATTGCCATGCAACGTTTCTTGCATAAGCTTTCAACTCATGCAACGTTATACATGCAACATAAGGCATGGTGGCTTCATGAATTGAAGGAAGTCAACCAACGTGCCCTTTTATTTCAAATTGAAGCCATGCATGCATGTGACACCTATGATGAGGCCAACGTTTCATGAAAAATTAATTTAATAATATAATCTTTAATCTAACAATCCCCCATATTAGATTATTAAATGCAAATGCAAAATGTTATGCAATTCCTTAGTCCCAATAATCTATTATTGCATCAGGATAGGTAGTTTTTTGCTTTGAACCTTCCTTAATATAATGTTATCGGATTTACTCGCTACTCGGTGAACGCGATGTCTTGAACCGGTCAGCTTTTGTGTAAACCAAGACAATAACATATACACAATAATAGATACAATATCGTTCGTTCTCACGTTGTGTCCATTTTGGCCTTGGACCATATCTTGGATTCATAAGTGTTTTTCTATTTGAAGCGGCCACACTTCTCACTTATATAGGTGATCTCCTATTAAGAGTATCCTGCCATACTCCACCAATAAGGCTATAGGAATCATTAAAAGCTTATAAGCCTACCCTTTTACCACAAGCTACAGGTTTGCACTTGGGGCAGCTTCGAGAATGGATTTTTTAGTTGTGTTTCCAAGTGCACAACTTGAACATTCTTCACTTAGTTGTCTCTTTGAACCATGTTCATGGGATCTCCAATTATCATGGTAGAGTTACCATTAAGAGCGTTCTTTTAGTGTGGATTTTTAATCCCATTCCCCTAACTGCATTGTACAATTGATCACGGTTAATTCCTTTAGTAAACGGATCCGCAATATTATCTTTTGACTTCACATAGTCAATACATATTATTCCACTAGTGATCAATTGTCTAATGGTATTGTGTCTTCGACGAATATGTCGAGACTTACCATTATACATACTACTTTGTGCTCTCCCTATTGCAGACATACTATCACAATGTATTAAAACGGGAGGCACGGGTTTTTCCCAACAAGGAATGTCCTCTAAGAAGTTCCGTAGCCATTCGGCTTCTTCGCCAGCTTTGTCTAGAGCAATGAATTTCGATTCCATTGTAGACCGAGCTATACAAGTCTGTTTAGAGGATTTCCATGAAATTGCTCCTCCACCTATGGTAAACACAAAACCACTTGTGGACTTGGAATCTTTTGTGTCGGATATCCAATTTGCATCACTATATCCTTCTAACACAGCGGGATATCTTGTGTAATGCAGACTATGAGTTAAGGTATGCTTTAAATACCTTAGAACTCTAGTTAGTGCGGTCCAATGATCCTTTTCGGGATTACTTGTGAACCGACTTAACTTGCTTATAGAATATGCTATGTCGGGCCTTGTACAATTTGCTAAGTACATTAGGCTTCCAATGACCCTAGCGTAGTCCAATTGGTAAATTGGATCTCCTCGATTTTTGGCTAAGTGTAGGCTTAAGTCTACAGGAGTTTTAGCCGGAGGTAGATCAAAAGCATTGAATTTCTTAAGCACATTCTCTACATAGTGAGATTGTGATAACATAATTCCTTCGGATGTTCTAGAGATCTTAATCCCTAGAATTACATCAGCTATTCCCATATCTTTCATGTCGAACATTCTTTTCAACATTGCTTTAGTATTCATAATTATATTATGATTACTTCCCATAATAAGCATGTCATCAACATACGAGCATATAATGACAAAGTTGTTAGGTGTGCCTTTAATGTACACACACTTGTCACACTCGTTTATTTTAAAACCATTTGATAACATTACATGATCAAATTTCTCATGCCATTGTTTGGGAGCTTGTTTAAGTCCATATAATGACTTAACAAGTTTACAAACTTTCTTTTCATGTCCGAGAATAACAAACCCTTCAGGTTGTTCCATGTATATTTCATCTTCTAAATCTCCATTTAGAAATGCCGTTTTAACATCCATTTGATGTATCTCAAGGTTGTGTAAAGCAGCAACGGCAATTAGCGTTCTTATGGAGGTTATCCTCGTTACGGGAGAGTATGTATCAAAATAATCATACCCTTCCTTTTGCTTGTAACCCTTGGCTACTAGTCGTGCTTTATACTTGTCAATAGACCCATCGGCCTTATATTTCTTCTTTAGGATCCATTTGCATCCTAAAGGTTTACAACCGGGAGGAAGATCAACAATCTCCCAAGTGTGATTGTTCATAATTGACTCGATTTCGCTATTAATCGCTTCTTTCCATAGAGGAGCATCAGGACTTGACAATGCAGCCTTGATTGTTTGTGGTTCATCTTCTAATGAATAGACTACAAAGTCTGGACCAAAAGACTTTGCTATTTTCGCTCGTTTTCCTCGTCTAGATTCTGGTATTGACCCATCACTTTGGTCAATCTTTTCTAGTGAGCTTTCTTCATAAGTTCGTTTCTTAGAACTCACATCATTCTTTTCTTTCTTTGGGAATATAGATTCAAAAAAGACAACATTTCTGGATTCTATAATCATTCCCTCATTTATGTCGGGTATTTCCGACTTATGTACCAAAAACCTATATGCGCTACTATTGCTTGCATATCCTATGAAGATGCAATCAATAGTTTTAGGTCCTAGCTTTACTTGTTTAGGTTTAGGTACTTCAACTTTTGCTAGGCACCCCCACACTTTAGTGTATTTGTAGGATGGTTTCCTACCTTTCCATAGTTCATATGGAGTTTGATCTTGTTTCTTTGAGGGTAACTTATTCAAAATTTTATTTGCCGAAAGAATAGCTTCCCCCCACATGTTATGTGGTAAGCCCGAGCTTATCAGCATAGCATTCATCATTTCTTTTAATGTTCTATTCTTTCGTTCAGCAACACCATTTGATTGTAGTGAATAAGGTGCGGTTGTTTGATGAATAATGCCGTTTTCACGACAAAAGTCCCCAAAAGGTGCAACATATTCACCGCCTCGATCACTTCGGATCATTTTGATCTTGGTGTTAAGTTGATTTTCAACTTCGTTTTTATAGCTTTTGAAAGCATTGAAAGCTTCGTCTTTGCTTCTCAAAAGATATACGTAACAAAATCTTGTGCAATCATCTATAAACGTTACAAAATAATTATTTCCACCTCTAGTTTGCACAAGTTTTAAGTCGCATATATCGGTGTGAATTAATTCAAGATGTGTAGTCGTTCTTTCCACCGAATGGAAAGGTTGTTTAGCCAATTTTGCTTCAACATAAATTTCACAACTTGAATGTTTGTCAATTGACATTTTTGGCAACAATTCTAAATTCACTAATTTTCTTAGTGTATTTAGATTCACATGTCCTAATCTATCATGCCATAAATTAGGAGACTCAGTCAAATAGACAACGGGGATCTTTTTATTATCACGGATAGCATTTACATTGATACAATTCAGTTTGAAAAGGCCGCTATCAACATAGCCTTTTCCTATAAATTGTCCATTCTTGGACAATACAACCTTATCCCCCTCAATAACTATTCTAAATCCGGCCTTGCTAAGAATAGAGCCGGAAACCAAATTCTTGCGGATGTCGGGAACATGCATCACGTTTTGGAGAGTCACATTCAATCCCGACGTCATCTTGAGTACAACTTTTCCAATTCCATAGACCTTGGAAGTAGAGGAATTTCCCATGTATAACATTTTCTCCTCCTTGACAACTTCATAAGTTGAAAACATTGATTTATCCACACATACGTGCTTGGTAGCGCCGGTATCAATCCACCATCCTATCGGATTACCGACCATGTTTACTTCATCTACGACCGCAGATAGGTCGAGTTCAGACATGTTGACGGGCACGCAATTTTCTTCCGTCATATTTGCTTGTGGACGGCCTTTGTATTCCTTCTTTGGCTTGCGGCAATCCTTTGCCATATGGCCCGTTTTTCCACAATTGTAGAAATTCCCTTTGATCTTTTTCTTCCTCTTTGAATCTTGCTTCTTTTCAAAGAACTTGCGTTTCTTTGAGTTAGTGCTAGTGCTGCACTCGGCCGATTAGCCCTTGCCTCTATGGAAGGCTTGTTGGTCTTTCGATCTCGCTTGCGATTGTCCTCTTCAATTCGAGACGGACTATCGGATCTTCGAGACTCATCTCTTTGCGTTTATGCTTGAGATAGTTCTTGAAATCCTTCCACATAGGTGGTAGTTTCTCTATCACAGTTGCAACTTGAAATGATTCAGAAAGGACCATACCTTCGGTAAGTATATCATGTATGATCAATTGAATCTCTTGCACTTGTTCGACTACAGTTTTGGCATCCACCATCTTGTAGTCTAAGAATCGTCCAACGACGAACTTCTTTAGACCGGCATCTTCGGTCTTGTATTTTATCTCCAAAGAGTCCCACAATTCTTTCGACGTCTTTGCAGTCGAGTAGACACTATACAGAGTGTCGTCAAGTCCATTTAGGACATAGTTGCGACATATGTAGTCGCTGTGAGACCATGCATCATACGCTATGCGTTTCTGCTCATCAGTTTCATTTTCTCCCATAATTGGAGGTGATTCTTTCAAGAATCTAGATAAATTTAAAGTAGTTAAATAAAACAACATTTTAGATTGCCAACACTTAAATTCAGAACCTGAGAATTTTTCCGGCCTTTCCGCATGAACAGGGGCGCTTGGAATCTGATTGTTCGTTGCTGTTGTAAAATTCGGCGGCATGTTACTACTGTTTGTCGTTACTTGGACAAGGAGATCGGGTACATCACTGCTACTTGTCGTCATCTCTTCAACACGATTATCGTCTTGTGATTGTTGTTACGGGGTGTGTCGAAATGACGATTATGACGTTAGCCGAGGCAAGAGTTGGACTCTTTCTCCGCAAGACGATAATGCTCCGCTACTCGGTGCAAGCGGTCTATAGTACTCGTCTCCAAGATACAACGGCTTATCAATTACGAGTAGTTGCACTACTTCTCGTAATTCCGGCGAACTACTAGATATTTGGGACTAAGGAAATAAAAGATAATATATATGTATGTGATGTATGAAACATGGAAGCAAAAGGAAGAATGAATTGATTTATTAACTCACGGTGGCATCATTTATTTATAGGCTTAAGATGCCTTTTGGTAAATAGTTGTAACCTTTCATGTTTACAACAATATGCAACGTATACTTCATTCAAAGAGTGTGTCCATCCAACAAGTAACAACGTGGCTTTTGATTTATCCAAACGAAGCCATGCAATGTGAACATATCATAACGTGGCTATTCATCTCATACAACTCCTCATGTATCCTTTCAAATTGCCATGCAACGTTTCTTGCATAAGCTTTCAACTCATGCAACGTTATACATGCAACATAAGGCATGGTGGCTTCATGAATTGAAGGAAGTCAACCAACGTGCCCTTTTATTTCAAATTGAAGCCATGCATGCATGTGACACCTATGATGAGGCCAACGTTTCATGAAAAATTAATTTAATAATATAATCTTTAATCTAACAATTATTGTGTTGGAGAAAACAAAAAACTTGCACGGTTGTTTTGGGCTGATAATATTTCTATTCAGAATTACAAGGTTTTCGGTGATGCAGTCTCTTTTGATGCAACTTACGGAACAAATATGTAAGTTCTTTTATTGATTTTAATAGATGCATTTAGAATTAATATGGAATGCACTTCGTATTTTTATTTATCAAACACTTTAAAGCGTTCCTTAATGCACTTATCTATACATTGAACTGCACTTTATAGCTTTGTTATTGACGCATTGTTTCTTTAGAGGTACAACATGATTTTTGCTCCGTTTACTGGTTTGGATAATCATGGTAAATGCGTTACTTTTGGAGCCGGATTATTGAATCATGAGGATGTTGATTCTTATGTGTGGCTTATGGAGAATTTTAGAAGGTGCATGGGTAATAAAGTTCCGTCGGTTATCGTTACGGATCAAGACCCATCAATAAAGCAGGCTGTTGAGAGAATCTTTTCATTCCCGGCTACATATCATTGTTTGTGTATGTGGCATATCATGCTCAAAGTAGCGGATAAAATCTCACCTAATTTAAGGCCCGACACGGGATTTACTGAAAGATTTCATTCCCTTGTGTGGTCTGATTCCATTGAACGTGCTGAATTTGAAGAGCGGTGGAAAGCCACTATGAGTGATTTTGATTTGGTTGGCCATAAATGGTTTACAACCATGTTCAAGCTTCGCAAATATTGGTTACCTGTTTATTTCAGAGTGTTCCCATGGCCGGTCTATTGCGGACTACATCAATGTCTGAGAGCACAAACAGTTTCTTTCAGAAGTATTTAAACAAGAATTCAAATTTAATTGAGTTTTTTATGCATTTTGCTAGTGCTCTTGATTCGCAGAGACATGCACATGATCAATTGAGTAGCATTGATGCATCCAGTTTTCCAGAAATGTTGACCAATTTGGAAATTGAGAAGTATGTTGCTTCTATTTATCCATTCAGAACTTTTAAGAAGGTGCAAAAGCAAATTCTAGCACCTCACAATTCATGTTCTATGGTGATGATTAGCTCTGATGCAAGAGATAATTTTTATGTGGATGCGACTACTTTATTAGGAAGGGTTTGTTGTGTAGTCACATTTTCTTTGTTTTCAAGAATTTGAGGGTCAATCGAATTCCTCAAATATATATTACGTCTCGCTGGACCAAATTTGCATTGACTAATTTGGAGAATATTGATGGGTGTGGCAATACACTACCACTTGAATCAAGTGGGATAAATAGTCAGTTGTACTCTGAGGTTCACAGATGCATTGGTGTAGTCGATGGAAATCCTAGTTTAATGTCTGATCTGTTGGTTGACTTGGAGAATTTAACTGAAAAATATAAGAATCTGAACATTGGTTATGGTTCGATAAAAGGTACGAAAAAGGTGTTCCAAGATTTTTATGGTGGGTCAATTCCAAATTCAGCATCTGTTTTGTCACCAAGTCCTGTGAAGACGAAGGGTAGCGGAAGTAGAATACAATCTAGGGTGGAAAAGTATTTACGTACAGCAAACAAGCCTAAGCGGATATGCAGCAGATGTAAATAGGGATGGCAAAAGGACCCAGACCCGTCGGACCCGACCTGGACCCGCACGCAATGGGGCGGGTAATACCCGCCCCGTAGGAGTGTGGGGCGGTTCCGGACCCGACCCGCACCGGGTCCGGGGCGGTTCCGGTCCCGGCCCGCGGACCCGCCCCCGCCCCGCCCCGTTTAGACCGCCCCGTATAGACCCGTATAGACCCGCCCCGCCCGGACCCGTCCCGTAACAAATTAGAATTTAGAAGTGTAAAAGTGTTACTTGTGAGATTCGAACCCGTATCAATAATTTCTTTATATGCACTTATGCCGTTTGAGCTAATGTTCACATTTGTTAATATTTTACATGTATAGTTATATATAAGAATATTACATACTAAAATAAAAAAAATTGATACATCTAACAAAAAATTAGCTTATAAAATATAAATATTAATTTTCTAGAATTCAATATACTATATTTAACTTGTAATTATCTATGAGGATATGAACATCTTTATGACTTTATGAGTTGGACATCTTTATGACTTTATAATTTGTATTTTGTTTATTTGGTAATATCCGAACATATGAAATTGTGTTTGTTTTATGTTTGTTGTAGTAGTATTGACGATAACAGGTTTTGCAACTTGATTAATTCGTAGTGAATAGTATTTTTGTAGTAATGAGAAAAAAAAAAAACTACGGGGCGGGGCGGGTAGGACCCGCCCCGTGCGGGTCCGGTTCCGGGGCCAAAGGTGCAGACCCGTATGGGTCCGCGGGTCCGTTGCGCGGGGCGGGTCCGGGTAGTATGATACCCGGACCCGATCTGCCATTTTGCCATCCCTAGATGTAAATGCTCAAAATTGTAATGAAGGGACCAATGAAGAATCTTAGTTCAATTTTATGTTTTTGGTATTTAGTTGTTTTATTATGTATTTTTTTCTTTTGTTGAATGATAATAGTTTATTTTTTTATTTTATTATATTTTTTTTATAAGGATTATATTGAACAATTTTATTATATGGTAGTTTAATAATTGCAATCCAATTTAAAATTACATATATCACATTTTTTAAAATAAAGTGCAGATTAATTATGAATAAAGTGCTTTTCGATTGTGAAAAAAATATAGTTTAATTATGAATAAAGTGCATTTTGATTGTGAATTGTTGGGAGATGATTCAGTAGTAGAATGTTTAGAAGATTTGGCTGATCCCAAAACCCTAATTTGATTGGTGAACCATTCCTTTGTATTTGTAACGCCTTGGCCTCTGAGAGTTTCAGACTCAGTAGACTTGCTTTCAGCATGGTCCTAGGCTCAGAAGTTATGTCTGCTGAACCTCAGTAGACTATCCGCCTTAGTACCATGGAGTGAAGATCCAGTAGTGCTGGACTCAGCAGGAGCAGCATACTGAAAGGTGTTCAGATTCAGTAGTGTTGGGCTCAGCAGGAGCAACATACTGAAAGGTGTTCAGATTCAGTAGTTCTGGACTCAACAAGAGCAGCATACTGAAAGGTGTTCAGGAGTCAGTAGAACTGGACTCAGCAGGAGCAGTTTACTGAACTCAAAATCGACCTTCAGTAGAGTTGAACTCAGAAGGAGTATATTACTGAACCCCTGGTCAGACTCAGCAACGGCCAGACAGTTTCCTTAACTGTCAGTGGTCTTCAAAGTATAAATCAGTAGAGTTGTCCGAGGTTGTACACATGAGAGAAGTCAGCTTCAGTAACTGCCTTGACGTTTGAATGTCTAAACAACTTTCTACATCTCGACCAATGACAAACAACCAACTGTGAAAGTATTGGTAAAAAGCTGCAAGTTAACCACTTTCCTGAAAAAGATAGTGGACTCTGCACGATTTCAAAAGAGCCGTTAGCTACCCAAATAGAGTGACACGTGGACAGTTCGTCTCCAACGGATCTATCTATAGCTCACCTCTATAAATAGAGGGAAAATCAAATCGTTGATATACGACACAGAGAAAAAAAACAAGACACACGACATACGAGCATTGAACAAACAAGAACACAAGCTTTCCGCGAAGAACTGCAGAGAAACCAACCTACCGCGAAAAGCACTCATACTGCTCTAGGGAACCAAACTTTCATAGAATCAAAGCCTCTAGCATCCAAGTGAAAGAACACGAACCCCGAGAGATTATTCCTCACTGTTCTTCACTCTAGAAGCCCTTTCTTGTTCCCTTTCCTTCTAACCTAACCTCAATTGAACTTATCTATAGCTTAGAACCGAAGGAGTTCATCTCTTGAACTGTTCTTATCGTTAAGAACTCCTTCATCGTTGGAGAAATCGTTCAAACATATTTTGTTTGACTTTGTAAACTGAGACTTGCTCAGTATAATCACAAGGCTGTGTTTGTCCAGTGTACAAACCGACTGAGACTAACTCAGTATAATAAAATAGCCTCCTGCCTTGTTCAGGACAATGGACGTAGGATTTTGGATATCCGAACCACTTTAAAAGTCGTTGTGTCATTTACTATTGCATTGATTTATTGTTCATTCAGAAAACTATTTACAAAATCATTCAACAGAGTTTCAGTAAAAAGCCTAACTAAGTGCACTAATCTACTGAAACAGTTTTAATTAATAACGTTTTCAAACCAAACTGAATCGGGCCTACACAATTCCGCACGCCATCCGAACTTTTTACCGAACGGTCTCGAATTTTGACATCGCCGCCCAGCGAGACCTTAGTATAGTCGGTTCCTATGTCCACACGATCTAGAACAACTTGTCCTGGTCTCATCGAATCCATTCAAGTAGACAATCTCTCGTAATCGGACTATTCGCGTTCAAGTTTGAGAAAAATGTTTTCGGGATGTATTCACCCCCCTCTACACCCGAACGTTTGAATCGGGACCAACATGAATAAAGTGCAGTTTAATTGTGAATAAAGTGCGGTTTAATTATGAATAAAGTGCAATTCGATTGTGATGAAAGTGCAGTTCGATTGTGATAAAAGTGCAGTTTGATACTGAATAAAGTGCAGTTTAATTCTGAATGAAGTGTATTTTGGATGTGAATATAGTGCAATTCGATTGTTTACAAAGTGCAGTTTAATTACGATTTTTTTTGCAGTTATTTGTGAATGGAATGTAGTTCGATTGTGAATAAATTGCAGGATAATTATGAACAAAGTGCATTTCAATAAAAATTAAATTGTTGTACACATAAACATATAGTATATAAATATTATTAAGTGCTTTTAGATTTCAAATAAAGTGCATTATAAGCAAACCGTAAGTGCAATTTAATAAACATTCAAAATGCTTAGAGTGTAACATTATATCAATTTTTTACCATACAAAAAAAAAAAAAACCAAATTTACTAAGACATTGATCCATCAAGCTACCAAATCAAACTCAGCCCGGTCTTGCTCTTCCTTTGTTAAATGTTGAAAATATATAGCTGACTTACCTATGATTTCTTGGCTCACAGAATTTCCTTCCCACCTAAAGATTAAATTGTCTCTTACTTGGCTGAACCATTCCTGCTTTCCAGGCAGATGATGCATCACCCATGAAAGTCTCCATATGCCGCATTGCATATATTCCACTATCTACCATGAATTTTCCCTTCTCTATGTTATTCGCCCTTCTTTTCTGGTTGTCGCTCCGTAATAAGTGCAGAACTCTATTCATTTTGTAAAAATGTTAACAGTACTCAGTGCATTTCAAAGTTAAGGGTAAAGTTTTTGATATTCAGTAGTCTTAATTACCAGAGAGTATGGAGTAACACCATATTTTGCAATTACACATGCTTCTTTTTCATCATTACAACTGTCGATCACATAGAACATAGCTTTCCTTGTGTCGAAGCAATAAACAAAGAAGTGTTCATCCATACAATGTGGGAAGAAAAACTGCACAAAAGATTTTGCAAAATATATTAAGCCATTTTCATATTACATAGAATTGCATATGAACTTAAATCTCAAATTGTATACACTTCCATTGACAATGTATTGAAATTTATAGTGTGGTTAGATTTTTAAATATCAATTTGAATTCTTACCAGATCAATATTGCCTACATCTCCCAGGTGGTAATTCAATAATTCATCTAACAGTAGTTCACTGAAATTCGAATGTCGTCTCTCATCTTCCACGCCGGCCTGTGTTGCTAATCTCTACACAACCAACATTTATTTAATTAACCATATAATTGTAACATAGCCTTGAAATACCATTTTACATTACTTACAGTTAGAATGGTGCTACCAAAGAAACGAATGGGTGATTCTGGGGCTCGTAACTGTTCTTTACCATTTTGCATTTGACACCACACATACAACGTTTACTTGTGTTGGATCATTATCACCAAGTTGGTTGTCATTATTCTCATTTTCACATTGACCCTAAAAATTTACAACACTAACAATCACAACAGTGCCTAAAAACTAAAAGCCACGTAGGATGAAATCATTGAAAAAGAGATTAAAAACAGGTAAGTAAAGACTAAGAAGGTGAGGATATAGCTCAATAAATTAATAACAAAGTCGATTAGAATTAATTTTATACAACAAATAAACTTACTTGTAATGTATTCATTGCATTTTCATTTTGTGCCAACATTAATTCTTCATTGGCATCATTCATTTCCTGAAACTCAAATCATTTAAAATATCACTGTTAAAAATGGTAACTGATTAATTTTCTTGGTTTCGCGCCTCGACAACAAGGAAATATTTCAACTAAGCATTATTGGGATTTCAGGCGGTACATCTTCATTCAAAATCCGCACTCGATCAACATAAAAGAGCTGTGTATAGAACAAGTAAAACATTCCTAAATAAATATATACAATTAAACATTTAAAGACAAATGTACTCCACTTTAAGTGCAGTATCTTTACCTTTAAAATGCAATACATTTATACTTAAAGTGCAGTGTTCACACAATAAGAGCATGCTCACATTTTAACCTTCCCCATTAAAATCATTTATAGAATAATAAACAATAACATACGTACCGTCAAAAATAACAGTGGGCCAAGAAATTGCTTGCTCTTGTTTTTCTCCCATTTTGTTTTATTTCTATCGAGGCTCCTCACAACATAATCTCCCCAATTCAAATCTGGAACACCAGTCAAATCCGCTAGAGAATCAATTACTGCAGTGAAGACACATTCGTTTTGCGAGCTCTCAGTAAGACATGACACGACCAAGATTACAAAATGTATTTTGAACCAATTTCCTCCATCCTCACACTTTAGCATAAATTCACTAAGCTTTTTGGGCATAATATTAAGAGGGTTACCTATGTTTTCTTTCCACTCATCCAACAAATCGGAGTTCTGCCCCCTCCTCAACCTCTCAATATTTTTTTTACCTCTAGGTAACCCCAACACCCGATATACGTCTTCTGCCACTATGTACAGTTTAAGCCCATCTTGTATTCTTAAAGAACAACTTATTGGGTCAAAGTTGTCAACTAACCAATAACCTAGTTTTAAGGGCATCTTACTTATTTTCAATTCTAAAATCTTTCCTAATCCTAAGTCTGCTACAACATTTCTTTGTAGTTCATTAAACCCCCTGGATTGCTTTAACCAAACAAGAAGGGCTCGTTCTACATGACAATGTAGGATGAATTTCTATTTCAGTAGACATCCCATCTTCAAGTCTTGTCCTTTTAGACATTTTCCTGAAATTGCAATTCATACTAAATCAAAGTGTCGTTTGTTTCAATTCAAAGTGCAGTCCAAATAAAGTGAAAGTCAATTCTGCTATCAAACAAAGTGCAGTCCAAAGAAAGTAAAAGTGCATTATACGATTAAACAAAGTGCAGTTCATATGAGGCATATTCAAAATTAATTAAAAGTGCATCTCATTAATTTAAAAAGTGCAATCCAAATAAACTAAAAGTGTTGTTCATAGTCCATGATTAAACAAAGTGCAATCCATTTCTTTTTTGAGTGCATCTCCTAATTCAAACTATGTATTGCAACCAATAATAATTTAAAGTGCAGTCCAATAAATTTACAGTGCATCCACTAAATTATAAAAGTGTGGGTCCAAAATAATTAAAATTCACATCTTCAAGTCTTAAGAAACATTTAAAAGTGCATCCTACAATAATTTAAAGTGCAGTCCAATTAACTTAAAAGTGCATCCTCAAACACAAAATTCAATACAACGCATTCCACAAATAATCAAAGTACAATTATGAAACTCCTATGATTATCAATCATAACAATCAAATCTAATACATACGTAGAAAATAATTCAAAATTGCAATACACAAATAAACAAAGTACAATTATTTTTAAATCAAAGTGCAATTATGCAACTCGTATGATTATCAGTTAAGACAATCAAACAAGAAAACTATGGAATGTTGAAGGAGAATTGAATAACATTTAGTTTCGTACTTACCTCGCCAATCAACACAATCGTATTTCTCTTTGTTCGCGGTGGAGTAGGATTTTTTTTCGCTAATCAACACAATCGTATTTCTCTTTGTTAGCGGTGGAGAGGACAAGTCCAAGACAGACAAGCAGTGGAGAACTACGGGGTATGGCGAGTCAGAATGGAAGCTCATCTGACTTCCCTCCACAACAGCATGACAGAGGTCTTGGAAGACGGACCTATCGTACCCATGATCGAAAGTGTCGAAACACAGGATCCAGCACAAGGAGGAGGAATGGTAACCGGGAAGAAGATTCCTAAGGACAGAAGCCTCTTCACCCCAGAAGAGAAGAAGCTTCACAATCTAGACCGGGTTTCCAGGAATGCCATACTAACCACCCTGAGCGACTCTTATCTCGGAAGAGTTCAGGACTGCAAGTCCGCCAAGGAAATCTGGGATGCTTTGACGCTACTGAGTCGGTGGACTCAGAAGATTAAAGCTAACAAGTTAGCGCTGGAATTCCAGAAGCTGGAGAGATTGTCTCTCATGCCTGGCGACACGATTGAAGATCTCAACGTCAGATTTACGAATCTGATGAACACTATCAACGGGCTGGGAAAGACGTTCTCCAACCGAGAGATGAATCTCAAAATTTTGAGAGCACTGCCAGACGGACATTGGACTCCCTTTGCTACTTTGCTTAGACATTCTGATCTTGATACTGTTTCTCCTGATCATATATTTTCATAATTAAAAGCTAAGGAGTTCGAGTTCGGTCTACCACAAAGGAAGCAGCGAGCTGAAGCTGGCACTCAGATTGACCATGCCTTTAAAGCATCAGTCAGCACAGCAGCTCCCGCATCTAGCAAAGCTGAGCATTCAACCAGTGATCTACAAGAAGGAAGCCTAGCTAAGAGATATGCACTGCTTGCCATCAAATATCAGAAGGAGAAGGAGCGCCGCAGAAAACTATCTAGAGTTGTCAGAGACTCTAAGAGTAAGTCTGAATACTCACCTAAGCGCACTCCTGAATCACATACTTCTGAATGCAGGAAACAGGAGGATTCTGCACAGTTGAAAGACAGTGAGAGCAAAGAAGGCAGAGTCACCTCGTGCTACAACTGCAAGAAGCCAGGACACTACCAATATGACTGTCTTGAGCTCAGTACAGCTGAGAGAGCTGCACGAAAAGCTTGAAGGGAGAAGTTCATCAAGAAGCATCAAGCCTACATTGCCGGTGAACTCTCAGACGACTCAGATGAAGTCGATTCCTTCATGGATTCATCAGACGATGAAGCGACATTTATGGCCCTAGAGCTTGAAGAAGATGCTGAAAAGTGTCTTATGGCAGGAGAAGAGGATGAGGTAAACTCTCACGCACCATTTAACTCTTCTTCACACTGCACACTGGACACTGTTTCAGGTGCCGATAAGAATCTGGACGTCTCGATCGCTTATGAAGAATTACTAGACGAGCAGATTCAGATGAGCCTGCAGCTCGGTAAGACTCTTCAGGAGTTGGATACCCTGAAAGTGGAGAATCAGACTTTCTTAGGAAAGTTAGGTTGCTACTGAGTTGGAAGGACTTATTTTGAGACTCAAGAACGAGATTAACTCTCTGATGGCCAAGTCTCAGCAACAAGAAGATCTCGATCTCGCATCGACCAAGGACTTGACTCAGAAGGATACTCGAACCGAGTCCTCGAGGCGGAAGTTCTCAAGACTTCAGACCGAGCATGAAACTCTGAAGAAGAGTGACGATGTCTGGAGGAACCTGATGACAGAGAGGTACATGGGAGCTGAAAAAAGCTTGAGGCGATGCTAGCCAACAACAAGCCAAAACATTACAAGGAGGGACTCTGGTTCAGCCATGGAGCCTCCACATCTGCCCCCACACGCTCAGATAATCGGTTGACTGATAGGTTTGTTCAAGGGGAGACAATCAATGCTGAAATACTGAACCCCCTAGCAAAGAACAAGCAGAAGATGAAGGCACCTCATCCGAACTATCAGAAATATAACAAGAAGATTAGCTCAAGATCACCCCAGTTCAGTCAAAGGGGAACCAACAAAGTCAAATGGGCTGATCAGTATGGACCTCCGTGAAGGAAATAGGAGGTGAAGAATCGATTACCTTCCGCCTATGTATGTTGTTGCAGCTCTGATTGTTGCATGTGTGTCAGATCTTCTGATCTGTGTCCCGACCTTTTTCTCCCTCTAGGTGGTCAGAGAACTGGAGAAAATTAAGAATGCTGTCTCTCCCTACTCACGCCGTGCGTGTATGATTATGTGATTGTGTGTAATCTGTTTATGAACAGAATACTAATATATATATGCTTCAAAATCCAATATAATATTAATATTTACAGCCTATTAATTTAATTATATTCCTAATGGACTTCCACATAATTAGCCCATAATATAATTAATTAATCCATTGGGCTACTAATATTTATCAATTAATTGGCCTGACCAATTAATTTCAGATAAATAACATTATTAAATAATGTAAAATTACATTAATCTATTAATAATGATTTCTGAGAGACAATAAATAACTAGGCAACTAATTGGGCCAGATCAGGGATCCAATACAAGAAATAAAGCTGGGCCTCAAATTAATTAATTATCCATGCTCAGCCCAGAGCAAAATTAATTAATAAACACAGATTCATTCCACTAGAGAATCCGTGCTGACTTACCCCTTTATCCCAAATTGAGCAAGGGCTTGTATTTTAGACTTAATCGATCTCCGTATTTAAGATAGAAATATCTGTTAATTAATTAAGCTCATTGACAACTTAAATTAATTAACATCTTATATTCCTGAGTAGTACCACTCGACCTTATTAACACACTTGAACTTAATCAACCGGCTGAGTTTAGTGTGCTAATCCTTTCGAGTTCCTCAAGGGATATTATCAACCCATTTTACTAGGATACGGCTGCAAGATACAGACAACCAGCCTGAGCCACAAATAACTACTAACACCCAAGATACGTAAATCCCGTCGCGATGACGTTCACCATAGTAGGTCAAAGTGATAGATAGCCAAATGCGCTCAGCTGAAGTCTTACCAAGCTTAAGACCAGCTAAGTCACCGAGATCTTGGTTCTCCACTAAGGTCAGTTAGGAGAACACATCTCGCTGTGATCCATCAATACACCACCTTAAGTGTACCAGTAAAGACAAGCAGCTAAGACAAGCCACTTCTTATTTAAACTGCAGCTTAAACCGACAACTTATCCTTAAGTTGTCTCAACTGTGATAACTGTTTATATCTTGTCAGTTCAACCAATTTGTGTTGTCTTCTGTGATACTCGACACACTACACAAATCTAACTTTTGTACAAGATAAAGGATTACATGTGCAAATATATATATTTATCAGATATGAGAATAAAATAGTGGTTGGGAAAAACACATTGTATACAAGCATAAAAAATTTGCTTCCAGTATACAAAATCCCAACAATTCTTCCGCTTATACTAAAGTAAACTTTTAGTATACAATGTGTCAATTCTAGGTACAAACTAGTACTCAACTATCTCTCAGCTATCTATCCAATCTATCACTGCATCTTCTCTCACTTATACAAAAGTTTCTGTAGTCCTAAGTGGGGGGCATCTCTACCACTCCTAAGCCACGAACATGCTTCTCGTAAGCCGGGAGTGGTAAGCTCTTTGTGAAAGGATTAACTAGGTTGACTTCAGTTCCAATTTTGTCAATCACTACGTCTCCTCGATTTACGAATACTCGTATAATGTGGTACTTCCTGTCTATGTGTTTAGACGCTTTGTGAGATCTAGGTTCCTTAGAATTTGTCACTGCACCCGCATTATCACAATAAATCGTGATTGCTTTAGGTAAATTCTGAACAATATCAAGATCCAGGAGGAAATTCTTGAGTCATACTGCCTCTTTCGAAGCTTCTGAAGTAGCCACATACTCTGCTTCCATGGTTGAATCCGCAATGCATTTCTGCTTTGCACTCCTCCATGAAATGACTTCACCTCCCAAGGTAAACACATAACCCGAGGTAGACTTCTTCTCGTCTCTGTCGCACCGGAAATCCGAGTCTGTATAACCCAAAGACACTAGATCGTCGACCGATAAACAAGCCTATAATCTCTAGTCCGTTTAAGGTACTTGAGAATATGCTTGACCGCAGTCCAGTGTTCCTTTCCAGGGTTAGACTGATATCTTGAGACCATGCCTACAACATATGAGATATCTAGTCTCGTACAAAGCATCGCATACATGAGGCTACCGACAGCGGAAGCATATAGTACTAGCTTCATACTTTCTATCTCTTCAGGCGTTTTAGGGCACTGATTCTTGGATAGAAAAATGCCATGTATGAAAGGTACTGAACCTCTCTTGGCATTTTCCATGCTAAAACGAGCAATAATAGTATCAATGTAGGACGCTTGTGACAAGCTTAACATCCTTTTCTGGCGATCTCGGATAACCTTGATCCCAAGGATGTAAGCAGCTCCACCTAAGTCCTTCATTTGAAACTGCTCGGATAACCACGTCTTTACGTCTGATAACACTTCAACATTGTTTCCAATGAGAAGGATGTCATCTACGTAAAGTGCAAGAAACACCACTAATCCGTTAACACAAATACGGTACACACACTTCGTTAGGATAGGATACAAATCTATAGGATTTGACTACCTCATCGAAACGCTGATGCCATAACCGGGAAGCTTGCTTAAGTCCATAAATGACCTTCTTAAGCTTCCAAACTAGATGCTCTTCGCCCTCCTTCACATAACCATCTGGCTGTTTCATGTAGATGTCTCTACCTTTTTCAAGGTGACCGTTTGGGAATGCGGTTTTAACATCCACTTGCCAGATTTCTAGGTTCATGTGATCTGCTATGGCAAGGAGAATCCGAATGGACTTGATCATTGCTACAGGCGAGAAGGTTTCTTCATAATCGATACCTTCTTTCTGGGTAAAACCCTTCGCCACTAGTCTGGCCTTAAATGCCACGATCTCTCCATTCGGTCCTCTCTTTCTCTTGTATACCCACTTACTACTAATAGCCTTACAGCCCTTAGGTAGTTCAGTGATCTCGTATACATCCATATCAGTTATGGACTCAAATTTCGAGTCCATCGCGATTCTCCATGAATCTGCATCTATATCTCCCACTGCTTCGTTGTAAGTCTAGGGATCCACAGTGTCCTGTTCATCTGCCGGGAGATGGTCAAACGTCTCCCCAGTGAACATATACCAATCAGGTGTAAATATCACCCTCCCACTACGTCGAACAGTGTCAGACGTTGTGTTAACAAATTGTGCAGTTACTCATAGAGTACTATCTTGCACAACTGGCTGTTCAAGTGGAACTCGACCACCTTGTAATTCCTCAAGGATGATGTCGACTCGAGATTTATGGTTACTAATGTAATCCTTTTCTAAGAACTGAGCGTTAGTGCTAACAACGATCTTCTGTTCTTTAAGATCATAAAAGTATCCACCCTTCGTTTCTTCGGATACCCTATGAACAACATCACTTCTGAATGTGATTCCAATTTATCGGCGTGCCTATTTAGCACATAAGCAGGATAACCCCAAATCCTTAAGTGGTGCATCTTCGGGTTTGTGCCCGCTCCACAACTCAAAAGGGGTCTTTTGTACCGACTTGGAAGGCACACGGTTCAGCGAGTATGCTGCAGTCTCTAGGGTATATCCTCAAAAGGAAATTGACAAAGTTGCATAACTCATCATCGACCGAACCATCTCTAAGAGACTTCGGTTCCTTCTCTCTGACACACCATTCTGTTGAGGCGTGCCCTCCGTAAGCTGGGATGTAATCCCACATTCTGTCAAGTAGTCCTTGAACTCGTTGGATAGGTATTCCCTACCACGATCAGATCGTAGTGTTTTGATTTCTTTACCTAGCTTCTTCTCCACTTTTGCCTTGAATTACTTAAAGGTTTCAAAGCAATCCAACTTGTGGCGAAGAAGGTAAACATATCCATAACTCGAGTAATCGTCAGTAAATGTGACGAAGTACTCATACCCTCCACGAGCTTGTGTAGACATAGGCCCACACAAGTCAGAATGTATCAAACTTAATACTTCTGTGGTTCTATAACCCTTTGCCTTGAAAGGCTTAGTCATCATCTTTCCTTCCAAAAAGGTTTCGCAAGTTGGAAATGGTTCAACTTGGAGAGACTCCAATGATCCATATTCCACCAACCTTTGAGTCTTGTTAAGATTGATGTGACCTAGTCTTAAGTGCCACAGATAAGTTTGGTTTACCTTAGAAGACTCTTTCCTCTTCTTAGGATTTGATGATGAGGAAGCAATATTAATAGAACTACGCGGTTTACAAGTAATAGTATATAAAGACCCGTTTAATGGTCCACCACAGATAAAATCATCATCTTACATGATAGAAACTTCACTATCTAAACATGATTTATAACCATCCATGGTGTAGAGTTTTGAAACAGAAATTATGTTTCGCCTAAACTCAGGCACATGTAAAACATCTTTAAGTACTAAAACAGAACTATCTAAAGATAGATGTAAATCTCCAATGGCAATTACAGGAAATTTCGATCCATTGCCTACTGAGATTACCACCTAGCCATTGCTCAATTGACTTTTCTGCAAGAAACCTTGCAAGGTGTAACAAACATGATCAGTTGCCCCCGAATCCACTACCCATTCGTGGGTAGAAGAGAGAAACCGAGCTTCGATTACAAGAGCGACTCGCGTCTCTTTCTGTTTTGCCTTGACATCTGGATTATAATTATCCCAATGTCCTTTCTTACCACTATTGAAGAACCTTCCTTTCTCCTTTGACATTCGCATGTCGCCGGTAAGGACCGTCTTCTTACTCCAACTGCTCTTCTTGAATTGACCACCATTTCTGCTCTTTTTCTAGTTTCCGTCTTTCGGAGGATTTCTTGAACTACTAGGGATATTCAAGACTTGAGCACTCTTGCCCTTTCCTATAACCTCTTTTACCGCTACCAAAGATTTGAGTAACTTACTCATAGTAAACTCGTTCTTAGACATAGCGGTCCTAAAACAGAAGTTCTTATAGGACCTTTGCAGAGCATTTATTGGGAAGGTAAAATATCTCTTCCACTCTATGAAATTATTTAAAATTGTTAAAAAGCTTTAGGGTTTGGTTGTTGAGACTGTTTAGGAACTCGAAAAATATCGAACAGGCATATCTGAAAAATATAATTTAAAAGCATGTATGAAATTAATATTTGCACATAATTCGTAATTAATAATCATTGTAACCTTTTGTAAAAACAATGATATTAAAAACCTCGAACAGCTCTAGGTAGGGGTGGGCGCGGGACGGGGTACCCGCGCCTGCGGGTAATTAATTTTAATACCCATTCCCGTTCCCGCATAGAGCGGGTACCCGCATGCGGGTACCCGCGGGGATACGGTACGGGTACGGGTTTACCCGCAAATATTACCACCTATTTATAATATATTTAAATTCATAAATAAAAATTAAAAAAATACCAATAAATAAAATTTTAAAAACATAAATTAAAATTAAAAAATACCAATATATTTAAACCACTAAATAAGACTATAGGAGTAGATAATCTGTTTTATAAACCATGTTCCAATGGTGTCTAACCATAAATTATAATTATAAAACCGACCATATGATTATCAACTATGAAACCATAGATTCTTATAATTAAAATTACCGTGGAAAATTGTTTAGTCACACACTAGTGCTAGCACAAAACATGCAAACGGGTACCCGCGCTGTCCCGCCCCCACCTCTATGTAAGAGGACCTCATGTAAAAAAAATTTGTATATTAATGCGGGTACCCGTTCGGGAACGGGTACCTAAGAATAAAACCCGTTCCCGTTCCCGACCCGCTTGATTTTTTGTGGGTACCTGCGTAACGGGTACCCGTACCCATTTTTCCCGACCCGAACGGGAAATACCCGAACGGGATGGGTACGAGCGCGGGAACCCGAATTGTTTGCCCACCCCTAGCTCTAGGAATTCCACAAGCAAGCCACGCAGGTGGGCGTTTACTAGCGTAACCCTAAACCAAGCTATTTACCTAGCTCTTTAATTCCAATCCACGTCTAGGTTCTTAAGACGAATGGAATTAATAGTTCGATATTATGAACCATGTCACTATTAAAACGTGAGAAAGGACTTCGAGGGAAGTGAATTGTACCGGCGGTGACATCTAAGCATTGACCATTAAATCAAATTCTCGAAATTGACATACTCACTTGAACCATGCTGCATTCAATTTGATCTAATTAGTCATCCTATTTAATTATTATCTTCTAAAGTACTCGTGTTTACTAGGCACGCAAGTCACGTAGGTGGACGTTTACGGCTTCGCTCCCACTACTCAATAATCAAATATTGTTTTGGAAAACTCGTCTCACAAAACTTGTAGCTCAAAGATGCAAGCAAGCCACGCAGGTGGACGTTTACTCACATAATCTTACTACTTTTGTGTAGAGTCCAATTAATGGAGGTCCAATTAAGTGTTTAATATCCAATTTAATGGAATCTAATCAAACATTTAATTTAAAGTTGCTTAATCTTTTTAATTCAACAGGTTTGTTACGAATCATGCATCATCACATAATACCTAAAGCATGCAATTTCTAAACGCACATAATAAAACGTGCTCACAAAAAATAAACATGCTTTAATACGACGTAAATCCTATTTTCATTCTTTTCTAAGCGCAATTAATCACATAATCGCATGCTAAAGCATAAGAATAAATAAATGCAAAAATAGGAAATTGAAAACGTCGTTATCGGGCTTTAAAACACATAATTCCTAACTATTACATAGCCCGATCAAAATACAGCTCTTCGATCTTCAACATCTTCGAATCTGGAAATTGCATCGAAAACTGCATCGCCGCCACGTCATCAGGGCGTTTGCTACGTGGTAGACACATGCACGCCTGGTCAGCTAGGGTTTACGTGGCACGCCACATCAGCGCGCCACGTCAGCGCCGTAGCCCGCCGCTCCAGGTAGCGCCGTAGCCCGCCGTCATCAGGGGGAGGTCATCCACGGCCTCGCCGCTCTTCGCCGCCGAAATCGCGACAAGCGCCGCTAGAACCGCTCGCGTCTATGCCTCCGCCTGCGCGCGGCTGGCGCCACCCCCCGCCGCCACGTCCGGCCGTCTACGATGGCTCCATCCCTTCCATACATCTCCCGGACGTCTCGGCTGTGTTAAACAGCCGCCAATTTCAGCCACAACGACGGGATTTCAGCGAGTCACGCAACCGTCGCCGCCGGCTCCGCCGTTGCGAAATTATATCTTTTCGATTCGCTATTCATTCAATTGATTCATGGGTAATGATCCTTGGATGATTTTACGCCACCATGAACGGATTCCGGCCGAAATCGTCCATCAATTTCCCTCAATTTTCGAATTTGTAGCTGGATAAATTTATGGTGAGCAGCGAACTTCAGACGTCGAATCTGGTTGCATCCAGGATCGGATGATTCCATACGACATATCAACACGAAGCTTGTGTGACGAGAAATTCAGCGGTTCAAGCCGATCAAAAATCGGACCCTGAACCCGCCGGGAATCGCCGCCGCAAGATGCGGCAGAACCCTAGCTGAATTAGGGATTTCTTCCAATTTGAGGCTTTTTTGGACAACACGACCACTTCTCATTTCCGACGCTATTCCGGACAAACCAGAAACCGGAATGGGTCTGGCGACCTATTCATACGAAGCTAATGAAAAAACGAACAAAACTATCCTAACAGATCGGAAAAATGAGCGTGCCTCCTGAAGATGACGGTTGTGTTCTGCTAGAAATTAGGGTTTCGCCGTTTTCCTTCCTTCTGCGCCGTTGCGCCTCAATTTTTGTGCATCCCAGACCAAAATACAGTACAAAAATAGCATAATCACGTAACACATTGGTCCTATCAACTACTCGTGGATTTTCTCACGAGAAAAACGTTACAACGGGGTTAAAACAGTGGCTCGCAGACCGCCCCAAACACGAAATTAGCCCAATAACGATGGGAATAAACCCTAATCATGCTCCTAACAACAACAATCTGAGCCTAAACCAAGCTCTGATACAAATTGAAGGAAATAGGAGGTGAAGAATCAATTACCTTCCTCCTACGTATGTTGTTGCAGCTCTGATTGTTGCTCGTGTGTCAGATCTTCTGATCTGTGTCCCGACCTTTTTCTCCCTCTGGGTGGTCAGAGAACTGGAGAAAATTAAGAATACTGTCTCTCCCTACTCACGTCGTGTGTGTATGATTATGTGATTGTGTGTAATCTGTTTATGAACAAAATACAAATATATATAGGCTTCAAAAGCCAATATAATATTAATATTTGTAGCCCATTAATTTAATTATATTCCTAATGGACTTTCACATAATTAGCCCATAATATAATTAATTAATCCATTGGGCTACTAATATTTATCAATTAATTGGCCTGACCAATTAATTCCAGATAAATAACATTATTAAATAATGTAAAATTACATTAATCTATTAATAATGATTTCTGAGAGACAATAAATAACTAGGCAACTAATTGGGCCAGATCAGGGATCTAATACAAGAAATAAAGCAGGGCCTAAAATTAATTAATTATCTATGCTCAGCCCAGAGCAAAATTAATCAATAAACACAAATTCATTCCACTAGAGAATCCGTGCTGACTTACCCCTTTATCCCAAATTGAGCAAGGGCTTGTATTTTAGACTTAATCGATCTCTGTATTTAAGATAGAAATATCTGTTAATTAATTAAGCTCACTGACAGCTTATATTAATTAACATCTTATATTCCTGAGTAGTACCACTCGACCTTATTAACACACCTGAACTTAATCAACCGACCGGGTTTAGTGTGCTAATCCTCACGAGTTCCTCAGGGGATATTATCAACCCATTTTACTAGGATACGGTTGCAAGATACAGACAACCAGCCTGAGCCACAAATAACTACTAACACCCAAGATACGTAGATCCGGTCGCGATGACGTTCACTATAGTAGGTCAAAGTGATAGATAGAAAAATGCGCTCAGCTGAAGTCTTACCATGCTTAAGACCAGCTAAGTCACCGAGATCTTAGTTCTCCACTATGGTCAGTTAGGAGAACACATCTTGCTGTGATCCATCAATACACCACCTTAAGTGTACAAGTAAAGACAAGCAGCTAAGACAAGCCACTTCTTATCTAAACTGCAGCTTATACCGACAATTTATCCTTAAGTTGTCTCAACTGTGATAACTGTTTATATATATCTTGTCAGTTCAACCAATTTGTGTTGTCTTCTGTGATACCCGACACACTACAGAAATCTAACTTTTGTACAAGATAAATGATTACATGTGCAAATATATATATTTATCAGATAGGAGAATAAAATAGTGGTAGGGAAAAAACACATTGTATACAAGCATAAAAAATTTACTTCTAGTATACAAAATCCCAACACTCCGCAGCTGACACATCCAGTCTCCCCGGTGATGATCAGAGGCAAGAAGTATGCTTTAGTGGTCATTGATGACTACTAGCGCTATACATGTGTCATATTTATTGCCAACGAGTCTGACGTCAAAACAGAGTTGTCTGCGCTTCTGTAAAGGCTCAGTGTCAAGAAGAACACCGAAATCAGAAAGATTCGTTCAGACAGAGGAACAGAGTTCCTGAATTCAATGGTGGAAGAGTTCTGCAAAGCTGAAGGCATAGAGCATGAGACGTATACTGCACGCACGCCTCAACGAAATGGGATTGCTGAGAAAAAGAACAGAGCACTCAAAGAACCAGCAAGAACCCTGCTCGCAGACTCAGGACTCCTATCTAAATTCTGGGCAGAAGCAACTGATACTGCATGTTACACTCAGAACAGATCTCTATTGACGAAGCAACATCAAAAGACACCATATGAATTATGGAATGACATGAAGCCTTTCTTATCTTATTTCCATATTTTTGGGTGTTCGTGCTTTATCCACAATAATGGAAAGATTCAGTTAAAGACTTTTGATAGCAAGTCAGACCATGGAGTCTTCTTAGGATACTCCCGGGTCAGCAAAGCCTTCAAAGTTTTTAACTACCGGACCCTTTGCATGGAGGAAAGCCCTCATGTTGTTTTTAATGAGTTTGCTACTGAAAACAGGAGTAGAAACTCAAATTCAGAATCTGAGGACATCAGTAAACATCTACAAGATCTAAGCTTAAAGGATAATGTTGAAAAGACTCAGCTGTGTTGGGATGATGATTCAAAAGAGGAAACTGAAGATAAGACTACTGAATCACAGCCAGCAGCAAACGTAGCTGAACAGATTGATTATATTGAACAGGATCAATCCCAGGTAACTCAGGTCTTTGAAGAAACCCAAGTGGTAACTGAGACCTTTATTGAGTATAACAACTCAGGGGGAACAAATAAAGTTTCCGAGCTGAATGTCCTTGAACCTGGTGACTCAGTAGACCCAACTCTTGTAACTGAATTACTTCAATCTCCTAATAGTACAATTGAAATGCCTAATCCACCTACTATCTGTGTTGAACAAATTTCAGATAAAGAGCTAAAACATCGTCGATCGTGGCTGGATGCTCACTCTTCAGACCTTATCATTGGAGATCCTTCAGCAAGTGTAAAGACAAGATCTAGATTCTGTCAGGGAGAGAGTACTCTATATTCCTGCTTCTTGTCTACTGAAGAACCTCAGTCAGTTGAGGACACACTTAAAGATGCTGACTAGATCATTGCTATGCAAGAGGAGCTGAATCAGTTCATAAGGAACGACGTATGGGAGCTTGTTGACAGACCCCGACATCAACATGTGATCGGAGCTAAATGGGTCTTCAAGAACAAGCGAGATGAAAACAACGTCATAGTAAGGAGCAAAGCTATACTCGTGGCAAAAGGCTACTGTCAAGCCGAGGGGATAGATTTCGACAAAACGTTCACTCCAGGGTACTGTCAGGCTACTGTCAGGCTACTGTTCCTCGCCTACGCAACACATCAACGCTTCAAGGTTTATCAGATGGATGTGAAGTTAGCGTTCCTGAACGGCGTGCTGAAAGAAGAAGTCTATGTAGAACAGCCTCCCGGCTTTCAGCAGGGACATCAAGTTTATAGACTCAGAAAGTCTCTGTACGGGTTAAAACAAGCACCCAGGGGTTGGTACGATACCTTGTCTGAGTTTCTTCTTCAGAAAGGTTTTCAGAAAGGCACAGTAGACCGCACACTATTCAACATTCGTTTGGATGACGACATCTTGCTCGTGCAGATCTACGCAGATGACATTATATTCGGATCAAAGAATGTCATTATGTGTCAATAGTTTGTGAAGATGATGAAGGACAAATTCGAGATGTCAATGATGGGAAAGATGAATTATTTCCTCGGATTTCTAGTCAAACAATGAGAGAAGGGAACATTCATCAATTAAGGCAAATACACTCGAGACCTCATCAAGAAATTTGGTTGTACATCCGGCAAACCAATCAAGATCCCAATGAACACGAACATGTAAAAGATCCATATTGACCATCAAAAGGCCGATATTCTGACCAAGCCTCTAGCTGAAGCCAGATTCAGAGAACTTTCACTATTGCTAGGTCTGCTGGACCCTACTGACTCAAGTCAGTAAGTGGATTCAGGAGAGGAGCATTCAGCAAGGGGGCATGTTCACTCTCAGTATTGGACTTACTCAGTACCCAGAGATTCAGCAATCAACTACACGAGGTATCAGCTGACTACGATGTTCAGCTGACAGGTTTGCGTATCTCTTTTCAGTAGTTTACCCAGTATTTAATGGCATTATGATTTTGATTCAACATCGTATTCAATGCCTTAGAGAATGTCATTTATTATAAACGATTTCATTAAATGCACGACATTCTATGCTAAGATTGTTGAACTCTGCTTTGCATTAAATGCATGTCACGTCAACTTACTTCTTTGGCCATATACAACTGTATTTTGACTTAGGCGGCTATATTGATCATTACTTTTTATAAAATCAAATCCAGACCGTCCATCTCATAAAGAGGGATTTAAACTGAACTGTTGATCAAGAATTGTTCATCTTCACTTTTATATATATCAGCGTTTAAGTTCTGAAAATCGCCATTTTCACTCTGCGCTAAAACCCTAACTCTTTGAAATTAATATTTCTCCACTTGCAAACTGCATTCATCTTCTTCAGAGATTATTACGGTAGATTTCTATGATTATTCAGTATTTATGGTTACATGTTATATATGATTCAATATTGATACTGAATTTTGCAGATTCAGATATGGCGCATACAAACGTTTCAGTTACTTCTCCAGAAAATATGATCGAGATATTAAGGACCGGGTGTGGTGTGAACCCATAATGGACTTCGACACATGTGAGCTAGATATCATGGTTGAGATCTTTGATGCGCTCAGGGCATCAGGCCTCGAAGCCTTCTTGTCTAGGAAGCCGACGTTCTTCCTCCCCCGGCAGATATCTGAGTTATACCTGAACTCAAAAGCAGTAGATGGCGATATTCTCGGAAGATTCATCATCTATCACGTGGCTGACCCTACCAGAGCTGATGAAGAGATTAAGCAGATGTCCATCAAACAAGCTCTTCAGAGGAGCTTCAAGCTACCTGACAGCGGGATAAGTGTAGCAGGGTACAAGGACGACATGATCGATGAGTATCTGGAAATATTATGTGGGGAGAAAACATCCTTCAGAGCGGTGTTCCCCAAGAACTCGATGCTGCCGCAGTATTGTGCCCTAGCCCACATCGTAACACAAATCCTGACAAGCCAAGCTGGTTCGTTCGATCAGGTATCCAGGCCGAAGCTCCAGATGATGATGGCAATATACGATAAAGCTAAGGTGAACTGGACGGAATTCTTTCTCTGAGAATTCCAGACACAGGCGGCCAAATTTGATAAGTTCACATATAGCCTAAGTGTCAAGGGAAAGCTGTTATATGGGATGAAGCTGGCCATTATGATAGAAGATTTCTAAGGTTCAGACCATATAATGTACGAGGACAAGGGATAGTTCAATCCCAAGAAAATCCGCTTTCACAAAGAAGGTAGCGGTGGCCCTTCGACGAGATTGGGGCGAGCTCATCGAAGTGAGGAAGGGGAAGAGAAAGACTACAACTCCCGCGATCGGGTCTACTCCTCAGAAGACCCCTCAGAAGACACCCCAAAAGAAACAGAAGAAGTCTTCTGAACAAGTTGTGATCATACCTCCTTTCAGACTGAGAGACGACTCAAATTCGTCTGAGAAGATAGTCTCTGTGGAGAAGGCTGTCTCAGCAGAGAAGACAGTCTCAGCTGAAAAGGAAGCTTCAGTGGAACAGGGGACAGAACCTGAGCCGACAACTCTTATCTCTCAATCCCCGCTGGACGTTCCACCACTCAGCAGCATCCCTTGTGCTGAGAAGACACTGTCTCCCATTGACTTAGACAAAATGGAGACCAGCACTGAAGCTGAGACAATCAGGATTGAGGCTGAAGCTCTTCAAGATAGAGCCACCCGAGAAGTCTCCGAAGCCATACCAGAAATCACAAGTCATTCTGACTTGGTGACGATAGCTCAGAAGGCCCGACTTCAGATGCTGATAAGATTCCAGGATTGGATAACTCTTAACCGTCTAATCCAACACCATTCCTACGAACGATTGCATACCGAGGAGCTTGAAATCCGTGAGCAGATAGGCTACTCTGAGCTTGTGGATATCAGCTCGCTCGAAAATCTAATGGCGACGGTGCTAGCTATTCTTGGCGACCGCATCCCTTCAGCAGCCGTGCCTTCACAGGGTTCTGATCCCGATGATCAGGACCCACCCAGTGATGCAGGCCCTGAGAAGCCTGCTGAGAGTACTCAACTGGTAGAGGGAACTCAACCTTCGCGACCTTCTTGTCGCCCTCCTCCCACTGAGTCGGTCGGCGGCACTGGAACCTCTCGAGCCGTGGACCCCGGAGCACTATCTTGCCGGGTCTGCATTTGAGGTTGCGCCCAGCTCCAAAGGACGACGTTCCAGGACAGTGGCCAAGGCACTAAAAGGACAAGGAGCTCAGAACCGGCTCTTGGCCAAGGCTGTCCACCGTAGTTGGAAGAAGACAACTACAACTCAAAGTGAGGAAATTAAGGAGCTGAGGACCTCTATTCAAAATTCAGCCGCTCCTGATTTCACAACCATCCTCACCAACTCGTTAACCACTCAAAGAGCTGAGTTTGAAAAACAGCAGGCATCGCTGGCGGCTGATCAGAAGTCACTTCTAGAAATCTTTAAGACAGCACTGTCAGAGCATTTCAATAGAATCTCTTCACTGTCTCAGGCCAATGAGCTCAGAATCCAATCTATCTAGAAGGCCTGTGAAGAGAATGTCGATGCCAAGCTGAAGTCGATCCAGGAGTTGGTCGATTCCTCTCACCGAAAGTATGGTGATGGTCTGATAATAGAGAGGAATAACCTTCATCTGAGACTCGAGGGTATGCAGAAAACCTTGGACAGGCTAGCTGCTGCATACTCCGTACTGAACAAAAAGGTTGTTCCAGTCCCGACCCCAGGCGCAGTTGATGATGCCAAAAAGGGGGAAAGGACAACAAGGGGAAAGCAGTCAGTTCAGGGAGCAACTCACAGCCGATCAACTCCTACTGACCCCTTAGGAACTGATAGAGGTCAGGCCCAGGGTGTCTCTAGCGCCGGTGGTGTAGTGCGCGCTGAGACTGACCCAAGTGGCTCAGGACCGAAGGAGACCAAGGGATCAGCAACTCAGACTTCTGCAGAACACATAAAAGAAGTTGCTGAGTTCCTTGAGGAGGACTCAGAAGAAGAAGAGACTCCTCTGCCTCCACTAGTGGCGGGAAAGGGAAAGAAGCCATTAAAACTCCCTACCCCACTAAAGAAAGGGACTAAACGATACATCAGTCCTGAAGAACAAGCACAAATTGAAGCTGATGAAAAGTTAGCCAGAGAGCTAGCTGAAGCTGAAGCCGCAAACAAACCGAAGAAGGCTCCGACTAAGGCTAAGACTAAAGCCTCAGGAAGGAAGATTGGTACTAGGCCTCCTCCGAGAAAGCTAAAAATCGGCGATGAGGCCGATAGAGAAAAAGAGAAAGAAAAAGAGGCTGAGCAAACTGAGAAGGCTGCAACAGATTCTGATCAACAGCAGCAGCAAGACTCTGAGACTCAACAGCAGCAGCAAGAGAGACCAAGAGCTGAGCCTACTATCGAAGAGATGCTCAATTTCAGCATGATCGCCCTGGAGAAGAGAGCTCAATATTATCTCTTAGAAGAGTACAGGCGACAAGAGGCTCTAGCCAAAGAAAAGGCTGATGAGGCAGCCAGGGAAGCTGAGCGATTGAAGCCCAGGCCACCTCCGCCGAAGGATACTGGAATTCCATATAAATACAGGTGAGGCAGGCGACCCAACAATCAGAAGATCCACAGATGGCCTAGGGTGGATAAATGGATGCATTGGGAGAAGACTCAGAAGTGGGAGACACTAAAGGCCGAGTTTGTTAAGAGATATTATGTATGGAGATACTGGCCTGAATCCCACAAGAACCAAGCATTTGCTGACTGGCTTTTCAAATGCGATACTGAGATTTATGACTTGGTTCAGAAGGCTCTAGTAGACAAGGAAGATGTTCGGAGTTCCTGCTCCCGGCACCTCTGCCACCTACTCAAAAGCTTGGCGGCTCACTCTTTACACCGGCGTGATCGAAGGAGAGGCCGGGGAATGCGCTTGTGGCACTTGAACTTGATGAGAATGATCTAGATGATGTGCCTATGGTTAAGAAGCTCAGGAAAGATACCTTTCAGATGTATGGACTCCCTTTGCTGGAAGACAAGTCTAAATATTTCAAAGCAAGGATCCAGAGGTTCAGGAGATAACTTCTAGTCCTTATGTTCTTAGATAGCAAGTGATGTACTGTACTGAATTTCTTACATATATAAAACATCTTTGCTGCTTGGCCTTGACAACATCTTATTGTCTCTATGGCCTGTTTATTTAATTTAACAATCAGAATCACCTAAGTGATTACTGACTCACACACTCACTGCTTTTATCTGTGTTTGTCTGTTTTTGCTTAGATTGATAGACTCTATTTGAGAGAAGTAATTATTGTTGTTTAGGGGAATTGTTGTTAGAATTATGTGATAGGTTCTGATACCTCATTTTTGTATCCCTCAGTACTTGTAATATTTGTAAGGAGTTTGTATCCGATAGTTTGTAGTGTTAGGTTTTGGCATCATCAAATAGGGGGAAATTGTTGGGACATGATTCAGTAGCATATTTCTTAGAAGATTTGAATGATCCCAAAACTCTAATTTGGTTGGTGAACCATTGAGTTGTAATTGTAATGCCTTAGTCTCTGAGAGTTTCAGACTCAGTAGACTATCCTTCAGCATGGTTCAGGCTCAGAGTTCTGTCTGCTGATCCTTCAGTAGACTATCCGCCTTAGTACCATGGAGTGTAGACTCAGCAGTGCTGGACTGAGCAGGAGCAGCATACTTAGAGGTGTTCATACTCAGTAGTGCTGGACTCAGCAGGAGCAGCATACTGAAAGGAGTCAGTAGAACTGGACTCAGCAGGAGCAGTTCACTGAACAAAGAGTTGACCTTCAGTAGAGTTGGACTCAGCAGGAGCATACTACTGAGCCCAGGTCAGACTCAGCAACGGCATGACAATTTCCTTGACTGTCAGATGATCTTAAATGTTAAATCAGTAAAGTTATACGAGGTTATCAGAGAAGTCAGCTTCAGTATCTACCTAGAAGTCTGCATGTCTCAACTACTTTCTACGCCTCGACCAATGACGAGCAACCAACTGTCAAAGTTCTGATCAAAGCTGCAAGTCAACCTCTTTCCAGAAATGGAGGAAAAGACTCTGCAAGATTCCTTAAAAGAGTCGTTAGCTACCCAAAGAGAGTGAAACGTGGATCGTTTGTCTCTAACGGATCTATCCATGGCTCACCTCTATAAATAGAGGGAAATTCAAATAGCAGAACCACCGAAAGAACGAGCGATTACGAGCACTATACTTACAAGAACTTAAGCTTTCCGCAAGAACTTCAGATAAACACTTCAAGCGAAAGGCGACAATCTTGCTCAAGGGAACCAAGCTGAATTAGAATCAATAGCTTCTAGTATCCAAGTGATCGAACACGAACCCAGAGAGTTATTCCTCACTATTCATCACTCTAGAAGCCACCTTCTTGTTCCCTTCCCTCTAACCTAAGCTCCACTGAATATATCTATAGCTTAGACCTGAAGGAGTTCATTCTTGAAGCTGTTCTTATTGTTAAGAACTCCTTCATTGTTGGAGAGTTTGTCGAAACACTTGAGTTTGATCCTTGTAACCGAGACTTGCTCGAGTATAATCCTCAAGGCCAGTTTTTGTTCAGTGCACAAACCGACTGAGACTAACTCAGTATAATAAAATAGCCTTCTGATTTTTTTGGGACAGTGGACGTAGGATTGTTTAATATCCGAACCACTTTAAAATCGCTGTGTTCTTTACTGTTGCATTGATTTTACTGTTCATACTGAAAACTGCTTACAAAATCATACAACTAAGTTTGAGCAAAGCTTAAGTGAATGTACTAACCTACTGAAACGGTTTTAATAAAAACGTTTTCAAACTCAACTGAATCGGGCCTACACTTTTCCACACTCTACTGAACTCTTACTGAACGGTACTGAATTCTAACATTAGTCAGCCAGCAGGCTTCAGTATAGTCAGTCACTATGTCCACGCGATCCAGAACAGCTTGCTTGGTCTACTGAATTTATTCAGCAATACACTCTCCTGAATAAGATTGTTCGCGTTTTAAGTTGAAAAAGTTTTCAGGTTTATTCACCCCTCCCCTCTACACTTGAACGTTTATCTTAAGACCAACAATTGGTATCAGAGTAGGAGTTCTCTAAGACTCTTGTTATCTGAAACTGGTCTACTTGAACGGATCCTGAAAACGTTTTCAGTGCATATAATTCTTCATTCATATCATTATTTAAAATGTCTGATATGTCAGGAATCAGGATGATACCCATGTTCTCAGTAGAGAACTACGGGGTATGGCGAGTCAGAATGGAAGCTCATATGACTTCCCTCCACGACAGCATGACAGAGGTCTTGGAAAACGGACATATCATACCCATGATCGATAGTGTCGAAACCAAGGATCCAGCACAAGGAGGAGGAATGGTAACCAGAAAGAAGATTCCTAAGGACAGAAGCCTCTTCACCCCAGAAGAGAAGAAGCTTCACAATCTAGACCGGGTTGCCAGGAATGCCATACTAACCACCCTGAGCGACTCTTATCTCGGAAGAGTTCAGGACTGTAAGTCCTCCAAGGAACTCTGGGATGCTCTGGCGCTACTGAATCGGGGGACTCAGAAGATTAAAGCTAACAAGTTAGCGCTGGAACTCCAGAAACTGGAGAGATTGTCTCTTATGCCTGGCGACACGATTGAAGATCTCAACGTCAGATTTACGGATCTGATGAATACTATCAACGGGTTGGGAAAGACGTTCTCCAACCAAGAGATGAATCTTAAAATCTTGAGAGCACAGCCAGATGGACATTGGAGTCCCTTTGCTACTTTGCTTAGACATTCGGATCTTGAAATTGTTTCTCCTGGTCATTTATTTTCAGAATTAAAAGCTGAGGAGTTCGAGTTCGGTCTACCACAAAGGAAGCAGTGAGCTGAAGCTGACACTCAGATTGACCATGCCTTTAAAGCATCAGTCAGCACAGCAGCTCCCGCATCTAGCAAAGATGAGCCTTCAACCAGTGATCTACAAGAAGGAAGCATAGCTAAGAGATATGCACTGCTTGCCATCAGAAAGAGAAGGAGCGCCGCAGAAAACTATCTAGAGTTGTCAGAGACTTTGAGAGTAAGTCTGAATACTCACCTAAGCGCACTCCTGAATCACATACTTCTGAATGCAGGAAACATAAGGATTCTACACAGTCGAAAGACAGTGAGAGCAAAGAAGGCAGAGTCACCTCCTGCTACAACAACAAGAAGCCAGGACACTACCAATATGACTGTCCTGTGCTCAGTACAACTGAGAGAGCTGCACGAAAAGCTCGAAGGGAGAAGTTCATCAAGAAGCGTCAAGCCTACATTGCCGGTGAACTCTCAGATGACTCAGATGAAGTCGATTCCTTCATGGATTCATCAGACGATGAAGCATCATTTATAGCCCTAGAGCTTGAAGAAGATGCTGAAAAGTGTCGTATGGCAGGAGAAGAGGATGAGGTAAACTCTCACGCACCATTTAACTCTTCTTCACACTGCACACAAGATACTGTTTCAAGTACCGATGAGAATCTGGACGTCTCGATCACCTACAAAGAATTACGA
The DNA here is from genome assembly GCA_028984105.1 of Lavandula angustifolia. Classification (NCBI taxonomy): domain Eukaryota; kingdom Viridiplantae; phylum Streptophyta; class Magnoliopsida; order Lamiales; family Lamiaceae; genus Lavandula; species Lavandula angustifolia. Next base: position 6,745,826 of record CM054819.1, on the reverse strand, counting down.
GACGAGCAGATTTAGATGAGCCTGCAGCTCAATAAGACTCTTCAGGAGTTGGATACCCTGAAAGTGGAGAATCAGAGACTTTCTCAGGAATGTCAGGTTGCTACTGAATCGGAAGGACTTGTTTTGAGACTTAGGGAGGAGATTAACTCCCTGATAGCCAAGTCTCAGCAACAAGAAGATCTGATCTCATTACTGACCAAGGACTTGACTCAGAAGGATACTGAACTGAGTCTACTGAAGCAGAAGTTCTCAGGACTTCAGACCGAGCATGTAACTCTGAAGAAGGGTGACGATGTCTGGAGGAACCTGATGAAAGAGCGGTACATGGGAGCTGAGAAAAAGCTTGAGGTGATACTAGCCAACAACAAGCCAAAACATTGCAAGGAGGGACTCGGGTTCAGCCATGGAGCCTCCACATCTGCCCCCACACGCTCAGATAATCGGCTGACTGATAGGTTTGTTCAAGGGGAGACAATCAATGCTGATATACTGAATCCCCTAGCAAAGAACAAGCAGAAGATAAATAACAATTTTTAACAAATATTTAACATCAAGAAACAAATTAACAAATAAATAGTAAACGTATCCTAAAAATTCTATGTTTTTAACATGAATGACCTAATATATATTATATCCCATTAAAATTCATCATGGTCTAAAATAACAGAAAGAAAACATGAAAAACAATTTTCCTATCAAGCTCATGGACATCTTTGTCAAAAAAAGCGGCAAGAGTTACGAATAACAATTTTTAACAAATATTTATCATGATTGAAAAATTCTAAAAAAATAATATAGTATACTAGACATACCTAGGATGACGACCCTAAACATTCACGATGATATGACAACGGAAAGATGTGTAAATAATTCTTGAAACAATTCGCAGATGCTTAGCAGATTTTCGAAAATTTTATGGGATGCTATATTATGAGCGACTGGGGTATTTATAGGCCTAGAAATCATTATCTAAATATCCTAAGGTATCAAATATATTTTATTCATAATTATTTTCTTATTTATATAATTTATATATAGAATTTAGTCTATCACTTACCATATAAGAGAATTCAATCATAGACAAATTAGGATATGGATAAACACAACTAGATTTTTTTCCTAAAACATGTATATCACAAATATAATATCTATTTTATTCACAAATTAAAATTTCAAATGATCTCCTAATAACTTAATACACTATAAAATATTATATCATTTTATGAATTCTAGTAGGTTTAGGAAATCCAAAATAAATAAATATTATTTTTGTCTCATAATTCTAACATTATTTCTATCTCAAAAAAAATTATATAATCATAATATAATATAAATAAACACATTCAAAGTTCAAAATAAATTTATTTAATAAAAATGATTTAATGACAAATAAGATATATGCTTTAATTTTCAATTAAATTTCTAGGGCGCGACTTACAGAACTAAAACACTTGATAACATGCATGAATAGATATGCAATGCACTTTATATTGAAAATTTTGGGGCATTACAATAGATTTGACCGGTTGTGATTTTTTTGGGTAGATTAGTGGAAGTAGGTGGTTGCAAAAATCTTATCAATTATAAAAAAATGTCAAATTTACCATTAAGTGAGATTGATTATTCTTTAAAGAGCATTTCACTATTCTACAACACTAATCAAATCTAAATCGTTTATTACTTAAAATTAAAGATCAGGATTTGTTCTTATGTTTACACTATAAGAGGGTGTTCTTACGTAAACAAACCCATATATATACATTCTTACGTGAACAAACCCATATATATACATATATGTATATATATGGTTTGTTCACGTAAGAACACCCTCTTATAGTGTGAACATAAGAACAAATCCTGATCTTTAATTTTAAGTAATAAATATATATATATAATTTATCTAATATTTTGATGTATATATTATATATAAAGGTAATTATTTAGATACGAAGATGTAATTTTTGTTATTTGTTATACATTATAGCGGTGGAACTAGAGAGAAAATCTTCAAAAAATATTTATATTCATATTATTCCTAAACCTCATCAGATTAATAAATCACCAAGGCTTATCTAATTAGGGTTGGCTAAATGTTATCTGTTATATATACATGATCATCTCACAATATTCCGACGCACCCCATCTCTTCCACTATTTTCCTACCCACCGCCACACACTCTAAGGATCTCTTTCGCCAAAATAGTTTTTGTTTCCTTTTAAATTATAGCTCCATAAAATTCTTCAAGTTTTCCTTCACAAACGTGTTTTGCTTGTACATGTTCAAGTTTTTTTTTCAAAAAGTTTTTGTAACTTGTGTGTTTATATCTTGTATTATGTACATACGAACTGTTTTCAAATCAGGGAATTTCATGAAATTGGTGGGCTTTAATTTACTTATCAAATTGTAGGTTTACATGTATAAGAAATAGTTTACGTATGAAAGTCGTGCGTGAATATGAATTAACTTGATGACTTAAATAGGTAATGTGAGTAGGAAACTGATTTAAGCATTGATTTTTTTTTTAATTGGGGTACAAGATCATTTGATATCCTTGTCCTAAGATTTAGGGGGAATGAGAAATCTATACGAGAAAATGTAAGTTGTTGCGCCATTTTGGGATAAATTAAATTAATACAATAGATACATTTTTGAGATGTGAATATCAGTTTTAGAACTTAAGAACTTGAGACAATGGATTGTCTAATTAATTAAGCCAAATTGACAAAAATAGTCCTCAAACTTCGCATTTTTGCGAATTTTGTCCTCAAACTTTTTTTTTGACCCTCAACTCCTTGTTTTTCCGATTTTAGGCTTACCGTTAGATTTTCGGTCAATTTAAACGTCAATTCCTTTTTTTTAAATTAAAAAAATTAAAAGGGTAAAATAGTCCTCTGGGTATTAAATTAAATTTTATATCAAACCCTTCTTTCCTTATGTTGGGAGATAATTCAACAATAGATTGTTTAGAAGATTTGGTTGATCCCAAAACCCTAGTTTGATAGGTGAACCATTCCTTTGTAATAGTAACGCCTTGGTCTCTGAGAGTTTCAGACTCAGTAGACTTTCCTTCATCATGGTCCAGGCTCAAAGTTATGTCTGATGTTCCCTCAGTAGACTATCCGCCTCAGTACCATGGTGTGAAGACTAAGTAGTGCTGGACTCAACATAAGCAGCATAGTGAGAGGTGTTCAGATTCAGTAGTGCTGGACTCAACAGGAGCAGCATACTGAATTGATTCAGTAGAACTAGACTCAGCACGAGCAGTTTATTGAACTTAGAATCGACCTTCAGTAGAGTTGGACTCAGCAGGAGTATACTAATGAACCCCTGGTCAGACTCAGCAATGGCCTGACAGTGTCCTTGATTGTCAGATGATCTTCTATGTTAAATCAGTAGAGTTGTCCGAGGTTGTTCACATTAGAGAAGTCAGCTTCAGTATCTACCTCAAAATCTGTATGTCTCAACCACTTTCTACACCTCGACCAATGACAAGCAGCCATCTGTCAAAGTTCTGGTAAAAGCTGAAATAGAGGAAAAGACTCTGCACGATTTCGAAAAGAGCCGTTAGCTACCCAAAGAGCTGTAAGAAAAGCTCGAAGGGAGAAGTTCATCAAGAAGCGAACAGCCTACATTGCTGGTGAACTCTCAGGCGACTCAGATGAAGCGACTCCTTCATGGATTTATGAGATGATGAAGTTGCCTTTATGGCCCAAGAGCTTGAAGAAGATACTGAAAAATGTCTAATGGCAGGAGAAGAGGAATGAGAGGTAAACTCTCACGAACCATTTAACTCATCTTCACACTGCACACGAGACACTATTTCATGTGCAGATGAGAATCTGGACGTCGCAATTGCCTATGAAGAACTACTCGACGAGCAGATTCAGATGAGTCTGCAGCTCAGTAAGACTCTTCAGGAGTTAGATGCCCTGAGAGTCGAAAATCAGAGACTTTCTCAGGAGAGTCAGGTTGCTACTGAGTCGGAAGGACTTGTTTTGAGACTCTGGGAGGAGATTAACTCTCTGATGGCCAAGTCTCAGCAACAAGAAGATCTGATGTCAGTACTGACCAAAGAATTGACTCATAAAGATACTGAATTGAGTCTACTGAAGCAGAAGTTCTCAAGACTTCAGACCAAGCATGAAACACTCAAGAAGTGTGACGATGTCTGGAGAGACATGATGACAGAGCGTTATATGGGAGCTGAGAAAAAGCTTGAGGCAATGCTAGCCAACAACAAGCCCAAACACTGCAAGGAGGGACTCAGGTTCAACTATGGAGCCTCCACATCTGCCCCCACATGCTCAGAGAATCGGCTAACTGATAAATTTATTCAAGGGAGACAATCAATGCCAAATCACTAAACCCCAAAAATGAACAAACAGAAGATGAAAGCACCTCATCCAAGCTATCAAAAATCTGACAAGAAGATTAACTCAAAATTACCCCAGTACAGTCAAGGGGGAACCAGCAGAGTCAAATGGGCTGATCAGTATGGACCGCCACAGCTGACACATCCAGCTCAGTATGGGTCGTATTATTATGATCCTATTGTCAGAAGGGGTTCCAAGAGTCAGAAGATGAAAAAGGTCGTTCAGAAGGCTAAGGTCAGTAGTCCACCACCTCAGAAGATCAGGACTCGTGAACCTGTAAAGCCTCAGAAGTCAACATCAACTAGTCCAGTGGTGAAGTATGTTGATCAGAGTGGAAAGAAACTGTCGGAGACCACCAGGGTCGTAAGATAGATTTGGGTTTCCAAAACTAACGCTTAAGGACACAAAATAAAAAATAAAGGGTACCTGAATATAATTCTATTTTGCAGGTGCACAGGGACCCATGGTACATGGACAACGGATGCTTAAGATACATGACGTAGCAGAGGAGTCTAATGAAGAATTATATTACTGAAGAAGAACCCAAAATCGAGTTCGGAGACAATGCAAAATGTAACGCCCCGAAATTTTCAAATATAAAATGCACTGCATATTTATTCATTCATTTATCAAGTGTTTTAGTTCTGTAAGTCGCGCCTTAGAAATTAAAATGAAAAATTAAAGCATTTATCTTATTTGTCATTAAATCATTTTTGTTATGTAAATTTATTTTGAACTTCGAATGTGTTTGTGTATGTCATATTATGATTATATTATTTTGTTGAGATATAAATAATATTAGAATTATTAGGCAAGAGTAATATTTATTTATTTTGGATTTCCTAAACCAACTAGGATTCATAAAAGATATAATATTTATTATTAGGAGATAATTTTATATTATGTTTTATGATTAAAATAGATATTTTATGTGTGATATAAATGTTTTAGGATAAAATCTAGTTGTGGTTATCCATATCCTAATTTATCTAGGATTGAATGTCTTATATGGTAAGTGATAGAATAAATATTATATAAAATATATAAGGACGAAAATAATTATGGATAAAATATATTTGATACCTTATTTGATTAGGAATGTTTGGATAATGATTTTTAGACTTATAAATACCCCTTAGTCACTCATAATAAAGCATCCCATAAATTTTGGGAAATCTGTCGGCATATCTGTGAACTGTTTCAAGAATTATTTACACATCTTCCCGTTGTCCTCTCATTGTGAGAATTTAATATAGTCTTCCTAGGTATGTCTAGTATATTTTATTATATTTGTAGAATTTTCCAAGCATGATAAATAATTGTTTTAAATTGTTATTCGTAACCTATCAGTTTTTGACAGCATGTCGATAAGCTTGATAGGAAAATTGTTTTTCATGTTTTCTTTGAGTTGTTTTCGACCATGCTGAATATTAATAGGATATAATACATGTTATGTCATTCTTTTTAAAAATATAGAATTTTTAGGATACGTTTACTATTTATTTGTTAATTTGTTTCTTGATGTGCCAAATTCCTTTTTCGACATGAATGTAGATTTAAACATAAAAAATTTGGAAAATGGCATGTTAATATGTGGATTATGTATAATATACATTGTTTGATTGTTATGATCTATTTGTATTTATGAATTATTTGAATTATTGATGCATGCATGACATTCCATATAGAATCATTAAGATAAATTTCAATGTATAGGATCGGCGCGCATGACTTAAACATTGATATCCATTATTTTTCATCAAGTCAAGGTCAAGGTGAGGAATGTTACCGTTTATCTTTATTATACATTGTGGTCGATATTTTATGTGATTATGACATGCATGAAAAGAAGGGTCGAAATCAGGCCATATGATCGAAATCGGATCCTGAAAGGAAAGGCAAGGGTCGAAATCGGGCCATAGGTTTGAATTCAGATCCTCTATAAAAATCGGTCAAAATCTGGCCGTCAGTCGAAATCGGACTGTTTGAAATGTGGTTTGTGTGGCCAATTACAAGTTCATGTGGTCTGTGTGGCCGAGTATCTCTTTGCATGATCTAATTTTCCATGTCTTATCGGTGTGATATATAATTTTGGTAAATGTGTACATCTCTTACTGAGTAGTCGTACTCAATCTACTATTTTAACATTTTTCAGGAAATGGCTCGGCCGATGCGTAGAGGTGTTGGTGGTGATGGTCACTCGAGGAAGGATTTATGAACTTATTATTGCATTAAACTATTTTTATCATGAACTTTGCATTTTATTTTCGAGAACTGGTAGTCGTAATTATTTTTATTTAAGACTTCCGCTGAGTATTAAATTATCATGAGTTTTTCAACGATTATTTTCCATGAAAATGTTTTGAAAGAGTTGAAAAGTGCATGTTAAGTATGAAGTAGCATCCCTAGATAAGTTTTGTAAATTGGGGCGTTACACAAAAGGCTATACCAGAGGCTATGGAACACTCAGCATTGGAACCAAGACAGTTCCAAGAGTATCATATGTTGAAGGACTTCAACATAATCTTCTCTCTATTAGTCAATTTTGTGATAACTCGAATAGAGTGATTTTTGACACTGGTTTCTGTGATGTCATTGATAAATCTACAGGGAAAACAGTGTTATCAGGTTCACGCAAAAAGAACATATACATTGCTGACTGGAACTTAGAAGAACCCGAAGTATACTTGCGGGCGAAGAACAAAAACAGAACGGGGTGGCTCTGTCCAAAAGACTCAGCCATCTCAACTTCAAGATGCTCAACACGCTTGCTAGAAACGCTCTAGTGAGAGGACTGCCGAATGAAGTGTTCAGCAAGGACACTCAGTGCGAGGCATGCCTGAAGGGAAAGCAAACAAAGAAAAAAAATCCACCAGTTTCATCGCCTTTCATGGATGGAATCCTTCAGCTCCTACACATGGACTTTTTCGGTCCAGTATCTCCTGTGACTATCGGAGGCAAGAAGTATGCTTTAGTGGTCGTTGATGACTACTCGCGCTATACATAGGTCATATTTATTAGCAACAAGTCTGATGTCAAAACAGAGTTGCCTACACTTCTGAAAAGGCTCAGTGTCAAGAAGAACACCGAAATCAGAAAGATTCATTCATACAGAGGAACAGAGTTCCTGAATTTGATGGTGAAAAAGAATATAGCATGAGACGTCTGCTGCACGCACGCCTCAACAAAATGGGATTGCTGAAAGGAAGAATAGAACACTCAAAGAAGCATCAAGAACCCTGCTCGCAGACTCAGGACTCTTATCTAAATTCGGGCGGGAAGCGATAACCGTCACGCATGTTATACTCAGAACAGATCACTACTGACAAAGCAACATCAGAAGACACCATATGAACTATGGAACGGTAGGAAGCCTTTCTTATCTTATTTCCATATTTTTGGGTGTTCGTGCTTTATCCACAATAACAGAAAGGATCAGTTAAAGACTTTTGATAGCAAGTCAGACCAGGGAGTCTTCTTAGGATACTCCCGGGTCAGCAAAGCCTTTAGAGTTTTTTACTACCGGACCCTTTGCATGGAGGAAAGCCCTCATGTTGTTTTTAATGAGTTTGCTACTGAGAACAAGAGCAGGAACTCAAATTCAAAATATGAGGACATCAGTAAACAGCTACATGATCTAAGCTTAAAGGATAATGTTGAAAAGATCCAGCTTTGTTGGGATGATGATTCATAAGAGGATAATGAAGTCAAGACTACTGAATCACAACCAGCAACAAATGTAGCTGAACAGATTGATTCTACTGAACAGAATCAATCCCAGGTAACTCAGGTCGATGAAGAGACCCAAGTGGTAACTGAGACCTCTACTGAGTATAACAACTCAGGGGGAACAAATGACGTTCCTAAGCTTAATGCCCCTGAACCTGGTGACTCAGTAGACCCAACTCTTGTTACTGAATTGCTTCAATCTCAGAATAGTACAACTGAAATGCCTAACTCACCTACTATCTGTGTTGAACAAATTTCAGATGAAGAGATAAGACATCGTCGATCGTGGCTGGATGCTCACTCTTATGACCTTATCATCGGAGATCCTTCAGCAAGTGTAAAGACAAGATCCAGATTCTGTCAGGGAGAGAGTGCTCTATATTATTGCTTCTTGTCTACTGAAGAACCTCAGTCAGTTGAGGACGCGCTTAAAGATGCTGACTGGATCACTGCTATGCAAGAGGAGTTGAATCAGTTCACAAGGAACGACGTATGGGAGCTTGTTGACAGACCCCGACATCAACATGTGATCGGAACTAAATGGGTCTTCAAGAACAAGCGAGACGAAAAAAATGTCATAGTAAGGAACAAAGCTAGACTCATGGTAAAAGGCTGCTGTCAAGCCGAAGGGATAGATTTCGATGAAACGTTCGCTCCAGTTGCAAGATTGGAGGCCATCAGACTATTCCTTGCCTATGCAACACATCAACGCTTCAGAGTTTATCAGATGAATGTGAAGTCAGCGTTCCTGAACGGCGTACTGAAAGAAGAAGTCTATGTAGAACAGCCTCCCGGCTTTCAGTAGGGACATCAAGTATATAGACTCAGAAAGGCTCTGTACGGGTTAAAACAAGCACCCAGGGCTTGGTACGATACCCTGTCTGAGTTTCTTCTTCAGAAAGGTTTTCAGGAAGGCACAGTGGATCGCACTCTATTTAGCATTTGTTTAGACGACGATATCTTACTTGTGCAGATCTATGTAGATGACATTATATTCGGTTCAAAGAATATCATTATATGTCAGCAGTTCGAGAAAATGATGAAGGACAAATTCGAGATGTCGATGATGGGAGAGATGAATTATTTCCTCAGATTTCAAGTCAAACAATCAGAGAAGGGAACGTTCATCAATCAAGGCAAATACACTCGAGACCTCATCAATAAATTCGGTTGTACATCCGACAAACCAATCAAAATCCCGATGAACACGAACTTGAAAATCAATCTTGACAAAGAGGGAGTATCAGTAGACTATACTGAATTTCGCGCAATTATTGGTTCTCTATTATATCTAACTGCTACTAGACCTGACCTAACTTATGTTGTAGGTGTATGCGCTCGATTTCAGGCGAATCCTAAGCAGAGCCACATGGACTTAGCAAAGAAGATTCTCCGCTATCTCAGAGGAACACCTGACATGGGTTTATGGTATCCAGCAGATGATACTATTGAACTAACTGGTTATTCTGATGCTGACTACGCATGTTGCAGGATTGACCGAAAATCAACTTCAGGAACTTGTCAGTTCCTTGGCAGTAAGCTCATCTCATGGTTCTCAAAGAAACAGCATTCAGTAGCGACGTCAACTACTGAAGTTGAATACATGGCTGCCGGAAGTTGCTGCGCCCAAATCCTTTGGCTGAGACAGCAGCTACGCGACTATGATGTCATTCAGAATGTAGTGCCGATCTTCTGCGATAGTTCAAGTGCCATTGCAATCACTCAGAACCCTGTTCTCCATACCAGATGCAAGCACGTGGACATCAGACACCATTTTATTCGTGACCATGTCGAAAAGAAGGATATCAAGATGGAAAAGATCCATACTGACCATCAAAGGGCCGATATACTGACCAAGCCTCTAGCTGAAGCCAGATTCAGAGAACTTTCACTAGAGCTAGGTCTGCTGGGCCCTACTGACTCAAGTCAGTAAGTGGATTCAGGAGAGAAGCATTTAGTAAGGGGGAATGCCTACTCTCAATATTGAACTAATTCAATACACAGAGATTCAGAAACCAACTACACGAGGTATCAGCTGACTACAATGTTCAGCTGACAGGTTTGCGTATCTCTTTTAGTAGTCAACCCAATAATTAATGTTGTTATGATATTGATTCAGCATCATTAATGCCTTAGAGAATGTTGTTAATGCCTTAGAGAATGTCATTTATTATAAACTGTTTCATTAAATGCACGACATTCTATGCTATGTTTGCTGAACTCTGCTTTGCATTAAATGCATGTCATATCAACTTACTCCTATAGGCTAAATACAACTGGAATTTGACTTAGGCGGCTAGTTACTCATTGCTTTATATAATATCGAATCTAGACCGTCCACCTATTAAAGCGAGATTTAAAGCCGAACCGTCGATCTAAAATGCGTTTCATCTTCAAGATCATATATATCGACGTGAAGATTCTGAAACCGCCATTTTCACTCTGCTTAAACCCTGAGATCTCTGAACATCTTAGAGTTTCTACTCTTGCTTCTGCATTAACAATCATTCAAAGATTATTACGGAAAATTTTACCCTTATTTGTATTTGTGCTGATTTATTGTATTCTCTAGTGCTAATACTAAATTCTGCAGATTCAGTTATGGCAAAGTCTAGCAGTGTTTCAGTTGTCTCCCCGTCAACATGATTGAGATCCTGGAGAAGGATCGCGTATGGTGCGAGCCAATCATGGAGTTTGACTCCTGTGGCTTGGATATTCTGGACGAGGTGTTTGATGCACTCAGAGAATCAGGCCTCGAGGGTTTTCTATCGAGGAAGCCCGTGTACTTCCTCCCAAGATAGATTTCAGAACTCAACCTCAACTCCGAGGAGGTAGAAAGAGACATTCTTGGCGCCTTTACGATACATCATGTCGCTGACCCCTCTAGAGCCAATGCTGAAGTTAAGCAGATGTCAGTGAAGCAGGCTCTTCAGCGCAGTTTTCAGTTGCCAGACAGTGGCATCAGTATCGCAGGATACAAGGATGATCTGTTGGATGAATATTTGGAGATATTCTGTGGGGAGCCGACATTTTTTAGAGCAGCATTTCCCAAGAAATATATGCTCCCGCAATACCGTGCTCTAGCGTACGTAGTTACGCAAATCCTGACGAGCCAAGCAGGATCTTTCGATCAGGTGTCCAGACCGAAGTTACAAATGATGATGGCTATCTATGACAGAGCCAAAGTCAACTGGATAGAGTTTTTCTTGAAAGATTTTCAGACACAGGCCTCAAAGTTCGACAAATCTACCTGGTGTCTGAGTGCCAAGGGCAAGCTCTTATACGGGATGAAGTTATCATCATGATTGAAGATTTCTGTGGAAACGACAACGTAACCTACGCCGATAAGGGTTACTTCAACCCTAAGAAAATTCGGTTCCACAGCAAGGCTGCTACTCTTCAGCAGATAGGAGCAGGGGATGCTGAGGAAGTAAAAAGGGAAGAGGAAGACTTCCACTCCAAGCAAGAAGGGGGCTACCCCTCAGAAGAAGCAGAGGAGATCTTCTGAGAAGGAAGTAGTAGTACCCCCATTAAGACTGAGAGATGACTCAGACTCATCTGAGAAAATAGTCTCAGCAGAGAAGGCAATCTCAGTAGAGAAGGCAACCTCAGCTGAGAAGGCGGCCTCAGCGGAACAGGGGACCGTACCTGAGCCTTCAACTCCAACATTTCAGTCCCCACTAGATGTTCCTCCACTCAACAGTCTTCCATCTTCTAAGAAGGTTATGTCTCCAATTGATGTGGATGACATGGAGACCAGCACTGAAGCAGAGACCATATGGTACGAAGCTGACGCTCTTCAGGACAGAGCCACCCGAGAAGTCTCAGAGGCCATTCCAGAAATCACAAGTCACTCTGACTTGGTGACCATTGCTCAAAAGGCCAGGCTTCAGATGCTAATCAGATTCCAGGACTGGATCACCCCCGATCGACTCATTCGATTCAGCAGATTAGAGATCCGTCAGCAGATAGGCTATTCTGAGCCTGTTGACCTCTGCTCGCTCGATGACTTAAGGGCGGCTATGCTGGCTCTTCTTGAGGACCGTATGACCTCAACAGCCGCGCCTTCAGAGGGTTCTGATCCTGATGATCAGGATCCACCCAGTGATGCAGGCCTTGAGAAGCCTGCTGAGGGTACTCAACTGGAGGAGGGAGCTCAACCCTCAACTGACCTACCTGTCAGCTCCCTCCCTCCAGGTCCGGCGGCAGTTGGAACCTCACGTGTTTCAGACTCAGAACAACTTTTGCTGGAGTCTGCTTATGAGGTTGCGCCCAGTGCCAAAGGCCGAAGATCCCGAACAGTAGCCAAGGCTCTAAAAAGCCAAGGGACACAGAACCGCCTCCTGGCGAAACATGTCCAAGGAGCTGGAAGAAGACTACAACAGCTCAGAGTGAGGAAATCAGGGCGCTGAATACCTCTATTCAGAATACGTCTGCCCCTGATTTCTCAGCCATTCTCACCAATTCACTTGCCACTCAATGAGCTGAGTTCGAGAATCAGCAAGCATCACTGACGGCTGCCCAGACCATACTTCTGGAAACCTTCAAGGCAACGCAGTCAGAGCACTTAACTAGACTCTCCACACTGACTCAGGCTCATGAGCTCAGGATTGCATCCATTCAGCAAACATGTGAGGAGAAAATTGATGCTAAGCTGAAGACGATTTAGGAATTGGTCGATACCTCTTACCGCAAATATGGTGAAGATCTGATAATCGAGAGGAACGACCTGCACCTAAAGTTCGAGAGTATGCAGAAAGCCTTGGATAGGCTAGCAACTGCATACTCAGCCTTGAACAGCAAGGTAGTCTCGATCTCAACCCCCAGCATAATAGATGATGCCAAAAAGGGGGAGAGGACAGTGAGAGGGAAGAAGTCAGTGACTGTGACTCAAAGAAAATCTACTCCCACTAACCCCTCAGAGACTGAAATGGGTAAGGTCCAGGGTGTCTCTAGCACAGGCAATGTAGGTGCTGAGACTGACCCAAGCGGCTCAGGACTCAAGGAATCAGCAACACAGACTTCAACTGAACACATAAAAGAAGTTGCTGAGTTCCTTGAGGAGGATTCAGAAGAGGAGGAAGAGCCTCCTCTGCCTCCACCAGTGTCGGGTAAGGAGAAGAAGCATCTGCAGATCCCTACTGAAGAAAGGGATAAATAGGTATATAAGCCCAGCTGAGCAAGCCCAAATCGAAGCCGATGAAAAATTGGCAAGGGAGCTAGTTGAGGCTGAAGCTGCAAACAAGCCTAAGAAGGCTCCTGCTAAGGTCAAGACTAAGGTTCCAGCGAGGAAACCAGCTAAGAGGCCTCTCCACGAAAGCTAAAAATCAGCAATGAAGCTGATAAAGAAAAGGAGAAGGAGCAGGAAGCTGAGCAGACAACTACTAACTCTCAGCTGCAACAACAGCAAGAAAGAAAGAGAGCTGAGCCGACCATTGATGAAATGATAAACTTCAGCATCATTACTCTGGATAAGAGAGCACAACATTATTAGATTGAAGAATTCAGACGGCAAGAAGCTTTGGATAAGGAAAAGGCTGCTAAAGCAGCAAGGGAAGCTGAAAGGCTAAAACCACGTCCTCCTCCACCGAAAGACAGAGAGATCCCTTATAAATACAGACGAGGCAGGAGACCCAATAATCAGAAGATACACAGGTGGCCTTGGGTTGATAAGTGGATGCCATGGGAGAAAACTCAACAGTGGGAGACACAGAAGGCCGAATTCGTCAAGCGATACTATGTTTGGAAATTCTGGCCAGAAACTCAGAAGAATGACGCTTTTGCTGACTGGCTCTTCAAGTGTGATATGGATATCTACAACATGGTCGAGAAAGCCATTGCTGATAAAGAAGACGTTCAGACCCCGGCTTACAGACCATTACCTCCACCTCAGAAGCTGGATGGCTCTCTCTATACTGGTGTGATAGAAGGAGAAGTCAGGAATGCAACCATTGCACTTGAGCTCGATGTCAATGATCCTGAAGATATGCCCAAGATTCAGAAGCTGCGGAGAGACACATTCAAGATGTATGGACTCCCTCTGCCTGAAGATAAATCCAAAGATTTCAAGGCAAGGATTCAGCGGTTCAGAAGATAGCTCTTGATAGTTTCTCTGTTTCTATTTTTGATAGAATAGCAAGAGATGTAACTGTACTGAACTTCCTTATATATAAATGCATCTTTGTTGTTTGGCCTGGCAACACCTTATTGTCTCTATGGCCTATTTATTTAATTTAATACTCAGAATCACCTAAGTGATTACTGACTCACACACTCACTGCTTATCTGTGTTTGTCTGTTTTTGCTTAGATTGGATGGATTCTATTTGAGGGGGAAATTGTTGATAAGTATTTCTGTATTCTTTTGTCCCTCAGTAGATTAGAACTTGATGTACAACTCCACTGATTCTGCTTGTAATATTTGTAAGGAGTCTGTATCTGATAGTTTGTAGTGTTAGGTTTTGGCATCATCAAATAGGGGGAAATTGTTGGGAGATGATTCAGTAGTAGATTGTTTAGAAGATTTGGCTGATCCTAAAACCCTAGTTTGATAGGTGAACCATTCTTTTGTAATAGTAACGCCTTGGTCTCTAAGAGTTTCAGACTCAGTAGACTTTCCTTCAGCATGGTCCAGGCTCAAAGTTCTGTCTGCTGTTCCCTCAGTAGACGATCCGCCTCAGTACCATGGTGTGAAGACTCAGTAGTGCTGGACTCAATAGGAGCAGCATACTGAGAGGTGTTCAGATTCAGTAGTGCTGGACTCAACAGGAGCAGCATACTGAATCGAGTCAGTAGAACTGGACTCAAGCACGGGCGGTCAATGAAACTCGAGTCGACCTTCAGTAGAGTTGGACTCAGCAGGAGTATACTACTGAACCCCAGGTCAGACTCAACAACGGCCTGACAGTCTCCTTGATTGTCAGATGATCTTCTATGTTAAATCAGTAGAGATGTCCGAGGTTGTTCACATTAGAGAAGTCAGCTTCAGTATCTGCCTCGAAGTCTGTATGTCTCAACCACTTTCTACACCTCGACCAATGACAACCAGCCAGCTGTCAAAGTTCTGGTAAAAGCTGCAAGTTAACTACTTTCCTGAAATAGAGGAAAAGACTCTGCACGATTTCTAAAAGAGTCGTTAGCTACCCAAAGAGAGTGACACGTGGACAGTTCATCTCCAACGGATCTATCCATAGCTCACCTTTATAAATAGAGGGAAAATCAAATCGAAGAACACACAGAACACACAAAATATACGAGCAACGAACGAACAAGTTACAAGCTTTTCGCAAGAACTTCAGTGAAATACTCAACGCGAAAGGCGACTACTTTGCTCTAGTGAACCATGCTTAACAGAATCAAAGCCTCTAGCATTCAAGTGATAGAACACGAACCCAGAGAGATTATTCTTCATTGTTCATCACTCTAGAAGCCTCTTCTTGTTCCCTTTCCCGCTAACCTAAGCTCCACTGAAATATCTATAGCTTAGAACCGAAGGAGTTCATATCTTGAACTGTTCTTATTATAAAGAACTCCTTCACTGTTGGAGAATCCTTCAAACATTCTTGTTTGAACCTTGTAAACTGGGACTTGCTCAGTATAATCTTCAAGGTTCAAGGCACAATTAATTTTCAGTTAATCCTAGGTTCAATAGACGCATAAGTCCAAACATGTAATCCTAATCATAATGTGAATATTTTACTGGTAAAGATTATTAAGGTAAAGAAACATGTGTGTATCTAATCGTCATGAGGAAAATTGTTCCTTTTTGTTTGTAACTGTTCTCTTTCAACCACTAGTCTTGTTCACTGCACGGAGTCGCTACTTGAGAGTGAATGTCTTTTCGCTTATTTTGAATGTTGACATATATGTTATGGTGTTTTCCAGTAATCAACTCTAAAATATCAATTTTTGAGGCAGTTCTAGTTGTTTCAATTTCCAGTAAGTCGAGATGGTGCGAAGCTCCAGTCGTCGGAGTGGAAAATCGATCGAACCAGTGGCTGTTTCAATTATGGAGGGCATGCTCGATACTGATGCACTTGAAAAGTATTTTGAGTAAGATTTTTTCCCAACCATACTAGCTTATAAAGGTTTTTATTTTTATTTTGAATTAGGTACTATTTAATTTTTGGTGGCATTCTTGTAGATTGATTTGGAAGGAGGTTGGATTAGAAAAGAGGATCCATTTTACTAGAATTGACAGCTTATGGTTTAATGGTTATTCAAATAAGCGGGGGAAAATTGCATCAAAAGTGATAAGCTGGATCAAAGCAAGAGAAATTTTGTCCAAATAGTATGTGATGGTACCTATTGTGCAATGGTAAGTTTAGGGCATTTAGATTAGTTTATTTACAAATTGTTCTTTGAATATTCGAATTGTACAATATGCCTATTGTCTCTAGTTTATTTGTTATTTCTTGATCCATTGGTACCTATTGATATTGTGCAACTTCAATCATGAAATAGAGAAAGGGTCTCAATGCATGATTCTGTTATATTCTCTACAATGTGTAGATAATCCAATTCAACCACTAATCCGGAAGTAAGTCCTATTAAGTTACTGTTTACATTCGTATTTAATAAATCAAATATAATATTCACACGATGATGTTTTCTTTGTATAGTTTTGTGCGTGATCTGCTAAAGTCTAAGATAAAGCAAGTGAAAAAAGCTTTGGTTTCCAGAATTCCCCTACTAATTCCAAAGGCAAGTTCAGTTCACAATATTTTTAATACTTGTACCTTGATACTGATTATGATTCCTTATTAATGAGCATATGCTATCTCTTGTTAGGTTCCCCAACAAAATAATAGTGAAGACTGTGGGGCATTCATGTTGTATTATGCTTGCAAGTTTATGGAAAGTGGACCAGAGAACTTCAACCATTCAGATGGTTACCCATACTTTATAAGTATATATCTTGGACATTTCTCCTCTTTTTACCTCTATCTACATGACTATTTTGATGATATACTTTGTTAATGAATTGCAGATGAGAGAGGATTGGTTTACTTATGATGACCTAAGTGCATTTACGCACTTTTTGGCCATAATAATGGTGGTTGATAGCAAAAATTGATGTCATCATCTATTTCTTTTACTAAGAAATTTGATATTTGTGGCCCAATTACATAAATCTCAAATTTCCAATCCCTACCGTCGAAGCCAAAGGCAACGCCGGCAACATCGACGACGCCGTCATCGGTGCAACTAATCTCGCCCCCACCCACCATGTTCTTTATTTAGTCCAACCGGTTAGCCACTTATGTAAGAAGGGTCTGGAAATGAACAATTAAGAACCGAGACAATTAAGAACCGAGACAATTAAGAAGGGTATGAAAATGGACAATTTAGAAGAACCCAGGCATTGGGGTATTGCTGAACTTGAAGATTCGGACGAGGGCCCCCCAGGAAGATACAGAAATGTTGTCTGCATTGGATGGTTGATCGTCGGAAAGGAAGAGCTGTGCCAGTCTGTGAAGGAGGATGATGGAAATCAGATCTGAATTCATGGAAGTTTAGGAGGAGAAAAGGAGAAAAAAATATTAAATGATTAACAATTAATTCCCTATGCGATTTCAATTTCTTAATTTATTATAATTAAGATTAATTTTTTTTATTAAAATTATAATTCAGACAGTTTTCATTTATTTTCCAAACATAGTGCAAGGATTCTATTTGATTGGAATCACATTTCACATAATCATATTCCCTTACCACTTTACTTTCTTAAATCACATTATTTAAAATTATATTCCACAGAATCATATCCCCGATAACTTCACTTTCCTGACAATTGCATCATATAGTGTACATGTAATTGGATTCATGGCTCCAAATCATCCTCTAATCTAATTTTGTTTTCATTTGCAACATCGAATGAATTTATTTTGAGGTTCTTGACTTCTTGTAGCTAAGCGTGAGAAATATTCATCCATTTGTCAATTTTTTTTCCTTGTTAGAATTTTGGTTAAAACCAAGTCGAAGCTTCCGATTTGGTATTTAGTTTTACAAAATAAAAAACTGAAATGATTAACTGATTTTTTTCATTTGATTCGGTTTTACGGAATTGACAAAACTACATGTAGTTATATTACAAGTTCTACTAATATATGTCCACAAATATAGTCCTTGCTAATTCAAACTACATTGAGACTTCCATCTTGCATATTATTCTACACATCTAGTAAGGATTGAAATAAGTAAGCTAGGTTGAAAAGCTCACATCATTGTGGCTGTAGTTTAGTGGTGAGAATTCCACGTTGTGGCCGTGGAGACCTGGGCTCGAATCCCAGCAGCCACATTAGTTTTATATTTTAATAATTATATACAGCTATAATTAAATTTATTAAATTCATGAAACATGTTTGCAAGACATAAATAATTTGATTTGCAAACATAAATAATTTGATGTTCTTTTGTTGAGATAGTAAAAACTGGTATTTCTTTAATTTCACCTCTTTTTGGTTTCTGTTTGCAGTGCGTGACCGTCCGTCCCGTGGAACAAGAAAGGGCTCCACTAGTTGTTTCATCAGAATAGAACAAGCAATTCTAATGAGATAGAAATTCATTAAATCATCCATTTGGACCAAACAAAATCCCAATTCAGTAACCGCATTTCCCTTCATGTGTATATGTATAATAGACTAAACCAGATTACTTCATTCCAACACAAATCTAATAGTTTACTCAGGAAATATGGCTTAGTTTATAATGGATGATATTTTTCTTAGTTATAAATTGCATTTTGCTTTTGATAGTTTTGAGTATTTAAAATAATAATTTCCGGATAGGGTCGAAGATCGATCGCACATAACAAAATTATCCTCTTCTAGAAGGCTGACTCTAAAAATAAAATAAAAAATCAACGGTGTGGTGAGAACACAGACGCGATCTGGGATTTAAATTGTGATTATTTATGAAATTCATAGCAAAAGACAGCATTGATATAAAAGGCCAATAAAAAAAGAGAACATAATATTTTGCACCACCATTCTGGGAATATATTAATCTCTACTACTCTCCTTTCTGCCCACTAAATAACAAAAACCAAGATTCTTTTGTTTCCGAGAAGCTATATATTATTCTCTAGGTTCCGTACATGTTTATCTAGTAAGATTTGCAAATTATTATAAAAAATAGAGTTTATTATAAAATATAGTAATTAATATTTCGTCGGAGTTCATTTTTTATTTCCCTTCTCCAATAAAAGCTCACAAGAGCATTGAATTGTTAGCCATTTCATGGCATGTTACAACACATTGAGAGAGAGAGAGATTAACCTAATGACTTGCAATTAATTGTTTGCACAATAAGGGAATACAAGTTGTCGTTTAGTTGGAGATGTAATAATCATAGTGTTTCGAGGTAGGCTTGTTTGGTCGGTTGTGGCAAAATAGAAAATTGAGACGCGGAAAAGCGGCAATTAAGTGGAGTAACAAAAACTAATTGGGAAAAATAGTTCTCAAACTTTGCATTTTTGTGAATTTTGTCTTCAATATATATATATTTTTTTGACCATCAACTCCTTGTTTTTGCAATTTTAGTCATACTGTTAGATTTTCCGTCAATTTAAACGTCAATTCATTTTAAAAAATAAAAATAAAAAACTGAAAGGGCAAAATCAAAATTTTTATTTACATGGACCAAAATTGCAAATGAAAAATTATTTGGGACCTATTTAGCAAAATAAAATAGTTTAAAGACTGATTTCACAAATTTTAGACAAATAAACTAATTGCTTCGTATCGATGAGATTTTGCATTAAATTTGCCAATTTTACATATAACTTTATTGCTTCATATCAAATATAAGTTAACTGAGACTTCGTACCAATATAAACAATATTTAATTCGAATGCAAAACATATACTGTGAATTAACCATTAAACAACAAAACTATTATCACCCAAAAAATTTACTTCAAAATAACCATTTGGTGCATAATTCACAATAACTAGTCCCAATATTCCTGCATGTTTTCAATCTAGCCCCATAATTCGTAATTCACAATAACTAGTCCCAAAAAGTGTTCAAAATATACTTCCTCCTAACTTCAATCTAACATCCTCGAAGTTGTCTCCTTTGTTATCTGTCTATCCAAGCACGCTCCAGGGTCGCTGCAAGTCGCTCTATTGTGACCTTCTTGGCCGCACCAACCACATTGAACTGGTCTCCTTTTTTTAGCAATCTTCTGAGGTGTCTTCTTCTATATTAAACAAGAAAAACAAGTCATATATGCAATATATATCAAGCTATGAACCATCACAACCAAATAGATCCAAAGACATTCCAAAGACACGCTAATACTGCTTCATCAGTCATGCATATTGACAAGACAATTAAACTCACCACTGATGACAACCAACGAACACATAATGAGTACTGGAACAAGTTGTTTCAACATGAGAAGAAAAATATTAAAATAGGAATTATATGATTGTCTCAAAGAGGAATTATATGATATAATTATTTTCTACACGTGTACTTGCAAGAACTTAACTAGTCATACTAACCAATTCTACAAACTCCAAGCACAAAACCCAACAGAAGGCTTATTCTCCTGAATTTCGAAAGTGACAAATTAGAATTGCAACATCAAACAATAGACAAATACAGTAAAGATCAACAAGCTGTGCAATAAAGACATGTTTAAAGGTGTATCAACTGGACATTCACAACTCAAAAGCCCAAAATTCTAAGCAACCACCTTCCCAACCAAACAAACCAAAATTAATACTATCTGCAACAAACCTAAATCAACATCTTGGCACAATACATTAAAGACCTAGAAACACTCCAACTCATCAATACAGTAAGAAGTCTTAAATGAAAGAAACTAACTTGTTTGTTAGCTTTCGCGATACTCTTCCTCTTATCACACTCCGCTTTCAACATGTCCTTGCACCCCTTCTCAAGTTCCAGCAGCAACTCCTATATTCAATATTGAAAACTTGTGAGCATTTATTAAAATAGTTAAGTACTCTAAATGCTTAACTAACCTCCTCTTGCAGCCCTTCATCATATGTCTTCTGGAAACCATTCTTGTTGTGGCCTAGTCCACCACATTTAGAACATGTATTATGCGTAGCTTGTACTGAGACATTTGGACATGTCCTGAAATTGTGCCCTTTCTCATACACTTCCTACACTTGTTTTTTGTCATTCCAACCTTTGTTAACTTTAGGACTCCATCATGTGTTTTCGTGTAGCCCTTCTCTCCATCTTCAGGTTTCCTTTTTCTTCTGGGTCTGCCAGGCATTTTGATGGATGCCAGAGGTAGTAGTGGCTTTTTTGTCGAATTTAGCTAGTTGTTTGGGCCGCTTGCTGGATAAATGAGAGGAGTGTATGATCTCTTATAAGCCTCCACACTGTAACATTTATCAACGTATTCCTCAGGCTTCAATCCTTGCATTCCCAAAGCTGCCACACCATGGATACACGTGATGCCTGTGGTTTATAAATGTAGGTAAATATATAATACAATTATGTTCAACTAAAAACAACAATAGCAATAACTAACCTGTGATGTCCCATTTTCTGCATGTACAACTTCTTTGTTCAACATCGACTACAAACTGGTCCATATTTACTTCAAGAACCTGAAACCTGGACTCACCAAAATATGTAGGAATAGAGCGAACTGAATCTTCCTTTATCTTTTCCAAGATTTTGAGAATTGAAGGACATATATTCCCTTTCAGCT
Source organism: Lavandula angustifolia (assembly GCA_028984105.1). NCBI lineage: Eukaryota > Viridiplantae > Streptophyta > Magnoliopsida > Lamiales > Lamiaceae > Lavandula > Lavandula angustifolia. The sequence goes on along the minus strand of CM054819.1, from coordinate 6,724,023 downwards.
TCTCCATCCACTCCCTCCTCGTTTGCAATGTCATCATGATATAAACTCGGACTCTCTCCAGAATCCCCAGAATCGGCTTTGTTCTAGCAATATCTAGCATATTCTCATTAATAAGGAATCACAATCAATATTAAGGTATAAGTATTAAAAATATTGTGAACTGACGTTGCCTTTGGAATTAGTAGGGGAATTCTGGAAACCAAAGCTTTGTTCACTTGTTTTATCTTAGACTTTAGCAGATCAAGCACAAAACTATGCAAAGAAAACATCATCGTGTGAATATTATGTTTGATTTATTAAATACGAATGTAAACAGTAACTTAATAGGAATTACTTCTGGATTAGTGGTTGAATTGGATTATCTACACCTTGGAGAGAATCTAACAGAATCATGCATTGAGACCCTTTCTCAATTTCATGATTGAAGTTGCACAATATCAATTGGTACCAATGCCCCCTACGAAGGATCAAGAAATAACAAATAAATCAGAGACAATAGACCTATTGTACAACATGTATATTCAAAGAACAATTTGTAAATAAACTAATCTAAATGCCCTAAACTTACCATTGCACAATAGGTACAATCACATACTGTTTGGACAAAATTTCTCTTGCTTTGATCCAGCTTATCACTTTTGATGCAATTTCCCCCCGCTTATTTGAATAAGCATTAAACCATAAGCTATCAATTCTAGCAAAATGGATCCTCTTTTCTAATCCAACCTCCTTCCAAATCAATCTACAAGAATGCCACCAAAAATTAAATAGTACCTAATTCAAAATAAAAAACCTTTATAAGCTAGTATGGATGGGAAAAAATCTTACTCAAAATACTTTTCAAGTGCATCAGTATCGAGCATGCCCTCCATAATTGAAACAACCACTGGTTTGATCGATTTTCCACTCCGACGACTGGAGCTTCGCACCATCTCGACTTACTGGAAATTGAAACAGCCAGAACTGCCTCAAAAATTTATATTTTACAGTTGATTACTAGAAAACATCATAACATATATGTCAACATTCAAAATAAGCGAAAATACTTTCACTCTCAAGTAGCGACTCCTTGCAGTGAGCAAGACTGGTGGTTGAAAGAGAACAGTTACAAACAAAAAGGAGCACATTCGATAGGGTGGAATAAAACATTGCTAATTGAGTAAAATTCAAGCAAAACTAAAAGAGATAGTGATGGAGCTTGCATTAATGATTTAACATAAATGAGTTGAAAACTAAACATCCTGTGTTCCTAAAGCAGCTATAGAGATCGAACCAAACAGATAATCGACTCAGTGAAAGTAAAGTATTATACCGTGTTGATTCCTAGCAACAGATATGTAGCATTGGTCTGTTTGGAGTCTTCGCAATGTCAAACATTCCAGCATGAGTTGCTTTCTTTCTCTTTATCTGGTATTCAGAATAAATGCTTACAAATATGAGATTTCAAGTATACAACAACATAAAGCTACATGAAATTCTTAATAACTAGATCGACAAACCACATACCGCTGCTCCAATAATCTCCTTAAGTTCATTATCATCAGTACCAGAGCGTAGTGGGTCCCTCAAGCTAGCCTGAAAGGAACAATTTTCCTCATGACAATGAGATACACACATGTTTCTTTACCTTAATAATCTTTACCAGTAAAATATTCACATTATGATTAGGATTACATGTTTGGACTTATGCGTCTATTGAACCTAGGATTAACAAAAAATCAATTGTGCCTTGAAGTCATTGTCAACAGTTGAGTGCAAGGCAATGTTTTACCTCTGAGGGGCCAAAGAGGCAAACTTTAATTGATTTGAGATCTTCTGTTCCTGCTCCGTCCGCGCCGTCCTATTTCGCGACTATGCCGCGCCGTCACATTCAGCACGCCGTCCTATTCCCGACTATGCCGCGACTTCCTGTTTCTGCTCCGTCCTACTCGCGACATGCAGCAACTTCCTGTTCCTGCTTCGTCCGCGCCACTCCACTTTCGAACGAAAGAAGAAGGAAGAAAGAACAGAAGAAGATAGACGGAAGAAGAAGGAAGAAAGTACCGAAGAAATAAGGAAAGAAGAGTTTGACATAAAATTTAATTTAATACCCAAAGGACTATTTTACCCTTTTAATTTTTTTAATTTTTTTATTTAAAAAAAAATGAATTGACGTTTAAATTGACGGAAAATCTAACGGTAGGACTAAAATCGCAAAAACAAGGAGTTGAGGGTCTAAAAAACAAAAAAAAAAGTTGGAAGACAAAATTCTCAAAAACGCGAAGTTTGATGACTATTTTTGACAATTTGCCATAAAATATCATTTATTATGAATAAAAGTATCATTGATTTTATTAAAAGTATCACTTTGCATGAAAAAAGTATCAATTATTTCTAAATATATCACTTGTTCTGAATAAAAGTATCACTTGTTATCAATCAATGTATCACTTGTTATGAATCAAAGTATCACTTGCTATGAATTTTCACTTATTATGAATACAAGTATCGTTGTTTTTAATAAAAGTATAACTAGTTCTTAACAAAAGTATCACTTTGCATGAAAAAAGTATCAATTGTTCTGAATATATCATTTGTTCTGAATAAAAGTATCACATGTTATTAATAAAAGTATCACTTGTTATGTGTAACGCCCAAATTTTTATAACTTTTAAGGGGACATCACCTCGTGCATAAATTTAATCTTCTCAATTTAATTTTCAAAAATAATAGATTTATAAAAGCAATAAGGTTTTAATGCATTTCATAATAGCGGAAGTCTTGAATCAAAAACATGTGCACCTATTAGTTCACGGAATTAAATAAAGACAAATGCATAGTTCAAGATAAAACTAAATTAACGTGTTAAAAAAAAACATTTTAGATCCTTTCATGTGTGACCATCACCATCCGCCACTTCAAGCACCTGTCACACCATGATCTGAAAAGGTAAAAATATAAAAGGGTGAGTACGACTACTCAGTGGGGATAAACATTATCCAAATTATAAACTATAAAGAATTTAACATGAGAAATTAGACATGCAAGCCCGGAGGCTTAACCCGAAGGTTTTACTGCGTGAATGCCCGAGGGCTAACCCGAAGGTTTTACTGCGTGAATTGCCCGAAGGCTAACCCGAAGGTTTTACTACATGAATTGCCCGAAGGCTAACCCGAAGGTTTTACTGCGTGAATTGCCCGAAGGCTTTGCCTGTACTGAATAACGCATGAGAAAAACTGTATAGTGTATAATAAGGATAAAAGAAAAACCCCACCTTAACCTTTTTGAGTGAATGAAGAGATGTATATCAATGGATTAAGTCATGCGCACCAATCATAACATGTAATAATTCAATCTTAATGTCGTGATATGCAAGAAACAATTAATCGTTTTGTATATGGGATGCAGATAAGTATATCGATACTTACTTCTACTTCTCGTTTCTAAATTATTCTAGTATTAAGCTTATAACATGACATATACAACGATACCTTATAGTTATTAGGTTGCAAACAATATCATATCTATATACTAGGTTTCTATGTTCTATTTTAACTCGTGCAGAATACCTATTTTAAAAAAAATTTCACAGAACATGAATTCATTCCATAAATTCAAATTTTCTATATCTAGATTCTTTAATGAGTCTAAATCATTCAAGATTTGGTTTCATATAAAATAATAAGTCATCTAAGAGTTATAACCAAAACAGTACCTACTGCATCGACAAAGGTGATTTTTGACCTACTTACCTTTAACTATAAGCTTCAGGGACTAAACATACTTTAAAAATTCTAATATTTAACAAAAAATATAGGGACCATACATAGGGATATCATATCAAAAATTAACCTTTGTTGGATAAGGGATGACTTCTGAAAAACATAGAACGTTTCAACCAAAATCCGAATATGAAAATGCATGCTCCGACTAACTACCCGGAAATTTGTATTAAACTGCTTTCATACACATACGTTAAAAATAATAAATAAATATTTTTACAAACCCCAACGTGTGTGGAGTATTTAGGAAAAAACATCAAGTCAAAATCAGTTTTGTGGAGTGAGATATAAATATTTTGCTAAACCCTATCCTGGATGCATGATTTTTCAGCAGTGTAAAAGTAAACATTTCTTAAAAATATAGGAACTTGTCTAAAAATCACCAAAATTTAAAGAGATCTAAAATACATACCTAGTAAGATTCTCCTAAAATTTCACCACTATAGGATACCGGGAAGATGTGTAAATATTTCTTGAAACAGTTCGCAGGTATGTTGACAGATTTTTCGAAAAGTTTATGTGAAACTATTTTATGGACGACTAAGAGTGTATTTATAGACTTAGGATAAATTATCTAAAGATCCCTAATTATAAAAGGTATCAAATATATTTTATCCATAATTATTTTCGTCCTTATATATTTTATATAGTATTTATTCTATCACTTACCATGTAAGACATTCAATCCTAGATAAATTAGGATATGGATAGGCACAATTAGATTTTATCCTAAAACATGTATAACACTAATATAATATCTATTTTATTCACAAAATATAATTTAAATTATCTCCTAATAACTTATATAATATAAATTATTATATTCTTTCATTAATCCTAGTAGGTTCAGGAAATTCAAAATAAATTTATATAACAAAAATAATTTAATGAAAAATAACATAGATGTTTTAATTTTCATTTTCATTTTTCTAAGGCGCGACTTACAGAACTATACTCGTGATATTATGCATGAAATGCAAATGCATTTTATTTATTTATTTTTAGGAAAAATTTCGGGGTGTTACAATCTCTCCTACTTATAAAATTTTCGTCCTCGAAAATTAATTACCTTTATCCATTAAATTTGGGTATCGTAGCTCCATGTCTTTTTCTACTTCCCATATCGCCTCAGTCGCATCATGTCTACTCCAGAGAACTTTAATTAATGACACTTCCTTGTTCCTAAGTTGAATAACCTTCCTATCTAAAATGGCATTTGGCGCCTCTTCATACGATAGATCCTCATTCAACTCCATTCCTTCATAACTGACTACATTGTTTGGATCGTGGACATACTTCCTCAAGTTCGCGACGTGAAAAAGATTGTGAATGGATGTCAAACTTGGCGGCAGTGCCAACTCGTAGGACACTTCTCCTTTTCTCTTAAGTATCTCCAATGGTCCAATGTATCAAGGCCTAAGCTTCCCTCTCTTTCCAATTCGCACTACTCCTTTCCTTGGTGACAATTTGAGGAACACTTTGTCACCCTTCTCAAACTCTATATCCTTCCTCTTCAAATCAGCATAGGACTTTTGTCTGTCTTGAGCTATCTTGATTCTCTCTCGAATCTTTGCAATTACTCCCACAGTTCTTTCCACAGTCTCGGGTCCCAATATTCTTTTCTCGCCAACCTCATCCCAATGCAGTGGTGATCTACACTTCCTTCCATACAATGCTTCAAAGGGTGTCATCCCTATGCTTGCTTGATAGCTGTTGTTATATGCAAATTCGACTAAAGGCAAATGTTTCTCCCAATTGATTCCAAAATCCATGACACATGCTCGCAACATATCTTCCAAAGTCTGAATAGTTCTTTCAGACTGTCTATCAGTTTGGGGATGGTAGGCGGTACTAAACTTCAACTTAGTACCCATAGCAGCTTGCAAACTATTCCAAAATTTTGATGTAAACCTCGGGTCGCGGTCACATATAATACCGGTAGGCACTCCGTGTAGCCTACCAATCTCATCTATATAGATTTGTGCTAAACGATCCATGTTGTCAGTTATCTTCATCGGAAGAAAATGAGCCGATTTCGCGAGTCTATCCACAACTACCCAAATTGAATGATTTCCTCTTCGGGTTTTTGGTAATGCTACCACGAAGTCCATTGATATCTCCTCCCACTTCCATTGAGGTATATCAAGCGGCTTTAATAAGCTGGATGGTCGTTGGTGTTCAGCCTTCACTTGTTGGCAAGTCATACAACTTTGTATGAATTCTGCAATAGTCCTCTTCATATTCCTTCACCAAAAGTGTCTCTTCAAATCATGATACATCTTTGTCCCTCCTGGATGGATAGTGTATGGCGTGTTGTGTGCCTCCTCTAAAATCTCCCTCATCATTTCACTTCCTTTTGGTACACAGATCCTTCTTTCGAACATCAGCGTCATGTCTACTGCAATCTCAAACCCCTTATTCTGCCCTTCCAGAACTGATCTCTTATCTTGCACAAAAACGCCTATCTCTCTTTTGTGCTTCCCGAATTTGGTCCCTTAGCAAAGGTTGGATCTTCATAGCTGCTAACTTAGTAGTAGTGTCTTCTGTCGACAGTACAACTTCAATTTCCATTTTTGCAAACTCTTCAATCATTCGGGAAGTATATAGGGCGGTCAAACTCCCTTTCCTGCTCAAAGCATTAGCTACGACGTTTGCTTTTCCTGTATGGTAATGAATTGTGCAGTCGTAATCTTTCACTAGTTCGAGCCACCTTCTTTGTCTCATGTTCAATTCCTTCTGTGTGAACAGATACTTTAGACTCTTGTGATCAAAATGTATCTCGCACTTGCCTCGATATAGGTAATGTCTCCAAATCTTCAAGGCATGAACCACAACTGCCAATTCCAGATCGTGTGTAGGGTAATTTAGATCATGTGTCTTCAGTTGCCTCGAAGCATAAGCTATGACCTTCCCATGTTGCATCAAGACACATCCAAGTCCTTGTTTTGAGGCATCGCAGTAGATCACCTACCCTTCAGTTCCGTCAGGAATAGTGAGTACCGATGTTGTAGTTAACTTCCCTTTCAATTCTTGGAAGCTCCTCTCACACTCTTCATTCCACTCAAACTTGATCCCTTTTCTGGTGAGTGGAGTAAGTGACCTTGCTATTTTTGAGAATCCTTCAATAAACCGCTGATAATATCCTGCTAATCCCAAGAAACTTCGGATTTTGCTTGCATTTTTCGGTGCCTTCCATTTACTAACCGCTTCGATTTTTGCTGGGTTCACTTATATTCCTTGTGCAGTCACTACGTGACCAAGGAATACAACTTGATTAAGCTAAAACTCACATTTCTTGAACTTGGCGTATAGTTTCTTGTTTCTTAAGGTCTCCAACACAATCCTTAGATGCTCTTCATGCTGGCTCCGGTCCTTGAGTACACTAAGATATCATCGATGAAGACAATTACAAATTGATCTAAGTATTGATGAAACACTCTGTTCATCAATTCCATGAAAAAGGCTGGTGCGTTAGACAGTCCAAAAGGCATCACTGTAAACTCATAGTGACCGTATCTTGTTCGAAAAGCTGTCTTCGGCACATCATTCTCCTTAATCTTCAATTGATGATATCCGGACCTCAAGTCAACCTTTGAGAAGATCCCCGCGCCTTTTAGTTGATCAAAAAGGTCTTCAATTCTTGGCAACGGGTATTTGTTCTTGATTGTCAACTTGTTGAGCTCACGGTAATATATGCACATACGCATAGTTCCATCTTTCTTCTTGACGAAAAGCACAGGCGCTCCCCACGGTGATACACTTGGACGAATATGTCCCTTGTCTAACAACTCTTGTAGTGGTATCTTTAGTTCTTGTAACTCCATCTGTGTCATTCTGTATGGTGCTCTTGAGACAGGAGCTGCTCCAGGAATTACATCAATGTTGAATTCCACTTGCCTATCTGGTGGAAAACTACTTAAGTCTTCAGGGAACACATCAGGAAATTCCTTTACCACCAGAATATTGCTTATAGTTAGTTCCTCGGTCTGTGTGCTTGTAATATTCACCAAGTAGGCTTGACAGTCCTTCTTTCTCATCATCTTGGTGGCCTTCATTGCAGTTATGATATGTGGTCCTCTCTTTCTCTTACTTCCGTAAAAGGAGAATTGGTTTCCGTCTGGTGTCGGGAAAACGACTTCACGGTCCTTGCATCTGATAACCGCATCGTGCTTGCTAAGCTAATCCAACCCGAGTATTACGTCGAAGCCCTTCATCTCTAGGATGTACAAATCTGCTTTCAAGATCACGCCATCGATCTTCAACGTTGCTCCTTTTACTCGACGATTTGTTTCCTTTGCCTTGCCTACAGGAAACCCGACCTTGCATGCTGCACTCTCCTCTTCGCATTTTTTGGCTACTTTGTCGTAAAATCTTTTCGATATAAAGGAATCCGACGCTCCGGAATAAAAAAGAACTACGGCTAATTGATTAAGTACTAAAATGTTACCTAAGGTAGTCAAGTTTAATAACTATAATTGGATCTCCTCCATGGCGTTGCGGGAACATTTCTCTGATAGCCTCCAGCAGCTGTAAATTGCTAAAGTTCTCTAGAGGGTTATCTCATGTCCCTCCACTACCATTATTAATGGGGTTTCTTCTCGGAGGCATCTTCCTATTGTATATATCAAGTTCAACTATTTAAGACATCTAGGTTCTTAATCTTAAGGCAAAATCTTCGAGGACTTTAAATGTTTTACATAATTTACATGCATAAAAATCATGCTCATGTCATGCTAGAAAAACATGCTTTCAATATTGTGCTTCAAAATTAACTTAGAAAATCTTTCTTACCTTGGCGGCACGATGATGTGGCAGTGATGATGGTCAATTTCCTGCATAACATAAAACAAGTCTACAGGAAAGTAGACATGCACTAATACCAATCTGTAACGCCCCAATTTTCATAACCTTTTTAAGGGGACATCACCTCGTGCATAAATTTAATCTTCTCAATTTAATTTTCAAAAATAATAGATTTATAAAAGCAATAAGGTTTTAATGCATTTCATAATAGCGGAAGTCTTAAATCAAAAACATTTGTACCTATTAGTTCACGGAATTAAATAAAGACAAATGCATAGTTCAAGATAAAACTAAATTAATGTGTTAAAAAAACATTTTAGATCCTTTCATGTGTGACCATCACCATCCGCCACTTCAAGCACCTGTCGGACCATGATTTGAAAAGGTGAAAATATAAGGGGGTGAGTACGACTACTCAGTGGGGACAAACATTATCCAAATTATAAACTATAAAGAATTTAACATGAGAAATTAGACATGCAAGCCCGGAGGCTTAACCCGAAGGTTTTACTGCGTGAATGCCCGAGGGCTAACCCGAAGGTTTTACTGCGTGAATTGCCCGGAGGCTAACCCGAAGGTTTTACTGCGTGAATTGCTCGAAGGCTCTGCCTGTACTGAATAACGCATGAGAAAAACTGTATAGTGTATAATAAGGATAAAAGAAAAACCCCATCTTAACCTTTTTGAGTGAATGAAAAAATGTATATCAATGGATTAAGTCTTGCGCGCAAATCCTAACATGAAATAATTCAATCTTAATGTCGTGATATGCATGAAACAATTAATCGTTTTGTACGTGGGATGCAGATAAGTATATCGATACTTACTTCTACTTCTCGTTTCAAAATTATTCTAGTATTGATCTTATAACATGACATATACAACGATACCTTATAGTTATTAGGTTGCAAACAATATCATATCTATATACTAGGTTTCTATGTTCTATTTTAACTCGTGCAGAATACCTATTTTAAAAAAAATCCACAGAACATGAATTCATTCCATAAATTCTAATTTTCTATATGTAGATTCTTTAATGAGTCTAAATCATTCCAGATTTGGTTTCATATAAAAATAATAAGTCCTCTAAGAGTTATAACCAAAACAGTACCTACTGCATCGACAGAGGTGATTTCTGACCTACTTACCTTTAACTATAAGCTTCAGGGACTAAACATACTTTAAAAATTCTAATATTTAACAAATATCTAGGGACCATACATAGGGATATCGTATAAAAAATGCACCTTTGTTGGATAAGGGATGACTTCTGAAAAACATAGAAAGTTTCAACCAAAATCCGAATACGAAAATGTATGCTCCGACTAACTACCCAAAAATTTGTAGTAAACTACTTTCATACACATACGTTAAGAATACGAAATAAATATTTTTACAAACCCCAACGTGTGTGGAGTATTTAGGAAAAAGAATCAAGTCAAAATCAGTTTTGTGGAGTGAGATATAAATATTTTGCTAAACCCTATCCTGGATGCATGATTTTTCAGCATGTATGTTGACAGATTTTTCGAAAAGTTTATGTGAAACTATTTTATGGACGACTAAGAGTGTATTTATAGACTTAGGATAAATTATCTAAAGATCCCTAATTATAAAAGGTATCAAATATATTTTATCCATAATTATTTTCGTCCTTGTATATTTTATATAGTATTTATTCTATCACTTACCATATAAGACATTCAATCCTAGATAAATTAGGATATGGATAGACACAATTAGATTTTATCCTAAAACATGTATAACACTAATATAATATCTATTTTATTCACAAAATATAATTTTAAATTATATCCTAATAACTTATATAATATAAATTATTATATTCTTTCATTAATCCTAATAGGTTCAGGAAATTCAAAATAAATTTACATAACAAAAATAATTTAATGAAAAATAACATAGATGTTTTAATTTTAATTTTCATTTTTCTAAGGCGCGACTTACAGAACTAAACTCGTGATATTATGCATGGAATGCAAATGCATTTTATTTATTTATTTATTTATTTATTTTTAGGTAAAATTTCGGGGTGTTACAATCTCTCCTACTTATAAAATTTTCGTCCTCGAAAATTAATTACCTTTATCCATTAAATTTGGGTATCGTAGCTCCATGTCTTTTTCTACTTCCCATTATACTTTCCATTAAAATTTGGGATGATCTAAAGTATTAAAAAAGTAATTGAATTTGTTAAAAAATAAAACTAAAAAAAATAAATTAAATAAAAGTAATGTGTGCTTGGGAGTGTGTGTGCTGACATGCTGAAGAAAAAAAAAGTGGGCTTACAGTTTTTTAGTTTGTGGGCCGCATGACGATGATGTGGGTGTGGCCCATCCGGTTGCACATGCAACCGGATGTACAAGAGACTTACTAATTGGTTTATTATATAGTTTGGATAAGTGTATTTCGCACTGAGTAGTCGTACCCATCCTTATTACTATAACATTTTTCAGGAAATAGCACGACCGATGCGTAGAGATGGTGGTGGTGATGATCACAAGGAGGAGATTTTAGTTGCATTTAAGTTATTCTGTTTAAAGTTATGAATTTTGCATTGTCTTAAAATTGATAAGACTTATTTGTTTTATATTGCAGATTCCACTATTTTCGCAATTGATATGTTTTTAAGATTTAAGATGTTTATTCTATGAACTATTGCTGAAAGGATTTAAATGTTAAGTATGTAGTAGCGTCCATGGTTAAGTTATGAAAATTGGGGCGTTACAAAAATGAGTCATCTCTAAGGTATTAATAGCCCATATTCATAGAATGGACAAGTAGGATTAATCAATTCTAGCGGTCTAGATTGATAATCACATTATTTTACATATATCTGCACAAATATAGTCTATTTTATACAACTGTACAAATTCTGCTCAATTATATTAATATTTATTCTATAGAGAAGGATAAAAGCTTCCGTAATACTCGGACGAGACATCTTGCATTGGGTGGTGTCTTATGCCACTCGTCAGATTTTTGTAAAGATGTTTTAGAATTGTCATCGGTGTACAATAATATGATTACGAATAATTAAGGCGTTTTTTTCAAAAGCAAATCTTGATACTTCAGTGGTTATTGTAGGTCATTTGGATTGGAGATTTTAGATACTAAAGGTTGTAACTGGATGTGCCTCGGGTTGTAAATGGTTCACAATTTCTTAATTTTAAAATGTTCTACTTACTTCTATTTTAATCATATAATCATAAAATGTTACAAACACAAGTATTGAGATTATTTGTAACAAGATCTTAATTCTTTTTTTTTTTACCCTTTTAAATCTTTTTTATTTCTTTGACTTGTAATCAAGTGTTTCAATTGATCGTATATCTTTATTTCTCTATTGTTTATATTATCATTGTAATTAAGATTATATATATTATTTTAGCAACATGAAATCAATATTTATTTTCAGTAATGAGCATCAAATCTTGGACACCCTGAACTATTCCTATCTAGTACTGAACCAAGAAAACTGTTGTTAATGTTTTAATTCAACATCTGTCGTGATCATAAATAGTAGCTCTTCACATTTAGTAGTTGTTGCATCAAGTTGGGTGGATTTGGCAAGAAGGGAGCTGATGAAAGCAGTACAATAAGCAATACTTCCTCTATCCGGAGGCAGGGGGGCTTGAATTTGCTTAGTGTTGTAAGACTTGCATCCCAAGCATTTATATGCTAAAACGTGGAATTGGACTTCACATCTTACCTCACAGTCATTGCAGAGTTGTTGGTTACAAAAGCTGCTATTACAAATATAACGTAAGCCGAAAAAATAATACAAAAGGAAAAAACCGTCGAGTCGAGGAAGGCCTCTCTCCGCAAGACGAAAAACGCCCCGGTAGTGCTCTCGGTTGTGGCGTTTCGTCCCCCAAAGATGAAACGACGACGTCTCGAGGATAGCAGCACCGCAAGATCTTCGAGCTCCGGCGAACTGGACTTTTCTGGCGAGGACAGAAGCTGCTGGACTTGAGCTAAGATGCAGAGCTAAGTGAGCTAGGATGTTGTGTTGTTTGCAGGTGTTGGTGATGAAATGGTATGAAGACCTGCCTATTTAGAGGTTGTTCCACCCAGGTGTTGATTGCTGGAATAACTCCTGCCAATTAAGGCAGGCGACAGTTACAGTGGAGTGGAGATATGGAAGGTTGAGAGTTCAGCAGCCACATTCCAGATCCTTCCAAAAGGACATACTCTGGTGCAGCAGGAGCACTGCACCACGGAGAGGAATCCAGTGCAGCCGGTTCACTGCACCAAGGACTGGGCCATCCCACACGTAGCCCACCGAGCCCAACTGCCAAGCCCAACGAACAAACCCGACGGACCACCCAAAGGACCAATTGCCAAGATCCAAGATCCAAGATCCAAGTCCACGGACACGGACACGGACACGGACACGGAACCTGAACCGGGGTCGGGCACGGGCGCGGCGCGCCGCGCCGCATGTGAGGCGGTCGGCGAAAAGGCTCGCGCGCATGAGCATGTGTGGCCCAAGCCCACCACATGTCACTTAGTTATCTCCTACAATGTGGTAGAGACTTAAATACCACACAAAACATTATTCATTAATCGATGTGGAACATTGATTAATGTAATAACTCTCCCAAACCCGAATAAGGTAAGTTTCTCCACTTTAGGTAACATATTAGTTTTGTCCTCCTAAACTTCGAGCTACTATTTCTCACTCACCGAAAATCGGAATCGAGAAATTAAGCACACTATAATTATCTACTCGAAACGTAGATCAACGTCATATATCTCAAAACATTAATCGAATAAATATCGAGGCTCGAAAATGCGATCGAAAAGGGCTGAATTTTGCCCAAGTCAAATTAGCAATAAATGCTAATTAACTTTCCATAATAACTACCTAATTTATATATATATATATATATATATATAAACATTTTCGATTTTCCAACAATCCCCCACATGAGTGGAAATAGCCAAATGCATGCATGCAGACACACAGCTCTGTCCTCAAGAGACAATAAAGCATCAGGGTAGGTGGCTTGTGACCTTGAACCTTCCTTAGTCAGTGCTATCGAGCATACCGGCGGACTAGTGGACACGTGGCCTTGAACTATTCCTCCATAGTGTATACTTAGACAATAGCACTAACACTATAAAGTCTCAACCTCGTCCGTTCTCACGTTTGTGTCCTTTACTGGCCATGGACAACCTCTTTGGATTCATAAGTGTTACGTAGAAGCGGCCCTCACTTCTCACTTAGATAGGTGATCCTTACTCGAGTATCCTGTCATACTCCACCTTCTCAAGGCATCCAAGAATCATTAAAAGTCAAAGACTTAACCTCACCACTTAACAGGTCACCAACACTCTCGAGCTCTTTTAGGGAATAGACTATTTGAGTGTGGTATCAACAGGCTCATATAGCTTAGTTTTCCCATTGAACCAAGTTCATGGGATCTCCAATCTACAAGGTTGGGTATCCACTATACTCGCCTTTAACATGTGGATTTAACTCCCATTCCCTCTACGAGCTTATACATTTGATCTCGATTCAAACTCTTAGTAAGCGGATCCGCTAGGTTATCGATAGACTTGACATAGTCTACAGAGATAACCCCACTCGTGATCAAATGTCTTACGGTATTATGTCGACGGCGAATATGTCTCGTGTAACGCCCTGAAATTTTCAATATAAAATGCATTGCATATCTACTCATGCATGTTATCAAGTGTTTTAGTTTTGTAAGTCGCGCCTTAGAATTTAAATGAAAATTAAAGCATATATCTTATTTGTCATTAAATTATTTTTATTATATAAAATTATTTTGAACTTTGAATATGTTTATTTATATCATATTATGATTATATTGTTTGTTTATTTATTTAGAAATCATGTTAGAATTATTAGACAAGAATAATAATTATGTATTTTGGATTTCCTAAACCTACTAGGATTCATAAAAGGATATAATATTTATTATTATATTAAATTATTAGGAGATAATTTTATATTATGATTTATGATTAAAATAGATAATTTATGTGTGATATAAATATTTTAGGATAAAATCTAGTTGTGGTTATCCATATCCTAATTTATCTAGGATTGAATCTCTTATATGGTATGTGATAGAATAAATTCTATATAAAATAGATATGGACGAAAATAAATATGGATAAAATATATTTGATACCTTATAGGATTAGGAATCTTTAGATAATAATTTATAGGCCTATAAATACCCCTTAGTCGCTCATAATAAAGCATCCCATAAATTTTCGAAAATCCTGTCAGCATCCATGCGAACTATTTAAAGATTTATTTACACATCGTCCCATCGTCCTATCATCGTGAAAATTTATGGTCATGTTCCTAGGTATGGCTTGTATACTCAGTTATTTTTGTATAATTTTTCAAGCATGATAAATATTTGTTTAAAATTGTTCTTTGTAACCTGCCAGTTTCTGATAGCATGTTCATGATCTTGAAAGGAAATTTTTTTTTCATGTCTTCTTTACAATTTTTTCGACCAGGTTTAATTTTAATAGGATATAATACATGTTAGGTCATTTATGTTAAAAATATAGAATTTTTATGATACGTTTACTATTTATTTGTTAATTTTTTTCTTGATGTGTCATATTCTTTGCCAACATGCATGTAGATTGAAAATCAAAAACTTAAAGTTACTATTAAATGAATGCATGATTATGGTACGTTTTATTGTGATGAATATGTAATATGTTGTTCATGTTAGAGGTCTATAAGTTTTAGGACAATATTTTTATGATTTTATTAATTTATTTCATGAATTGTCGAATTACTAAATGCATGAATGAATTTTCAATAGAAGTAAGATTGTGCTTAATATAGCGCATGTTAATAAGTAGATTATCTATAATATGGATTATTTGATTATTATGAAATATGTACATTTATGAGTTATATGAATTATTGATGCATACATAACATTCTTTGAACAAGTCATTAAGATAGCTTTTCATGTTAGGATTGGCGCGCAGGACTTAAACATTGATATCCATTATTTTTTCTTCAAGTCAAGGTGGGGAATATTACGTTTATCTTTATTATATATTATATTCGATATTTCATATTTTGACGACAGGCATGTAAGAAAGTGGTCTATGTGGCCAATACACATTCATGTGGTCTGTGTGGCCAAATTACAAGTTCATGTGGTCTGTGTGGCCAAAATACAAGTTCATGTGGTCTGTGTGGCCAATACAAGTTAATGTGGTCTGTGTGGCCAATACAAGTACATGTGGTCTGTGTGGCCAATATAAGTTCTAGTGGTCTGTGTGGCCAATACAAGTACATGTGGTCTGTGTGGCCAATACAAGTTCAAGTGGTCTGTGTGGCCAATACAAGTTCATGTGGTCTGTGTGGCCAAATTACAAGTTCATGTTACATGATCTAGTTATTCATGTTTATGTTTGATATAATCTATAGTTTTGGATAAATGCATTTTCCCACTGAGTAGTCGTACTCAACCCACTATTTTAACATTTTTCAGGAAATAGTTCGGCTGATGCGTAGAGGTGTTGGTGATGATGGTCACACAAGGAAGGATTTATGAAATTTATTATTGCATTAAAACTAGTTTTAACATGAACTGTGCATTTTATTTTCGAGAACTAATAGTCGTAATTATTTTTATTTAAGACTTCCGCTGAGTATGAAAATAAATTGAGTTTTTTTTTTTATGATTCTTTTCCATGGAAATGCTTTGAAAGAATTGAAATAAGTATGTTAAGTATGTAGTAACGTCCCTAGTTAAGTTTTGAAAATTGAGGCGTTACATCTCGACTTACCATTATATAACCCACTCTTGGTCCTACCAATAGCCGCTTGGCTATCACAGTGAATCATCACAGGTGGCACGGGTTTCGTCCAACATGGAATATCTTCAAGAAAATTACGGAGTCATTCGGCCTCCTCACCGGCCTTATCTAAAGCAATAAACTCTGATTCCATGGTGGATCGGGCTATGCACGTCTGTTTCGTGGATCTCCACGACACAGCTCCTCCCCCTATAGTGAACACATAACCACTAGTAGACAACGAGTCTTTAGTGTCGGATATCCAATTCGCATCGCAGTACCCTTCAAGTACTGGGGGATGTCTCGAGTAGTGCAACCCAAAGTTAAGAGTGTATTTCAAATACCTCATAACTCTTACAAGAGATTTCCAGTGCTCTCTACTAGGATTACTAGTATAGCGACTCAGTTTGTTCACCGGACACGCTAGATCAGGCCTCGTACAATTCGTGATGTACATAAGACATCCAATGACTCTAGCATAATCCTCTTGAGCAACAGGATCACCCCTATTCTTGCTCAAGTGAACATTAACTTCTAGAAGAGTCTTTGTCAGCGCACTATCAAAAGCATTAAATCTCTTAAGCACTTTCTCAATATAATGAGATTGAGACAAAACAATCCCTTTGTGAGTTCTTTGAATCTTCACTCCAAGAATAACATCAGCAACTCCCATATCTTTCATATCGAAAGTTCTCTTAAGCATACGTTTGGTGTCATTTATGACTTGAAGGTTTTGTCCCATAATTAACATGTCGTCTACATAAAGACAAACAATTACAAAACCATTCTTTGTATTCTTTATGTAAACACACTTGTCACATTCATTAATCTTAAAGTCATTCGACAACATAGCCTCGTCGAATTTCAAGTGCCATTGTAATGGTGCTTGTTTCAATCCATATAGGGATTTCACCAACTTACATACCTTTCGCTCTTGACCAGGTACAACAAACCCTTCAGGTTGTTCCATATAAATTTCCTCTTCTAAATCTCCATTTAGAAAGGCATTTTTCACGTCCATTTGGTGAATCTCAAGATTGTGCATAGCAGCAATCGCGAGAAGCACACGGATAGACGTAATCCTCGTTACAGGTGAATAAGTATCGAAGAAGTCATATCCTTCAATTTGCTTAAAGCCTTTAATCACTAAACGAGCTTTATATTTATCAATTGACCCATTTGCCTTATACTTTCTTTTTAGGATCCATTTACATCCTAAGGGCTTGCAACCTTGGGGTAAGTCTGCTAAGACCCAAGTGTGATTCTGCATAATGGAATCAATTTCACTTTGTACAGCTTCTTGCCAAAGTGGGTCATCGGGTCTAGAAAGAGCTTCTTTTATAGACCGCGGTTCTTCATCTAAAAGAAAGACAACATAATCAGGACCAAAGTCTTTAGCAACTCTTGCTCTAGTGCTACGTCTTGGTTCTAAAGTTTCAATATCGACAGCTTGCCTTTTACGTGTATCGGGTTCTACCCCTACATTTCTAGAACTACTAGCAACTTCTCTTGCTCCACCACTAGAGCTTGACTCAACTTTATCATCCTTTTTACAAGGATAGATATGTTCAAAGAATATAGCATTCCTTGACTCAATAGTAGTTCCAACATTCATATCGGGCACGACCGGCTTATGAATGACAAACCGATATGCACTACTATTCAGTGCATATCCTATAAAGATACAATCAACAGTTTTAGGTCCGATTGTAACTTGCTTAGGCAAAGGCACTTCTACCTTAGCCAAACACCCCCACACTTTGAGGTATTTATAGGAAGGTTTCCTTCCTTTCCACAACTCGTAAGGAGTAACATCTCTACCTTTTAGAGGTATTTTGTTTAATAAGTAGTTAGCCGTCAAAACGGCTTCCCCCCACATGTTCTGGGGCAGTCCAGAACTTATCAACAAAGCATTCATCATCTCCTTTAAAGTTCGGTTCTTCCTTTCAGCTACACCATTTGATTGGGGCGAGTAGGGGGCAGTAGTTTGATGAATAATACCACTTGTCTTACACAACTCGTCAAAAGGAGCTACATATTCTCCACCTCTATCACTTCGTACCATTTTGATTTTACAATCAAGTTGGTTTTCAGCTTCTGCTTTGAAGTTAATAAAAGCTTCAATGGCCTCATCTTTACTCCTTAAAGGATAAAGAGTACAATACTTTGTGCAATCATTAATAAAAGTAATAAAATACTTTTTCCCACCTCTAGTTTGTACAAACTTCAAGTCACATACGTCAGTGTGAATGAGTTCTAGAGGTTTTGTGTTCCTTTCTACAGAATGAAATGACTGCTTAGCCAATTTTGCTTCAACACAAACTTCACACTTGGTTTTGTTAAACTCATTTACTTTAAGTAGATCGAGATTAACTAATCTTTTTATCGCATTTAGATTAACATGTCCTAATCTAGAATGTCATAAATCGTAACACTCAATCAAGTAAGAGGAAGTAGCTTCGTTTTCATTATTCTTGGCCTCAACAGGCTCCGGGCGCAATGCCATTACAGACAGTTTGAAAAGGCCCTCAGAGAGGTAACCTTTTCCTAAAAACATTTCAAACTTTGACAAAATAAACTTGTCAGACTCAAACACTAGTTTAAAACCTCTCTTAACTAGTACAGAGCCGGACACCAAATTCTTCCGAATATCGGGGACATGCAGCACCTCTCCAAGAGTAAGGTTCATACCGGAGCTCAACCTTAGCACCACAATACCATAGCCAACTACCTCAGATGAGGCTTGATTCCCCATATTGAGCTTCCTCCCTTGGCAACTCTTGTACTTGGTGAAGCGGCTTCGGTCACCACAAACATGTGTCGTGGCAGCGGAATCAATATACCACTTCCCCTCATTCTCCACGACCTTTGCTTCTTCAGTGACAACGGCCGCAAGGTCGGCTTCAGTGAGGTCAATCTCCAACATATTGGCTTGACGAGCCCTCTTCTTCTTTGGCTTTCGGCAGTCCTTGGACATGTGGCCGGATTTGCCACAGTTGTAGCAGTCCCCTTCAAACTTGCGGGATTGCACCTTGCCCTTCCCTTTGGGGTTGCTATTCGGACGCCCTCTCTTAGCATTGTTGGAGTTTCCACCTTTCTCAGCAAGGTTGACTCTTGGCTCCACGGATGCTTTGCCCTTCCCATCTCGAGTCCTCATGTCGGTCTCGATGCGGAGCTTGACCTCAAGGTCCTCAAGCGTCATTTCATTTCGCTTGTGCTTCAGGTAGCTCTTGAAGTCCTTCCAGCTCGGGGGAAGCTTTTCTATCATAGTTGCCACAATGAAAGCATCTGGCAAAAGCATTCCTTCGGCGTGGACGTCATGGACAATGAGTTAGAACTCTTGCACTTGGTCCATGACCGGTCGAGAGTCCACCATTTTGTAGTCCAAGAACTTGGCGACTACAAACTTCTTGGTTCCTGCATCGTCAGTACAGTATTTTCTTTCAAGTGTCTCCCAAATTGCATTGGAGGTCTTTACATTTGCATATACACTGTACAGACTATTATCTAGTCCACAAAGCAAGAAGTTTTTACAAAAGTAGTCAGAAGTTAGCCAATTATCATAGGCTATGCGGAGTTCCATGTTCTCTTCGTTGTCACTTGGAGGGGCAGGTGCATTCTCCATCAGCATAGTGGTGAACCCCAATGTTGTCAGATAGAACAACATCTTCTATTACCACCTCTTGAAGTCGGATCCACCAAACTTCGCGGGCTTCTCGGCAACAGGCATCACTCTAGACGAGTGTAGAGGTGCCGTCAACGTCGGGTTCGAGCCCCCCACCACACCAAGGTGGTTCACATTCCCAAACGGGGCACTGTTCTGCAAAGCAGAAGACATCACAGTGAAGTTATATGCCGAGCTAGTGGCATTAGTACGGTTAAGTGCGATCCTAGTGTCAGTGGCGGCAGACATGGCAGCAATGGTTGGATTAGCAAAAACCAGAGTAGGTGTAGGGACAGACACCGGCTGGACCACATTGCCGGAGGAGGCTACAACATCAGAGACGGCGGGGTTGGTGGCGGCAGAAGCGGCGGCGGCGGCAGCGTCGGAGATGGCAGCACTTGAGGAAGACATCCTTTTTGTTTACTTGAAGCAGCTAGGAAAAGCTGCATATTCCACATTCTTCACAGTGGTATTGTTTCTTTGAGACCTAAATTCATACATACAGAATTAAAAAAAAAACTACCAACAGATTCAAAAGTTTGTTGGCAAGAGTATGAAGAGAAGTTCTTACATCATCATCAAAGAATCTGCATTTGCTGCAGAAATAATTTCCCATACAAACCCCACAATTTATACAGTCCTGTTGGACCTGAAATTCAGACAACATAAATGAATTAACAACTCATTAACATTTACATTCTAAGAAGAAAATTTGCTCTGGCTTACATCTTGTTCTGTATCACATAGGGAACATATGACCTGCACAAATAAGTTGAGCTGTTAATCAACAATTAAATTGTGTATAAGAATTGATTCCATTTCAAAACCAAACATATAAACTTCTCAAAGGAAATCAAGAACTTGTGAAAAATCTTACCCTTTTCACTTCGTGGCGAGGAACGTCATGCCGATCGATAGGTTTGATTTCAAGATCATTCTGTTCAACCAAAACCAAGCAAAAAAGAATAAGGAGAGAGAAATAAAAGAGAGAGGGAGTTGATAGAGAGAGAAAGAGAGGAATTGACCTTGGCTTCATTATGACAATGTCTGCAATCAAAAACCTCGTCACAACAAGGAGCCCTGATCTTGCATCTCCTTCTGTAATGCTTGCACCTAAAATTCCAACAATTGTATAAGAAAAACAACCAAACACTCGAACATTTTAGAGAAATATTTTAAAATAAAAATTACCCATAATTGGAAGAAGTCCAATTGAATCCCATCTTTACTGAAATCCTCCAACACAACAAGTGCTGGTTCTTCCTCAAACTCACACATCCTAGGTTAGAACTGGTCAGAATCGAGTGTTCTCTCCGATTAATCTTTACTTCCACAACGTCAGCGTTATTGGATTATCTTGATAAACAAACATACCTTAAGACAAGATTCAAGTGCCCAGGAGATATATACTATAAAATCTCGGTGCAGAAATTTCTAAGAATCTATCTATTGCCTTCCTTTTTACCAAACAACGATCCGATGCAATTTGACTTTGCAAGAATAGGAGAACCGATTTTATAGGGCGGGAAAACAACGGCTCTAAATGGAGGCGATATTTCCGAATAAGGAAAAATGAGCAAAAATCAACTTGATTTTTGAAGCGAGCCCTCGAGGAAGAGCGCGTGCCGCTCTCTCGTATAAATCAAAATGGGACTATGTGCAATAATGAGAGTTTTATTTGGTGTGTTATTTTAGTTTTAGTTTTTCTTTTTGTTAATTATGTAACTTTAAGATACTAAAGTTTTAGTTTTTATATAACTTGCATTTTAATTGGAATGAAATTTTGTGTCATTTTTGTTGTCTTGTGTAATCAGTGGCGGAACTAGAGCTATGAAGTTGGGGGGTCGAAATAGAGGAACAATGGTGGCCGAAGGCAGATAAAAAATCGAGAGTTGCTAAATATAGTTTTAAATGGTTCGAACACAAATATAATATGAAAGATATAATATATATATATATATATATTATTTCTTGTATTTGTTATGAGAAATATACTTATATAACTAGTAGAAAAAAGTGAGAATTTTTTATAACATGTGAGAGAGTTATACATGTATATTGAATTAATTGTATTTGTAATAAAAATAAAGAAAACTAGAAAAAAATAATTTAAAAGTCTAAAAATAGAAATCAAATGAGTGCATTGGATTTTAAACATGAGACACCTCTTAAAAGAGATAAAATCATTAACCAAATGCACTACAAACTAATAGTTAATTATATTTTTCACTAAAATTATTTATAAGCAATACGAATCCTATGCACTATTTAGTCGAAGTTCCGTCGGCCGGGGGGTCGGTCGACCCTCCCGATCCCCCTCTAGTTCCGCCATTGTGTGTAATTATTCATGTGACTTTCTCAAATGAAAAAATAATCGTAAGAAAATACATATAGAGAAAATACTGTAGCTGTAAACGTTGAACGACGCGTTGGATAGGCGCGTATGCTATATGAGGGAAGGTGATACAATAAAATTGGCTTTTGAGAGAAGTCGAAAAATGTTTGGATACATACAGAGCAGGATGACTCCATTCCACGTCCTTACAACTCACTTCCATTTTAACCCGTCAAATCTCTTCCTTGATGGAGAATTCTCATGGACTCACTTACGACATTTTACTTCAATATCATTCAAATCAATCAATCACTCGCACATACATTCAAGCAAATAATCTCTCCAGTCTCATATAATATGTCGTTTTTATTTTATTTTTTACTATTATTAAGAAAGAGTTGAAAGTCGTATAAAGATCTCATAAGTAAAATATTTATAATAATTTATTATTTCTTGAAAGAGCACGTATTCTATAAAACAATCCGAAATGCAATAAAAAACATATTTTGTGGAACAACCTGAGATGGAATAAGAAACATTCGATGGGACACTAATAGTGTAATTTTGCATGAAGATCGTTCTATTTTGTAACGATCAATCAAATTGGTTAGCTCGATGTTATTATTTGGGTACGCATCTAAAAATTGAAGTGACCATTGTAAACTTTCTGTTTTATAATTTGAGGGAAAAAGAAAATTAATAAAATAATATTTGCCTTTTAGATAGGTTTAGATTATATAATTAGAGAGAAATGGAATACGAATAAAATTTGCCCATATAGCCAATTTTTTTGTACAATAATGTGGGCCGTTAAGGCCCAATACGACTTATGGTCTTGGGCGTAGATTAATAACTGTTGCAAGAGCGTCCACAAAAACTAGGTGGTTAGATAATATTGCTCAGAATTTATATGAGGATTTCAAATAATAATTCTGTAAAATAATTCATTTTTCAGGGGTAATTTGGTGGATATATACTCTATCCCATCTCACTTATGTATTTTATTTTCGATGCAGTTATTTAGGTAGGTTGACTTTATATGATAACAGTGTGAGAGTCATATAATTAATTAATTATTTAGAATTGATTTGAAATGTGTGGAACCCATATAATTATTTAATTGTTTAGAGCTGATTTGAGTTGAAAAATGTGTGAGACCGTTTCGTTATTTAGAAACTGAACAAGTGAAATGAAATAAGTCCGAAAAGGAATATTGGATAAGTGTAATGAGACGGAGGGAATAGTTGAGATTGAAGGTACTAACTACTCCCTCTATCCCATTAATAGTGTTTCATTTCCCTCTTTGAGATGTCCTATTGAAAGTGTCCAATTTCTAAAAAGTAGAAAATATGTGGACAAGAATCAACCACCCAAAAAGTCAAATAACGCACACAACATAACATAATTTTCTTAATAAACATCATTAGTTACACTACTAATGGGATGGAGGGAGGGAGTAAATAAGGTGTTTTATACATAAATTCACTAATCAAAATTTAATTTTAGAAATGAAAAATCATCTCACATGTGAATTCGAAAGTACTCTAATTTGTTTTGCATTAGTATATTACAATGCGAACACTACCCTTATATAAATAACTGGATACGGTTCAGTATCCGGGTCTCAAAGCCCATCAAAAGATTCTTTGGGTTTAAAGCGCACGTGTTTTAGTTGGGTTCTATTTATTAAAACAATCACGTATATTAAATACCAAGCCCTCCTCGACAAGAGCGGCCTCTGCATTAAAATTTAGAAGGTTTTCAGTAAACACTCAATTTAGTAAGAAAATTCATTGAATATATATTACTATCTAAATTAATATTTTTATTCTTAGAATAATTGCACTGAAGATGTACGTTTTATGTGTTCAAATCCACAAAGATTTAATATGCAATATATATATTGGGAGAGGATTATGTAGGAACACGTGATAACTCCTAACCATGCATAATAATTATATATTTTATGTATAATATATATTTTATGCAAAAAAATATGATTTTACATTATTATATATTTTATGTAGAAGGAGAAAAAAGTGTGAAATTACAGAGTTTTTGCATAAAATATATAACGATTATGCATAAAATATATAAAGATTATGCTTGCAGTTCTCACGTTAAGTGTGGATTCTTACTAGGTCCACAGTCCACACCCTTTATGTATATCATTATGTGTACCACATAAGAGTATTGACATGTGTCAAATGTGATCCATTATTTTTAATAAAAAACCACATGTCAACACCCTTCTGGTGTGATACACAGAAGCGTGTACGAATATTATACATTCAAACCATTCTGGTTCAAATCATATCAATAACAAGGTTGAGTGATCGTTCACTCATAATTTAAAATGATCAAATGTGATTTTGAGTAAAATTTATTAAATTACTAAAAACTTGAGAAACATCAGCTTGCTAGGTAATAATTCTAAAATTACGATTTCCATATAAATCTAATCAAAACATTTTATATTAGTTTCATGTCGTATCCTGATTTTTCGAAATAATAACAAACGCTTCCTACCATGGAGCCAGTGCAATGCAGTTGTGCTGCACGCTATGTGAAATTATTGTTACCTTTTTGAAATGACGTTGACCACCACGATGCTATGTGTTAACAAATTAAAAGGGTCAGGTTCACTATCAACATCTTATGTGGTCCAATTCTCATTACCTTTTAAATGTTAATACTGTTTGTAATTCAAGTTATATTTATTTATATCTAAAATCGTTACATTTTTTTTAGCTCTATAAGCATTCTCCAACCGTTTCATTTTTTTTAGCTCTATAAGAGGAATCCAAAATCGTGGTAGAGACGCATTTTTATATAATAGCTGATCTCTTAGGATCCTTTAGTGGACCCTGAGTTTCCATCTTTCAAATTAATCATTCACAATCATATTGTCTATTTCCATTAAGAAAAGATTCTATTTTATAGTAAAAAGTGAAATTAGGTGGTTGAATTTTAATAAAATACACTTTCCCCTTTCCATCACATCTTTTCAGCTTCTATTAATGAATAATTTCTTAAAAATAAAATACCAACAATGAAGCTTAATTCACCATTAACTTTATAGTAAATAATAATTAAAAATTCATGAGATGTGGTGCAAATTATCTACATACCAATAAATTCTATTATTCGGTTGTGGGAAGGGAAATCCGGTGGGTGCCATAATTAAGCCCGACTTCTTTCATTGATTGGAAATTTGTTATCGCTAAGGCTCCGAAAACTTTTGAATTCCAAACTACACTATTTAATCAATTTATGTGTTAATCGTTGGCCGACTTTCTTTTCGAATTGTTCAATTATTATTGACATTTTCTGAAAATAGAAATAATTTTCAAATGAAATATGTGAACTAGACCAATACATATTCATTCATTTTTTTAATCTATGTACTAAAGTACTATACCAACTATAATAGGATGCAGATAGTAGTATACTGTTGCAAAAACTATTATGGGTTTATGATACCAAAGGTGTGTGATAAATAGGGAGAAAAGTTTATTTAGCAAGATAATTTTCCTAACCACACTTATAAAAACATATAAAAATATAATTAACTTTAAAAAAAGTGTTGTAGATAAAATTTACTATATATATGATGACCATATCTAAATCCTAGCAGCCTATCTTGTACTCTATAAAAAGAGGTCTACACCCTCATAATAATACACATCTTATTTCCTGTCTTCTTTATTATTTTCTTATTCCATATAGTTTATAACACGTTATCAGCACGAAAGCTCTTCTCCGAAAAGAAGATATTAACGGCCGAAAGTACAATTCCTTCACTCGACACCCATTTGTTTTTTTGTTAGTAGTTGTAAACATACGTGTTTACAAAATAATAATCATGTTTGTTTAATTAATAAACAAATAATCATGACTATCAATTGAATACATTCTTGCACTCGCCTACGTATGTTTTTTTTAAATGGAGTAATCTTTTTCTTTTATTAAGTTATTACGTGTATTCCTGAAGAATATCACATGCTCTAAAAGATCAATTGAATTAATTTATTGAAATGATTTAATTGGTGCTCCAGAAGTAGCACAATTTAATATTCCTGAAGAATATTACACACAACAAGAAATTCCCGGATTACTGACGGAAAATTTCGTCGGTAATCATCAAAATTCTGTCGGTAAATCGATTACCGACGAATTAGTGACGAAATTTTTCCGTCATCTCAGAGCTTGTCAGTAAATATTACCGATGGAACAATTTCGTCGGTAATATTTACCGACGGATTAGTGACGGAATTTTCCGTCAGAAAACGATCAGCGGTCAATTTATCGGCAAACATTTAACGACGGAATTACCGACGGAATATTTCGTCACTCATTTACTTACGGATTACTGACGGAATATTCCGTCGGTAATATTCCATCACTGATATGCCTTAAATAGTACATGGTTACTGACGGAATATCCGTCGGTAATCCGTCACTAATTTTTTTTTCATATATTTTTTTGTACCCAGTTCTCAACAACCTGCATCAATTAATCAAATCCAATATGCATCAAGAAACCAATCTATTTCAGAATCCAAATAGAAATATATAAATATTAATTCAAATCCATATCAAAATACAACTAAATCCACATAAACTTCGAGTACAAATCTTAATATTCAATTAACATTGTTTTTAAATCATGCAGAGGAAGGAGGGGGAGAATGATTGTTGTCAGAAGTATCGCCTCGACTATCTTTTGCAAGCATCTGTGCCATGAACTCCCTCATCCGGGCCACCTCCTCCTCGAGTTGCATTGCAGTTCATTCCGTGCCATGAACTCCCTCATTCGTGCCACCTTCTCCTCGAACTGCCTCGTACGTTCATTCACGTTCTGTACTTGCCGCTGAAGCTCCTGAAACCTGATTACAGACAATGAAGCGTATTTTCAAGTACCGAAGTTGCCTATATTTTAAACTAGGTTTAGGGAAGATATATTTCTATTAGAGAGCAACATCTCACACTTTTCATTGCTAAAGACACCTCAGGACTTGCTGTAAACATCTTGCTACCTAGAAGAAAGCCCCATAACAATGATTCATACAAATGCTCACAAGATTAACACATAACAAGATGTAATTACTCGATTTTAGGCCGTAAAACTGCAATGCAGCTATAAAACATGTTCCTTTTTTCAGATAAGACTAAGCATATTCCTTTTTTTCAGATAAGACTACGAAAAAACCCGAAAAGGGTTGACTTCAAACAAGTATATATCCATTTGATCATGATTTTCAAGAAATGAAAAATTCAAGGCTGAGCAAATTAATGATGTGGTTACAGAATGGTCTAGCTGGTGAGCAGAAATGTGAGACAGAAGGGGCCTCATTTGACTTAGTTGATGGAGTATTGAATTGTTATACAGCAGTTTGTCTTCCATAAGTTTCATACTTAGCCTTATCCTTGCTCATTATTGCTTCTTTTCTCTGTATAATCCATTCATGTCTACTTCTCTTAACCGCAAGACTTAAAGAAACTTCTCTTAACTAAAAGGATAATATTTTTTTGAGTTCAGATTAAGTTTTCCATGTCTACTTGCTGCATTTGCTGAATAAAATAGAAAAACCTCATAACCTAGCAGAAATTAAACATATCATAAGTACATAAGTTAACCAATTCAAACTGAAGCAACTCTAAGAATGCATAAAGATCAATTCCAGTACAACATAATCTTATTCTTAGATTTGGATACATACTGCACTTTATTAAATTTGGATATGAAATCATTAACAAAAAAGTATTCTTACTCATCAAGAACTCTTGGAACAATGTATCAAGAAAAATTGAAATTTTTCGTGGAATAAGTCCAGACTCAATTAAAATTGAGAATTATTTGTAAAATTGAAAAGTACAAAGAGGGAAACAAAGGAAGAGAGTGTCAAGAAAGATAGAGGTTGAAAAAAAGGAAGACGTGTACCTTTGCATCCAAACACCCAAAAGCAGAAAGATAAGCTTCAACTCTGGATTGAGATTTGGGGATTTTCCGCAGAAACAAAGGAAGACGTGGTTTTCCCCATGCGTCGGTGCCGGCAGCGGCGAGAGAGATGACGGAAGATGCTAGGTTTCTGAATTGAGATTTGAGGATTTTGTAGGCGAAAATTCTTAGGTTTCATAGATCTATTACCTTCAATGACTCTACACAAAATCCGAAACTTCAAGGTGTAAGAATCCAAACTCAAAATCAATCTAAACAAGGAAGAAGCAGATCAAGACGAAAGTGAAGCAACAAAAAACCTTCTCTCGCACACTCAAACAACACGCACGGGTAGAGAGAGGCCTGCTTCTCTCGGACTCTGAAAATTGGGGTTAAATCGAGTTGAAGAAAGAAGCAGAGATTAGGTCACCTGGTATAGTAATGAGGATTATTTTATTAATTTAGCACCACATGAAGCCAGATGGAATTTCCTCACTTTTTTATTTAATGTGTAATTAATATTTTGAATATTATTAAAAGTACAACGGATAATCGATTTATAAATATATTATGAAATAAATATATACATAAATATATGATTTATTAACATAACATCCATTTATAAATTTGGATAATTTTTAACAATTGTGGTGACACGTGGCAGTTGACCGTTGACTTTTTAGTTGCATTTCTCGGGTTCGAGAGTCGACCACGGAACAGTTGTCGGATTCGAAGTTCGAGGCTTCGGCGTCGAAATTATTCAAATATTACATGATTTAAGGATAATATCATGAAATACTTTATAATATAACTATACCTTTAAAAATAAAATATGAATCATTCATGAAACATGGACGTAGAGATCTCTTCTCCTGAAAAACGAACTCATTTTTCGGAAAACATGAAGAGGTCATATTTTCTTTTTCCTTTAATTATATGTCTCTATTATTATATTTTAATATTTTTCATGATATATTCGATTCCACCTTCGTAGCAAACTTCTCGTGTCCCGTTTCCGACGTTTTAGGGTCTCGATGAATAGTGTTTGGGGTTTAGGGTTTTACCGATGGAAAAATCCGTCGGTAATCCGTCAGTAATTTACTGACGGAATAATTCGTCAGTAAAACTTGAATATTTAATAAAAAAATTCAAACTAAAATAAAAAAATTAATTCAAAATATTAATTTAATAATACTGACGGAATATTCCGTCAGTAAAATTAGTTTAAATTTTTTATTAAATTTATTAAGTTTTACTAACGGAATTATTCCGTCAGTAAAATTAGTTTAAATTTTTTATTAAATTTATTAAGTATTACTGACGGAATTATTCCGTCAGTAAATTACCGACGGATTTTTCGTCGGTAATGTTACCGGCGGAAAAATCCGTCGGTAATCCGTCGGTAATTTCGAAAAATAAGATTCGTCGGTATTCCTAGGGTAATAGCCGACCCGTGTTTTAATCCGTCGGTAATTCTAGGATTTCTTGTAGTGACAGACTCTTAATGAGTTATTAATATTATTTATGTATTTACTATATACCTTAGTTTTTTTCCCTTGCATATTGTATAATATTTATATACATACAACTCTAATTTATTGCTTCCGAAGTAGCACACAATTAATATTGCTGAAGAATGTTACGTGATGTGTTCATATAATGTCTTATTGATGGGTGAATCTTGGTTCTTGAATTGTTACTGTTGTTGCTCCAGAAGTACCACAATTGATATTATCAAAGAATATTATATGCTCCTGAAGAACAATATTAATCTTTCGCCTAAGGTAATTTAATATAGACTAAAATAGTTGCTCATGAAGTAGCGTAATTTGTATTTCTGAAGCATACTACATGTTCTTGAAGAACGATTCAAGCTCTTGATTTTAGCAAATGCTATATGTTCATAACTCTAATTGTTGCTCTTGAAATAACACAATTAACTCTACATGTTCTTGGAACTACTAAAACTTGTCATTTTGACATCATATATCAAAATCATATTTTAATTGTTGCTCCTGAAGTAGCACAATTAATATTCTTGATGAATATTGAATGTTCCTAAAGAACAATGTATATATAAATGTATGTTGTAATTTAAAGTATTACCTAATTACATTGAGTGGTAGCAAGAGCTCCTCTATGTTTGACAACTGCATCTCCAATACCTATTGTTGCTTAATTTCTTTTCAATAAAAGATGTGAGATCTGGTAGATCTCAAAATTTATAATTTATTGATTTCTTTTATCTTGAATAAAACTAAATTGTTGCTCTAGAGTAACACAATTACATTCCTGAAGAATGATCATATTGTGATATTAACATTTCTATCACATGTTTGTGGAAATGTCACATGTTTGTGGAAATGTCACAACTTTTGCTCTTGAAGTACCATCATTTATATTCTAGAAGGACATTAAATGCTCTTAAAGAGCAACTCGTACTTTCGATGACACATGTTATTCCTGAATGAAAAACAGTATTTATGTATTGTTGACATTAATAAAATCTTGATATCGATGCTCATCTGCCAATAAGAGGCATGGGGGAGATAATAATAGAATGAAACGAAGCATCCCAGCAAGATTTCCTCAAGACATTAATTGTTTGTCCTCCCTAAAGCTCGATATGAGTAGATGCATCTTAAACTGTAAGATTTTAAAATCTAGTGCACCAAACATCATTAAAGGCTCCCGAAGAGCTTGTATCATTATATCAAATGATACTAAATTAACTATTGAACATGCTCTTTACTCTATTAAGTCTAGAAGACAAGATTATAAGGATGTCTCGCCGAATGGATATCATATTGAAATAATATAAGAATGTAGTGATTCTTCCGTATTTAACCGGAAGCTAACTTGTTGGTCGGAGACGATAGTCGGGTGTAGAGGGGGGGAATACACCCGATCACGCTTCTTTTTCTCGAGAATGTGAAGGGACAGTGAGCCGTAGGTTGCGGGCCGATGAACGGTGCCGGATATTAACCTTCGATCACGGGTCGAGTGTGTCGCCTATCGAGCTCTTCTACCGACTTAAGTCAGTTGTTGAAACTCAGGCAGAGACGTTGTGCGGATAAGTGTAGGGCCCGGAGATTCGTCTCAGTTTGAAAACGTGTTTTCGCAAGTTAAAGTATTTTGGCTAGTGCGCTTTTATAAATACGTTTTATGCAAAGATATGATTTTAAACCAGTTTGTATGCAATGCAATAAAACAGTAAATAACACAAGCAATTTAACGTGGTTCGGATACGCAAGATCCTACGTCCACGGTCCTGACAAGACATGAGAACTTTTTGATTATTCTGAGCAAGCCTCAGCAAGGATTCTGTACACTGGACAGACCCTTCTAAGTTATAGTCCTTAGCGACTTTACAATTCAAACCTAAGTTCGAAAGGGGGTGGATAATCTCCAACTAAGAAGGAGTTCTTACAATAAGAACAATTCACAAAAAGTGAACTCCTTCGAATTTCTAAGCTATAGATATGGCAATGAGCTTAGCTAGAGAAGAAAGGGATCTAAAGATAACTCTAGAGAGAAGAACTAATGATTTTCTATGAAGGTAAGTTCTTCACTGGATGATCTTTAATTTGCTAGAGTGTTTGTGAGCTTGAGCGTTTTCCCTTGTGAATCCCGTGCGTGGAGCTGTGAGCAGACATATGTCCATTGGAGAAGACGATGCCACGTGTCACAAGCTTCCAAAGAAAACGGCCATAATGTTCGAATTATTGCAGCGGGCGATTGACACCGTGCATAGAGAGCAAACTTTAGTTGGTCGGGAGCGGTAAAGCGTTATGCGCTTCTCATTGGTCGATGTTTGTGGTAGGTGAGAATGTGTCAGAGATTAGAGTTGATTAGTCCACATCCTCGTATGATCTTCTGCTGAACTTCGAAATGACTTATACGACTGGGTCGTTTTCTGTCGGATACAGTAGACTCAAGACAATCTCTGTCTTCTTCGGCTGAGTCGTCTGACGAGCTGATAAGACTTTCGTAGGTCAGCTAATGACTGCGAAGGTACTGAGCTTTGCATTATGTTCTTCTGCTGATAACTATCAGCTGATGGGGTATCTCCTACTGAGGTCAGATACAGCTGAAGTCAGAAGAATGCAAGCGATTACACTAATGACGTAGGGTTCTGGAAAGTAACTTCGTCAGAAGATCAGTCCAACAGTTTACCCCGTACAGGACTTCGACAAAAGAATACAACTACGAAAAGTCTAGCCTATACATCAGCTAATCCTATCGACACTACACTACTGATATCAGCTGGGTTTTGGGATCTTCAATTCCATAGTACTACTATGATTTCCTCCAAAATTATTTTAACCACTAATCAGCTGAATACCATCTACTGACTCATAACCCAACAATTTCCCCCTAATTGATGATGCCAAAACCCCTATAAAATAATAAACAGGAATACTAGACTACTGACTATAATTTCCCCCTAATTGATCCGAGGATTCAGTTAAGATGAAGTGATTAGTTGACTTCAATAAGTTCAGTAGAGAGGTAGGTAAAATCCGAGAAACGGTTATGTGTGAGTGTGTGTCAGATCACTTCAGTGATCAGTCGTGAAGGAAAAACACAAACAAATGCCGTGAGACAATGAGTAATTGTCGGCAAGCAATAGAAACCGATATATATGATCGGGAGAATTACAAGGTTTCTATCACTATTACAAAGAAATGAGATAAGAAGGTCAAGTCTCGACTTCGAATTTCTACATTCTCGCTCTTGAAGTCGACAGACTGTCACTGGAGGATCCGCACAATAAAACTTGTATATTCTCTTCCGCAGAGTCGGATTTCCTCGAGATCATCGAGCTGATCGAACCGAGATTATGATGATAAGCAGCGGCCTCGATCTCATCTTCTATCTCTTTAGTACAAAGCACGCCGCGAGCCGTCATGGGTGGAGGGATTCTTTCCGAATCTTGGAGCTCGGATGGGAATCTTCTCTCTCCATAATTGGCACAAGCCGATCCGCCCACTGGGGAAAGTTATGATGAAGATATTCTTCAAAAAGTTGATCGAGCGGTATCCCCTGACGGATAGAAGCCCCATACGTAGTATCCCTTGATAAAAGATTCTTTCGGTTCCTCCCATAGCTCGTTTAGCTCATTTGGTACCCATTTATCCGTGTGAGGAGTAGGCGCTTTCTTAACATGAGGTGCTCGGGCGCTCTCCCGTAGTACTTTGAAGCTCGGGTACTTGCTTTCTCAAGTCATCTCGGCTTCTCGGATAAGCTAATCATTTTAGCCGACTCGACTAACCTTTTCTTCTCTCTCGAGGGCCGCTGATCTAGTATCTCCACTCCGGAGACTAAGTCCTTTCAGCGTTGCCTCCTAGGTAGCTCTGTCTTCAGCCTCTTGCTCAGGAGTAAGAGTGGAAAAATAAGCACTCTGAGCCGAAGACTGGACTACAATAGCTAGCTTCTTCTGAGCTTTCTCCTTCTGTTTGTCCAAAATTTTCTTACCCTTGCCTTTTGCAGATTTGGCAGTTACTTTCTTAGGCTCTTTGGCTTTCTTAGCTTCTTCCAGCTGATGCTCCTGATCCAGCTGGTCTTGCAGCTGTTGAGCAATTCTAGCATCATAAGCTTCCTACTCCGCTTTAGATTTGAATTCGGGCATCGGGGAGGATGGAGGAGTGGTTTCAGTTGTAGTCTCCTTCCCGGGCCTTTGCGGTGGCAGTTGCTGAGGCTCTTCTTCATCCTCCTGATCGAGGAAGTGAGCTATGTCCTCGATGTGCTTAGCGAGATGAGATAGGAACCGCCTCGGTCGCGGTCGATCGGAGAGGGGTATACTCAGAGGAGAATACAATGAACTGGTTTCCGCCTGAGCGGCTGAACCTTCTCCTTGAGGTGCAGAGCTGGTTCCTTCCCCCTTATTATCTCCCTCAATGATCTCTACTACAGCCGGTTCCGCCTCAGTTTCTTCTTTTACATCTTCTTCCCCCTTTTTGGCATCATCGGCCTGGGAGAGGTGAGTGCGGATGGCTTTGACATCTTTCTCCAAGTTATATACAGAGTCTTTGATTTGGGTAGCAGTTGCCTCAAAATCCTTGACCAAGTCGCAATACTGCTCCCAGTCTTTCTCTTGATCAGCTCTGAATGTCTTCAGTTGAGCAGCTGACTCCTGACGGAGTTTCAGCAGAGACTGATCGTGAGACTCTGTCATTTCTTTCTGAATGGCTTTCAGTGCCTCAACCTGTTGCGTAATGGCTGATTGAAGGCTAGAGGTAGCCAATTTGTTTCTCTCCTCCATGGTGGCCTGGACTGCCGCGAAAGTCTGAGTCAGCTGCTCAGAAAAAGATTTCTGCTGAGCTAATAAGAGTTGCTGACTCTGAGCGGCTAAGTCCGCCTTCTGAGCTGAAAGGGCTGCCTCAACGATCTCCTGAATATTAAGTTGAGGAGTAGGAGCTTATAAGGCCTTCTTAACCCCTTCGGTCAGTCGGTCGACACTCTCAGTCTGGGCCTTAGTGTATTGAGCCCATTTGAGATGCACGTCTTTAGCGAGGAGACGATTCTTGTCTCCTTGGCGCCTGATAGCTTTATTGACCGACTTAGAGGTCACGAAACCTATTGGTTTTATCTGGTATGAGCTGGTTCCGAGCCTCTACTCAGACATCGCGAGTTGTTGCGCTCGACTTGGCTTCAAGGAAACTTGAGCTTCACCAGATGTGGAGGGTGGTGGTGATTGGCCCTTTTCACGGGGAGTGGAACCCTCGCGAGAACCTCCCCGATCCCGCATCCTTGGGTGGTGCCTGTTCCATCTCTTCATCATCCTTGTCATCTTTATCATCGCCATGATGAGATGGAGGCGAAGGGCTGTCACCGGGAACTGAGGAGCGCATGCTCAGTAGATAAAGCATCGCTGCCCTCAAGTCTTCAAAGGAAGCAAGGTCAGCCGGTTCCCCGAACCCGATGGCTGACTGCAATTCCTGCTCCTAGGTAAGCAAAGACAAAACTGACTGAGTCCTGATAATATCCTCGAGAATGTCCCAGCTGAGGAACCTCAGCAGCATTTGTGTCCTAGCCCTTATGGCTATATCCACTAAGTCAGGATGCTCAGAGATCTCAGGGATCTCAGCATGTACT
The DNA here is from genome assembly GCA_028984105.1 of Lavandula angustifolia. Taxonomy (NCBI): domain Eukaryota; kingdom Viridiplantae; phylum Streptophyta; class Magnoliopsida; order Lamiales; family Lamiaceae; genus Lavandula; species Lavandula angustifolia. Next base: position 6,688,582 of record CM054819.1, on the reverse strand, counting down.
TCTCCTGTAGCTCGGAGACGAGTGGAGTGTAAGGCTATCCACTCAGAGGAAGTCTCCTCAGTCGGTACCCTGATGTCCGACTGAGTCTCCTCAAAACTAATGTACTGAACTTTGTCCTTTATCGTGGCACCCTCAATGTCGGTGTCAGAATCTGGGAGCTGTTCTTCTTGAGTGGGTGGAAGAGAGGCTTGTTGAGCTTGTATCGCCTGGGACCTCGGACGGTCCCGGTCTTAGTAAGCCTCTTCTTCTTAGGTGGGTCGGCGCGAGGGGGCAAATCAGAGACTACTCTCTTCGGTTCAGGCGGCCCTCGCCCGATAGACTTCTCAGCAGCCGCTCTCGTCTTGAATTTAGTGAGCTTGCTGTAGTATCTGGAGTCAGCAAAAGCTGAACTCCTCGAGATTGATTGCTCGATAAGTATGGACATCTTCGTCCCATACAGCAGCTTCCCAATACTGATTAGGCTTCTCTGTCCAGTGGGCGAGGCCGTGAACTTCGAGCTCGAGCCTTCGACTCGGCTACATAATAGTCCGTCCAATTAACTTGGACTCCATCATCAATGGCCATCATCAGTTGGATGCGCGGCTTAGACGCACTGATCGTAGGAACCCGCCGAGCTCGTGAGGATATGAGATACGATATATGCGAGCCCTCGGTATTGCGGTAGCGAAGGTTCTTCGGCAAAGACCGTCTTGAAGGTTATATCCTTCCTTCCACGTAACTTCCGAACATATGAGTTCATCTCCTTCTCCTTATAGCCTAGAGGAGAGATTCCGATCGGCAAGATCAAAGACTAGTTCCAGAGCATCCCTGATGATGCTGACGTGCTCACTAGCATCCCACGAGTTGGGTACTACTTCCTTCATGAAGGCAAATGAAGATTCCTCAACCCCTGAATCTAGGGTTCTCCAGTTGTAGTACACTTCCGCCACTTGTCTGGGCAAAAATGCTCTGGGTTGCTTGGAGACGAGCAGTTCTAGTCCAGAACTCTCAATAGCAGTGAATACGGGCGCTAGATAAGGAAGATCAACTTGGCGAAGCGCCATGGTCGGTTCAAACTGGGTGCGAGAGATGATGATTTCATCGAAATTGGTGGGTGTCTGTACTGTCGCCATTAGAATCTGCAGAAAAACTCGTTAGCACTTGAAAATAGAGTAAGTTAGTATGAGTTTTAAGCAATATTAAATACATTACCGAGTGATTTAGAGCTTGAAGATACTAAAATGCAGAGCAGTCTTAAGATTTGGAAGAAAACTGAATTGCAGTGGAAAAAGCTCTAATATTTCGGAAATGGCGAGAAGTGAGACGAAGACGGAAGACGAAAGATTTTATAAGATCATGCAAAATAAACCGTTTAGATCAAACGGCTAGGATTTAATCTTTCAATCTAATAGACAGCTGAGATTTAATGATATAAGAGGAATGATTACCTAAGCCGCCTATAATCTAGACCCACGAAGGATAATGCGCAGTTAAAGTAAGTGAAAAGACATGCATTAAATGCGCTGCAGGCAGCCTTAAAGACTAGGTCATTTTAAATAAGAACGGTTTCCTACTGACCTATCCTTAAAAAATTAATGGCGGGAAATAAATGCTCATTAACTACTGAGTGCAATCGACTGATATAATAAATGCGAGCATGCTTCTGAAAAAGTTTAAGTATGTAATACTACGCAAACCTCTTCAGCTGAACTTTTACGATCAGCTGGTTACCGTTAAGACTAAGGAGGATGGTTGACGTGCTGATGACCACGTTCCCCCTTACGTATGCGATTTGATTCTCCCGACCGAATCAATGTATCGAGTTTCCCGACTGTCATCTTGGTTCCTTTCATTTGATACCAATTGTTGCCAATTGTTATTATCGATAGTTGTCTTCTACCGATGTGATTCGATGAGGATCCAGTGAGACATAGCTCAACCGATAATTCTCTCGAACTGCTTCTCGGCTAGTGGTTTGGTCGGTATATACGCTCTGTGCTTGTCGGTATGGATTTTCTCCATCTCGATATCCTTCTTCTCGACATGGTCTCGATGAAGTGGTGTCGAATATCCACGTGCTTGCATCTCGTATGGAGAACTGGATTCGAGTGATTGCAATAGCACTTGTGGAGTCACGGTAGATGGGCACTTCATCCCGAACTATACCATAGTCTCTCGGTTGTTGTCGGAGCCAAAGGATCGCGGCACAAAGCAACTTCCAAGGCAGCCATGTACTCGGCTCGGTAGTGGACGTTGCTACGAGTACGTTTCTTTGAAAACCAAGATATCGGTTCTTTGCGCCTAGGAACCGACACGTTCCAGAAGTTAACTTTCGATCTATCCCGCATCCCGCATAATCGGCATCGAATAACTCCGTCGTATAAGATTATCATCGGCAGGATACCATAACCCGGCGTCAGTGTTCCTCTTAGATATCGCGAGAATCTTCTTTGCTTGAGTCTAGACGACTTTGCTTAGGATCCGCTTGAAATCTTGCACATACACCTACAAAGATAAGTTATATCGAGTCGGCTAGTGTTAAATATAATAGAGAACCAATAATAGCTCTATAATCAGTAGAGTTAACAGAAGCTCCCTCTTTGTCTAGATCGATTTTAAAATTTGTATTCATGGGGATCTTGGCTGTCTTGCTCGAGTTGCGTACCGAATCTTTTGAGAAGATCTCGAGTGTATTTGGCTTGATTGATGAAAATTCCTTCGGGTGATTGCTTGACTTGAAATCCAAGGAAATAATTCATCTCTCCCATCATGGACATCTCGAATTTCTCTTTCATCATTTTCTCGAATTGCTGACATATGGTTACATTTCTGCAGCCGAAAATGATGTCGTCCACATAGATTTGCACCAGTAGGATGTCATCTCCTGACTTTATGTTGAATAGGGTGCGATCTACTGTCCCCTTCTGAAAACCTTTCTGAAGTAGAAAGTCTAATAGGGTATCGTACCAAGCCCCCGGGTGCTTGTTTTAACCCATACTGAGCTTTCCTAAGTCTCGTACACTGATGTCCCCGCTCGAAAGCCGGGCGGTTGTTCCACGTAGACTTCTTCCTTCAGTACGCCGTTCAGAAAAGCTGACTTTACATCCATCTGATATACTTTGAATCCTTGATGCGTTGCGTAAGCTAGGAAAAGACGAATGGCTTCCAATCTTGCGACTGCAGCGAATGTTTCATCAAAGTCGATTCCCTCTGCTTGACAATAACCCTTGGTAACTAGTCGAGCTTTATTTCTGACGATGACGTTGTTTTCATCACGCTTGTTTTTGAAGACCCACTTAGTGCCAATCACATGCTGATGTCTAGGTATGTCAACAAGCTCGCAAACATCGTTTCTGACGAACTGGTTCAGCTCTTCTTGCACGGCAATGATCCATTCAGCATCATTGAGTGCGTCCTCTATTGACTGAGGTTCTTCTGTAGACAAGAAACAAGAATAGAGTGAGCTTTCTCCTTGACTTAATTTAGATCTTGTCCTTATAGTTGCTGATGGATCTCCAATGATGAGATCTGAAGTATAAGCGTCAAGCCATGAACGTCTGAGTCTGGCTTCTTCTTCTGATACTACTTCTGCACAGTCAGTAGGTGTATTAGGCATTTCAGTAGTACTGTTTTGTGACTGTAGCAGTTCAGTAAGAAGGTTAGGATCTACTGAGTTTCCAGGTTCAGGGGCATTTAGCTCAGGAACATTAATCGTTCCCCCTGAGTTTATATTCTCAGTAGAGGTCTCAGTTACCACGGGGGCTTCCTCATCGACCGTTGTTACCTGTTGTTGATTCTGTTCAGTAGAATCAACCAGATCAGCTACATTGCTTGTTGGCTGAGTCTGAATCTCTTCATCGTCTGACTCATCATCCCAACAATGCTGGATCTTTTCAGCTTTGTCAGTTAGTGCGAGATCCTGTAGCTTGCTGCTGACATCTTCACTATTTGTCTCTGTAGTTTTCCTGTTCTCAGTAACAAACTCATCAAAAATAACATGAGGGCTTTCCTCCACACAAAGGGTCCGATAGTTGAAGACTCTGAAGGCTTTACTGACTCGAGAGTATCCTAAGAATACTCCTTGATCAGATTTGCTATCAAAGACCTTCAACTGATCTTTCCCATTATTATGGATAAAGCAAGGACAGCCAAAAATATGAAAATGAGAGATAGAAGGAATTCTCCCTTTCCATAATTCGTAGGGTGTCTTCATGTGTTCTTGTGTAAGTAAAGAACGATCTGAGTATAGCAGGGCGGTGTCGGTAGCATCGCCCCAAAACTTTGAGGGTAGTCCGGAGTCCGCTAGGAGCGTTCTTCTTGCGCTTCTTTGAGTGTTACGTTCTTTTCGTTCGGCAAGTCCGTTCTGGCCGAGGGGTGCGAGCGCCGATGTCTCGTCTTTGAATTCCCTCTTTATCGCAGTACTCCTTAACTACCGAGTTGAGAAATTCCGTTCCTCCGTTCGAGCGAATTCTTTGAATCTTGATGTCCTTTTCCACACTGAGTTTCTTCAGCAGATTGGGCAGCTCAGTTTGGACATCAGATTTGTTGGCGATGAAGATGACCCAAGTATATCTCGAGTAGTCGTCAATAACGACGAGGGCATACTTCTTGCCTCTTATAGTCACTGGAGAGACTGGCCCGAATAAATCCATGTGCAACAGCTGAAGGATTCCATCAGTGGAAGGTGAAGGGATAGGCGGATTACTACTCTTTGTCTGCTTTCCCTTCAAGCATGCTTCACAATTTCTGTCTTTGATGAATGATTCGTTGGGCAGTCCTCTGACTTTAGAGTTCTTGGCGAGCTTGTTCATAGTCTTGAAGTTCAGGTGGTTGAGTCTCTTGTGCCATAGCCATCCTGACTTGTCATTAGATTTCGTCTGTGCAAGCAAGCAAGCCTCAGGTTCTGCGGTATTCCAGTTAGCAACATATATATTCTTTTTCCGCGAACCTGATAACACTGTTTTTCTTGTAGATTTATCAACAATATCACAGAAACCAGCGTCAAAGATTACTCTGTTAAGATTATCACAGAATTGACTGACATAAAGGAGATTATGTTGAAGTCCTTCAACATATGTTACTCTTGGAACTGAAGCAGTCCCAATGTTCAACGTTCCATATCCCCTTGTGTAGCCTTTTGAGTTGTCATCAAACTCAATTCTGGGACCATCTTCTTGTACGTAGTTGGTCAACAGGCTTTTCTGGTATGTCATGTGTCTCGAGCAGCCGTTGTCCACTATCCAAGGGTCCTTATGCACCTGCAAAACAGAAGCATTTTTAGGTACCCTTTGGTTCAGTTGGGTCCTTACATGTTAGTGGGTGATTTCGGAACCCATATCTGTCTAGGAACCTTAGAAGTCTGAGACTTCTTCTTCTGAACCTTGTCAGTTTTCTTCTCCACAAGACCTGGAGTTACTGACTTCCGATGATTCTAGGTTTAGGAGCTTTCTTCTTCTGAGTCTTTGCGCTTCTCCTGACCCTGGGCTCATAGTAGTACGAACCGTACTGAGCCGGGTGCTCATATAGTGGTTCATTGTACTGTTCCGCCCACCTGACCTTCTTGGTTCCCCCTGAGTTTGATCGTGGTGTCCTGGGGCTGGAACCATTGGTCAGTTGCTTCTTGTTGCTCGGCTGAGGTGCAACTAATTTTTGTTTATTCTTCGCCTGAGGTGTGGTGTCAATAGCTTGCACCTTTCCTCTGACGAACCTGTCAGCCAGCATATCTGAGCTTTTCGAAGTGGTAGCTTTGTGAGTATAGCCAAGACCTTCTTTCAGGATAGTTGGTCGTTGCACTCTGAGCATACTTTCCAGCTTCTCCTTAGCTCCTAGGTATTGTTCAGTCATCAGCCCTCGCCAGACTGAGTTGGGCTATTTCAGTCTGAGTGAGTCATAATCATTTTGCACGTCGGTGAGCTTCTGACTGAGTTGGTCACTCTGACTGAGTTGGTCAGTCTGAGCATACTTTCCAGCTTCTTTCAGGATAGTTGGTCACTCTGAGTGAGTCATAATCATTTTGCACGTCGGTGAGCTTCTGACTGAGTTGGGCTATTTCAGTCTCTTTCTCAGAATTGTCTTTAGTCAGAATTGAGATCTGAGTCTCTTGAAGCTGAGACTTAGTCATAAGAGATTCAATCTCTTCCTTGAGTCTCGCTACCAGATTCTCTGACTCAGTAGAAACCTGACAATCAGAAGAAAGTCTCTGATTCTCAGCCTTTACCTGTTCCAGTTCCTGAATCGTTCTGCTGAACTCTCTGCTCAGCTGAATCTGTTCCTCTAGTAGATCGTCATATGCTTGTACCACATCTAGAGGATCATCTGTGACCGAGCACGTGTCGTGTGTGCTGTGTGAAGAAGAGGTTATATTAAGTTTGGAGTTTACCTCAGCCTCTTCTCCGGCCATCAGACAGTATTCAACCGTATCTTCAGGAACCGTCTCTCCGATCTCAACTGCGACAAATGCAGCTTCGTCCTCAAAGGAATACAAAAATGTATCCTCCTCAATTGAGTTGTCGGATATCTCTCCGGCTATGTAGGCCTGCCTTCTTTTGGCAAATTTATCTCGTCTGGCATGTCGTTCTGCTCATTGAGCAGCTGAGAGTTCGGGACAGTCGTACTGATAATGTCCCTCCTTCTTGCAGTTGTAGCAGGTAGATGTTCTGCTGCAGCTGAGTCTTTGGATGGACTAGCAGCAGGCTCTGTGTTCCTGCATTCAATAGAAGGTTTAGATTCTTCCCTTTTCTGATAATCTTTCTTACCTGAGGGAGAATCTCTGTTGTATTTCCTCAGCTTTCTGAATCTCTCCTTTTCTCTCTGATATTTGAGAGTCATTAGTGCTAGCTGGTCAGGGCCTGACGTCTCAGAGGACTTTGCTACTGTTGTGGCCATTGCCTTGCTTGAGGAAACAGGTTTGGCTCCAGTTTTGCTGACTGTTGCTTTGAAGGCATGGTCAATCTGAGTGTCAACTGGAGCGCTGGAACATCGTTGGGGTAGGCTATGCTCAAATTCCTCCGTTTTCAGTTCTGAAAATATAACATCATGAGTTAGAGCATTAAGATCAGAGTGACGTAAATAAGTAGTAAAAGGAAGCCACTTCTGTCGAGGTAGCGCTCTCAAGATCTTGGTGTTCATCTCCTTATTAGTGAACGACCTCCCCAACCCGTTGATAACATTGACTTGATTTGTGAATCTGACGCTAAGCTCGTCAATGGTCTCACTGGGCTCCATTGCAAAGGCATCGAACTTCTGAAGCTCTAACTCGAGCTTGTTCTCTTTGATCTGCGGGGTTCCTTGGCTCAGTACAGCCAGGGCATCCCAAAGTTCTTTTGCCGTCTTGCAGTCTTGCACCCTCCCGAGATGAGAGTCACTGAGCGTTGTCAGTATTGCGTTTCGCGCAACTCGGTCGAGGTTGTGCAGCTTTTTCTCTTCTGACGTGAAGGCTGATTTTTCTTTAGGGATCTTAGCACCAGTCTGTGCTCCTACACCTCCCACAGCGGCAAATTCTACGCTGTCGATCATGGGAATGATCGGTCCAGACTCAAGGATGTCCGTCATGCTGTCGTGCAGCGATGTGAGGTGTACCTCCATTCTCACGCGTCATACCGTAAAGTTCTCTATCGAGAACATCGGTACCATCCAAATACCTAACATGTCAGACATTATGTGAACGAGTATAAGGATGAATGAAGAGATGCTTGTGCAGAGAAAACGTTTTCAGGATCTGTTCGAGAAGGCCAATAGTACAGAATAGGCGATCAGAAGAACACCGAGGCTCTGATACCAATTGTTGGTCTGGAGACGATAGTCAGGTGTAGAGGGGGGGGGTGAATACACCTGATCACAGTTTCTTTTTCTCAGAACGTGAAGGACAGTGAGCCGTAGGTTGCGGCCCGATGAACGGTGCGCGGATATTAACCTTCGATCACGGGTCGAGTGTGTCGCCATCGAGCTCTTCTCCGACTTAAGTCGGTTCTTTGAAACTTCGATCGGAGACGTTGTGCGGATAAGTGTAGGGCCCGGAGATTCGTCTCAGTTTGAAAACGTGTTTTTGCAAGTTAAAGTATTTTGGCTAGTGCAATTTTATAAATACGTTTTATGCAAAGATATGATTTTAAACCAGTTTGTATGCAATGCAATAAAACAGTAAATAACACAAGCAATTTAACGTGGTTCGGATACGCAAGATCCTACGTCCATGGTCCTGACAAGGCGGGAGAACTTGTTGATTATTCCGAGCAAGCCTCAGGCAAGGATTCCGTACTTTGGACGGACCGCTTCTAAGTTATAGTCCTTAGCGACTTTACGGTTCAAACCTAAGTTCGAAAGGGGGGGATAATCTCCAACTAAGAAGGAGTTCTTACAATAAGAACAATTCACAAAAAGTGAACTCCTTCGAATTTCTAAGCTATAGATATGGCAATGAGCTTAGCTAGAGAAGAAAGGGATCTAAAGATAACTCTAGAGAGAAGAACTAATGATTTTCTATGAAGGCAAGTTCTTCTCTGGATGATCTTTAATTTGCTAGAGTGTTTGTGAGCTTGAGCGTTTTCCCTTGTGAATCCCGTGCGTGGAGCTCGGATTTCTTCTCTATTTATAGTTGTGAGCAGGCATATGTCCGTTGGAGAAGACGATGCCACGTGTCACAAGCTTCCAAAGAAAACGGCCATAATGTTCGAATTATTGCAGCAGGGCAGTTGACACTGTACATGAGAGCAGCTTTAGTTGGTTAGAGCAGGTAAAGCGTTGTCTGCTTCTCATTGGTCGAGGTTTGTGGTAGGTGAGAATGTGTCAGAGATTAGAGTTGATTAGTCCACATCCTCGTATGATCTTCTGCTGAACTTCGAAATGACTTATACGACTGTGTCATTTTCTGTCGGATACAGTAGACTCAAGACAGTCTCTGTCTTCTTCGGCTGAGTCGTCTGACGAGCTGATAAGACTTTGGTGGGTCAGCTGATGACTGCGAAGGTACTGAGCTTTGCATTATGTTCTTCTGCTGATAACTATCAGCTGATGGGGTATCTCCTACTGAGGTCAGATATAGCTAAAGTCAGAAGAATGCAAGCAATTACACTGATGACGTGTGGTTCTGGAAAGTAACTTCGTCAGAAGATCAGTCCAACAGTTTACCCCTTACAGGACTTAGACAAAAGGTAAACAACTACGAAAAGTCTAGCCTATACATCAGCTAATCCTATCGACACTACACTACTGATATCAGCTGGGTTTTGGGATCTTCAATTCCATAGTACTTCTATGATTTCCCCCAATATTATTTTAACCACTAATCAGCTGAATATCATCTACTGACTCATAACTCAACACTAACAAAAGAAAAGCTATCACACTACCACCTTGAATATATTATACATTCATAAAAACAAGTGAGACAAAACATGTCATGAACCGAAAGTTCAAAAGAGCTTTTTGCTTTGACATGATAAGTTTGGACATCTGCAAGAAACTATGATGCGCAACATAATTGAAAATTCATATGGGCGCTGCAGAGAGATCCTGAAGAATCTCTTAATTTTCATGAATGCTCGATTTCTATAAGAAATGTAGCACTTGGTAAAAACTATAATTTCAAAAATAAAGAGCTCAATTCCATCAAGAAGATTTACATTGATAAAGCGAGTGAGTTTATTAAACTCCAAGTTCCTCCTGAAGATGACTTAATATTGCTTTGGGATTGAGATTCAACACCTAGTTGCTCATGTCCATAATCAAAATGGTTTTTGTTCGTATAAATATGAGTCTCACAAGAAGATTGTTATTATGATGGAATAACATTTCCAACATTAGTTGGAACATATGTCACATATGGATTCCTGAAGTAATCAATGTGAAATCTACATCCAACAAAAAGTACAAGAACAAACTAATCACATTTGAATTCCAGAAGTAATCAATGTGAACAAGAAGTCGAAAGATTCATTTGCAAAATATTGTGAATCAACTTCTTGATGGTTTAGTATGTATATAGAAGAAGTAACAATGTTATACATTTGCTATAAATACTCCCGCACGAATAAATGTCCCTGAAGGACAAGTCCAAATGGTAGCAAACGAATATAAAATTCGTCAAAAATATGGTCGACCAATTGGTTCTAAAAGATATTATGTGCCTAAGAAAAAGGGGTACAAAATATGAACCAAACAATGACGAATATGATTAATCAATCAAATGAAAGTTCCTGAAGAACTACAAGTGTCTGAAATTAATGAGATCTCAATATATTTGAGAGATCAAATATCGTCGTGGACGCATGATGATATATTCGCTTTTAATATGACTCTTGAAATGATAAAAGCGGACCATCAATGACGATCTATTATTGATTGTCAAGATATAAATAATTGGCCAAAGAGGAAAGAAGTCATACAAGGTGAATTAATATTCTCTAGAAAGCCGAAAACATTTGGACATGTAGTTCCAAAATCTGAAAAGTATATCCCCGAAGGATACAAATGTGTCTTTGTTACAAAGAGAAATGAAAAATTACGAGATATAGAGCAATACTCGTAACACAATATTTTTCTCAAAGACCGGGAATTAATTATGTACTCTCCTATAATAGACGCCATTATATTTGATTAATCTACTTATGTCACAAAAGGTTTGCTACGCCTTTTGGATGTAGTAAATATCAATCTATATGATTCACTAGATAGTGACATATGCATGAAGATCCCTGAAGGATTTAACTTGCTCAAAGCATGTAAGTCAAAAAGATGTTTTGAATTAGACTGCAAAAGTCATTATAAAGGCTGAAATAGCACATCCGTATATGATATAATCAGAACGACGAGTATTCCTTGTCAGAAGGGTACATAAATGATGACTTGAGTTTGATTGAAACTCCTGAAGAGCATAATATTTATATGTATACTCCGTCCAAATGACTTACATAGAGCAAATCATTATGAATTATTTTATTCATGGGTATGTTGATTTGATAATCCAACTCACATCATCGTCGGCATTAGGGGGAGATATAAAATATAAATGATTAAATGCCGCAAATATCTCGTTGGATTAATTTTTAGATTCACGCACTATGAACTAGAAGTTAATCAAATTATTTATTGCAAAATGAGTGACTAAAATCTCATATACATGTTGTATATGTACCATGAACGAACTGAAGTTCCTCATAGAAAATATAAATCAATTGATTCTCATTAGCGCCAGAAGCGTGAGAGATTTATTGGTGCTAAGAGATAAGAAGTCCGCGGAATACAAATTAGAACACATCACTCCAAATTCCTCTTGAAGAGGATATGTCATATGTGAATCATTATGTACAAAAGTACTTGTGAAATCAACCCATGCCTAAAGACGGAGTTACGCTAGTCGGCCTGTAGATCGAGCATCTCCCTGATGGAGTTACGCTAGTCGGCCTACCTAAAAGGTCTTTAAAGAGATTTTATTGTATAGCATCCACATAGCTACCTAATGGTTGCTTCAATCACTTGAAGTGGATGGAGACTCATTTAGACTTATAGAAGATAACAAAGATGTTTTAGGACCAGAAGTTCCTTACTTATGTGCAATTTGAGGATTTGAAATGGTATTGACCATCATTTGTTATCTTCGAGACAAACATGCTATTCTCTATGAAGATAGTTAAACTTGTGTTGCACATATTAGTGTAGACCTTGAAGATAACCTTGAAGATTTCTATCTTGAGGGGGAGTAACAAATTGTAAATAATCCTGAAGATTAGACTGACCCCTAAAGGTCAAATAACCCTGAAGGTCAAATGGTTATACTCTTTTTTCCTTTCTAAGTTTTTCCCAAAGGGTTTTCTTAGTTAAGGTTTTTAACGAGGCATCCAATACAACACATGAGTAAATGAGTCATTGAGATTGATTCATAAAGAGCCAATGCAACACATGATCTCCAAAAGAGTGGCGACATCAATATCCAACAAATTCACTCAAGTGACAATCTAGCGGATTCTTTTACAAAAGGCAAGATTGATATGCCCCGACTCAAGGATCAAGAATGACTATATTATATTGATGTGGAACAGCTGTACTATTTTTCCTTTGACCAATTTTTATCCCATTGGGTTTTTCTGGCAAGGTTTTAACGAGACAACAATTTCTGTTTAGGGATGGTCCATCAATGGGGAGTGTTGTAGATAAAATTTACTATATATATGACGACCATATCTAAACCCTGACAGCCTATCTTGTACTCTATAAAAAGAGGTCTCCACCCTCATAATAATACACATCTTATTTTCTGTCTTCTTTATTATTCTCTTATTCCATATAGTTTATAACAAAAAGTAAAATCTTGATTCACCATTTTTTACTCGCCCTTTCTCCACAATATTCTCTCTCCTTATTCAATATACAAATTTCGGATCTAATTCAAATCCAAAATCTTAAATACTAATAACACAAACATAAATTATCATTTATCAGTAGATTTTAAAAAAAACACATAAAACAACAATAAAAACAAATTAAGGTACCATTTTGTTACATTGTAAATGTGTGGCCTTTATAAACAAAGGTAACATTAAAGCAACTCAAGTTTCAAAACTGTTTGAAGAACGCAGAAATCAAAATGGGGAGGGGGGCAAGAAAATGAGTGAGAAGATTATGGAGAGAGGGTAGAAGAAAATGAATGGGTCCACTTTTTTATATATTTTTTATTCTTTTAAAAGTGGTTATCTTTTCAGAAAAATATTTATTATCTTTTTAAAATGTGGTTAGAAAATTTATACAATTATCAGTTTTGATCGTATTTAAACATTTGCCATGTAGTCTGGCTGTATTTCTATTTTTATTTTAGATTACAAATTAATATGGATACCCAAAAATACAATTACGGAATCGATTATATTACCGCTTAATTTCTAATTTTGGTTTGCATATTATTACCTTCGTTTCAATTATCTTGTCCATTATTCCATTTTGAACTGTCCTAAACATATTGTCTAATTTTATTTTTTAACAAATTATTACACTTAATTTTTTTGTGAAACCTACAACTTTATGTTATTCTACATACAACTAACAATTTTCCTTAAAAATCGCACCACAATTAAATAGACAAGAAAATTATAACACTAAAAGAAAAGTATGAGTTGTTGGAAACTCAAATTATTGCCGTAAAAATTCACAAGGGGAAAATACATTTCACAGTGGGAATCGAACTCAAGGTTCAAATTAAACCGGAAATTACGAAAATAACAAAGAAATTAAATTTCCTCATACGCAACTCAAATTTCTATCAGTACTCCGACGACAAGGGCTCGTGGGTGTGGCTGATAAAGAACACTTCGTAGATCACGCCGGCGAGCCCAGCGCCGACCAATGGTCCGGCCCAGTAGATCCAGTGGTTGGCGAAGCTGAATCCCACTACTGCTGGTCCGAAAGCTACGGCGGGGTTCATGGCGGCTCCGGTGAACGGCCCCGCGGCCAAGATGTTAGCTCCCACGATGAGACCGATGGCAATCGGAGCTATAATTCCGATTTCGCCCTTCTTCGGATCGACGGCGGTGGCGTACACGGTGTACACCAGCCCGAAAGTCGCCACAATCTCGAACACGAAGGCGGCCCACACTGATATTCCGGCAACGCCGAATGTCGGCACAGCCTGCGCATCAAATTCAAATTAACGAATTTTAGTAATAATAATGATAATTTTTCAATTTTAATTATGGGGTTTATAACTTGATTCTTACCAGGCCACCGGTGGTGAAGGTGAGAAGGGCGGAGGCGGCGACGGAGCCGAGGAGCTGAGCGATGATGTAGAGGATACCGCGGAAGAGAGTGATGTGGCCACCGACAAAAAGGCCAAACGTGACGGCGGGGTTGACGTGGCCGCCGGAGATGTTAGCGCTGATGGCGACGGCGACGAAGAGGGCGAAACCGTGGGCGATGGCGGCGGAGACTAGGCCTTCGGGAGAAGCGGGGGAATTCCCGGTGAGCTGGTTGTAGGCAATGCCGGAGCCGGAGCCGGCGAAGACGAAGACGAGGGTGCTGATGAACTCAGCGACGGCGGCCTTGATGGCGCCGGGCTGGCTGAACTCGTCGCGGTGTCCAATGGCCATGCGGCGGAGGGGGACGTTGAAGTGGTCGTTGGGTCCCGGCATGGTCGGAAAACCGAGATTAATGGCGGGGGCTAGGTGGTCGGGATTATTGATGAGCGAGAGGAATGAGTGCATGCGATAGTACTCTTATATTGGGAATTTCTGCATGGGGGTCTGCAACGCACCGCTGCGTCCGGTTGCCGGTGGCCAAAGGATATTATTGCCACTATGTTATTATTATTGCACGACCAATTTTTAAATTGTCTTAACGAAATCATTTCGGGTGACTATTTTACCCTTTCATTAAATGGTATATGTGACAAAATTGTGTAGTATTTTGCTTGGTTCAATTTTGTGTTCACTCCATACACTTTCACAAAAATAACCTCAATTGATAATATTGTTGTTTAGTGTAAGGACGACCTTTTTTACTGTGCACCTTGGCTGGATACAAACTTATACATATTGAAGTGGTTAGTGGGCTAAGTATTAAAACTTTTGAAATCCTTCTTTTACACCGTATAATTTATATTATAAGGAGTGGTGCGTTTATTCAATATGCTCATTGAATAACATATGCGAGTTTTAATGAATGGAGATTCATATTTATCCTCAACCCTAGTTATGGAATCGCTTCCACAGCAGCTCAAAGTTCAATACTTTTCTTTTGCTTTCAAAACAAAAGAATTTATTACTAGTACTACTTAGAATACAAATTCAAATTTCTGAGGTTAAAATAGTCCATAGATAAAAAATGGAGATCTGGCAATAGGTATTATGGGCTTGTACCGTGAGCAGGACAGGAAGAAAGCGAGGGAAAGTTGAGCGTGCGGTGTTTAGCGGGTGATATGGGACCACGTCACAGCTAAGCATTCGGCTAAATGACTGACACGTGGACGTTTCGGATAGGAGGCAAGTCACATGGTCTCTGTGTTGATGACTTTTTTTTTACACTTGTACAGCGGGTGCCCCTTACTTCATTCGATCAGCCGAAGGAATTTTGTGCCATAGAGTATATAGACTAACGAAAAAAATTATGATTTTATACATACAAAATTATGTTATTATATATATTTGGTTATGGCCTTATTTGTTTCTTCCAACTCATATAAAAAAAAAATAGCACTAAAAAGAAATATGGGACGTGGTGATGTGTAGCTGGCTGAAAAGGACAATTAGAAAAAGAGATTTTGTTGGCGACAATATCTCCACCAAGCACATTGAAAGTATGCTGGCAATAATTCTAACCATACCTTCAACTATTTGGGTAATTTTAATATTTATTTTTACACGAATCTCAATTTTTTGTTTAATGACGAGGAACCTACAGCTGCACCGCTATGCCATTCCATGGGGACTCAATTGAAATAAGAAGTGGCGGTTTCATGTAATTTTTTGCCAATTTCTGTGTGTTAGTGACACTAATTTTTCATAACCATAAAATTAATTCCTACTATAGCGAACGTACGAAGATTTAGATTACAATATATTTTCTATTTCCAAACTACCCTTTTAATTTTGATTTACTTTTTTTAGAAAATATATTAATTAGCAATTTAACTAACGATTTGATTAGTGGAAGGATTAATATCACAATAATAAAAAAAATTCATAACAAATTTAATAAGAAATAAAATTTAGGGACTAAAACCACAATTATAAAATGTTTGTGGATCAAATTTGTCAATATGCATTAGTTAATTAACACAATTCTAAGATATGTAGTTTTCTTGTTGGACTTAAGGAAATCTGCGAGCTCCATATAAAGTAAATTCATTAGGATCTTCTATCCAAAAAATCTGTTTCAATGTTGTTTTATGACAATTTTAATTATAAAGTCGGACGGTCTGATAATATATACTCCCTCCGTCCCATTATTAGTGACCATCTTTCCTAATTCGGACGTCCAGCTATTAGTGACAACGTCCTAAATTAGTAAAAAGTTAATACCCTCTTTCCTACTTTATCATTTTATCTCTCTTACTTTATATCTACTCTCATTATTATACTCATTTTTCTCTCATACTTTATTATTTTATCTCTCCTACTCTCTCATTATCATACGCATCTATCTCTCCTACTTTATTATCTACTCATCACTCCTACTTTATTACATATTCTCTTAATTCTCGTGCCGAAAAGAAAGACGTCACTAATAATGAGACGGAGGGAGTATTAGTATTATGCAAAAGTTGGACGACCTTATTAATACAATTATCGTCTGACACCACAGATAAATTGATTTTTGGGACGGAAGATGTGCGCGGAGGTAAAAATTAGAGATGTTCAACTAATCCAGCCTACCCACTAATCCATCCACCCGTGAGTCCGTGCATAGTCCGTGACAATGCACTAATCACTTTTGGATTAACCTGCACCTGCGGGTAGGTAAAAATTTCCGGCGTCTAACCCTCTTGTGACGCTTGTCTATATATTTTCTATTTTTTTTACATAATGTTGAGAAGATTGTCCTTTTACTATTTAACTTACGATAAAACTCAGTTTAATTATTTTTACATTCTAAGATAAATATCGTATATAAATACCATTCTCACTCTTTTGTTTGCGCTTCGCTTCGAAAACACTAAACGGCGAATAAATTACTTCCTCTATTCCTCTATTAGCGGCTCATTTCTTTTCGGCACGATTATTAAGAAGTAGATGATATAATATGAGAGAAGTAGTTGATAAAGTAAGAGAGAGAAGATGTGCGAAATAATGAGAAAAAAAATGATAAAATAAAAGAGAGAAGATAAGTGAGATAATAATAAAGTAAATGATAAAGTAATAGAGTAAAGATAATAAAGTGAGAGAAAGTATTAAAATTTATTAAATTTGGAATGAACCAAATTTATTACCCGAATGCTGCTTACGATCATTTGCTTCCGTTGAATGTTATCTGTTTTAATGCTTTGAATTTTGATCAAGTCTTCAAGAAAAGCAAAATGATTTATCGACTTTCGGGTTTGTTCTATAATATATACTATAGTCATACATAGTAATTGTGCTTTGTTGTGTAAAATTTTATCTAATCATTTTTCAATGTTGGCTGAAAAAGCTTAACAACTTATTTTAACTTATTCTAAATAATAAATTATTTTACGCTCGTTTAAAATAACTTATTCTAAATAATAAGTTATTTTTAACTTATTTTCATAAGTTAATACTCTTAACAAGTTATAAGTAACTTTTAAGGTGATACTCATATCAAATCCCAGCAATTGCATTTTTTTAATTTTATTTTTTACCTATATAAGTTATTATTATTGCATGTATCCAAACACAATTAACTTATTAAATTTTAATGCTTATATCATAAGTTCTTATAGAATAAATTATTTTGTCACAAGTCCTTAATTAAGTCATTTTCTCGAACGACGCAGTTGACTTATGATTTAGAAAATCAGACCACCTAGCCCAAAATACGTGTCTAACACTGTGTTATTGTATTTTTAATTATACTGACATTCGGTTACACAATATACATGGTTGAACCAGACGACCATATAATTAAAATTGTAGTGAGATAGTATTAGGATAGGGGATCCCATCAATATGATCTAGTATTTGAAACAATATATTATTACTACAACTTTCTATAACTATTGTGTTTTTCAATTTATTAGTTTATTTTTCTAAAAAAAACTCATTTGTACATCCACCTATTCTATATATAAGGTAAACTTCGCTCATATTAGCTTGCAGGCAGTGGCATAGCCAGAAATTTACATCAATGAGGGCCAAATAATTATGCATTTGTGGTCTACAGTGAACTAAAAAAGTGACGACAAAACAGAAATGAGAGAAGAAAAAAGATAGAGAAGAAGAAACCTAAGGGGAAAAAGAGAGAAGGAAACTCAAAGAAAAAGGAAGAGAAAAATAAAAAAGTGGGATTAAATTCAAAATAATAATGCATAACTTTTAAGAGAAGACATAATTATTACAAATATAAAGTTATATCTTGGTCAAGTTAAGAAAAATATTTGTACAAAATTAAAGATAGAGAAGAAGAAACTTAAGGGGAAAAAGAGAGAAGGAAACTATAAGAAAAAGGAAGAGAAAAATAAAAAAAAGAGGGATTAAATTCAAAATAATAATGCATAACTTTTAAGGAAAGACATAATTATTATAAATATAAAGTTATATCTTGGTCAAGTTTAGAAAAAAATTGTACACTATATACTTATAAAAATTATCAAACTACCTTATCGCTGGACCAAAGTTCAATTCATAATAGAACATCACAGTTAAATATCTCAAACTCAGTGGAGGCAGTGACCCCACAGCCCAACACCTGCCTACGCCACTGCTTGCAGGTAATTTAAAATAGGTAATTAAACTACACTAACCATATATATATATAAATATATGAGGAGATTCAAATATGAATAGTCTGTTATCGTGTGAATACTGCACTTTAAATACAAATGTACTGCACTTTAACGACAAAGATACTGCAATTAAAGTGCATTACATTTACATTTGTCTTTAAGTGCATTACGAAAAGTGCAGTACTTAAAGTGCAGTATATTTGCCTTGAAAGTGCAGTACATTTATTTTTAAAGTTGTTCACACGTTCACATGATAAGAGTTGTTCACACATGAACCACTCCATATATATATATATATGAAACCAAACTCCATCCCCATAACCATAAACCTCAATTAAACTTAAGTTCGTGACTTTTGATCATATATTTCATTCATTATGTCACTATGTTATTTTGGTGGGCAAATATATTTTGATGCATGGTAAAATGGTACCTCCCAAACCGGTGAATAGTTATCCGAAAATTGAATTTGTCATTCTCACATTCTGATAGTCGTATAGTAAAAATATTAAATCGCTTGTTTAAAATTAGCATTTGTCGTAAGCACTATAAAAAAGAAATCAAATAATCGACATTTAATATTTTTTTAACATAAAATAGAAGACAACAGTTTGTTTTTTTTTTTTTTTTTTTTTTTCGCGTTTGCTTTATAAATAAGACGATCCTTTTTTTTTATTAGTAGTATTGTTATCTTTCCTTTAGTCGCAAGTTTGATGTGATTTTGATGAAGATTGAACCAGCACTCGAATTGGCAATTATTTCCCAATTGCTGAAATTTTGTTGTGTAAAATGAAACAGAGTCTTAGAGAACTCCTTCTCCGATACCAATTGCTGGTCCCGAGATAAACGTTCAGGTGTAGAGGGGGGGGGTGAATACACCGAAAACACTTTCTCAACTTAAAACGCGAAACAGTCCTTTTCGGGAAGATGTCGTGCGAACGAGGTTCGGTGAGACCGATAAGCCGTTACGAATCGCGTGGCGAGTGATTGACTTCACCGAGGCACGCTAGGCGACTTAGGTCGAATTCGATCTTGTTCGCTGAAGTTCAGTAGAGTGCGGAAATGTGTAGGCCCAAATTCAGTTGAGTTAGAAAACGTTTTAAGAACATTGTTTCAGTATATTAGTGCAATATTTTAAGCTTTGCTGAAACATAATTGAATGATTCTGAAAGATATTTTCAGTATGAACAGTAATCAATGCAACAGTAAAAACAGAGCACACCTAACACAAGCAATTTTAAAGTGGTTCGGATCCAACAATCCTACGTCCACTGTCCCGGAAAGATCAGGAGGCTATTTTATTATACTGAGTTAGTCTCAGTCGGTTTGTGCACTGGACAAACACTGGTCTTGAGATTTATACTGAGCAAGTCTCAGTTTACAAGGTATCAAACTTAAGTGTTTGACAAACTCTCCAACTATGAAGGAGTCATTTACAATAATGATCAGTTCAAAGATGAACTCCTTCGTTCTAAGCTATCGATATGGTCAGCTGAGCTTAGGTTAGAGGGAAGGGAACGAGAAAGTGGCTTCTAGAGCGACGAACGGTTAAGTATAAACTTTGGGTTAATATTCAGTCGCTTGGATACTAGAGGCTTATGATCTCATTCAACTCGGTTCCCTTTAAGCAAGTATGTCGCCTTTCGCTGGAGATAACTCTATGAAGTTCTTGCGGAAAGCTTAAGTTGATTCTGAATTGCTCGTAAAATGCTCGTGTGTTCTTGTATGTCTCGTGAGCTTCAAATTGAAATCTTCCCTCTATTTATAGAGCAGAGACATGGATAGATCCGTTGGAGACGACGATCCAAGTGTCTCTCTCTTTTGGGTAGCTAACGGCTCTTTCAAAGTATGGTGACAGAGTCCTTTCCCTCCATTTCTGGAAAGTTGTTGACTTGCAGCTTTAATCAGAAAGTAGACAGTTGGCCGCTTGTCATTGGTCGAGGCTGAAGAAAGTAGGTGAGACAAACAGACTTCAAGGTAGATCTGAAGCTGACTTCTCTATACCTCGTATGACTCTGCTGATTTGACTTATGAGATTTCCTAACGGTCGAAGAGGCGCTCGGCCGTTCTTGAGTCGATCTATGTTCAGTAGCATACTCCTGCCGAGTTCAGCTCTACTGAAGATCAACTCTGAGTTCAGTGAACTACTCCTGCTGAGTTCAGTTCTACTGACTCCTTTCAATATACTGCTCCTGCTGAGTCCAGTACTACTGAGTCTTCTTCTTATGGTACTGAGGCTGATAGTCTGCTGAAGATCCAGCGGACAGAATTGAATGCCTGAACCATGTCGAAGGGTGTCTACTGAGTCTAAAACTCTCAGAGACAAAACAAACAAATACAACTGAATGGTTCATCAGTCAAAGTAGGGTTTTGGGATCTTCAAATCTATTGAGCACTAGGCTACTGAATCATCTCCCAACACACTTGCTCAGCTACAGGTGAACCTCTAGACATGATTCAAGCATACGATGACCTACTAGAGGAGCAGATTCAGTTGAGTAGAGAGTTCAGTAGAACAGTTCAGGAACTGGAACAGGTAAATGCTGAAAATCAAAGACTTTCTTCTGATTGTTAGGTCTCTACTGATTTAGAGAATCTTGTTGCGAGACTGAAGGAAGAGATTGAATCTCTTATGACTAAGTCTCAGCTTCAAGAAACTCAGATATCAGCTCTGACTAAGGACAATTCTGAGAAAGATATTGAGATAGCCAGAACTAAGTCAGAAGCTCGCAGAAGTTGAAAAGGATTATTAATCACTCAGGAAAAGTGATGAAGTTTGGCGAGGACTGATGACTGAACAATACCTGGGAGCTAAGTAGAAGTTGGAAAGCATGCTTAGAGCACAAAGGGCAATCGTCATGAAGGAAGGACTCGGCTATACTCATGAGGCTTCAACCTCTACCTCTAAAGGCTTAGAAATGCTGGCTGATAGGTTCGTAAGAGGAAAAGTTCAAATCACTGAACCTATAACTCAGGCGAAAAACAAACAGAAGATTATTGCCCTCAGCCGAGTAATAAGCAACTGACCAAGAGTTCTAGCCCCAGAACACCACGATCAAATTCAGGGGGAACTAAGAAGGTCAGATGGGCTGAGCAGTATGGACAATGATCTATCCCCATCACGATGAAATTTCAAAGATTACCCGGGCATGTCAGCCAAGGCTATAAACTCGTTGAATACATCGGTGTAGCGCGTGCGGCCCAAAACATCTAAGGGCATCACGGCACTGTTATTGCCTCAAACCTGCGGCCTAAAAGGCCGTAGTCCCTCTAAGAAGCTGGCCGTAGAGGGATACCTCCGCATAGCTAGTTAGCAGGCTGAGGTCTCTTTCGTTAACGGAATTAACTAGATAAATCGCTCCACCAACTAAGAATGGCCATGCACCACCACCCTCAAAAAAAGAAAGAGCTCTCAGTACGAATCAAAAAGAAAAAGAAAAAGAAAGAAAGAGCTCTCAGTCTGTCAATCCTTACTATGTTTGGACCTGGTAAGTTTCCCGTGTTGAGTCAAATTAAGCCACGAGTGCTCTACTCCACGGTGGTGCCCTTCTGTCAATTCCTTTAAGTTTCAATCTTGCGACCATACTCCCCCCGGAACCCAAATACTTTGATTTCTCATAAGGTGCCGGTGGAGTCCTAAAAGCAACATCCGCCGATCCCTGGTCGGCATCGTTTATGGTTGAGACTAGGACGATATCTGATCGTCTTCGAGCCCCCAACTTTCGTTCTTGATTAATGAAAACCTTCTTGGCAAATGCTTTCGCAGTTGTTCGTCTTTCATAAATCCAAGAATTTCACCTCTAACTATGAAATACGAATGCCCACGACTGTCCCTGTTAATCATTACTCCGATCCCGAAGGCCAACATAATAGGACCGAAATCCTATAATGTTATCCCATGCTGCTTTGAGCACTCTAATTTCTTCAAAGTAACAGAGTTCTAGCCCCAGAACACCACGATCAAAGTAACACCATGAAAAATATTTTATGCAAACCAAATCAGTTTTGGCTAGTGCCGTTTTAAATTTGTTTTACTGAAAGTATGATTTTGCAAGCAGTTGACAACAGATGCAATAGAGCAGTAAATGGCACGAGCAATTTTTAATGTGGTTCGGATAAGCAAGATCCTACATCCACGGTCATGTTGAACATGAGGTCTTGTTGATTTATCTGAGCAAGCCTCAGCAAGGTTTCTGTGCACTGGACAAAACCTTCTAATTTATAGTCCTTAGCGACTTTACAAAATCAAACCGAAGTTTGAAGAGTTTTCTCTCCAACTAGGAAGGAGTTCTTACAATAAGAATGTTTCACTAAAAGTGAACTCCTTCAAGTGTCTAAGCGTATGATCTAATATGGTTAGCTTAGAAAAGAGATCGGGGAACAACTCTAGAGTAAAGAACTACTAGGATATCTCTAAGATTTCTAGTTCTTCGCTGGATGTAGCAGTAAACTTGCTAGAGTGCTTTGTGAATGTGTTCGTGAATTTCTTGCGTTTCTGTTCCCTTTGGTTCGTGTTTGAATTATCTTGAACTCTTCAAGATGATCTCTTTATATAGTCATGACCCATGCATAGATCCGTTGGAGGGGACCATGCCACGTGTCACAAGACTCCAAGGAAAACGACCATGTAATTTGAATGTCGCCGCAGAGGGTGGTTGACTTTCTGTGCATGAGAGCAGCCTTGTGTCAGAGCAGGTAAGCTTCACTTGCTTCTCATTGGTCGAGGTATGGCGGTAGGTGAGACTTGTCAGACATCAGTCCTCTAGCTGAGATGACTTCCTCTGAACCTCGAACAAAAGTGTTCCTCTGCTGACATTCGACTCATAAAGGTCAGACTGTCGATTTCCCTTGTACGGTCTGCAACTAAGTTGCAGCTCATTCATGTTGGGATTTTCTATACTGAAAGCACTTTTTATGCTTGTATACAATGGGTTTTTGTCCTTACCACTATTTTATTCTCCTATCTGATAAATATATATATTTGCACATGTTATCCTTTATCTTGTATAAAAGTTAGATTTGTGTAGTGTGTCGGGTATCACGGAAGACAACACAAATTGGTTGAACTGACAATTAATTTGAGGCCCTGCTTTATTTCTTGTATTAGATCCCTGATCTGGCCCAATTAGTTGGCTAGTTATTTATTGTCTCTCAGAAATCATTATTAATATATTAATGTAATTTTTACATTATTTAATAATGTTATTTATCTGGAACTAATTGGCTGAGCCAATTAATTGATAAATATTAGTAGCCTAGTGGATTAATTAATTATATTATGGGCTAATTATGTGGAGGCCCATTAGGAATATAATTAAATTAATGGGCTACAAATATATTAATATTATATTAGCTTTTGAAACCTATATATATTAGTATTCTGTTCATAAACAGATTACACATACACATAAACATACACGAACGTGCGTGAGTTTTAGAGAGACAATATTCTTTATTTTCTTCAGTTCTCTGACCACCCAGAGGAAGAAAAAGGCCGGGACACAAATCAGAAGATCTGACACACGAGCAACAATCAGAGCTGCAACAACATACGAAGGTGGAAGGTAATCGTTCTTCACCTCTATTTTCCTTTCAATTGGTATTAGAGCCTGGTTTAGGCTCTGATTTTTGCTGTTAGGAGCATGATTATGGTTCAATTACGTCGTTATCGGGCTAGTTTCGTGTTTAGGGCGGCCTGCGAGCCATTGTTTTGACCCCTTTGTAACGTTTTTCTCGTGAGAAAATCCATGAGTAGATGATATGACCTATTTTTTATGTGATTGTACGATTTTTGTACTGTAATTGGTCCGGGAGGCATGAAAAATGAGACGAAGATGAAGCCTTAATTTTTGCCGAAAACCCTAGTTTTCTAGGGTTCAGCTGCACTTTGCGGTGGAGATTCCCGGTGCGTCTGGTGTATGATCGACGATCAAGTTGAACCTATGGATTCCTCGTCTCACCATTCATGATGGCCGAAAATCGTCCAAGGATCATTACCCATCAATCAATTGAACGAAATCGAGGCTCGGAAAAGGAGAATTCGAGCGGCGGAGACGGCGGCATCGTACAGCACGTTCCTTTCGCGATTGCAGCGATGGCGCCGGCCGTTCTTCACAGCAAACATCCGGGAGACATCGGGAAAGCTGAATAGGAGCGAGTGGTAGGCGTGAGGCGGCGGGAGGAGGACGGACGCGGCGGCGGAAGGCGGCGGCAGCGCGCGCTGGTGCGATGCGCGGCCCGCATACTGCCGCGCCATTGCGTCATGCCTCTAGGCGGCGGCGCGCGGCGTGGATGGTGGTTCCTGGTTCGCCATCGTCCGACGCGTCCCTGGGTGCCGGCGGCCGGCAGAGAACCGACCTGTAACGGCGGCGGCAGCGGCGGTTCGTTGAAGAAGACGGTGACGTGGCGCACCACATCAGCCCTTGCTGCCACGTGTTTGACACGTGGCAGACGCCCCTGATGACGTGGCGATGATGCAGTTTTCGATGCAGTTTCCACGTGTTTGACATGTGGCAGACGCCCCTGATTACGACAGCGATGGCGGTTCGTTGAAGAAGAGTTGTATTTTGATCAGGCTATGTAATAGTTAGGAATTACGTATTTTAAAGCCCGATAACGACGTTTTAAATTTCCTATTTGCGCATTTATTTATTATTCTGCTTTAGCATGCGATTATGTGACTAATTGCGCTTAGAAAAGCATGTAAATAGGATTTACATCGTATTAAAGCATGTTTTATTTTTCGCGAGCACGTTTTATTATGTGCGCTTAGAAATTGCATGCTTTAGGAATTATGTAGATATGCATGATTCAAAACGAACATTTTGAAGAAAAAGACTAAGCAAATAATAAATTAAATATTTAATTAGATTCCACTTAAATTGGAAATTAAATATTTAACCCGACCTCCATTAATTGGACCCTACACAAAAGTGGAACAATTTTATAAGTAAACGTCCACCTTGAACCACGAGTTTTGTGAGATGGGTTTTCTAATGTAATATTTTATTATTATTAAGTAGTGGGAGCGAAGCCGTAAACGTCCACATGAGTGGCTTGCGTGCCTAGTAAACACGAGTACTCTAGCAGATAATAATTAAATAAGATGGCCAATTAAATCAAATTGAATGCGGTATGGTTCGCGTAAGTATGCCAATTTCGAGAATTTGATGTTAATTCGATCAAATTAATGGTCAAAGCTTAGATGTCTCCACGGGTACAACTTCCTGAGAAGTCCCTTCCCGCGTTTTAATATTAATAGTGACATGGTCCAGAGATATCGGATTATTAATTCCATTCGTCTTAAGAACCTAGACGTGGATTGAAATTAAAGAGCTAGGTATATAGCTTGGTCTAAGGGTACACAAGTAAATGTCCACCTGAGTGGCTTGCGAGTGTGATCTCTAGGGCTATTCGAGTATTTAACATCATTGGTTTTACAAAAGGTTACAATGATGGTTAATTACTAATTATGTGCAAATATTAATTTCATACATGCTTTTAAATTATATTTTTCAGATATGTCTGTTCGAATATTTTTCGAGTAAGTTACTCAAATCTAGGGGTGTGCGCGGGCGGGTATGGGCGTAAAAACTAACCAATCTACATGTGGGCGGTTTTACAAATATACAAACCATGGCGGGTTTTTATTTCTTCAAACCGTAGCGGTTCGGGTGAAGCGGTTAGCGGGCGGTTTGCGGGTTAAATAATAAGAGATCACATTCTTTCGAGATGATAATATCGGAAGGTTACAACTCATTTGTTCATGAGACATACATCAACAAATAACAATATAAGTTAAGGAAACCAAATTGTACATATAAAACATAATTTCAAAATGCTTCTCGGGTTCTCGCTAGTCCCGTGAGGCCGTGAATAACATTTACACATTTCTTATTTTTTATTTTTCAATTTAATTTGCAATAACATTTATTAAATTATTTAAAATATTAATAAAATCAAATTTTAATATAATTTGTATTGGGCATATACAAATACTTTGTAAGTCACTAAATTATTTTGAAAGAGTGTACTACTTGCCCAATAGAATAGACAATATAGTTTACTAGTAAAAATTAAAAATTTAAAAGCTAAAAAAAGGATTTAAGGAGGCGGGCGGGTCGGTTAACCACCACCCGAAAACCGCCACCCACCCGCCTCGTTGGCGGTTTGATAAAAATTGATTCGCGGTTAATTTCTCAAAAAAATAACTGGCGGATACGTTTTAGGACGGGCGGGTTAAGTGGGCGGAGCCGGTTGGACGGGTTTCTTGGACACCCCTACTCAAATCTTTGATAGCGGTCAAAGAGGTTATAGAAAAGGGCAAGAGTGCTCAAGTCTTGAATATCCCTAGTAGTTCAAGGAATCCTCCGAAAGACGGAAACCAGAAAAAGAGCAGAAATGGTGGTCAATTCAAGAACAGCAGTGGGAGTAAGAAGACGGTCCTTATCGGCGGCATGCAAATGCCAAAGAAGAAAAGAATGTTCTTCAATTATGGTAAGAAAGGACACTAGAAGAGTTATAATCCAGATGTCAAGGCAAAACAGAAAGAGACGCGAGTCGCTCTTGTAACTGAAACTGTTCTGGTTTCCTCTTCTACCCAAAAATGGGTAGTAGATTCGGGGGAAACTGATCATGTTTGTTACACCTTGCAAGGTTTCTTGCAGAAAAGGCAATTGAGCAATGGCGAGGTGGTAGTCTCAATGGGTAATGGATCGAAAGTTCTTGCAATTGCCATTGGAGATTTAAATCTATCTTTTGATAGTTCTGTTTTAGTACTTAAAGATGTTTTAGATGTGCCTGAGTTTAGGCAAAACATAATTTATGTTTCAAAACTCTACACCATGGATTGTTATAAATCATGTTTTGATAGTGAAGTTTTTATCATGAAAGACGATGAATTTATCTGTGGTAGACCATTAAACGGATCTTTATATACTATTACTTGTAAACCGCGTAGTTCTGTTAATATTGCTTCCTCATCATCAAATCCTAAGAAGAGGAAAGAGTCTTCTAAGGTAAACCAAACTTAAATGTGGCACTTAAGACTAGGTCACATCTATCTTAACAGGACTCAAAGGTTGATGGAATATGGATCATTGGAGTCTCTCCAAGTTGAACCATTTCCAACTTGTGAAACCTGTTTGGAAGGAAAGACAATGACTAGGCTTTTGAAGGCAAAGGGTTATAAAGCCATAGTTGTATTAAGTTTGATACATTCTGACATGTGTGGGTCTATGTCCACACAAGCTCGTGGATGGTATGAGTACTTTGTCACATTTACTGACGATTACTCGAGGTATGGATATGTTTACCTCCTTCGCCACAAGTTGGATTGCTTTGAAACCTTTAAGGAATTCAAGGCAGAAGTGGAGAAGAAGCTAGGTAAAGAAATAAAAACACTGCGATCTGATCGTGGTAGGGAATACCTATCCAAAAAGTTCAAGGACTACTTGACAGAATGTGGGATTACATCCCCTAACCGACAAAGACGGCACGCCTCGGCCAGAATGGTGTGTCAGAGAGAAGGAACCGAACTCTCTTAGAGATAGTTCGGTTGATGATGAGTTATGCAACTTTGCCACTTTCCTTTTGGGGATATGCCCTAGAGACTGCAGCTTACTTGTTGAACCGCGTCTCTTCCAAGTCGGTACAAAAGATCCCTTTCGAGTTGTGGAGCTGCACAAACCCAGCATGCACCACTTAAGGATTTGGGGTTATCCTTCTTATGTGCTAAATAGGCAGCACAAATTGGATTCACGTTCAGAAGTGATGTTGTTCATAGGGTATCCGAAGGAAACGAAGGGTGGATACTTTTATGATCTTAAAGAACATAAGATCGTTGTTAGCACTAACGCTCGATTCTTAGAGGAAGATTAGATTAGTAACCATAAATCTCGAGTCGACATCATCCTTGAGGAATTACAAGGTGGTCGAGTTCCACTTGAATAGCCAGTTGTGCAAGATAGTACTCCACGAGTAACTGCACAATCTGTTAACATAGCGCCTGACACTGTTCGACATAGTGAGAGGGTGATATTTACACCTGACCGGTATATGTTCACTGGGGAGACGTTTGACCATCTCCCGGCAGATGAACAAAACACCGTGGATCCCTGGACTCACAACGAAGCAGTGGGAGATACAGATGCAGATTCATGGCGAATCGCGATGGACTCGGAATTTGAGTCCATAATTGATATGGATGTATAGGAGATCACTGAACTACCTGAGGGCTGCAAGGCTATTGGTGGTAAGTGGGTATACAAGAGAAAGAGAGGACCGAATGGAGAGATCATGGCGTTTAAGGCCAGGCTAGTGGCGAAGGGTTTTACCCAGAAAGAAGGTATCGATTACGAAGAGTCCTTCTCGCTTGTAGCAATGATCAAGTCTATTCAAATTCTCCTTTCCATAACAGATCACATGAACCTAGAGATCTGGCAAATGTATGTCAAAACCACATTCCTAAACGGTCACCTTGAAAAAGGTAGGGACATCTACATGAAACAGCCAGATGGTTATTTGAAGGAGGGCGAAGAGCATCTAGTTTGGAAGCTTAAGAAGTCTATTCATGGACTTAAGCAAGCTTTCCGTTTATAACACCAGCATTTTCGACGAGGTAGTCAAATCCTATGGATTTGTATCCTGTCCTAACGAGGTGTGTGTACCGTATTTGTGTTAACGGATCAGTGGTGTTTCTTGCATTTTACGTAGATGACATCCTTCTCATTGGAAACAATGTTGAAGTGTTATCAGACGTAAAGACGTGGTTATCCGAGCAGTTTCAAATGAAGGACTTAGGTGAAGCTGCTTACATCCTTGGGATCGAGGTTATCCGAGATCGCCAGAAAAGGATGTTAAGCTTGTCACAAGCGTCCTACATTGACACTGTTATTGCTCGTTTTAGCATGGAAAATGCCAAGAGAGGTTCAGTACCTTTCAGACATGACATTTATCTATACAAGAATCAGTGCCCTAAAACGCCTGAAGAGATAGAAAGTATGAGGCTAGTACCATATCTTTCCATTATCGGTAGCCTCATGTAAGCGATGCTTTGTACGAGACAAGATATCTCATATGTTGTAGGCATGGTCTCAAGATATCAGTGTAACCCTGGAAAGGAACACTGGACTGCGGTCAAGCATATTCTCAAGTACCTTAAATGGACTAGAGATTATATGCTTGTTTATCAGTCAGACAGTCTAATGTCTTTAGGTTATACAGACTCGGATTTCAAGGCTGACATAGATGAGAAGAAGTCTATCTCGGGTGTTTACCGTGGGAGATGGAGCCATTTCATGGAGGAGTGCAAAGCAGAAATGCATTGCGGACTCAACAATGGAAGCAGAGTATGTGGTTGCTTCAGAAGCTTCGAAAGAGGCAGTTTGGCTCAAGAATTTCTTCCTGGATCCTGATATTTTTCAGAATTTGCCTAAGGCGATCATGATTTATTGTGATAATGCGGGTGCAGTGACAAATTCTAAGGAACCTAAATCTCACAAGGTGTCTAAACACATAGACAGGAAGTACCACATTATACGAGTATTCGTAAATCGAGGAGACGTGGTGATTGACAAAATTGGAAGTAAAGTCAACCTAGCTAATCCTTTCACAAAGAGCTTACCACTCCCGGCTTACAAGAAGCATGTTCGTGGTTTAGGAGTGGTAGAGATGCCCCCCACTTAGGACTACAGAAACTTTTGTATAAGAGGGAGAAGATGCAGTGATAGATAGGATAGATAGCTTAGAGATAGTTGAGTACTAGTTTGTACCTAGAACTGACACATTGTATACTATAAGTTTACTTTAGTATAAGTGGGAGAATTTTTGGGATTTTGTATACTGGAAGCACTTTTTATGCTTGTATTCAATGTATTTTTGTCCTTACCACAATTTTATTCTCCTATCTGATAAATATATATATTTGCACGTGTTATCCTTTATCTTGTATAAAAGTTAGATTTGTGTAGTGTGTCGGGTATCACAGAAGACAACATAAATTAGTTGAACTGACAAGATATAAACAGTTATCACAGTTGAGACAACTTAAGGATAAGTTGTCGGTTTAAGCTGCAGTTTAGATAAGAAGTGGCTTGTCTTAGCTGCTTGTCTTTACTGGTACACTTAAGGTGGTGTATTGATGGATCATAGTGAGATGTGTTCTCCAAACTAACCCTAGTGGAGAACCAAGATCTCGGTGATTTAGCTGGTCTTAAGCTTGGTAAGACTTCAGCGGAGTGCATTTGGCTATCTATCACTTTGACCTACTATGGTGAACGTCATCGCGACCGGATCTACGTATCTTGGGTGCTAGTAGTCATTTGTGGCTCAGGCTGGTTGTCTGTATCTTGCAACCGTATCCTAGTAAAATGGGTTGATAATATCCCCTGAGGAACTCGAAAAGATTAGCACACTAAACCCGGCCAGTTGATTTCAGGTGTGTTAATAAGGTCGAGTGGTACTACTCAGGAATATAAGATGTTAATTAATTTAAGCTGTCAGTAAGCTTAATTAATTAACGGATATTTCTATCTTAAATACGGAGATCGATTAAGTCTAAAATACAAGCTCTTGCTCAATTTGGGATAAAGGGGTAAGTCAGGATGGATTCTCTAGTGGAATGAATCTATGTTTATTAATTAATTTTGCTCTTGGCTGAGCATAGATAATTAATTAATTTGAGGCACTGCTTTATTTCTTTTATTAGATCCCTAATCTGGCTCAATTAGTTGCCTAGTTATTTATTGTCTCTCAGAAATCATTATTAATATATTAATGTAATTTTTACATTATTTAATAATGTTATTCATTTGGAACTAATTGACTGGTACAATTAATTGATAAATATTAGTAGCCCAGTGGATTAATTAATTATATTATGGGCTAATTATGTGGAAGCCCATTAGAAATATAATTAAATTAATGGGCTACAAATATATTAATATTATATTAGGTTTTGAAGCCTATATATATTAGTATTTTGTTCATAAACAGATTACACATACACATAAACATACACGCACGTGCGTGAGTTTTAGAGAGACAATATTCTTTATATTCTTAGTTCTCTGACCACCCAGATGAAGAAAAAGGTCGGGACACATATCAGAAGATCTGACACACGAGTAACAATCAGAGCTGCAACAACATACGAAGGAGGAAGGTAATCGTTCTTCACCTCTATTTTCCTTTCAATTAGTATCAGAGCCTAATGACAACTCCGAAGCTGGAACTTAAACAACTCCCTACACATCTGAAGTATGCCTATCTCGGAGAAAATGAGACGTTACCCATCATCATCAACAAGGAGCTTAATAACAATCAAGAAACGACATTGCTCGAAGTTTTGAGGAAGCATAAGAAGGCCATCGGATGGACTTTAGCCGACATTACTGGTATAAGTCCCGACATATGCGAGCATTCTATCCTCATGGAGCCTGATAGCAAGCCCTTCCGGTACGCTTAGTGACGGGATGTCGTGCTAAGGAAGCTCAATCCGAATATGCGGGAGGTCGTGCTAAAGGAAGTTCTAAAGCTGCTATCTATGAGTATAATCTATCCCATATCGGATATCAAATGGGTGAGTCTCGTTCACTGTTGGGATTTTGTATACTGGAAGCAGTTTTTATGCTTGTATACAATGTGTTTTGTCCCTACCACTATTTTATTTTCCTATCTGATAAATGTATATATTTGCACATGTAATCCTTTATCTTGTACAAAAGTTAGATTTGTGTAGTGTGTCGGGTATCACAGAAGAAAACACAAATTGGTTGAACTGACAAGATATAAACAATTATCACAGCTGAGACAACTTCAGGATAAATTGTCGGTTTAATCTGCAGTTTAGATAAGAAGTGGCTTGTCTTAGCTGCTTGTCTTTACTAGTACACTTAAGGTGGTGTATTGGTGGATCACAGTGAGATGTGTTCTCCTAACTGACCTTAGTGGAGAACCAAGATCTCGGTGACTTAGCTGGTCTTTAGCTTGGTAAGACTTCAGCTGAGCGCATTTGACTATCTATCACTTTGACCTACTATGGTGAACGTCATCGCGACCGGATCTACGTATCTTTGGTGTTAGTAGTTATTTGTGGCTCAGGCTGGTTGTCTGTATCTTGCAATTGTATCCTTGTAAAATGGGTTGATAATATCCCCTGAGGAACTCGAAAGGATTAGCACACTAAACCAGGCCGGTTGATTAAGTTCAGGTGTGTTAATAAGGTCGAGTGGTACTACTCAAGAATATAAGATGTTAATTAATTTAAGTTGTCAGTGAACTTAATTAATTAACGGATATTTCTATCTTAAATACGGAGATTGATTAAGTCTAAAATACAAGCCCTTTCTCAATTTGGGATAAAGGGATAAGTCAGCACAGATTCTCTAGTGGAATGAATATGTGTTTATTAATTAATTTTGCTCTGGGCTGAGCATAGATAATTAATTAATTTGAGGCCCTGCTTTATTTCTTGTATTAGATCCCTGATCTGGCCCAATTAGTTGCCTAGTTATTTATTGTCTCTCAGAAATCATTATTAATATATTATTGTAATTTTTACATTATTTAATAATGTTATTTATCTGGAACTAATTGGTTGGGCCAATTAATTGATAAATATTAATAGCCCAGTGGATTAATTAATTATATTATGGGCTAATTATGTGGAAGCCCATTAGGAATATAATTAAATTAATGGGCTACAAATATATTAATATTATATTAGCTTTTGAAACCTATATATATTAGTATTCTGTTCATAAACAGATTACACATACACATAAACATACACGCACGTGCGTGAGTTTTAGAGAGACAATATTCTTTATTTTCTTCAGTTCTCTGACCACCCAGAGGAAGAAAAAGGCCGGGACACAGATAAGAAGATTTGACACACGAGCAACAATCAGAGCTGCAACAACATACGAAGGAGGAAGGTAATCGTTCTTCACCTCTATTTTCCTTTCAATTCAGTAGATCAACGCTGATCATAATGACTCTTCTTTCTGAGTCGGCTGAAGAGTGATCTTCTACTGAGTGCTTCCAGCTACTGACTCGAAGACAAACTACTGAGCTCTTAAACAGACAAAGCTCTACTGAACCTATGATATGGGGTTCTGGAACCTTAACTTCTCTACTATAGTTCAGTCCAACAATTAACCCTTTACAGGACTTAGACAAAATGATCTAGAAAGATCACATCAGGTCTATCCTATTACATCATGTTGGTTCATCAAACACTCGGGGGTTTTGGGATCTTCAATTCCACTTTAAAACATACAACAATCATTCAACATCAGAGGTACTGAATCATCTCCCTATAATTTCCCCCGTTAACCATTGACTCATATCCTTAGAAATCTCTACAATTTCGCCTGAATAAGAGCTATGCAGAAATATCTACAATTTCCCCCTAGAAGGACTATGAACTATGAATCATCTCCTGACTCATATTCCTACATCTTGGTTGCTTGTCTATACTGGTACACTGAAGGTGGTATATTGACGGATCATAGTGAGATGTGTTCTCTGCGAGCACATTTTATTTTGTACGTTTAGAAAAACATGCTTTAGGAATTATGTGGTGATGCATGATTCAACAAACCTTTTGAACAAAAAGACTAAGCAAGAATTAAATTTAAATATTTAATTAGATTCCATCAAATTGGCTATTAAACTTTTAATTGGATCTCCATTTAATTGGACTTTACACAAAAGTAGTAAAATTTTGTTAGTAAATGTCCATTTGTTTGGCTTTCTTACTTCTTTGAGCTACAAGTTTTGTGAGATGAGTTTTCTGAAAGCAATTTTTAATTATTATTGAGTAGTGGGAGCGAAGCCGTAAACGTCCACATGCGTGGCTTACTGCCTAGTAAACACGAGTACTCTAGAAGATAATAATTAAATAGGATGACTCATTAGATAAAATTGAATGTGGCATGGTTCTCGTAAGTATGCTAATTTCGAAAATTTGATTTTATTTTGGTCAAATTAATGGTCAATGCATATATGTCACCGCGGGTACAATTCACTTGCTCTGAAGTCCCTTCCCACGTTTTAATCTTAATAGTGACATGGTCCAGAATATCGAACTATTAATTCCATTCGTCTTAAGAACCTAGGCATGGATTGAAATTAAAGAGCTAGGTAAATAGCTTGCTCTGGGGTTACGCTAGTAAACGTCCAACTGCGTAGCTTACTAGTGAAATTCCTAGGGATGTTCGAGGTTCTTAATATCATTGTTTTTACAAAAGGTTACAATGATATTAATTGCGAATTATGTGCGAATATTAGTTTCTTACATGTTTTTAAATTATATGAATTTCAGATATGACTGTTCAAGCGATCCTTTTCTGTTTCACCAACAAACCTCTATTGGGTCACGAAAATTTTAATGAGTGGAAGAGAAAATGTTGGTCCCGAGAGCACGTTCAGGTGTAGAGGGGGGGGGGGTAAATACACCTGAATCCTATTTTCTCAACTTTGAACACGAACAGTCCTGTTCAGGAAAGTGCCGTACTGAAAGAATTCAGTAGACCAAATAGTTGTTCTGAATCGTGTTTGACAAAGAGTCTGACTCTACTGAGATCTGCTAGCTGACTGAGTCAGAATTCAGTATCAGCAGATAGAGTTCAGTGGTGCGAAAATGTGTAGGCCCAAATCAGTTGAGTGGAAAACGTTTTATCAAGACAGTCTCAAATCAGCAAAAAACAGTTCAGTATGCTGAGACTTAGTTGTATGATTTTAAAGGATAATTTTCAGTATGAACAGTTAAAATCAATGCAACAGTAAATAAGAGAGCAAGCGAGAGACACAGATTTTTAAAGTGGTTCGGATACACAGGATCCTACGTCCACTGTCCTGAAAGGTCAGGAGGCTATTTATTATACTGAGTTAGTCTCAGTCAGCTTGTACACAGGACAAAGCCGCGTCTTGGAATTTATACTGAGCAAGTCTCAGTTTACAACGGTTAGCAAACTAAAGTGTTTGACAAACTCTCCAACATCGAAGGAGTCCTTTTACAATAAGTATTAGGTTCAAATATGAACTCCTTCGTCTAAGCTATGGATATGATCGGTTGAGCTTAGGGTTAGAGGGATAGGGAATGAGAATGTAGCTTCTAGAACGACGAACAACTGAGTTTAGCTTTGGGTTTGTGTAACGTCGTTTGGATACTAGAGGCTTGTATATCAGTTAAGCTTGGTTCCCTAAGAGCTAGAATGTAGTCTTTCGCCGGAGATAGATCTTCGAGTTCTTGCGGAAGACTTAAGCTTTTCGGATTGCTCGTTTGACTGCTCTCTTCTTGTTTTAGTTCTCTTTCCTTGTTTGCTCGTGAGGTAGCAGTCGTAGTCGTTTTTTTTAAAAACTTGAATCATCCCCTCTATTTATAGAGAAGAGATTGGGAAAGATCCGTTGGAGACGATGATCCCTTTCTCACTCTTTTGGTAGCTAACGGCTCTTTTGAAAAAGGTGACAGTGTCCTTTCCCTTCTTTTCTGGAAATATGTTGACTTGCAGCTTTAGTAGGTATAGGACAGGTGTCTGCTTGTCATTCGTCGAGGTTTTGCAGATAGTTGAGACAGAACAGACTTCGAGGCATAATGAAGCTGACTTCTCTCTTCGTCGTATTTGACTATGCTGATTGTCGTTCAAAAGATCCGGGCAGCTTAAGACTGCTCGCCGTCATCGAGTATGATCCTGTAGAGAGTACTGAATTTACTCTACTGAAGGTCATCTTTTAGTTCAGTGAACTACTCCTGCTGAGTTCGGGCCCACCGACTCCTTCGATATATCGCTCTTGCCGAGTCCAAGATTC
The DNA here is from genome assembly GCA_028984105.1 of Lavandula angustifolia. Classification (NCBI taxonomy): domain Eukaryota; kingdom Viridiplantae; phylum Streptophyta; class Magnoliopsida; order Lamiales; family Lamiaceae; genus Lavandula; species Lavandula angustifolia. The sequence continues at coordinate 6,652,407 of CM054819.1, read as the reverse complement.
ACTCGAGTCTTCTACATCCGGTGCCGAGGCCGATAATCTACCGAACGCCTAAACCAGAGCAGAGTGTCTTCTGAGTCTGAACCCTCAGAGATAAAAACAATTACAACGGAATGGTTCACCAATCAGATAGGGTTTTGGGATCTTCAAATCTTCAAACAAATTCAGAGCACGAGGCTACTGAGCTTTGGTCAGTTAAGATAGAATCATTTCCCACTAAGTATGACTGTGTTGAGGATAGAATCATCGCCCAACAATTTCCCCCTATTTGATGATGCCAAAACCTAACAACATCTATGCTAACACTAAACTTCTCAGAAACAGAGCTCCTTACAATATTACAAGTAAGATCGGTGGAGTTGTTCTTTAAGTTCTAATCTATCGAGGGGATCGAGGGCGAAACAATTTCTCCCTAAACAACAATTTCCCCGAACGCCTAGTCTAACAGAATCTATCAAAGCAATCGACTGACAAGTAAATAAACGTGAGCGTGTGAGTTAGTAATCACTTCAGTGATTCTGTGTGTTAAGCATAAGACAAACATAGCTATTTAGACAATAAGATATTGTTAGAGCCAAAAGATGTATATATGAATAAGAAAGTTCAGTACAGTACATCTCTTGCTAAGCTAGGAAAATAAAGAAACTAAGACTAAGAACGCTTGTACTGCTTGATCCTGTCCATAAAGTTCTGCGATTGTGTCTCGGGAAGGAGCAGTCCATACATCCCGTAAGTATACTTCCTCGCCTTCGATATTCAAAGCAAAGTCAGTGGCTCATCTTCTTCAAGATCTCGTGGGCGGCGGCATCCTTCACTTCTTTCTCTATTACTCCATAATGAATAGAATCATCAAGTCTTCGGGTGGTGGCGGGGACTCGGGCTCGGGGACTTGGACAATGATATTCTCTTTCACGGCTTGTACCGTGTAGGCATATAAGTCTCGGTTCAATAATCCTCATCCATTCAACGTAGGCATCCGCCTTTGTCATGTTTGGCCGTAATCTCCGAAATAGTTCCTCTTGATGAATTCTATCTTTACGTGATTCCCATCTCTCGTGTAACCGAGCGAGAATCCATTCATCCGTCCTAGGCCATCTTTGCATTTTCGGATCTGTTGGCTTCCTGAACCTTCTGTATTTATATGGAATGTCAGCTTTTGAAGGTACTCTCAGCCTGGCCTCTTGTTCAGTACGGATTCTCAGTGCTTCAAGGTCTGCCATATGGATTCTCTGCCTGGCAGCCTGAATCTGTCTTGCCTCTTCTCCTCGGTATAGATACCTATCCATCTGAGCAAATATAGCTTCAATCTCGGCATCTTGTTCCTTAGTTCTCGTGTAGGAGGGTTTGCGAGGCGACTGATCTTATGAGTCAGCAGGGGTACTTGATTTGTCTTTGGATGTACCCTGCTTTTCAGTGTCCTGCTGTTGTTGCTGCTCCCTATCATCATCATCTTGAATTATCTGCTTTCTGGGAGGCAACCTAGTCGTTGTTGACTTCTTTCTGCCGCGAGCTGGGGCCTTTGTCTGTCCTTTGGAAGGCTTTGCTTTAGGTTTGTTGGCTGCTTCAGCTTCGGGTAATTCCCTAGCTAGCTTCTCGTCAGCTGCTATCTGAGCCTCCTCTGCAGCAGTAACATATCTCTTTGATTTCTTTGCTGGAGGGGTCGGGAGTTTCAATACTTTCTTACCCTTGCCTTGAACAGGAGATGGGAGAGGTGCCTCTTCCTCCTCTCGAGTCGTCCCTGCTCAAAGATACTCGCCGACCTCCTTAATTATGTCAGTAGGAGTCTGGGTTGCATGAGTAGCTCATTCTCTGGTTCCAGAGCCACTTGGGCCGGTCTCTGCTGTGCTCGCAGCTGAGACACCCTGGGCGTCACCAGTTGGTCTAGTAGCAGCTATTGTCGAGCTCGCTTGCTTCGGCCCATCGACCGTGTTTTCTTTCCCGACTTCGGTAGGGCTTCCCCCCCTTAGTTAATGTTGCGGTGGTTTTAGTCGTGGTCGGCCTTAGGGGCCGACATATCCCCTTTTTCACATTTATCCCCCTTTTCCCCCTTTTTGGCATCATCAATTACAGCCGGGGTAGGAGTGGATACTTGGAGATTGAGGCTTTTGTAGGAGGCTGACAACTCTTCGAGTTTGTCGTTGATCTTTGTCAGGGCCTCATGCAGCTCATTCCTCTCATAAGCGAGTTCTTCTTTGTAGAATTTGTGAGAGAGGTCAGCTGCAGCCTTAAAGTCATTTAGCTTCTCAGAAACCTTTCCTTCAAGGGCCTGTTGAATATTGTCGAGTCTGAGCTCAGTGGCCTGGGATTGGTTTGAGATTGATTCAGTATGGGAGGACTGAGCGGCCTTGAATTCTTCAAGCAGTTTGGCCTGTCCTTCAAAGTCCTTTTTCTGCTGTGCCAGCGCGTTAGAGACAATGGAGGAGACATCAGGGGCAGCTGATTGTGAAATGAAAGATCTCAGCCCCTGAAGCTCAGCGTTGGTGGCTTGAGCAGTTTGCTTCCATGTTTTGTGGATGGCTTTGGCGAGAGCCCTGTTCTGAGTTCCTTGGCTTTTTAGTGCCTTAGCCATGGACTTTGAGCGTCGGCCTTTGGGGCTGGGCGCTACTTCAAACGTTGATTTCAGCAAGAAGAGCCGAGCGAGGCTCGCGGAAGTTGAAGTACCAGCCGCCGACTTCACAGGTCCAAGGATATTGAGTGGTAGTTCAGTAGGGGTGGGTGTATCCTTGTCCTGGGGTTGTTCCTCATCAGGCTTTTCGGGGCCTGAATCATGGGGTGGGTCCTGACCGTCGTGGTCCGACCCATCTGAAGGGGCTGAGCCTGAAGCCTGCTGCCTATCATGCAGCAAGGCCAGCATTGCGGCTCTTAGGTCCTCCAGAGTGCCGAGGTCAACAGGTTGTGAGTAGCCTATCTGCTGCCTTATAACCAGCTCCTCTTCATGCAGTTGCTCGTAGGTGTAGTGAAGAATGAGGCGTAGCTGATTGGGCCACTCCTGGAATCTTAAAAGCATATGGAGTCTGGCCTGTTTGGCAATAGTCACCAGATCAGAGTGGCCAGAAATCTCCGGTATATGCCCAACAATCTCTCGGAATGCTTGAGATAGAATGGCTGAAGCTTCCATTCCGACAGATTCCTCTTCAGATGCTGTCTCCGAATCTTCAACATCTATTAGAGACGGCGGTTTCTCAGCAGATGGCATGCTGCTGAGTGGTTGAGCGTTGAGTGGACTGTCCAAGGTTTCTAAATCGCCGCTCTGGGCCTCTTCAGTTTGAACCCCTTGGTCCACTTCTACAGCTTGTTCAGTGGAGATGGCCTTCTCCACCGACTGAGTCTTCTCTGAGGACTCTGACTCATTAATCACCGCATCGGTTGTCAGCTGCATTCAGCCAGTTTCAGCAGTAGCCTCTGGTTCTGCCTCAGATGCAGTAGGCACAGCAGGAATGCTTTTCTTCAGGCGCTTTGCCGGTGCCTTAGGAGTTTTTGCTTGAGGAGACTGTTTCTTTGTTGGCGTGGTCTTCTGAGGCGTCACCTGCTGAGCCGAGGGTCCTGTCCCTATCTCGCCGAAGAGCAACGATTACATTGTGGAATCGACCTTCTTCACATTAAAATATAGCTTGTCATCGAATGTGATTTGGTCATCTCCGCAGAGGTCTTGAATCATGACCGATAGCTTCAGTCCAAATAGAAGCTTGCCTTTTGCCATCAGCTTGCATGTTGCTTTGTCGAATTTGGCAGCTTGAGTCATGAACTCTCGGAGAAAGAACTCCATCCAGTTAATCTTTGCTCTGTCATAGATCGCCATCATAAGCTGTATCTTGGGTCTCGATACTTGATCGAATGAACCCGCTTGGCTTGTCAGTAGCTGCGTCACAATGTACGCCAAGGCTCGGTACTGAGGCAGCATACTATTCTTCGGGAAAGCGGCTCTGAACGTTGTGGGCTTTCCGCAGAAGATTGATAGGTACTCGTCTATCATATCGTCGTTATACCCGACGGTGCTGACTCCTTCAGCAGGTAGATCGAAGCTCCTCTTCAGTGCCTCCTTGATAGACATCCGCTTTAGTTGCATAGAAACATCGCCGATAGAGTGAACTGCAAATCTTCCAATGATGTCGCCAGACACCGAGTCTGAGTTGAGATAGATCTCAGACACTTGTCTCGGAAGGAAGAACGTCAGCTTCCTTGAGAGAAATCCTTCCAGACCCGATTCTCTAAGGGCAGCGAAGATTTCATCCATGAACTCGAGATTGCAGGCATCGAATTCCATGACTGGTTCGCACCAGACACGGTCTTTATCCAGGATTTCCTGCATGTTCTCTGGAGCGGTGACTGAAATGTTTGTACTTGCCATTATATCTGTTACAAGAGAAGTCTATCAGTATCGATTTTAATAAAACAGTCTGCATATCGATTCTGATAAGAGAGAATAAATTATTGTAACAGATCTAATATCATACCGATGAGAAATCTGATCGTTTAAGAAATATGCAAGAGGGGTTTGCAAAAAAGATTTCAGATTTTTCGGAGTTAAAGGATTTGAAGTATGCTAATGGCGGTTTCAAAGATATGATCGAAAAAATATATATCAAGGTGAAGATGAACAGTTATCGATCAATGGCCTAGTTTAAAATAGCTTTTATGAGATGGACGGTCAAGATTAAAAAGGTCTATTATAGGTAATGATCAATTTGCCGCCTAAGTCAAAAGCCAGTTGTAACTTGCCTAAGTAGTAACTATGATACGACATGCATTAAATGCGTAGCAGAGTTCAGCATACTTATGCATGGAATGTCGTGCATTAAATGTAAGTCGTTAATATTAAATGACAATCCTTGAGATATTAAATACGATGCTGATTCTGAGCAATAAATGCATATTACAGTTCTATTAGATACTACTAAGTAGAGATACGCAAACCTGTCAGCTGAACATCGTAGTCAGCTGATACCTCGTGTAGATGGTTATTGTCTCTACGTACTGAGTTTACTCAGTACTGAGAGTGAACATTCCCCCTTACTGAATGCTCCTCTCCTGAAACCTTTTACTGACTGGAGTCAGTAGGATCCAGCAGACCTAGCTCTACTGAAAGTTCTCTGAATCTGGATTCAGCTAGAGGCTTGGTCAGTATATCAGCCCTTTGTCGATCAGTGTGGATCTTCTCCATCCTGATATCCTTCTTTTCGACATGGTCACGAATGAAGTGATGTCTGATGTCCACGTGCTTGCATCTTGTGTGAAGTACAGGGTTCTGAGTGATTGCAATGGCACTGGTACTGTCGCACAAGATTGGCACTTCATTCTGAATGACGTCATAGTCTCGTAGCTGCTGTCTCAGCCAAAGGATTTGGGCGCAACAACTTCCGGCAGCCATGTATTCAACTTCAGTAGTTGACGTGGCTACTGAGTGCGTTTCTTTGAAAACCATGAGATCAGCTTACTGCCAAGGAACTGACACATTCCTGAAGTTGACTTTCGGTCAATTCTACACCCTGCATAGTCAGCATCATAGTAACCAGTTAGTTCTATATTATCATCAGCTGGATACCATAAACCCATGTCAGGTGTTCGTCTGAGATAGCGGAGAATCTTCTTTGTTGAGTCCATCTGACTCTGCTTTGGATTCGCCTGAAATCGAGCAGAGACACCTACAACATAAGTTATGTCAGGACGAGTAGCTGTTAAATATAATAAAGAACCAATTATAGCAAGAAATTCAGTTTGGTCTACTGATACTCCCTCCTTATCAAGATCAATTTTCATGTTTGTGTTCATCGGGATCTTGATAGGTTTGCCGGATGTGCAACCGAATCTTTTGATGAGGTCTCGAGTGTATTTGCCTTGATTAATGAACATCCCTTTTTCAGATTATTTGACTTGGAAACCGAGGAAGTAGTTCATTTGTCCCATCATTGACATCTCGAATTTATCCTTCATCATCTTTTCAAATTGTTGGCACATGATGACATTCTCAGATCCAAATATGATGTCATCTACATAGATCTGCACAAGTAGTAGATCGTCTTCCAGTCGAATGCTGAATAGAGTGTGGTCTCTTCGTGCCTTTACGAAAACCTTTACGAAGAAGAAACTCGAGATAGGGTATCGTACCAAGCCCTGGGTGCTTGTTTTAACCCATACAGAGCCTTTCTGAGTCTATAAACCTGATGTCCCTGCTAAAAGCTGGGCGGTTGTTCCACGTAGACTTCTTCTTTCAGTACGCCGTTCAGGAACGCAGACTTCACATCCATTTGATAGACTCTGAATCTTTGATGTGTTGCGTAGGCCAGAAATAGTCTAATTGCCTCCAATCTTGCAACTAGAGCGAAAGTCTCATCGAAATCTATTCCCTCAGCTTGACAGTAGCCTTTTGCCACGAGCCTTGCTTTGTTCCTTACTATGACGTTGTTTTCATCCCGCTTGTTCTTGAAGACCCATTTTGTTCCAATAACATGTTGATGCGGGGTCTATCAACAAGCTCCCAAACGTCGTTTCTCGTGAACCGATTCGGCTCCTCCCGCATAGCTATGATCCGGTCAAGCATCTTTTAATGCATCCTCAATCGTCCGAGGTACGTCGGTAGACAAGAAGCGAGGAATATAAGGCGCTTTCTCCTTGACGAGAATCCGGATCTTGTCTTTACTCTTGCTGAGGGATCTCCAATAATCGGATCGGTAGTGTGAGCGTCCGGACCACGATCTACGATGTTTTAGTTCCTCATCCGAAATTTGTTCAACACGGATAGTAGGCGAGTTAGGCATTTCGGTTGTACTATTCTCGAGATTGAAGCATTTCAAGTAATGAGAGTGTGATCTACTAAGTCACCGGGGTTCGGGGGCATTCGGCTCCGGAACACTAATAGATGTTCCCCCCCGAGTTGTTATTCTCGGTAGTGGTCTCGATTACTTACGGGGTTTCTTCATCGACCTGAGTTACCCGGGATTGATTCTGTTTAGGAGAATCAATCGGCTCAGCTACATTCCTGCTAGTTGAGATTCAGTAGACTTGTTTTCAGATTCCTCATCTGAATCATCATCCCAACAAAGCTGGATCTTCTTGACTTCGTCTTTTAGGCTTAGATCCCGTAGTCTGTTTCCGATGTCCTCGATTCGGAATTAGAGTTATTGCTCCTGTCTTCGTAGCAAACTCATTAAAAACAACATAAGGGCTTTCCTCCACGCAAAGGGTTCGATAGTTGAATACTCTGAAAGCTTTGCTGACCCGAGAGTATCCTAAGAATACTCCCTGATCTGACTTGCTATCAAAAGTTTTCAGCTGATCTTTCCCATTATTGTGGATAAAGCACGAGCACCAAAAAATATGGAAATAAGATAGAGAAGGTTTCCTGCTGTTCCATAGTTCATACGGTGTTCTCTTATGTTGCTTTGTCAGTAGAGAACGGTTCTGAGTGTAACAAGTAGTATCAGTGGCTTCTGCCCAGAATTTGGCTGGGAGTCCTGAGTCTGCGAGTAGAGTTCTAGCTGCTTCTTTGAGAGTTCTGTTCTTTCGTTCAGCAACTCCATTTTGTTGGGGTGTGCGTGCAGCCGATGTCTCATGCTCTATTCCTTACGCTGCGGGAACTCCTCCATCATAGAATTAAGGAACTCAGTTCCTCTGTCAGAACGGATTTTGATAATTTTGGTGTTCTTCTCGACACTGAGCCTTTTCAGAAGCCTTGGTAACTCTGTTTTGACGTCAGACTTGTTGGCAATGAATATGACCCAAGTGTAGCGCTAGTAGTCATCGATGACCACTAAAGCATATTTCTTGCCTCTGATCGTCTCTGGAGAGACTGGACCGAACAAATCCATATGTAGCAGCTGAAGGATTCCATCAGTGGAAGGAGATGGAACAGGTGGATTTTGATTCCTTGTTTTCTTTCCCTTCAGACATGCTTCACACTGAGTGTCTTTGCTGAATACTTCATTCGGCAGTCCTCTTCCTAGAGTGTTTCTTGCTAGTTTGTTAAGCTTCTTGAAGTTGAGATGGCTGAGTCTCCTGTGCCATAGCCACCCCGTTCGGTTGTCGTTCTTTGCTAACAAACAAGCTTCAGGTTCAGCTGAGTTCCAGTCAGCCACATAGATATTCTTCTTGCGCGAACCTGATAACACTATTTTCCATATGATACTCTAGGAACTGTGGCAGTTCCAATGCTGAGTGTTCCGAATCCTCTTGTGTAGCCTTTAGCGTTATCTCCAAACTCGATTCTGGGTCCTTCTTCAGCTGTATAATTCTTCAGTAGGTTCCTTTGGTACGTCATGTGTCTTGAGCATCCGCTGTCCACATACCAAGGATCTTTGTGCACCTGCAAAACAGAATTATATTCAGGTACCCTTTATTCTTGATTTTGGATCCTTAGATGTTAGTTTTAGTAACCCAAATCTGTCTAACGACCCTGGTGGTCTCAGACAGTTTCTTTCCACTTGAGTCCACATATTTCACCACTGGACTGGTCGTTGCTGACTTCTTAGGTTTTTCTGGTTCAAGAGTCCGGATCTTCTGAACTGGTGGACTGCTGACCTTTGCCATCTTCTTCTTCTTCTGACTCCTTGATCCTCTTCTGGCTATAGGATCATAATAATATGACCCATACTGAGCTGGATGTGTCAGCTGAGGTGGTCCATACTGATCAGCCAAGTTTGGCTTGCTGGTTCCCCCTTGACTGAACTGGGGTGTTTTGGTACTGATCTTTTGGTCAGATTGCTGACGTGTAGGATGAGGTGTTGTCATCTTTTGTTTATTCCTTGCTAAGGGGTTCAGAATATTTGCATTTATTGTCTCCCCTTTAACAAATCTATCAACAAGTCGCACTTCTGAGTGTACTGGGGTAGATGAGGAAGCTCCCTGGCCGAAACCAAGTCCTTCCTTGCGGTGCTTAGGCTTGTTGCTTGCTAGCATAGCCTCCGGCTTCTTTTCGGCGCCCATGTACCGCTCGGTCATCGAGTTCCTCCGGACATCATCACTTTTCTTCGGTGTGTCGTGCTCGGTCCGAAGTCCCGATAGTTGTTGCTTCGATAGACTTAGTTCGGTATCTTTCTCGAGTTAAGTCCTTGGTCGAACCGAGATCTCGATCTTCTTGATGCCGAGACTTGGCCAACAGAGAGTTTATCTCCTCCCCGAGTCTCAACACAAGTCCTTCGGACTCGAGTAGAGACCCGACTCTCCCGAGAAAGTCTCCGATTCTCCACTTTCGGGGTATCCAATTCTCGAAGAGTCTTACTCGAGCCGAGACTCATCCGAATACGTTCGTTAAGCAGTTCTTCGTATGCGATCGTGACGTCCAAATTCTCATATGCACCTGAAACAGTGTCGTGTGTGCAGTGTGAAGAGGAGTTAAATGGTTCATGAGAATTTACCTCATCCTCTTCTCCTGCCATTAGGCACTTTTCAGTAGCTTCTTCAGCTTCATGCTCTAGGGCCATGAAAGCTGCTTCATCATCAGATGAATTCATAAAGGAGTCGACTTCTTCTGAGTCGTCTGAGATTTCGCCAGCTATGTATACTTGTCTTTTCTTGGCGAATTTCTCTCTCCTTGCTTTATGTGCTGCGCGTTCAGCACTACTGAGCTCAGGACAGTCATACTGATAGTGTCCTAACTTTTTGCAGTTGTAGCAAGCGATGACTCTTTCTTCTTTGTTTTCGCTGTCTTTAGATGGAGCTGAGTCATCCCTCTTTCTGCATTCAGAAGACTGTGAGTCAGGAGTGCGCTTTTGCGTGTATTCAGACTTACCTTTTGTTTCTCGATAGGCTTTAGTCACTTTTCTGCGCCTCTCCTTCTCCTTCTGATATTTTACAGCGAGCAGCGCGTACTTCTGAGCTAAACTTCCTTCTTGTATGTCAGTTAGTGAAGGTTCAGTTTTACTTGACGCGGGAGATGCTGTGCTGACTGATGCTTTGAAAGCATGGTCAATTTTGGTGTCAGCTTCAGCTTTCTGCTTCCGTTGAGGTCTGTCAAACTCGAATTTCTCTGCTTGAAGTTCTGAAAAGATAAGGTCAGGAGTAACAATATCTAAGTCAGAATGGCGTAATAATGTAGCAAAAGGAGTCCAATGACCGTACGCGTGCCCTCAGTATCTTGAGATTCATCTCTCGGTTGGAGAATGTCTTTCCCAGCCCGTTGATGGAGTTCATCAGATTTGTAAATCTGACATTTAGATCTTCTATTTCGTCACCAGGCATGAGAGATAAGCTCTCCACCTTTTGGAGTTCCAACGCAAGTTTGTTGGCTTTGATCTTCTGAGTCCCCCGACTCAGTAGCTCTAGAGCATCCCAGAGTTCCTTAGCTGTCTTGCATTCCTGAACCCTGCCGAGATAAGAATCACTTAAGGTGGTTAGTATGGCAATCCTGGCGACTCGGTCTAAGTTATGAAGTTTCTTCTCCTTAGGGGTGAAGAGACTTCTGTCCTTGGGAATCTTCTTTCTGATTACCATTCCTCCTCCAGCTGTTTGATCCTGAGTTACGACACTATCTATCATAGGAACGATAGGTCCTTCCTCAAGTACTTCGGTCATGCTGTCGTGAAGGGAAGTCAGATGAGCCTCCATTCTGACCCGCCATACACCATAGTTCTCTACTGAGAACATGGGTACCATCCTTATACCTGACATATCAGTCATGATGAATAATGATATGAATATAGAATGATATGCAGTGAAAACGTTTTTCCGGATCCATTCAAGTAGACCAGTTTAAAGATAACAAGAGTCTTATAGAACTCCTACTCTGATACCAATTGTTGGTCCCGAGAGCACGTTCAGGTGTAGAGGGGGGGGGTGAATACACCTGAATCCTATTTTCTCAACTTTGAACACAAACAGTCCTGTTCGGGGAAAGTGTCAGATCTTGAAAGAATTCAAAGCAAACCAAATAGTCGTTTCCGAATCGTGTTTGGCAAAGAGTCTCGACTCTACCGAGATCTCGCTAGCCGGACCGAGTCGAATTCAGTATCGCGAGATAGAGTTCAGTGGTGCGGAAATGTGTAGGCCCAAATCAGTTGAGTGGAAAACGTTTTATCAAGACAGTCTCAAATCAGCAAAAAACAGTTCAGTATGCTGAGACTTAGTTGTATGATTTTAAAGGATAATTTTCAGTATGAACAGTTAAAATCAATGCAACATTAAATAAGAGAGCAAGCGAGAGACACAGATTTTTAAAGTGGTTCGGATACACAGGATCCTACGTCCACTGTCCCGAAAGGTCAGGAGGCTATTTATTATACTGAGTTAGTTTCAGTCAGCTTGTACACAGGACAAAGCCGCGTCTTGGAATTTATACTAAGCAAGTCTCAGTTTACAACGGTTATCAAACTAAAGTGTTTGACAAACTCTCCAACAGTGAAAGAGTCCTTTTACAATAAGGATTAGGTTCAAATATGAACTCCTTCGTCTAAGCTATGGATATGATTTGTTGAGCTTAGGGTTAGAGGGATAGGGAATGAGAATGTAGCTTCTAGAACGACGAACAGCTGAGTTTAGCTTTGGGTTCGTGTAACGTCGTTTGGATACTAGAGGCTTGTATATCGGTTAAGCTTGGTTCCCTAAGAGCTAGAATGTAGTCTTTCGCCGGAGATAGATCTTCGAGTTCTTGCAGAAGACTTAAGCTTTTCGGATTGCTCGTTTGACTGCTCTCTTCTTGTTTTAGTTCTCTTTCCTTGTTTGCTTGTGAGGTAGCAGTCGTAGTCGTTTTTTTTTAAAAACTTGAATCATCCCTCTATTTATAGAGAAGAGATTGGGAAAGATCCGTTGGAGACGATGATCCCTTTCTCACTCTTTTGGTAGCTAACGGCTCTTTTGAAAAAGGTGACAGTGTCCTTTCCCTCCTTTTCTGGAAATATGTTGACTTGCAGCTTTAGTAGGTGTAGGACAGGTGTCTGCTTGTCATTGGTCGAGGTTTTGCAGAGTAGTTGAGACAGAACAGACTTCGAGGCATAATGAAGCTGACTTCTCTATTCCTCGTATTTGACTATGCTGATTGTCGTTCAAAAGATCCGACGAGTTCGTAAGAGCATCCGCCGTTATCGAGTCTGATCCTGTAGAGAGTACTGAATTTACTCTACTGAAGGTCATCTTTTAGTTCAGTGAACTATTCCTGCTGAGTTCAGTTCCACTGACTCCTTCAGTATACTGCTCTTGCTGAGTCCAGTATCTACTGAGTCTTCTACATCTGGTGCTGAGGCTGATAATCTACTGAACGCCTAAACCAGAGCAGAGTGTCTTCTGAGTCTGAACCCTCAGAGACAAAAACAATTACAACGGAATGGTTCACCAATCAGATAGGGTTTTGGGATCTTCAAATCTTCAAACAAATTCAGAGCACGAGGCTTCTGAGCTTTGGTCAGTTAAGACAGAAACATTTCCCACTAAGTATGACTGTGCTGAGGATAGAATCATCACCCAACAGAAAATTTACCCTCGTAGCTAGGATAATAGCCTTGGGAGTAAGGGAAGTTTTGAGAGTTTTAGTTGTTTGGATTCATGTTTTAAAAAAAAGAAATTTTGTAAAATGATAACAAAAAGAGAGAAAATGGTAGGATTTGAGTGCATGAAAAAATATGACCAAATTGGTCTCTATTTATATAGAGGAAAAAAACATGAATTTTGTTGTGTGTGTGTGTGTGTGTATTTACGAAAGTATGTAAAAGATATACCCGATTTTTTCTATCGATGGGAAAAATATAAAAAACAACGAGAAAGCACCACTTTGTTGGGATTTTGTATTTTGCGAACAAATTTTATGCTTCTATAATCCTTTATCTTGTACAAAAGTTAGATGTTGTAGTGTGTTATAGATGACATAAGACTACCCATTTGGTTGAACTAACAAGATATAAGTAGTTATCACAACTGAGACAACTTTAGGATAAGTTGTCGGTTTAAGCTGCAGTTTAGTTAAGAAGTGGTTTGTCTTAGCTGCTTGTCTATACTGGTACACTGAAGGTGGTGTATTGACGGGTCATAGTGAAATGTGTTTTCCTGACTGACCTAAGTGGAGATCCACTAGTGGAGAATCAAGATCTCGTTGACTTAGCTGGCCGTAAGATTGGTAAGACTTCAGCCGAGTGCATTTGACTATTTATCACTACCTACTATGGTGAACGTCATCGCGACCGGATCTACGTATCTTGGGTCTTAGTAGTCATTTGTGGCACAGGCTGGTTGTTTGTATCTTGCAACAATATCCTTGTAAAATGGGTTGATAATATCCCCTAAATAACTCGTAAGGATTAGCACACTAAACCCGATCGATTGATTAAGTTCAGGTGTGTTAATAAGGGTGAGTGGTACTACTCAGGAATATGATAAGATGTTAAATAATTTAAGTTGTCAGTAGGCTTAATTAATTAACGAATATTTCTATCTTAAATACGATGATCGATTAAGTCTAAAATACAAGCTCTTACTCAAATTGGGATAAAAGAGTAAGTCAACACAGATTTTCTAGTTAAATGAATCTGTGTTTATTAATTGACTTTACTTTGAGCTGAGCATAGATAATTAATTGATTTGAGGCCCGACTTTATTTCTTGTATTAGATCTCTAGTCTAGCTTAATTAGTTTCCTAGTTATTTATTGTCTCTCATAAAATTATTATTAATAAATTAATATATTTTGCATTATTTAATAATATTATTTATCTGAAATTAATTGACTGGGCCAACTAATTGATATATAAAAGTAGTCCATCAAATTAATTCATTATATTATGGGCTAATTATGTACAAGCACATTAGAAGTATAATTAAATTAATGGGCTACAAATATTAATATAATATAAGTTGTTGAAGCTTACATATATTAGTATTTTGTTCAATATATCTACACACTTATACATGCAAACGCGCACACGAGATAGAAAGAGACATAAATATTTTTTTTCAATTCTCTAACCACACGAGGGAAGAAAATGGTCGGGACAAAGATCAGAAGATTTGAACGAGAGCAAAAATCAGAGCTACAACATACGAAGGAGACATATATAATTTGATCCCTCACACTTAGCATCATCCTATTAGCTGGTCAAGCGGCAAACAAGTGTTTGCTTGAATTTCTTTGGACGAACATGCCGTTGTATGGAGATTAATCCATTGTATTTGTCTTTTTTTGTATTCATGCAAATACCTTATTAGTTCGACTGACCTCGAAAAATCCAGTGTTAAAAGTAGTCTAAAGGAGCGGGAGAGGTAGACCCACAAGTGGTGCCTCGTTGGCTAAAAAACTGTCAATAACCTACAAAAAGCGCCAATAGTACCCTTCCACTTGCCCAAACATGTTATTTGTTATGACTGCGGAGCAATATATACGCTTTTGGAAGGAATCAAAACCTATTCTCCTGCAAGGAAGGCAAGATATTTATCACTCTCCCTAAGATGCCATAAAAGCTTTGAATTTATATGTGAATGACACAAGCAAATTGGGCGTCAAAATTTAGAAAATGTTGCAGGACTTAGAACAATACATCGACATTTCTAGGGTTCTTTGTGAAGTTTCTTCTTCTATCTTGTCAATGGGGATGAAGTACTTATGGGATACACTTCATAATGCATACTTGGAGAGTTACATTCTTGGTGAAGGATCAAAATATACCTGCCTCCTTCGTATGTTGTCATAACTCCGATTATCGTTCCAGTTCAAATATTCTGATCTGTATCCCGACCATTTCTTTCCTTTCGTGTGGACAGAAACCTAGAAAGACGAAGAAATTGTCTCTCTCTCTCTCTCTCACACAGACGTGCGCCTGTATTTTCGTTGTAAAAATAATGGTTGCATGAGAGTTCCTGAACGTGTGTAATCATGATTATATAATATAATGTTTTTAATAAGCATTATATTAGAATTATGACTCACTGGTAATTGTATTGCTAATAGGCTTCCTATAAATTAATATTCAACCCATAATATAATTAATAATAACTGGGTCAATTAATCAATTATTTATTCTCAGTCCAAAGCAAAATTAATTAATAAACACAGATTCATTCCACTAGAGAATTCATATTAACTTACCTCTTTATCCCAATTTGAGCATGTACTTTTATTTTAAACTTGATTGATTCATGTATTTAAAATAGAAATATTTGTTAATTAATTAAGCTCACTGTCAGCTTAAATTAATTACTAACACCCAAGGTATGTAGAGCTGGTCGCGATAATGTTCATTTTAGTAGGTCAAAGTGATAAATAGCCAAATGCACTCAACTGAATTCTTATCAAGCTTAAGATCAACTAAATCACCAAGATCTTGGTTCTCCACTAAGGTCAGTTAGGAGAACACATCTCATTATGATCCGTTAATACACCACCTTCAGTGTACCAGTATAGACAAGCAATCAAGACAAGCCACTTCTTATCTAAATTGCAGCTTAAAC
Organism: Lavandula angustifolia; assembly: GCA_028984105.1. Classification (NCBI taxonomy): domain Eukaryota; kingdom Viridiplantae; phylum Streptophyta; class Magnoliopsida; order Lamiales; family Lamiaceae; genus Lavandula; species Lavandula angustifolia. The sequence goes on along the minus strand of CM054819.1, from coordinate 6,637,051 downwards.
CGACAACTTATCCTAAAGTTTTCTCACATGTGATAAATGTTTATATCTTGTTAGTTCAACCAATTGTGTAATCTTCTGTGATCTATAACACACTACGCAATCTAACTTTTATACAAGATAAATGATTAAACATGTGCAAATATATATTAAATCAGATAGGAGAATAAAATGGTGGAAAGGAAAACACATTGTATAAAAGCATAAAAGTTGCTTCCATAAGAAAAAAATTCAACACTTGGTTGGCAGTACATCTGTGGAAGCTTTCCCGACGGTCACGAACTCAAGCGTATGGATAACCCACAGGTAAGATCATTTCACGGGTCAAAATCCATCCATATTTAGCTTCGTAATCATCTTTGATAATTTTTTTATTCGGTTTGTGGGTGGATACACGGGGTGCGTCTGGGGAGTCACGCCGGCTCAAATTTCAAAAAATTACAAATTTTATGAAATTAACTATCCTTATATATGCGAAGAACACCCCTACCCCTCTCTGTAAAGTATAGTTATAACCTCTCAATTTTTTCTATATGTTGACTGCTGATAGCTATCTTTAACAGATTTCTTTGACAAAATTAGTTGGAGAAGAAAATCTAAACATAAAAAGAATCGTTGAGATGAGTCATAAATTGATTTAATTGATGGGGTGCTTCGTACAATAGTCGATAGCTTGGGGTTTGACGCAATTTATCCCAATTTTTACCTTTTTTAGAAATTACTATTTTATCCATAAAAATGCAAATCTGCACTCCCCAAAATCTAGATTTTGCTCCTAAATCATAAATTTTGGATCTACCCCATTCAAGTTTAAGGATTCAAACATGATTCGGAGGGTGTTACACCCCGGTCGACGGAGGGGATAGAAGGCAACGGAGATGGGAAGATATTGTTGAAGGGGAGGAATTGCTCGGGCTCAGAAAGGGGAAAGAAAGAAGTGGAACAGGTTTGCTATCCAATTGGATCTGAATCCTTTTTGGATTTAGAAGATGAAATCGTGACCGTTGAACAGATGATTGGCTAGAAGGTGATTTCAGAGAAAGAGGCGAGTGTGGACGTCCAAGCATCATCCACGTGTTATCTTTACTTAAAGTTAATTCTTGCTTAATTACGTTTAAGGGTGGGTAATATTTAGGTAATGTACCTTGGCCTTTATAAGCCAATGTTTTGGGAATTTTATGCATAAGAAGAATTTCGACCCTCTCTCTATCTTTTCTCTCTCTCAACTGTTCTATTCCCTCTCTCCCTCACGATCTCTCTATCGTTCCTTATTATCCACAATCAGCAATATACATACAATTCAGTAAGCAATACAACAGATCTGCCTTCTATACATCTATTACAACAAATATATCATCAGCTCCGGCAGGTGGCGTTCCAGTGGTATCAGAGTGGCGATTCTCATTGCCGCTTCAAGTTTATCCACCATCCAAGATGATGGTCATGTGGAGACGGTGTTGGGATTTTGTATACTAGAAGCACTTTTTATGCTTGTATACAATGTGTTTTTGTCCTTACCACTGTTTTATTCTCCTATCTGATAAATATGTATATTTGCACATGTTATCATTTATCTTGTATAAAAGTTAGATTTGTGTGGTGTGTCGGGTATCATAGAAGACAACACAAATTGGTTGAACTGACAAGATATAAACAGTTATCACAGCTGAGACAACTTAAGGATACGTTGTCGGTTTAAGCTGCAGTTTAGATAAGAAGTGGCTTGTCTTAGCTGCTTGTCTTTACTAGTACACTTAAGGTGGTGTATTGATGGATCACAGCGAGATGTGTTCTCCTAACTTACCTTAGTGGAGAACCAAGATCTCGGTGACTTAGCTGGTCTTAAGCTTGGTAAGACTTCAGCTGAGCGCATTTAGCTATCTATCACTTTGACCTACTATGGTGAACGTCATCGCGACCGGATCTACGTATCTTGGGTGTTAGTAGTTATTTGTGGCTCAGGCTGGTTGTCTGTATCTTGCATCCGTATCCTAGTAAAATGGGTTGATAATATCTCCTAAGGAACTCGAAAGGATTAGCACACTAAACCCGGCCGGTTGATTAAGTTCAAGTGTGTTAATAAGGTCGAGTGGTACTACTCGGGAATATAAGATGTTAATTAATTTAAGCTGTCAGTGAGCTTAATTAATTAACTGATATTTCTATCTTAAATACGGAGATCGATTAAGTCTTAAATACAAGCCCTTGCTCAATTTGGGATAAAGGGGTAAGTCAGCACGGATTCTCTAGTGGAATGAATCTGTGTTTATTAATTAATTTTGCTCTGGGCTGAGCATAGATAATTAATTAATTTGATGCCCAACTTTATTTCTTGTATTGGATCCCTGATCTGGCCCAATTAGTTGCCTAGTTATTTATTGTCTCTCAGAAATCATTATTAATGGATTAATGTATTTTTTACATTATTTAATAATATTATTTATCTGGAATTAATTGGTTGGACCAATTAATTGATAAATATTAGTAGCCCAGTAAATTAATTAATTATATTATGGGTTGGTTATGTGGAAGCCCATTAGAAATATAATTAAATTAATGGGATACAAATATATTAATATTATATTGGCTTTTGAAGCCTATATATATTAGTATTCTGTTCAGAAACAGATTACACACACTCATAAACTCACGCACGCACGCGAGTAAGAGAGAGAGACGATAATTTATTTTGTTCAGTTCTCTGACCACCCAGAGGAAGAAAAAGGTCGGGACACAGATCAGAAGGTCTAACACAGGAGCAACAATCAAAGCCGCGACAACACACCAGGAGGAAGGTAGCGTTCCTAACCTAAATTATTCCTTCAATTGGTATCAGATCCTGGTTTAGTCTCTGATTGTTGCTGTTAGATGTATGATTAGGTTTTATTCCGTCGTTATCGGGTTAATTTTCGTGTTTGGGGCGGCCTGCGAGCCACTGTCTTGACCCCGTTGTAACGTTTTTCTCGTGAGAAAATCCACGAGTAGATTATAGGACCTATTTGTTATGTGATTGCACCATTTGTTGTACTGTAATTGGTCCGGGTGGCATGAAAAACGAGACGACGAAAATCTGATTTTCGCAGCGAAAACCCTAGTTTTCTAGGGTTCCGCCGCATCTTGCAGCGGAGATTCCCGGCGCGTCCGATGTCGGATCGACGATCGGCTTGAACCTCTGGAATCCTTGTCTTACGAGATTCGCGTCGATAGGTCGTAAGGGATCATCCGATCCCGGATACGATCGGAATTGACGTCTGAAGTAGGCTGCTCGTAATGAATTCGTTCCGGCGAATCGTTTGAAATTCTGGAAATTGAGGAACTAATCTCGGCCGGAATCCATTACCCGGTGGTCGTGAGTGTTCCAATATCGTTTCCCCTCTTTCAATTGATCGAATCGCGGCTCGGAAAGGGAGAATTTGGGCGTGGAAGGCGGCGGCGGCGGAGGCACGATTTATCGCGCAGTAATCTTCGTTGCGGCAACTCCAGGCGGCATTTCTGCACGAATCCGATGTCTAGGCGATGTCGGGGAGGTGTGTATAGGGCGGAGGAGGTCTGGAAACGGCCGGGGAAGGTGCGGCGGCACTCGCGCTGTACACAGTCGCAGATCTGTGCCGCTGCACGCGGCGGCGCCGGACGCGGACGACGGTTCCTGGTTCGTCGTCGCCCGGCGCACCCACAGGTGCCGGCGGCCGCCACGTAACCGGCTGCAGTAGCGGCGAGAAGGGTGGAGACGACGGCGACGTGGCGCGTCACGTCGCCCCTGGCGATTGTCTTTGCTGCGTGAACCGCCACGTGTCTTCCACATGGCAGACGACCCTGATGACGTGGCAGTACAGTTTTCGAAGCAGTTTTCGACGTAGTTTCCAGATTCGAAGATTTTGAAGATTTCAAAGATCTGTATTTTGATCGGGCAATGTAATAGTTAGGGATTACGTGTTTTAAAGCCCGATAACGATTTTAAATTTCCTATTTGCGTATTTATTTTTAATTATGCTTTAGCATGCGATTATGTGAATAATTGGGCTTAGAAAAGCATGTAAATAGGATTTATATCGTTTTTAAAGCATGTTTTATTTTTCGCGAGCACGTTTTATTATGTGCGCTTAGAAATTGCATGCTTTAGGAATTATGTGGGAATGCATGATTCGTTACAAACCTTTTGATTAAAAAGATTGAGCAACATTAAATTAAATATTTAATTAGATTCCATTTGGATATTAAACACTTAATTGAACCTCCATTAATTGGACTCTACACAAAAGTAGTAAGATTATGTGAGTAAACGTCCACCTGCGTGGCTTGCTTGCATCTTTGAGCTACAAGTTTTGTGAGATAAATTTTCCAAAAACAATATTTGATTATTATTGAGTAGTGGGAGCGAAGCCGTAAACGTCCACCTGCGTGGCTTGCATGCCTAGTAAACACGAGTACTCTAGAAGATAATAATTGAATAGGATGGCTAATTAGATCAAATTGAATGTGGCATGGTTCGAGTAAGTATGTCAATTTCGAGAATTTGATTCTACTTTGGTCAAATTAATAGTCAATGCTTAGATGTCACCGCAGGTACAAACCACTTCCCTCGAAGTCCCTTCCCGCGTTTTAGTAGTGACATGGTCCAGTATATCGAACTATTAATTCCATTCGTCTTAAGAACCTAGACGTGGATTGGAATTAAAGAGCTAGGTAAATAGCTTGGTTTAGGGTTACGCTAGTAAACGTCCACCTGCGTGGCTTGCTAGTGGAATTCCTAGAGCGATTCGAGGTTTTTAACATCATTGTTTTTTCAAAAGGTTACAATGATCGTTAATTACGAATTATGTGCAAATAATTTTTCCTTACATGCTTTATTTAAAAAAAAAATTCAAATATGTCTGTTCGAATATTTTATTTTTCGAGTTCCTAAACAGTCTCACCAACCAAACCCTAACGGGTTTAACAATTTTAAATAATTTTATAGAGTGGAAGAGATATCTTACCTCTCCCAATAAAAGCTCTGCAAAGGTCCTATAAGAACTTCTGTTTTAGGACCGCTATGTCTAAGAACGAGTTTACTATGAGAATATTACTCAAATCTTTGGTAGCGGTCAAAGAAGTTATAGGAAAGGGCAAGAGTGCTCAAGTCTTGAATATCCCTAGTAGTTCAAGGAATCCTCCGAAAGGCAGAAACCAGAAAAAGAGGAGAAAGGGTGGTCAATTCAAGAAGAGCAGTGGGATTAAGAAGACGGTCCTTATCGGCAGCATGCGAATGCCAAAGAAGAAAGGAAGGTTCTTCAATTATGGTAAGAAAGGACACTGGAAGAGTTATTATCCAGATGTCAAGGCAAAACAGAAAGAGATGCGAGTCGCTCTTGTAACTGAAACTGTTCTGGTTTCCTCTTCTACCCACGAATCGGTAGTCGATTCGGGGACAACTGATCATGTTTGTTACACCTTGCAAGGTTTCTTGCAGAAAAGGCAATTGAGCAATGGTAAGGTGGTAGTCTCAATGGGCAATGGATCGAAAGTTCCTGCAATTGCCATTGGAGATTTACATCTATCTTTTGATAGTTCTGTTGTAGTACTTAAAGATGTTTAATATGTGCCTGAGTTTAGGCGAAACATTATTTATGTTTCAAAACTCTGCATCATGGATGGTTAAAAATCAAGTTTTGATAGTGAAGTTTCTATCATGAAAGACGATGATTTTATCTGTGGTGGACCATTAAACGGATCTTTATATACTATTACTTGTAAACCGCGTAGTTCTATTAACATTGCTTCCTCATCATCAAATCCTAAGAAGAGGAAAGAGTCTTCTAAGGTAAACCAAACTTATCTGTGGCACTTAAGACTAGGTCACATCAATCTTAACAGGACTCAGAGGTTGGTGGAATATGGATCATTGGAGTCTCTCCAAGATTGAACCATTTCCAACTTGCGAAACCTGTTTGGAAGGAAAGATGATGACTAAGCCTTTCAAGGCAAAGGGTTATAAAGCCACAGAAGTATTAAGTTTGATACATTCTGACTTGTGTGGACCTATGTCTACACAAGCTCGTGGAGGGTATGAGTACTTTATCACATTTACTGACGATTACTCGAGGTATGGATATGTTTACCTTCTTCGCCACAAGTTGGATTGCTTTGAAACCTTTAAGGAATTCAAGGCAGAAGTGGAGAAGAAGCTAGGTAAAGAAATCAAAACACTACGATCTGATCGTGGTAGGGAATACCTATCCAACGAGTTCAAGGACTACTTGACAGAATGTGGGATTACATCCTAGCTGACAGCACCGGGCACGCCTCAGCAGAATGGTGTGTTAGAAAGAAGGAACCGAAGTCTCTTAGAGATGGTTCGGTCGATGATGAGTTATGCAAATTTGCCAGTTTCTTTTTGGGGATATGCCTTAGAGACTGCAGCATACTTGCTGAATCGTGTGCCTTCCAAATCGGTACAAAAGATCCCTTTCGAGTTGTGGAGCGGGCACAAACCCAGTATGCACCACTTAAGGATTTGGGGTTATCCTGCTTATGTGCTGAATAGGCAGGCCGACAAATTGGAATCACGTTCAGAAGTGATGTTGTTCATAGGGCATTCGAAGGAAACGAAGGGTGGATACTTTTATGATCCTAAAGAACAGAAGATCGTTGTTAGCCCTAACGCTCGGTTCTTAAAAGAGGATTACATTAGTAACCATAAATCTCGAGTCGACATCATCCTTGAGGAATTACAAGGTGGTTGAGTTCCACTTGAACAACCAGTTGTGCAAAATAGTACTCCACGAGTAACTGCACAATCTGTTAACACAACTCCTGACACTGTTCGACGTAGTGGGAAGGTGATATTTACACCTGATCGGTATATGTTCACTGGGGAGATGTTTGATCATCTCCCGGCAGATGAACAAGATACCGCGGATCCCAGGACTTACGACGAAGTAGTGGGAGATGTAGATGCAGATTCCTAGCGAATCGTCATGGACTCAGAATTTAAGTCCATAATTGATATGGATGTATACGAGATTACTGAACTACCTGAGGGCTGCAAGGCTATTGGTAGTAAGTGGGTATACAAGAGAAAGAGAGAGGACCGAATGGAGAGATCGTGGCGTTTAAGGCCAGGCTAGTGGCGAAGGGTTTTACCCAGAAAGAAGGTATCGATTACGAAGAGACCTTCTCGCCTGTAGCAATGATCAAGTCCATTCGGATTCTCCTTGCCATATCAGCTCACATGAACCTAGAGATCTGGCAAATGTATGTCAAAACCGCATTCCTAAACGGTCACCTTAAAAAAGGTAGGGACATCTACATGAAACAGCCAGATGGTTATGTGAAGAAGGGCGAAGAGCATCTAGTTTGGAAGCTTAAGAAGTCTATTCATAGACTTAAGCAAGCTTTCCGGTTATGGCACCAGTGTTTTCGATGAGGTAATCAAATCCTATGGATTTGTATCATGTCCTAACGAGGTGTGTGTACCGTATTTGTGTTAACGGATCAGTGGTGTTTCTTGCATTTTACGTAGATGACATCCTTCTCATTGGCAACAATGTTGAAGTGTTATCAGACGTAAAGATGTGGTTATCCTAGCAGTTTCAAATAAAGGACTTAAGTGACGCTGCTTACATCCTTGGGATCATGGTTATCTGAGATCGCCAGAAAAGGATGTTAAGCTTGTCACACGCGTCCTACATTGACACTGTTATTGCTCGTTTTAGCATGCAAAAAGCCAAGAGAGGTTCATTACCTTTCAGACATGGCATTTTTCTATCCAAGAGTCAGTGCCCTAAAACGCCTGAAGAGATAGAAAGTATGAGGCTAGTATCATATGCTTCCGCTGTGGATAGCCTCATGTATGCAATGCTTTGTACGAGAGCAGATATCTCATATGTTGTAGGCATGGTCTCAAGATATCAGTCTAACCCTAGAAAGGAACACTGGACTGCGGTCAAGCATATTCTCAAGTACCTTAAACGGACTAGAGATTATAGGCTTGTTCACTAGTCAGACAGTCTAGTGTCTTTGGGTTATACAGAATCGGATTTCTAGGCTGATAGAGACGAGTAGAAGTCTACCTCGGGTTATATGTTTACCTTGGGAGGTGGAGCCATTTCATGGAGGAGTGCAAAGCAGAAATGCATTGCGGACTCAACCATGGAAGCAGAGTATGTGGCTGCTTCAGAAGCTTCGAAAGAGGCAGTTTGGCTCAAGAATTTCCTCCTAGATCTTGATATTGTTCAGAATTTGCCTAAGGCGATCACGATTTATTGTGATAATGCGGATGCAGTGACAAATTCTAAGGAACCTAGATCTCACAAGGTGTCTAAACACATAGACAGGAAGTACCACATTATACGAGTATTCGTAAATCGAGGTGACGTGGTGATTGATAAAATTGGAACTGAAGTCAACCTAGCTAATCCTTTCACGAAGAGCTTACCACTCCCGGCTTACGAGAAGCATGTTCGTGGTTTCGGGATGGTAGAGATGCTCCCCACTTAGGACTACAGAAACTTTTGTATAAGTGGGAGAAGATGCAGTGATAGATAGGATAGATAGCTGAGAGATAGTTGGGTACTAGTTTGTACTTAGATAGCTGAGATATAGCTGAGTACTAGTTTGTACCTAGAACTGACACATTGTATACTAAAAGTTTGCTTTAGTATAAGTGTTAGAATTGTTGGGATTTTGTATACTGGAAGCACTTTTTATGCTTGTATACAATATGTTTTTGTCCTTACCACTGTTTTATTCTCCTATCTGATAAATATGTATATTTGCACATGTTATCCTTTATCTTGTATAAAAGTTAGATTTGTGTGGTGTGTCGGGTATCACAGAAGACAATACAAATTGGTTGAACTGACAAGATATAAACAGTTATCACAGCTGAGACAACTTAAGGATACGTTGTCGGTTTAAGCTGCAGTTTAGATAAGAAGTGGCTTGTCTTAGCTGCTTGTCTTTACTGGTACACTTAAGGTGGTGTATTGATGGATCACAGCGAGATGTGTTCTCCTAACTGACCTTAGTGGAGAACCAAGATCTCGGTGACTTAGCTGGTCTTAAGCTTGGTAAGACTCCAGCTGAGCGCATTTAGCTATCTATCACTTTGACCTACTCTGGTGAACGCCATCGTGACCGGATCTACGTATCTTGGGTGTTAGTAGTTATTTGTGGCTCAGGCTGGTTGTCTGTATCTTGCATCCGTATCCTAGTAAAATGGGTTGATAATATCTCCTGAGGAACTCGAAAGGATTAGCACACTAAATCCGGCCGGTTGATTAAGTTCAGGTGTGTTAATAAGGTCGAGTGGTACTACTCAGGAATATAAGATGTTAATTAATTTAAGCTGTCAGTGAGCTTAATTAATTAACGGATATTTCTATCTTAAATACGGAGATCGATTAAGTCTTAAATACAAGCCCTTGCTCAATTTGGGATAAAGGGGTAAGTCAGCACGGATTCTCTAGTGGAATGAATCTGTGTTTATTAATTAATTTTGCTCTGGGCTGAGCATAGATAATTAATTAATTTGAGGCCCGGCTTTATTTCTTGTATTGGATCCCTGATCTGGCCCAATTAGTTGCCTAGTTATTTATTGTCTCTCAGAAATCATTATTAATGGATTAATGTATTTTTTACATTATTTAATAGTGTTATTTATCTGGAATTAATTGGTTGGACCAATTAATTGATAAATATTAGTAGCCCAGTAACTTAATTAATTATATTATGGGTTGGTTATGTGGAAGCCCATTAGAAATATAATTAAATTAATGGGATACAAATATATTAATATTATATTGGCTTTTGAAGCCTATATATATTAGTATTCTGTTCAAAAACAGATTACACACACTCATAAACTCACGCACGCACGCGAGTAAGAGAGAGAGACGATAATTTATTTTGTTCAGTTCTCTGACCACCCAGAGGAAGAAAAAGGTCGGGACACAGATCAGAAGGTCTAACACAGGAGCAACAATCAAAGTCGCGACAACACACCAGGAGGAAGGTAGCGTTCCTAACCTTAATTATTCCTTCAGACGGAGGATCCGGTGCTCCAGCCTGCAGATTTGGATGAAAAAACTCAGACACTTTTGGATCTTATAAATCACAACATGATGCAACACATGGCAGTAAACACACGTACCCTTACTAATAACCTATCTGGAATGATCGGCCACTTATCTGATCGCTTAGATATGGTAGAGTCTCAGCTCCAAGGGGGGTCTAAACAAGGTACGGTGCCCATTAGGCCTTCCACACCACAGTATGTTAATCATTTGCCACGTACAAACCCCCGCTCTCCCCCGGGATTTAGACAGGTTGGTAAGGGAATTGATGAAGGCAGTGGTTCGGTTTACATGGAGGTTCCTAGGTCTGGTGTTGGTGCGTACTTGGACCCATCTAGGATCAATGAGGAGGTGAGGCCCTCAATTTTGGGCAGTGGCTATAGGCAGGGAAACGTTGCATTTAATCAGCCTGGATCTATGGGAAGAATTATTAAAGGAAGTGGATCTTGACTCCAGTCCAACAGCACTGGAAATTCAGCTGGGGTTCTGCCAACCGCAGCTAAAATCAGCTTCCCAAAATTTGATGGAAGCAGGTCTAGATCATTGTTGATGAGTTGTGTAACAGCTATTTTACTATGGTTAACATTCCAGAGGAGCAGAAAGTTACTTTTGCATCTATGCACTTCGAAGGGAGAGCTCTAAAGTGGTATGACAACTTACCATTGAAGGGAGATGAACTTATTTGGGCTCAGTTTGTGCGTATGATCTCTAGCAGATTTCAGGATTTGCAGGCTAACAAAGCAATTGGTGAATTACACAAACTCGGGCACACTGGTACCTATGATGAGTATGTATCAAGGTTTGATGAGCTGAAAGCTTTCATTATACACAGCAGATGTGGGGAGTTTGATGAGGAATACTGGATAGCTGCTTTTGTGAGTGGATTGGATAAGGACATACAGGCAGGATTGGATACGTTACATCCAAATTCCCTTGTTTCAGCAATTCATCTTGGCAGGCAACAGGTGCATCTTAATGAGTCCCTCATGAGGAAACTCAAGGAATTTACTAAGGGAATGACACTAAACACCCAGACAAGGAAACTAGAGGCTAAACCATATCAGAAGCCTATACAGAAGACAGTACAGAACACTAAACCAGGGTTTAAGCTTCTGACTCCACTAGAGATGGATCAGAGAAGGGCCAAGGGACTTTGCTACAATTGTGATGAGCAATTCACCCCTGGCCATAGATGCACCAATAAAATCAACTTTATGGTCATGACTGTTGAGGAACAGGGGGAATTCCTCAACAGCATAGAGGCAAAATCTGAAGAGGAAGACTTTGGTGATACTAGTGATAGTTAGGAATTGCAATGGTTATTATGGGTTCAATGGAGGAGGAATTAGGGAAGAGTATCATGAGATTGATGGGCAGTTCTGGAGGGCAGAAGTTAAGGATTCTGGTAGACACATGAAGTTCCCTCAGCTTCCTATACTCAGAACTGGCACAGAAGTTGGGAAGGAATTTTGAACCAGCCACGCCTCTCAAAGTTCTGGTGGCTAATGGTAATATCATGGGGAGTGATAAAAAGATTAAGGGATTTAAATGGAGGATGCAGGATTATGATTTCATCTATGACATCAGGTTACTACCTACTGCTGGGTATGACCTAATCCTAGGAAGTGATTGGCTGAAGAGGGGATCCCCCATTATCTTGGATTATGATGACAAATTCTTTTCAGTCATGCATAATGGTGAAAGGGTGTATATAAACACAGCAAGGGGAAGAGGAACTCCACCACCAACTACTGCTGCAGCTGTGTATCAGTTATTGCAGAAGAACTCTTCCACACCAGAAGAGTTCCTCCTTTTTGGCTATGGAAGAGGGAAAGGATCAAAATAACCCTTTAATGGAGCCACTGTTAGATTCTTATCAGGATGTCTTTGAAACACCCAAGGGGCTGCCACCCAGCAGAGGGGTGGAGTACTAGATTGTACTACAACCTGGTAGCACACCTAAACACCAATACTCTTACAGGGTTTCTCATGCCCAGAAAGCAGAGATTGAGAAAACTGTTATAGATTTACTGGAATCTGGGGAGATCCAACCCAGCAAAAGTCAATTTTCCTCTCCTGTTCTACTGGTGAAGAAGAAAGATGGAACATGGAGAATGTGTGTGGATTACAGGTACTTAAATAGCTTGACTGTGAAGCATGACTATCATATACCTATCATTGATGAGTTACTTGATAAGTTACATGGTGCTAAGTATTTTAGTAAAATAGATTTAAGATTAGGATATTTCCAGATCCTTATGGATCCAGCATCCAGATATCTTACTGCTTTTAGGACCTATAATGGTCATTATGAGTACCGAATTATGCCCTTTAGGCTGTGTAATGCTCCTGCTACTTTTCAGTCCTTAATGAACCAAGTGTTTGAGGGAAAGCTGAGGAAGAATGTACTGGTTTTCTTTGATGATATACTAGTCTATAGTGATTCTTGGAAAAGCACCTTCAGCATGTGAAGGAGGTATTGGAGATAATGAGAGGATAGAAACTATATGCCAAGATGAGCAAGTGTGAATTTGGGAAGAAATTTGTAACATATTTGGGACATATTATCTCTCAGAATGGAGTAGCTACTGATCCAGAAAAGGTTACTGCAATGATGGAGTGGAAGGTTCCTACCAACTTAAAGGGACTGAGAGGATTTCTTGGCTTAACTGGCTATTATAGGAAGTTTATCAGGGAGTATGGAATCCTTAGTAAGCCTCTGACTAATCTACTGAAAAAGGGAGCTTTTGAGTGGGGACAAGAGGATGATAGGGCTTTCCAGAAACTAAAGGAGGCTATGGTAACAACCCCTGTACTGGCTTTGCCTAATTTTACTAAGGACTTTATTCTGGAAACTGATGCATCTGGAACAGGTATTGGGGCTGTGCTTATGCAGGAAGGGAGGCCTATTACCTATCTGAGTAAGGTATTAAACCAGAAAAATCAGACATTGTCCATTTATGAAAAGGAATTCTTAGCTATTCTCCTAGCAGTTCAGAAGTGGAAGAGTTATTTACGAGGAAACCATTTCATTATCAAGACAGATCAACAAGCTCTAATACATCTGTTGGACCAGAAATTACTACACCTTTACAGCAGAAGTGGATTCCTAAACTGATGGGTTATGATTATTCCATACAATATAAAAAGGGGAAGGAAAACAATGCAGCAGATGCTTTGTCCAGAAGAGATACTAACCAATGCCTAGCCCTTACCAGTGCAATACCCCTATGGGTTAAGAGAGTGGCAGAAAGTTATGTGGAGGATCCTCACTTGGCCTCTGTTATCTCAGCTAAGATGGTAGATTCATCCACATACCCGGATTATACTTACTCTGGGGATGTGTTGAGGAAACAAGGAAGAATAGTAATTGGCAATTATGAGGGATTAAAGAGAGACATTATCAGAGAGCTACACAACTCAGCTATAGGGGGACATTCTGGAGAAGATGGGACTTATCAGAGGGTGAAAAGATATTTTTTTTGGAAGGGATTAAGGAAAGAAGTGATTGAATGGGTGAGCTCTTGTCCAATATGTTCCTTAAAGCAAGGCTGAAAGATGCCCCATCCCTAGTCTGATCCAACCCTTACCCATTCCTACTCAGGCTTGGTCACATGTCTCCATGGATTTTGTGGAGGGATTACCTAAGTCACAAGGCAAGACAGTGATCCTAGTGGTGGTGGACAGGCTCACAAAATATAGTCATTTCATTGGCTTAAATCACCCCTACAATGCACCCTCTATTGCTCAAATTTTCCTGGATAACATAGTCAAGCTACATGGACAGCCACTCAGTATAGTGACTGATAGAGATCCTTTGTTTACTAGTGTGTTTTGGTCTGAACTATTCTGATTATTGGGGACTAGATTAGATATGAATTCTGCCTACCACCCCAGTCAGATGGACAAACTAAACGGGTGAACCAATGCCTAGAAACCTATCTCAGGTGTATGGTGAGACACAGCCCAAGGAAATGGCACAAATGGTTGTCCTTGGTTGAGTATTGGTATAATACCAACTACCACTTCAGCCTAAGGATGTCACCCTTTGAAGCCCTCTACGGATATAATCCTCCTATTTTCACTATAGGGCCATATCCGCGTACTGACTCTCTACATAGTTTGCAGCTCGTAGAAGAGAGACTACAAATTCAACAGAAACTCAAGGAGAATCTGTTGAAGGCTCAAGAGAGGATGGCCAAAAATGCCAACAGACATAGAATTGCTAGGCAATTCAGTGTGGGGGAGAAGGTATACCTAAAGCTACAACATTTCAGGCAAAATAGTGTGGTACTCAGAAAAAATCAAAAATTATCCCCACGCTACTACATGCCCTATACTATTACAGAAAAAATTGGAGAAGTGACGTATCGTCTCGATCTACCAGTCGGGTCCAAGATCTGGCTCGTCTTCCATATCTCTCTGCTGAAGAGGTCCGTCAAACCCGAGAGGTTTCACTCCGCTAAGTTGCCACGCCTTGATGACGATGCTGTTGCTTTCACATCTTCAATTAAAAGGAAAAGAAGTAAGACTACGAGGAGAGGAAGAACCATTCAATCATTTTTAATTGAGTGGGATTTTCAAGGAGAAAAAATTGAGTCTTGGGTGGGTACGGATTACCTGAATCGATTCCATCCGAACTTACAACCTTGGGGACAAGGTTTTCTTGAAGAGGGGGGTAATGTTACACCCCGGTCGACGGAGGGGACAGAAGCCAACGGAGATGGGAAGATATTGTTGAAGGGGAAGAATTGCTATCCAAAAAGGGGAAAGTAAGAAGTGGAACGGGTTTGCTATCCAAAAGGATCTGAATCCTTTTTGGATTTAGAAGATGAAATCGTGACCGTTGAACAGATGAATGGCTAGATGGTGATTTTAGAGAAAGAGGCAAGCGTGGACGTCCAAGCATCATCTACGTGTTATCTTTACTTAAAGTTAATTCTTGCTTAATTACGTTTAAAGGTGGGTAATATTTAGGTAATGTACCTTGGCCTATATAAGCCAATGTTTTGGGAATTTTATGCATAAGAAGAATTTCGGCCCTCTCTCTATCTTTTCTCTCTCTCTACTGTTCTATTCCCTCTCTCCCTCACAATCTCTCTCGTTCCTTACTATCCACAATCAGCAATATACATACAATTCAGCAAGCAATACAACACATCTGCCTTCTATGCATCTATTACAACAAATATATCATTAGCTCCGGCAGGTGGCGTTGCAGAGGGCGAATATGTGCACCAATGACTACCAGAACTTGCACGAATGTTGGTCGAGTGGATCCATCATCCATGGGAAGCTCTTCTCTCCGTGCTCAAATCCACAAGGCTGGATCTAGGATTAAACTACCCCAACCCTATAATCAATGTCAACTTAGCAAGGGACCGCCTCAAGGAAGCCATATCCATCATGCGCGGAAAAGAAGCAACTGGAAAAGCAACAAGCGAAGAAGTCCTGTTCGACAACTCCAAACCTCCACCTCCCATCTCCAAACCACTTGGCAAAGAGAAGAATCCATGCCCAGCCTCCTCTTCTCATGATCAAAGAGTGCTATCAATGAGAAACTCCATTAATGGTCTTCAATGTAGGAAGAGGATGAAGGTGGGTGAAAATGGTAGGCCTTTGAATGATCATAAGGTTGATGACTTGTGCTCATATGTTGAGTGTTCATCATCTAAGGGTGTTTGCAAGAGCTTATTTTAAGCACTTATCATAAACAGTTTCTTAATGTTTGCAAAATTTGCTTTCTACATTTGCTTCTCTAAAGTTAAGCAGCTAAACTGCTTAATTAAGCAATTTCTTTTAAGCACTTATTAAGATGTTTTTAGTGCTTAAAAGCACCATAATTTTCGATTTACCAAAAATATATGCTTTTTAAAATCAATTCCAAAAACTCATTGATTCTGCTTAAAAGTAATTACTTTCAGCTTTAAGCAAAAATAGATAAGAAGCGATTATTATAAGAAGCATTTATAATAAGTAGTTGCAAACACACCCTAAGAAACACATAACAAATAGTAGAGTCTCTTTCTCGTGCCACGTCACCGCTCGTCGGTATCGACCGGTGCACCATCCGACCTTAACTACAGTTGGCAAGAAGAAATTGGCAGAGAAGTACAGTATCTAGCAAAAATGGTAAGCACAATTTTTTTCCCCTCATTTTTTTTCCCTGCTGATTAAGAAGATTTGCTAAAATAAAATAGTATTGACTTATAGTGTGAAACGCGACATGGGAGCAACATAATTTCTTAATAACTAAATGGCCCTATATCATTTTTTTTAATTAAACCTAATTTTTGAAACAAGCTTACATTAATACAATAACATTATAATTTTGATAGAGAAGTGCAATATTAATAAGACTCTTAGTGGGTGTTTGGAGTAGATGAGATTTATTGATAAATGCTAAAAGCTGCTGAAAGCGGCTGAAAGCTCCTGACTGGAGAATTTGTAGGTGTATAGAAAGAAGTACTGAAAGCTGCTGAAAGTGGAAAAAATAGTGTTTGGGAAACTGCTGATATCAGTAATTTATTTTAACTTTTTAAATAAAATGTCAGTCCTACCCTCATTATGATTAAATAATTATAATTTATATTTAATAATAATAATTATTATTTCATTAAACTTAAAGAATTTATAAATAATAAATATAAAATATTTTTTATTAAATTACTAACTAATATATTAAATATAATTATAATTAAATTTGTAAGTAATAAAAATATTAATTTTAAAATTAATAGTTTTTTAAAAAATCATAAAAATATTTAAGGGGAAAATAGTCCAATAAATTAGATAAGTTGTAGCTGCAGCTGAAAGCTGGGTCATAACAGCTTAACTTCTCTATCTTGATTATACTTGGTAGGAATTTATGTTGATAATTGGATGTTCCAAACACTCCTACTGTAGCTGAAAATTGTTCCAAACACCAGTTTAATCTCACCTTAAGCCCTTCTATTTAATAATATTTTTGTGGATAAATTAAATCGCTTGTTTAAAATTAGCAATTATCGTATTAATGAAGATCTAGTTAAAAATAAGGTGGTATTAGTAAGAAAATTGAAAATAAAATTTTACAAAATTACAATTTCGTTATATTCAAGCAATAAATTAAATATTGATACAGTTGCAGATTGTGCACATTTCTTGGTATTTTATGATTAATGTCTGTATTTCTTAATGACAATTTCTAAGGTTGAAATCCACACAACAATTTTTCGAATTAATAGATGATTCTTTTATTTAACTGTACTGGAAATTCACGTTATATTTTTAATATTACAAAAACATTATTATAATTTCAAAATAATACGTGGCAGAAAAAAGGTCAAGAATGGGAACGCAAAATCAGCTCACACCCACTCACACTATATCACCTGATCTACTCCAATCCTACGCGACCAGCACTCGCAGTCATGGCCGCCCAAACTGTTGTCGCCGCCGCCCCAGCAGTCCACCAACCCCTCCTCTTTCCCACCACTTCTTCTACCTCGTCTCGCTCACTCCCTATTCGTTCCTCCTTCCACGGCGTCGCCCTTAAGGCGAATGTCCGCCCATTCCTATCTCTCTCCGCCGCCGCGGCACGGAAGCCTCTCACCATCACCGCGGCAAAGAAGGCTGTTGCTGTACTGAAAGGGACTTCCGGTGTAGAGGGCATTGTTACTCTTACACAAGATGGCGATGGTAAGCTAAACGCTCTTTTCTCTTTTGAGTCTTTTCGTCGAACACCTTTGCTTCTACTGTTTCTTTCTGGTCTTGTAATTGATCCTGTGAATCCTTTCTTTAATTATGTTTCTACTCTAATTGCTTTGTTTGGTGTTGCAGGCCCGACCGCCGTGAGTGTTCGTGTGACCGGACTCACTCCAGGCAAACATGGTTTTCATTTGGTGAGTTTTGTTTGCTGATAAACTCTGAAAAACTCTTGTTTGGTAAAGTCATGAATCGAAAACTCAGTTTCATATTGTGGTTGTAGCACGAGTTTGGTGACACTACAAATGGATGTATTTCAACAGGTTGGGATGTACACAAGCTGCATTTGCTTTTTATTTTTCTGTTTATGGAATTATCTACTTAATGCTAAGCTTAGGTGCTCTGTTTTTGGTACTGATAGGACCTCATTTTAATCCGAGTGGTTTGACACACGGATCCCCTGAAGACGAAGTTCGTCATGCGGGTGACCTGGGAAACATAATTGCCAATGCTGAAGGTTTTGTATTTGGTTCTCACACTTTCACTATATTCTCTAAAGTATTCTCTTTTAACTGATGCTATGAAATCGATATAGGTGTGGCTGAGGCAACAATCGTGGACAGTCAGGTAGTATTCTACTATGTTCAGATTCTAGATTTGTATGCAGACATGCTTGTTCTCAATTTGTGTAATGATTGTTCATCTTGGTATTCAAAGTATAATTGGAATGTTTTCATCATCACAATGCGCAGATACCTTTGACTGGTCCTAACTCAGTTGTTGGAAGAGCCTTTGTGGTTCATGAACTTGAGGATGATCTTGGAAAGGGTAACATTTTATACTATTTAGTTATGATGATATGGCTGTTTTTCATTTTGCTTTGCAGCAATCTTAGTCGTCGTATTTCCTTCATATGCAGGTGGTCATGAACTCAGTCTCACTACTGGCAATGCTGGAGGGCGCTTGGCTTGCGGTATGCATCTTCTTGTCTCTCTCATCCTCTGCTGGCTTAAACTTTCTAGCGCTTCAATTATGAAATTGTTGCAATGGAATAATCCCATTTGCTTCCGGATTTATTGCTTCTCAAAGTATTTACCATCAAGCAATTATAGCTTCATCCTTATCCACTTGGCACAAATGTTTAAAACAATTGTTTAATTTTACATTGCCATTTTTCTCTAGCTCAACTAAAACATCATTTGTAGGAGTTGTCTTAATATTGCTTTGGGTGATAGCTAGGTAATATTCATTTTTTAGAACCTAAATAGCCCAGAATAAAACTGACCTCAAAATTCTTACAGCTAAATTCTTCTGGAGGGAAACTCACCTAATACATACTGTTTGGATTAAAGTTTTCTTCTCCTCGCAAAGAATTGATATTCTGCTGGTCTAATACTTTATATGAAAAAGTAAGTTCATTTTTCATTCTCTATCCCAAAAGTTGGTGTCCCATTGAGTGGCCCACCAATCACGCGGCGCCACGCGTGCATTGGTGGGCCATCAAATTATCATAAATCGACACATGTTCCCACCTTATTGGTGGGACATGTATTGGGACATCTAATGGGGTAGAGGATCCCCACTCGGTGATTTCTTAGGTTATCTAACATCACTTATTGATCTAGTAGAACTTGTTTCACTGCATAGTTATTTTTGTACTTTTGATTCTCTTACTCTCAAATATACATTGATAACATGACTGAAAATTTATAGACTTATTTTTGGATTGTAAGAAATGTTTAAATCTGCGTTGTTGCAGTAGCCATATCATGTTTATTTCTAGCCATGTGCTTACACGATATATGTCATTCCGAACTAAGATCATCTTCCATTCGACGTCATTTCATATGTTCTTTTCGTGGAATGTGCAGGGGTCGTGGGTTTGACTCCCCTCTGAGCTAACTCCGTGCTTAAAAAGAAAGGGAACCCCATTCTGCAGTCTATCTTTCCGGGGTTCAATATAGAGGTTTGTATTGGATAAGTAGCATTTGATTGTCTGCAATAGTTTGCTCGACTGAGCAGCCTGCCACCTAGATATAACCATCAGCATGTAAACTCCTCTTTGTAACTTAATGATTTCAAGCTTCTAGTGAAAAGAAAAAAAGAAGCAGCAGCATATGCAACATGCAAAAATCAATGTACGACAGCGTAATTCTATAAAAATAGTATTTCCAGGAGTAGGAGCCATAAATTTGTTCTTACAATCAGAATAAAGCAAATAAAGTTGATTGATTATAGTAATTGTGTGCTTTTGTGAAAAGAGAAAGGATGTCTCAACAATATTAGTGTAACACACGTTTGGTCATAACCAGTGACGTAGCGAGGAAATCGAGTTAGTGGTGTTAATTTACTATAAATACATAAGAAGATAAAAGATAAAACATTTATCTAAATATATACTATCATAGCACCATTTTACATCACATTACAAGGCTACAATTTCAAAACTAAGCAAGAGGTTTTTATAACATTTCCCTTCTGTTCTTCATATTTTGAAACCGTCACATAATATATTCATTGATAATATTTATAAATGTATCCATTTCGATATAAGGTACTAAATAGTCATTTAACAACTTGTCTTCTAGACGATTCCACAAAGCATTTTTAACTATCTTTATTGCTGAAAAAGTTGTGGCAACTGGCAAAGTTAGAGACAATTTAACTAACAAATAAACCAAAGAAAAAAAATCATTTTTACTTGTATAAACCATCTTCTCATCAAGACCTCCAACCGCATAACTAATAATAGTGGAACACACTAATGTAGTTTATGGCCAATGTTCAAATCCTATTAAATGTTCCATCTAGTATTAGTCTCTGTGTAATTTCCCAAAACTGGGCATGAAAAGAGCCCGAGTGAAATAGGAAAACAAATTAAATGAAATTCTATATTTGGTAACATCTTTTCTCAAGAAATTCTTTTTACATAAATTATAGAAAAATATTCTAAATTTTACAGTAGTATGTTCTAAATAGAATGTCTAGAAATTCATGTAGAAAATTTAGAGATAACATTTAAGTCATTGGATCAATATAGATTTTGACCATTAAGAAGTCCACGAAGATTAATTAATACTTCATTTGTCCCGCTATTAGCACCTCATTTCTCTTCGGCATGGTAATTAAGAGAGTGGAGATAGTAAATGATAAAGTAGGAGAGAGAGTATTAAAATTTGCTAAATTTGGACTGAGCCACTTTTAATGGGACGTCCCAATTAGGAAAGTTAGCCACTTTTAGCGGAACGGAGGGAGTACTTAATGATAAAAACGGACTTTTGCAACGACATAATTTCACTTACTTTTGCAATGACATAATTCCATTCAGTTTAACAGTATCTTTCTTGCGCCACCGTTAATTGTAGTCCAATCTCCTGTCAGCATAAATAATCAAGATATCTAAGGGGATTTTTCATAGGATGCAGATGGTTAGCTTCTTGATTTTTTGGAGTTTCTTGAATTCGTGTTTCTTTTTTATGGATATGATTATTCTGTCTTTCGCTTTTATTAGTTTTGTTTGCTCTGTAGTTTGAATTTCTCTTTAAATTCACTTACATACTATTACAACTAGGGCAAATAGTTGTAAGGATTACTGTTTTTTTTTGTCATTTTTGTATATGTAGAACGGTGCGAAAGACAATGAAATAGTAAATAAATCTAGAACAATAACAGCAAGAAATTAGGGAATTATGGTAATATTGGGCATGTTACCATTGCTTGTTTGAGTGTGTTGAAAGCCTCATCTACCTCTGGAGTCCAGCAAATAGCGTAATACTCTAAATTTGTTTTCACAATCTGAATAAAGCAAATAAAATTGATTGATTATAGTAATTCTGTGTTTTGTGAAATAGAAAATGGATATCCAACAATAATAGTGTAACACACATTTTGGCATAACTAATAATAGTGGAACACACTACTGTAGTTTATGGCCTATGTTCAAATCTTAGTACATATTCCATCTAGTATAGTACTCTATGTACGTGTAATTTCCCAAATTAGGCATGAAAAGATCGTTACGATATTGAAAAAGAAAACAAATTAAATGAAATTCTATATTTGGTAACATCTTTTTTCAAGAAATTATTTCTATAGAAATTATAGAAAAAAATCTAAATTTTACGGTAGTATGTTCGAAGTAGAATATCTAGAAACTCAAGTAGAAAATTTAGAGAAACCAGTTAAGTCATTAGATCAATATAGATTTTGACTATTGAGTTTATAATAATAGATAGATAGATGCTAACTATAAAGCTTCGATGTTTTTCTTTTATAAAAGTAAACAATAAAATGTTTGCTCTTCACAATCTAAATTGCTAACTATCATCCGGTTTTTTAGAGTATGCGTATTTGTATTTTGTGAGCGGGAGTAGTCTGAAATTTTGGGGAAAGTTGGTCTAGTTTAGGGGTGTATAATTTTACCGAAAATACCGTATACCGTGCATACCGTACCGAAAAAATACCGAAAAAACCGAATTTAACGGTATACCGTGCCGAAAATCACGGTATCATACCGTACCGTAAATTTTCGGTACGGTAACGGTATGAGTTTTCTCATACCGAGGTATACCGATACATACCGAAACTACGGTACGTACCGAAGGTTGTGGTATATATCGTATACCGAACAAGCGGTATATACCGTATTGTCGGTATTTACCGGATACGAAAGGTATACCGAACAAAGGTACACCGTAGCATATACCGACGATGTATAACTTTACCGAAATGGAGCAGTTATCGACTACGAGCTACGACATTCAACCCAATTACAATCAGTAGCACACGATTAATTAACAATACACACAGTAATCCAGGAACATAAAACACTATAATTAACTAACCTATGAGGAGTATCACTTAATTCGGTCGAAATTTCTCCCTCCGCCGCAGAATTGGACGGCTCAGCATTCACCGGCGGCACTTCATCCGCGTCAGGTGTCTGCGCATCGGCGTCGGTTGGATCAAGCTGCCGGAGATCTGTACCGGCAGCCGACGGTGCGTCTGCTGTAGCTTCCGGCAAGGGTTCGGGTGGTCGGTGCCATAGTCGGTGACTCCGTTCTGCAACTCGGAGTGCTTCGGAATCCGGATTCGAGGACATATTTTTGTTTTCTTCTATTATATTTATATCTAACAAAAATATAAATAAATTTCTTAACATATATATAAAATATAAATTAATTCATTTTACAGAATATACCTTTATTACCAATTGCTTTGAAGCTATTTTTTAACTTTATTTGATTTTGTCAATGACAAAGTGTAAATATGAAGAAACTTGTATATAAAATATAAATTAATTAATTTTATTGAATATATGTTTATTACCATTTTCTTTGAAACTATTTTTTAACTTTATTTGATTTTGCCGATGATAAAGTGTAAATATGAAGAAACTTATATATAAAATATAAATTAATTCATTTTATTGAATATACATTTATTACCATTTTAAAATGTTTGTTTGGAATTATATGTATTAGTTTTTGTATTAATAGGATATTGTTCTTATTTCATATATTTCATTTTTCGGTATAATTTTAATTTCCGATATACCGTCAACCTTCGGTATACCATGAAGGTTAACGGTATACCGTAAATCAAACACGGCAACGGTATGCTAAATCTTTGATACCGGACTTTCGGCATACCGATCTTCGGTATACCGAAGTCAACGGTACGGTAACGGTATGAAAAATCTCATACCGTTACTTTCGGTACGGTATAAGGTATGACAAATTTGGTCCGATATACCGTACCGAAACACCCCTAGTCTAGTTGAGCGAGAACTGAGATTTATTTCTACAATCAGAATTTGGGGATCACAGATGAAGGAAGAAATAGGATTACCTTCTTCTACGTATGTTGTCGTAACTTGTTGCTCTTATTCAAATCTTCTAATTTGTATCTCGATCCCCTTTCTCCTCTGCATAGACAAAGAACTGAAAAAAGATAATTTATTATCCAGAAACGTGTGCGCTTGGATATTTTTATTATTAGTGAATAATTGTTAATAATATTGTGGCCCATTAGTAATTATATTGCTAATGAGCTTCAATTAATAATAGTGATCAACTCATAATATAATTAATAATCACTAGACCACTTATTTATCAATTAATTAACACAATCAATTAATTCCAGATAAATAATTCTCAACTTATTAAATACTGTATAAAATACATTAATCTATTAATAATTGCACGAGAGTGCAGTAAATAACTAGGTAATTTACTAGGGCCAGACTAGGATCCAATACAAGAAATAAAGTTAGGCATCAAATTAATTAAATATCCATACTCAGTCTAGAGCAAAATTAATTAATAAACACGGATTTATTCCACTAGAGAATCCGTGCTGACTTACCATTTTATCTCAATTTGAGTATGGGCTTGTATCTTAGACTCAATTGATTTCCGTATTTAAGAAACAAATATCCGTTAATTAATTAAATTCACTGACAACTTAAATTAATTAACATCTTACTCCCTCCGTCCCGGATGAAACGTCCTATTTCTTAATCGGCACGGTAATTATGCGGTGTATTTTTGTGTGTTAGGAGAGAGAGTGATGTGATGGGCCCACAAAAGTGACTTTTTTTTAGATAAATTTATTTTCTTTTTAAGAAATATGACATTTGTGTGGGACAACCCAAAATAGATTATATGACGTTTCATGTGGGACGGATGGAGTATTATATTTCTAAATATTACCACTCGAGTTTATTAGCACACGTGAACTTAATCAATCGGCTGCGTTTAGTGTGTTAATCCTTACGAGTTCCTTAGTGGATATTATCAACCCAATTAATAGGGATACAAATGCAAGATACAGATAACCAACCTGAGCTACAAATAACAACTATCACCCAAGATACGTAGATGCAGTCGCGATGACAT
Source organism: Lavandula angustifolia (assembly GCA_028984105.1). Classification (NCBI taxonomy): domain Eukaryota; kingdom Viridiplantae; phylum Streptophyta; class Magnoliopsida; order Lamiales; family Lamiaceae; genus Lavandula; species Lavandula angustifolia. The sequence goes on along the minus strand of CM054819.1, from coordinate 6,612,414 downwards.
TCACCATAGTAAGTCAAAGTGATAGATAGCTAAATGCACTCAGCTGAAATCTTATCAAAATTGATACCAAATTAAGTCAACGAGATCTTTGGTTCTCCACTAAGGTCAGCCAGGAGAAAACATTTTACTATGAACCTTCAATACACTACATACAGACAAGCAGTCAAGACAAACCACTTATTATCTAAAGTGCAGCTTAAACCGACAACTTGTCCTTAAGTTGTCTCAGCTGTGATAACTGATTATATCTCGTTAGTTCAATTGTGCAGTCTTCCGTGATGTACAACACACTACACAATCTAACTTTTATACAAGATAAATGACCAACATACATGATTATAATTAATCAGATAGGAGAATAAAACAGTGGCAAGAAAAAACATATTGTATACAAGCAAAAATGTTACTTCCAGTATACAAAATTCCAACAAGATTTAATGAATTAATTGTTGACGAATTCAGCATGAAGGGATAATTAATGTGCACATAATAGAACAACTCATAGGGATATTAACGGTATTTCGCAAGTACTGTAATATTTTTTTCTAAAATTTAGTATCAGTATAACCACAACTATTTATTATGAATTACATTAATTATAAGTTGTATGTACCAATAGATAGAACTTGTATGCACAAAACTGAAAATTTAATAATAAAAACATTATTTTGTTAGTTTAACAAATTAGTTGTGTTTTTAAAAAATAATAACAATGATAAAATTTAGAGTTAATCTTCTCATAATTTTGTTGCTAATGCAAATCATTCAAACGGTTAACACTAATTTAAATTTGCTGATAATTCAAAATACGTTGTGGTTACACAGCAATTCAGAGTACGAATAAGATGAAAGGGGCGTGTTAATTAATGCAAGTTTCAAAATAAATTAATCAATAAAAAAGAAATTGTATAATTTGCTACAATTGAGTTAAACTTGAAGGGATGACTAGAATATATAGTAGATGAAAAGAGGTTGTGGATTAGCTTAAAAGCAAATCGAATTTGGCTTCTATCTCTACTTTCCTTTTAGTTGAAGTTAATAGATGTAGTGAACTGAACAAAGTAGTACACGCTTTTAACGTGCAAACCCGCCTTGCTTTAACATTTATGTTGATGTGTGACTTTTGCTGCCCAAAATGTGAGAAAGATTGTGCGGAACCAACTTTAAAAAGTCACTTCTATATTGCTTATAATCACACATCATAATTTTACGGGATAAATCTTGTTTATGTGTTATAAATTGAATTACACAAAAGATATGAATTGCACTAAGATAAGCATGTGCTACACACCGAATATTATGAATTTTGGATGAAATTATTAAAATCCACTTCAATATGCATTGTATATAGTATACTAGTATTTCTTAATGTTCAAAATTGTTATTTAACACCAACTCCAATATGAGGTAAGTAAGTTCAATATTATCGAATGAACATATATAGTTACTGAAAATAATTGTCTGTCTCCTCCTAATTTACGATTTGGCTCCATTGATTTATACTTCGTAAAAGTTCAGAGTGGGTGACATGCTAATTTTTTTTTTTTTGGATGACGAGGGTAACTCGCAACCGCAATCGAAGTGTGCACTGGATAAACCCCGCTCCTGTGCAATAGACTGCAAACCACACAGGTTTGACATATGCTAAGTTTATATATGAGTTGTTATAGTCAGCTTATGAAAATGTCTATTAATCAATTTTTTTCCGTATAAATTCAAATAAACGGTTGATAAACACCTCCAAATTTGTCACGATTAAATTTCTTTTTTTTAATTCACTTCCATTAGAAATAAAAACTCACTTATTTGCATGACATAGATCCCTCAGTATCGAAAGTATTTATCCATCCTAGATTGTGCACCTTATGTGTAGGAATGAATCTATAATTAAAAGTAAAGGAGTATAATCTAAAATTTCGAGGAGGATAATTTATTTTTCAAAAATTAAATATGAAAGTTACGGTATTGTTAGAAGAATGATATGTGACATTTATAAAATTATTAGTATCATAACATACAATAAACAAAATTGTGGAATATGAAAATTTTCAGCTTCACATGTACTAATATTATAAACATGTAGAGTGACGGTAGTAACCTTAGCATTAAATGAGCTCATTAATATAAGTAAATGTGCTTTATATTAATTGACAATTTGACATGACCATAATTGATTGATTTTACTAACCGAAGTGCAGTTATGGTAATTACACATCAATTATGATTATGTATCTACGCCGTGATCTGCATTTACTTCAAACACACCCCTTTCATCTTATTCGTTGAAAAATAATTACCCCATTTTTAACATTTTCGAAAGAGCAACTCCCAATAAAACATTCTCTAAAAATTTGAAACTGGAATTTCAAATTTTATTAATTCCTCTATATTATTAAAAGATGCTTTCGCCAACCCTCAACATTAAATTGCGTTAGGTGAATTAGTTGAAACTTGTGGCAACTGCCCTCCGCATTACAATTGTATTTTCCAGAATAAATTCTCAAATCACCAAACGTTTCTCATGCTAATATTATGTATAAAGTAGAGAATTATGGAAATCACAAATTCGAATAATATGGAAGGTTAATAGTGGAGTATGTCATAAGTGAGACCTAACAAGGCCAAGTGTGTTAGTTGAAACACACATAGACACACACTTTGGTGTGTAGAGTTGGAAAAGCAAAGCAAGATTGGTGGCTACAAGCTACTTCATAGTTAACTATTCACGAGCTCCGCTTTTGACTCCACACATTCTCACACCATTTTTTCATATAAATTAATTACTTCGTCGTTCCACTATAAAAGACATTTTTTATAATAATTTTTTAATAGTTAAATATGATCGACATTATATTTGTCATTTTAATAGTTAAATATGATCGACATTAAATATGATCGACATTATATTTGTCATTTTATTTGATTTTTACATTATATTATTTGATTTTTTAATAGTTAAATATGATCGACATTATATTTGTCATTTTAGAAAATATGTCATTTATAATTGAACGTCGTAAAAGAAAAACGTATTATTTTTAATGGAATGGAAGTAATACTACTTAATTCACAAACACACACACATATATATATATACATTAGATATCAATTTTCATTACATCCCTCTCTCTCTCTCTCTCGACCTTTTTCACGCACACTCTTTCTCACTCCTCACTCCCTTGCATTCCACTTACTACATACTCTCCTCTCCATTCCTCACACGTCAAAGGGATCAAATGATCGTCAAAGGGAAGCGCAGCAAGCGGCTGAGGGCGTCTTCCTCCGCCTCCTCCAGCGGCGGCGACTTCAATTCTAATTCATTAGTTTCATCTCCCACCAGCACCTCTACGAGCAGAGAAGAAGATGAGGATCTGGCCAACTGCTTGATCCTCCTGGCCCGAGGCGGGCTCGGCCCGCAAAAGGATCGGGCCGAGAGTAAATTCAATTGCCGTCAATTCACAGAAACGGCAGCGCCGCCGACAAACGGAAAAGTCGGCGTGTATATTTACGAGTGCAAGACTTGCAGCCGGAGTTTCTCGTCGTTTCAAGCATTGGGCGGCCACCGTGCTAGCCACAAAAAGTCTAAGTCCGCCACAGATTTTGATCAAAAGAAGTCCCAGCCTGCGGCGCCGCTGCCGGATAAGGAGGCGGAAGAGGTAGAAGAAGCGAAATTCACTATTGCTCCGCCACCTCCAACCGAACTGATCGGCCACATCGAAAACAAACTAAGAATCCACGAGTGTTCAATCTGCGGATCGGAATTCGCGTCGGGGCAAGCGTTGGGAGGCCACATGAGACGGCACCGTTCCGGTCCGGCGGCGGATGCGGCGATGAGAAGCGCCGGCGACTTTTCAAGCCATGATGATCATCAAGTTGTGGAGAAGGCGAGAAGGATGCTAGCATTGGATCTCAACCTGCCGGCGCCGGAGGACGACGGCCGTGAGGCGGAGTTTCGAGCTTTTTCATCCAACCAGCAGCCGCGTCTCGTGTTCTCCGCGGCGGCGCTGGTGGATTGCCACTACTGAGATAGGAGGCCTTGACGTTTGATCAATGCGAATAATTATTTTTATTTTGCTCATGAATTCGTCATCACAATTGAAAAATCGTTATCATGAATTCTTTGAATGGATCCAAATTTTGATTTGGTTTTTACGTTTGGAGTTGAATTTGAATTGGAGTGATCAAGTGGTTAGTGGTTAAAATTCGTAGTTGCCTTTGAGTGATGAGGCATCTTTTTTTTGCTCTTTTTGTTTCTTATTTTAATATATATATATATATTTGATGTCATTTTCTTTTAGTATGCTAAGTGAGAGAGAGGGAGGGAGGGATAGCGATTAGCGAGAGAGGCTAGGGTTAGGCAAAACCAGCGCCACAACTAAAAGTGGTGGATTAGGTTATTTGTTTTACAAATTACAAAAATAAAATAAATCTAACAAGATTGATATTTATATCGGATTTCATTATTTTTGCAATATTAGGGAGCAAATCTCATGTCTCAATTGTGTCTCAGAATAATATATGTATCATTTTGGACAAAATTGCTCCAACTCTTAATTTATTTTAATCACTTTTTACCATATTGTCGTGGGACATAATAGGGAGAGGAGATTTTGAGATATTTGTCACATTGATAAAGTAAATTCGGTATATGAAAAATGTTATTTTTCGTTTTCTATATTTATAATTTAGTTCCATTGAAATGAGGAAATAAATTTGTTAAGCTCTGTCTACTTTTTCACTAATAGAACCAGCTAACCCCTACCAATTTACACCTAACTATTAGTCTGATTAGTTCCTAATCCCTCTTAACTTTCTTCCCTAGAAAAAAGCAGGCCATTAATCACTCGGTAGTAACTTTTTTTATTTAATATTTCATTTCATAAGTACGTAATGTATATGGCGATAATAAATATGTTTATTGACATAAAAGTCGGAATTTTTAATTGCATTAGACGGTTAGATTAATATTATGGTTCACCTGTCTCCACCGATCTAATTACTGATAAGAAAAAGAAAAATATTTTTATTCAAGATAACATAGAGTGTATGTCTATATCATATCAAGAAACCCTCACAATCCTTCTGCTAAATTGAAAATATAATGTGTAATCAAACAAATTGGGTGATGCATAACCTCAAGATCTTTTCGGCTAAGCTTTGTAATAGATGTTGCTTCGGATTACAGGTTGTCCGTATTTAATAAATTGAGAGGGGGAGAGAGAGAGAGAAGGTTCGTTAATAGGGTCTAGAGAAAGCAATTGTTATTGGACGATTGAATTGTGTGCACGTTTTGGTGATAGTCTGTCATGTGGAGACTTGGCGTGATATGTCTAAATACAAAGAATCCACCCCCTCTCCACTGTAATTTGAATTTTTTGTTTGTGAGACTACAAATACCCTGTGTTTTTAGGGAGGAAAACTTGTAGTCGTCATTCGAGATGTATAATAAATAAGGTTTTCTTAAAGTATTAATCTGCGAATTCACATAAAAAATGTACACCACACATATACTCTCTTCGTTCCAATTATCTTGTTCAATAATCAATTTCAGGGCCGTCCTAAATATATTATCCAGATTTTTTTAACAAATTATTATACTTAACTTTTTTGTGGAACCCACAACTTTACACCACTCTACACACAACTAACAACTCTCCTTAAAAACTAACCAAAGTGGACAAGATAATTAGAACGGAGGGAATACTTCCTCCGCCCCATTATTTCTTGCTCGTTCTTTTCGATTGAAATGTCCCACTGATATTGACCTATATTGAAAATGACAACAAATTAGTGGTAAAAAGATGATTCTTTTGTTGTGTTAATGAAGTGGGCCCACTAAAACATAAAATCTTAAAATTCCATGCCGAAAAATTTTAAGCCGGAAATAATGGGAAGAAAGAAGTACAAAGTTAGTAGAAACAACGAACTAGGCTTAAAAAGATTAGATAAAATTTGAACTAATGATAGTTGGTCTCAAGGTAACCCATTTTACTAGGTTTAACCCAAGGTATGAAAAGATAAATCGCTCCTACGATCTTTAATTACCAGATAACCACCTCAATCGGTATATCATCTCGGCTGGAACTAGGAAAAAATTTAATATATAGAATACAAATGCAAAATTCCCCATAATTCGACCACCACATATTTTGAATTCGACCAAATAATTAGCTAATCCTTTGCCTAATTTTATAGTGAGAGTGTTAGGCTGAAGTTAGAAACTTTTTGATATGAGTTACAAAAATTCTTTAATTAATAAAAGCTTATAAACTCTTTATCCATAATAGTTAACATGGATGTTAAAATGTTATATACCCACTATTTACAACGTATAACATCTGGGCTCATAATCGGGCCACGAAATAGAGATTAGAAACATTAATTACGGCCCAATATCCACCAATTATTTCAAACTAATCCCGGACTCCCCAAAATTCCCGCTTTACCCGTAAATGAATCCGCACCGTTTATCCGCCACTCGTATCAACGGACCATACACCCCATCCGCGTCCGCCAGCCCTACCCGGCAGATTCCATCAATTACGCCGCCAAGATTATACACCGTTGATTTATATCGTACGGTCTACATGCTAGATCATAGTCACTCCATTCCAGCCAATCAAATCGCATTATTTCCGTCTATTTATTCCCACTACGTTTACAACTTAATTCCATCTTCACTTTCTCTTTTATTCACCAAACCTAGAAGTTCGAAAAGTCCGTTCTCCCCATCTCTAATGGCACCAAAGGCTGAGAAGAAACCTGCCGAGAAGAAGTCGACGGAGGAGAAGAAATCGGCGGTAGCCGAGAAGGCGCCTGCGGCCGAGAAGAAGCCGAAGGCTGGGAAAAAGCTTCCGAAGGACGCTGCCGCCGGCGGCGACAAGAAGAAGAAGAAGGCGAAGAGGAGCGTCGAAACCTACAAAATTTACATTTTCAAGGTGTTGAAGCAGGTTCATCCCGACATCGGAATCTCGAGCAAAGCGATGGGTATCATGAACAGTTTCATCAACGACATCTTCGAAAAGCTCGCGCAGGAGTCTTCTAAATTGGCGAGGTACAATAAGAAGCCGACGATCACGTCTAGGGAGATCCAGACTGCCGTTCGATTGGTTCTGCCTGGTGAACTCGCTAAACACGCCGTCTCCGAGGGTACTAAGGCGGTTACTAAATTCACTAGCTCTTAGGTTTTTGATTTTCATAGTTTTTTCTGTGTAAAGATCTAGTGGTTCTGGAGATTTCTGCTACTATTTTCCATGAATGAAGGATTTTCTCAAATTGGTATTGACATTTACGGTTTCTTTTCACAAAATTTGCGTATCGATGCAACTGAAGATGAATTTCTACTGAAATTTAATACAGCAATCAACTTTACTTATACTGTGGTATAGAACTATTCAATGTCGGCATGAACGTAATCGACGAAGACAAAGTTCTTGTGGAGCTCGTTGAGAGCGTAAGCCAATCCTGCGCTCAGAATTGCCACAGCTCCGATTAGCACACGCAGTTGTACATCGGAAGGTATTCCAGCTATGGCTGCACAGAGAACAGATGCACCGATGAATAACTTCTGCCATGTCTGGAACGCATTGTGTGCTCTTTTACAAGACGAACATTTGAGTGTGTGCTGCTCGTATCTATCCATCATCTGAGTTTTGCAGTAATAGTGATTTGAATCAGATTCATTATTGGATGGTAAATCCATTCATTTGAAGGGAACATCATTACCTGGCGTTTGGAGAGCAAAGTGGACGGCAGGGGCTGCAGGTGAGTGTCGCCGAACCACTCGGGCTGGCTGTTGCCGTGTCGTCTGAGCCAGTTGCGGAATGCCAAGACAAAACGATCAGCTTGTGTGGGCGTGAAGGTTAGCTTAGTGTATTCCTTGTTGACATCAACTGAATCATCCTTGGATTGTGAGAGGAAGAACTTCTCTTGACCTTGAAGTACGATCATGTCTCCGTCGTATACCTTGTTCGAAGTCCAGTGCTCGTGCCACCGAGGAACAACCTATTCCAGAAATCACATACCACTCTCAGAGGAACCAGTTCATGCGTCAAATTACTATAAATCCTCAAGAAAATTGTATTATTGGCTGCTTATTCCTTTTACTAAAGCAAATCAAAAGCTCCAGGCTTGTGGTATCGAACAATACTAAGGCGGTATTGGCATAGAAAAATTCTTACCTGCCACCAAGCAGGGCCTGGCATGGTGAACTGGAAGAAGTTTCTAGCACTACAAACAATGGAGCGGGTTTTACCAGGTGCCATTGGAACGTTGAAGGAACAAATCCATATGACCCATTTTTGGTCACCAACAATCGGAAGCTTGGTGTCGATCTCAACCCTAGCATTATTGGAAGGGCCAACAATAAGAAACTGGTGGAACTACATTGGACCAAGACGTTAAAGACTAACATGCAACCTCAGTAACATGTTTTTGGCACCAATTGACTTACTTGTTTATATAATAGCATGGTGCGATAAACTCAGAACTGATTCTTGGATTGTCATCATTTGCACCGGCAAAGCCCCAAGAACCACTTGATTCCATCTTAAACGGTAAGGGCTTCGCTCTATCTCTTCTGCCAGTAACCTGTTAATCATTCCATATGTACTATTAATCACCTTAAACTGGTGAAAGTCTCTAACTAAAGATGGATAAGCTGCAGGAAAACATGTGCGGTTCTGCCACAGTGCCAATAAATCAAGCCCAAGCTTTATCGAGTCACCTATAAAGCTACTACTCACCTTAAGGAGATTACAACACTCTTGTTTTTAATAAAACTGCAGGGATGTGTGAAACTACTTTGATATCATTACTGTCAATGTTGAATGAGGCTCTGGTTATTTCTTAATCATCATATAAACCTTCTTTTCTTTCATTAGATCTTTTTCCAAATTTTGACACACTAATCTTGCATCAACATTTCTTAGTAAGAATACACATTAAGTGGTCTGTCTTTGCTAAGTAGCTAAAGAATACGGCAGATAATTTACTTGAATCTAATATGATGCCTTGAGCACTGGAAGCCAATATTACAGCACCGGTTACTAGGGTGATTGCGTATTTAATACAGAACAGAGCAAAGTAGCATACTAGCATGGCTTAGTACATTTTCCAAGCCAAGAAACTATCTACTAAACATGGAAAACAGAATATTGGTCTATAAAGCATAAATTAACGAGGAAGAATAAAGTATTTGCAAGTAGTGTAAATTAAATAAGCACATTCTTTCCAGTCTATCCACATTTTACCTTGTGGTGTGCAAAGTCAATGTGGGAAGGATCAGACACATTCTCCATGAGAGTATCATAGCCATAGAACAAATCGCGCTGAATTGTCACAGAAGAAAACTCCGGCTTGTCGAAATCATCAGGCAACCTTAAGACATTTTTCCATAAAGAAAAAAAAGTTAATCATTCTTAACAAGTCCAAAAAAGTACTATAATTAACTTAGCAACAACCCAATCACTGATCTCCTCATCATTTAATAATAGAATAATCCACATAAAAATACTAAGACAACATAAATTACAAAGAAAAGAGAGCATGGAAGTTTACTTTGGAGGTATGGTGGCTTGAGCTCTCTCCCAGCCATTCTCATCCGGCCAAACAAAGAGAAGACCTTGAGAAACCATGGTTGGAAACCTCGTAGCACACGCCCTCGGCGACTTAACCGCACGCGCCTCCGGTCCTTCAGACGCTGCTTGAGGAATTCGAGTACACGATCCGCATCCATCAAAAGACCAACCATGGTAGGAACACTGCAAATGACCGTTTTCGTCTATCCTCCCTTCCTAAACCATAACACAAATCAAGCTAACTCGATAAACCCGACTGCAAGAGAATGAAATCGAGAATGATATTCAAGAATTGCAAGAGAAAAGAAACAATAATTTACTGATAAAGGAGCGAGGCGGTGGGGGCATTTGTCATCAAGGGCAACCCATTGAGAAGTAAAATTGTCGAACCAGAGAACTAGATCCCGGTTCAGCAGCTGAAACGGCGTCGGATAACGAGGGTCGAGATCTTCCACGAGCGAAACAGGGTACCAATGATCTCTCCAAGAAAACTTGGAAGAAGAACTCTCTTCAGCATCTTCAATATCGATCATAGGGTCTACATTTTCAAGATCTTCTTCAGTAGCGGAGGAGCTAGGAGCGGACGGCGGCGCAGCTACTCGCAGCGGATTCTCGAGAATCTTCCTCCTTTTCTGTGAGGCAATTCCACAAACATGTTGTGGGCAGAAGGGAACTCGTGGCAGACTACAAGCAGCAGAGGAGAAGATCGTCGTGGATGCAGCAAGTGAGATAATCGCCATAGTTTTTTGGGTATTGAAGAAAAGTATTTCCGATACCGACCGTCGTATCTTATGCCATAAAAATTCTCTCTTTATTTTGGTTATAGAGTGTGTTGGACGTGGAGACGGAACTTACTCTGCACCGTTTTTTCTTTCGAACTGGAATTCTATGTCTGAAATGGGTCTGAAAAAGAGAGAATTTTGGGGTTGGAGAAGGCTTTGCGTGCAAGGCTGCAATTCTGAAATTATTTTCTGGAATCATCTAATAATATGAGTCGTGCAGTGCTTGATTAACTGTAAAATTTGCAACTGATTTAACAGATCCCGAAGATATTTTGTGCTCCAATTTTCTTCCATCTTTTTTGTAAGACAAAATCTGGGCCACTTAAATGTCACAAAGACCACGTGTCGAAATTCATGAGATCTTGCTTGAAATGGGGCAGGGGTAAAACTAATATCCACATATGCTCAAGGTTATTGTTAGAGTTAAGGAATTGTAGAAGCAATTGTAATAACCAAACGAAATTGAATTAACGAAATCAAAAGCAAACTCGAAATCGAGTCCCACGGAAGATAAATCTTTCGGCCAAGCGTAACTATACGCCGTCCAAGATCCGAGATAAAACCATAGATAATCCTCTCCTACTAGAACTAGACTATTAAATAGTAATCCCATGTGAATTAGGCCTCACGCGGCCAGCCCGTTACATGGGCTTAAGTAAACTTAAATAATAAAATAAACTATGCTAATAATAATAATATTAATAAACGAAGCATCCACCGCCGCCGCCATGCACTCTCTTTTCCCATGCATGTTCCACCGCCATGCACGTCCCTAACAGTTATTAACGGATTTTTTTTTAAATGTATTACATGTTGATATATTAACGCCTAACATTTTGTTGAAACCAAATTGTTGATTTACTACAACTTCAACTCATCAATTCTCTACTCTCAAAATTTCGCACTTCTACACCACAAGACCATCTAAGATTACAACTAACTTTTACTTTTTGGATCATTTTATTTTGTTTTTTTTTGCAAAATTTTGATGAGTAATAAAAGATGCTAGGAAAAACATTTTTAGTGCATAATTGAAATTTATCTATTAAGTTACTTTTCTCTATAAGTCTTGCGATCTGAAATTGATGGGAGAAAAAAAGCTCATTTTAATTAAAACATGATAATCATACATGTTTCACATATTCTTTAGTAAAATCTTAAGCATAGAAGGGAGCAGGAGGAGCATGGTGGCGATGGCGTCGACTACGAGTATGGTCGAGGTGGTAGTTGCCGTCTGGACTAGGAGCATCAGCATGAGCATGGCGGTGATGGAGATGGTGGCGGCGGTGGTAGTAGTAGTAGTTATGAGTAGGAGCATGGTGGAGGTGGTGGCGGCGGAGCCCACATATCATCTTCTTCTTCCAGGATTCTGTTGGTAATACTAAGATCCGACGATGCCGAACCTTGATTCTCTACATTTTGAGAACTGCACAGGCCAACAAGGAATAGGATACCCAATACTTTCACGACGGAGTTGATAAGAGACATTTCTTTAATATTTTTTCTTGAATTTCTGATGGTGAGCATGAGTCTGTAACGGCAAAATTAAGGCCAGTGTATTTAATTATTTTGCATTAGTTAATAAACTATACTAACCTCCAATAGAATTATACGTTTTTTAGAATTAGATTAGAGTAATATTAATCATATTAATAACTAACATTGATCACTTGCTTTGTAACGGAATGCATGGTTCTTTCTATCTCCTATTGCTCCAATTTTATATATTCATTTGGACAACTGCTTTGATCATAAACAAGATTCATAAAATAGTAAGAAATATACTAGAAATTAAACATAAGTCACTGAATCTGGTTTCTACTACCTCCCTTGTCAAAACATCAGAGCTCTTTTTTTAAGAACTTATCAGCAAATAACATCAGAGGAGGAACGGTTGCGGGTTTTCCTTATTACTTCTTGGGATAAATTCTTTCATCGGGTCCAACATCGCGTGAGCCGGTGTTGATGTATGGTCCGCGGAAAGTAGCCTGAGGGGGCAGCGGCTTTGATGAGTCTATGATGGGCGACTTGGATGACTTAGTCCTGGATACGATACAACAGAGACTGGTGATGAAGCAATTATATGCAGTTAATTAATAATTCTAATAGTTGACAAGTCCACCTACGCCATGTAAAATGGAAATGCCAATCCTGCTGATGCAAAAGCTACTAAACCTACAGCCACAATGACATTGCGCTTGCGGGACATCAAGATCAGTTGAAGAATCAATGGAAGATCTGACAGAAAAACAAGAAATATGATGATTGGAATCAAAATAGCAGATTGACACAATTAAAATTTAGGAGCACTCTCAAACAGTAATCAATGGATTGTACAATCATGCAGAATGTGGAAAGCAGTTGCACAACTACCCAAAGGCTATGCAGCTGGAGATAACATAGAATACAAGAGAGTCAACATATCTCAGCCAAATTCTTGATTTCACAACACGAATATGACTTGACTCACGTGAATGAGTAAACTAGAAACTTTCACAATCTACTTGCACATCCAACTAAAACTCCCTTTGATAAGAAGGTACTACAATACTCACTTTAGTTACATTTGCATACAGCTATATGCATTTGGTGTTTACATGCAGCCTTTTGACGAATACAGGATGGAATTCATGTGTTTGGAAGGAACTAATTGAGCTATCAAAGGTTCCAGAGTTCAAAACATTTTAAAGATTTAGGTCCAAGTATCAGATATATTATAAACGAAATGCTAGGGATGCAACAATTGAAGTAACTACACAGGCCTTAAGGAGTAACATTTAGTAAATTAAAATCTGGCCCTAAGTAAAGTGAGTTATTTACACGATTTAGAAGCCTTGAGTCTTAAGCAACAATCCAAACAAATCATAAGCCATTCCCGCATGTGTGTGGCGATGGAGGAGTTCATGATGTATGAATATGTTGATGGCTGTTAGAAAAACAACTATGTATATGGGTAGAAGAGTATAATGGTAAAGGAGGTGAGACGGGGCGGGTAAACATATAGGACAAAACAAGTGATGGCCCTTCTTCTTCTTCTCAAACATAATTTAAACACAGATAGGTCTCCGGTACACTTATCACAACCAAAGCAGAGAGAACAAAAGCCGTGAATGACAAAACAAGGCATTGCGTATAAGTGATTTTGAGACTTATCATGTAAAGAACAAACGTACCCAACTTTATGAATATAATGGATCTTTGAATTTTTATTATATTCACATTTGTTGAAGTTTTTGTTAATATACAATCATTTCTAGGGCTCATAATTTTCAGTCAGCCCCTTCTTTCTTTCTGAAGCTTGCTTATCCAGTATTTTCAGATTTACAAGGACGAATCCAATTCAGAAAGTTCAATTTTTGATAACATTTAAGTAAATGCCCAGACCAACCACATATTATATTAAAGAAAACAAAACGACGAATCAATTCAATTGGCAAAAACAACACAGAACCCAATAATTTCAGCAATAATGCAGTGCTGTATAACTCAAATTGATCAATGGCATGAAAATTTCAAGAAAAAAAAAACCCTATACAAACTGAAACAGTAATGGCGAAAAATGAATACATTGTTAAACCAAGCATACGAATGTGATTAAAAATGACAATTGACGCAAATTCACACGCAAGTCCATAACTACATATATCGAAAATCACAGCCCGAAATAATAACTCACAAGCTGATTCTATGCCGCCACCGCCGTGTTCGCCGTCGTCGTGATGGAGCTGGGGTACTGAAGCTTCTAGAAGTGGATTCGATGAGCATAGCACTGAAATTACAAAGTCGGGCCTAAAAAGATATAGCCCATTTAATTGGGGACTAAATTCCAATTCGACCCACATTTGATATTTGTAGGCCCACTTACGAAATTGCAATTCTCTAGATTTTTGCATTCTGCCGTTGAGAAAATTGATTTTGGTCATATAATATAGCATTTGTTTGTTTTTTTTCACTTTTTGTTAGGGGTGTAACGGTTCGGTTCAGTTCAATTTTTTATCTATTTTATGAATCGAACCAAACACATAGAAATTGTTCGGTTTGGTTCGATTCGATGGGCTTTCAATATCGGAACCGAACCTAACTGAACCGCTTATAAATGGTTTGGTTCGGTTCGGTTCATCGGTTCACCTTTTTATTATTTTTTTATTTTTTAAATCCAAAATAATGCAAGAATAATAGTTTATAGGATGTCACTCATTCCGAATTCACAAATATAGAATTGTTACTCCTTTTTCTTCATTTGTATAGATTAGAATTGATCTTAACTTAAATCTAATATCTAAATCCAATAATATACTCATATAAGAAAGACAAATATTAAATAAAAAAAATTAAAAAATAGGATATTGGTTCGGTTCGGTTCGAACCGTTCAAAAATTCTTGAAACCGCGAACCGAACCGAATGTAAACGGTTTCTAAAAAAATAAACCGAACCAAACCACGAACCGAACCGAACCGAACTGCGTTTTTCGATTTGATTCGGTTCGGTCCGATCGGTTTCGCGGTTCGGAGCGGAACCACTTACACCCCTACTTTTTGTGATCCGATCAGACTGAGAATATAGCTCCTGCGCATTTTTTAGTTCTGACATTCTTTAATAGAGGATGGAAAACAGACGCGGCCACATTGCACTAACAAAAACGAAACAAACATATTAAAATTTTCTTGTTTTCTTAAGATTAAATTCGCTAGCTAAAATCTTAATAAGATGTCAAGATCTTTGAAAGGAAGCTTGTTGTCTCTATTCTAGCTTATCTCTCACAAGTTATCTACAAACTACTGGGCATCAATGTATAGGTTGCACAAATACGCGATACGAGATGCAACATAATACGAATATAGAACACAACATGATAATTCAAGTGTAAAATTAAGTAATTTTGCATTTTTTTTTATTAGAATTAAATGCAACATGTACTAAATGCATCATGTCCTATCATATAAATATGTTAAGATTTTCTAAGTGTCTGTGCTTACTAGAATATAAGACTTTTACACGGTTCTTAAAACATTCAACACTTCTAAATAAAGAATATTTCGTTCAAAATCTCCAGTTAAACATTAAAAATGTTAATGTGCAGTTCAAATGGACTGCACCCTATGGTAGCAAAAACTGCACATTTTCATCCTCCCGAGTATATATCTCAACATGAATACATCTCTGCATAGAGCTATCTAGTTCCCAACTACATATCATCCAAACACAAAAATACAAATTGAATCTCCCACACCATCACTAAGTCTTCCTTACATGCATTCAATCAAGTACTTCATCATACAAGATTCAGAAACCGGCAACGAGTTAGCAGCTAAAGAGACACTACAGTTAGGATCATCACAGTGCTACTCATATACCATAATTCTTGGAAGGATTGAGATAGTTTAAGATCGGCCAAAGAATTGCGTATCAACATCACAGAAAGCCACACAAATCACCAAAGGGAAAATGAATAAACACAGAAAGCTGGTCCTCTAAGACCACTGCAGGCTAGTTATCCAAGACAACAGACAAGGATAAAGCAATAGAACTATTTAATCAAGCAGTAATACATTACTCAAGCTAGCCATGTTCAATCTGTTGAAAAAGCAATTCCAAAATTGAAATTCTACACAAGTTCATTGCCCAGAGTTTCATCATCCACTCTGGTTATGCCAAACACCTTAACATCATAGTATATATAAAGTAACCCAATTTCCAGAGGAAATGAGAATTCAGAGTTTCGTGCTAAGACACGTGAAATTCAGCAGCCAAACTTCACTTGGCAAGCATGGTTTGGGTATCCTGCTGTTGCTGCTGCTGCTGAAAGTTCAACGCCCTCCTAAAGAGCATGATGTGTGGCTCCGGGCGGTGGATTGCATAGTGGACCCACCCACGGCTCTGTTGAACCCCAATAGCACGCCATTCATTCTACCAAAACGCAGGAAAGGGCATCATCAGATGCAACAGTATTTGTATTTTACAATAAAACACAGTCAATAGCTAAGTTCTGAAGTAAGAATGAAGAAACTCCAACATAAGTAAGATAATAACTTGACCGTTTATCAATGAGAATTCAAATTTCATAGAGGTTTTACAAATCCACAACTTTCAATATTTAAATCAGAAAAAAACTTCTGAATTATATTATATCGCTAACTGAGATTCATAATCGAATTGTTTCTTCAGAAACCCCAAAACCGCCCTCTCCTATTCGATGAGAAACATCTATAATCCGATTTCACAGAACAAATTCATCAAAGTTGATTAAAACGTTGAAACCCTAACCAATCAATAATATACAGACACGCAATAGTAAAAGTTAGAATATGCAAAACAAAATCCCCAATTTCCAATTATACAGACAATAAGCATAACTGACTAACTCACTTCAGAGAGAAGGCGATTCTTCGGAAGCAATTTGGCGACCTCCGGTGGAAGAACAACGTGTCTGGAGAGTAAAAAGTTCAATAATTTCACATAAATATGAGCTATAAAATTCACAACAACAAATTAAATACTATGATTTCAAATTATTTATCTTAAGGCGGAGTAGAGAAAAATCACCGGTATTCGAAAGTATCGTCAAAATACTTCTCCGAGTACTGGATCTGACCCATTTTTTGTTTCACAGTATGAACGCTAACGCCTTACAAAATGAAGAAATTCTTCTGCAAACAAGTAAAGAGATAAAGCGTTAAATGATTGAAGCGAGAAACCTACAAACAGGTTCGGGAGGTGTGAGAGATACCCTTTGGAGAGAGGAGAGAGAGAGAGAGTGAGTGAGAACAGTGGAAAACGAATGGGTGCACGGAAAAGGAAAAGAAAAAATAGTTTGGATTAAATGGGGTGTTTAGGTAATTTACAAAATGAAACTTCTGGCCCTGATTTAAATTTCAAATTCCGGAAATTTCCCGCTTTCAATATTAATACTGGTAATATAAATTTATCGATTAAAAATCAAATATTTGAACTGAAACCTTCTCAGTAGAAAGCTCAGAGCTGATGCATGAATCGATCCCTATACAATGTAGCTTTCATATTAAACAATGTCACATTTAGGTCTTAAACAATCTCACATTTAGGTCTTAAAATATTTAGGTCTTAAAATATTAAAATGTTGTCAAAGAATATGATTGCGAGGAAAATGAATAAGGAAAGTAAAATTACTGAGGAATTTGATTCCTTGGAATATGATTCTAAAAAAAACAGATTACTTGCGCTTGTTTGATTGATACTAGGAAATATAAAATCATGTTATTAATAATATGAATAAAATTTAATTATCATCAATTATTATTTCATAAATATATAATGTTGGTCCCGAGATAAACGTTCAGGTGTAGAGGGGGGTGGGGGGTGAATACACCTGAAAACTTTCTCAACTTAAAACGCGAACAATCCCTTTTAGGAAGATGTCGTACTGAACAGTTTCAGTCGACCAAATAAGCTGTTCTGAATTGCATGGCAGAGTGACTGACTTCACTGAGGCCTGCTAGCTGACTTAGGTCAGAATTCAGTACCGTTCAGTAGAAGTTCAGTAGAGTGCGGAAATGTGTAGGCCCAATTTAGTTGAGTTAGAAAACGTTTTTAGAAAAACTTTTCAGTATATTAGTGCAATATTTTAAGCTTTGCTAAAACACAGTTGAATGATTTGAAAGATATTTTCAGTATGAACAGTAATCAATGCAACAGTAAAATAATAACACATAGAACACAAGCGATTTTAAAGTGGTTTGGATCTAACAATCCTACGTCCATTGTCCCGAAAAGATCAGGAGGCTATTTTATTATACTGAGTTAGTCTCAGTCGGATTGTGCACTGGACAACTTTCTCGTCTTGAGATTTATAGTGAGCAAGTCTCAGTTTACAAGGTATCAAACTAAAGCGTTTGACAAACTCTCCAACTATGAAGGAGTTCTTTACAATAAAGAACAGTTCATGGATGAACTTCTTCGATCTAAGTTATAGATATGGTCTGCTGAGCTTAGGTTAGAGGGAAGAGAACGAGAAAGTGGCTTCTAAAGCGACGAATGTTAAAGTATAAACTCTGGGTTTGTATTCAGTCGCTTTGATACTAGAGGCTTATAGTCTGATTCAGCTCGGTTCCCTTTGAGCAAGTATGTCGCCTTTCACTTGGAATAGCTCTTTGAAGATCTTGCGGAAAGCTTTAAGTCGATTCTGAGTTGCTCGTAAATGCTCGTGTGTTCTTCAGTAGACTATCAGCCTTAGTACCATGGGAAGAAGACTCGTAGTAATCTTGGACTCAAGCAAGAGCAAAGATATGCGAAAGGAGTCGATGGAACCGAACTCGGCGAGAGTAGTTCATCGAACTCGAGTTGATCTTCGGCAGAGTTTGGACTCGCAGGAGTATGCTACTGAACATAGATCAGACTCAGCAGCGACCAAACAGTCTCCTAACTATTAGAGATCTTATAAGTCAAATCAGCAGAGTCATACGAGGTATAGAGAAGTCAGCTTCAGATCTGTCTTGAAGTCTGTTTGTCTCAACTACTTTCTTCAGCCTCGACCAATGACAAGCAGTTAGTTGTCTACTTTTTGATTAAAGTTGCAAGTCAACATCTTTCCGGAAATGGAGGGAAAGGACTCTGCCACCATACTTTGAAAGAGCCGTTAGCTACCCAAAAGAGAGAGACACATGGATCATCGTCTCCAACGGATCTTTCCATGCCTCTCATCTATAAATAAAGGGAAGAATTCAAATCGAAGCAAAAAAAAAAAAAAAAAAGCAGACAGAACTGAATGCCTGAACCATGTAGGAAGGATGTCTACTGAGTCTGAAACTCTCAGAGACAGAGACAGAACAAATACAACTGAATGGTTCATCATTCGAAGTAGGGTTTTGGGATAATTCAAATCTATTGAACACTAAGCTACTGAATCATCTCCCAACAATTTCCCCCTATTTTATGATGCCAAAACCTAACACTATAAACCGTCAGAAACAAACTCCTTATAAATATTACAAGTAGAATCAGTGGAGTTGTTCATCAAGTTCTATACTACTGAGGGAAGGTACAGGGAAGAAATATCAGAACTTTTACAGAAATCTAACAACAATTTCCCCCATAAACCTCATACAGACAGTTCCCTCAAGCTTCTAAAGAACGTCCACCTGAAGTGGGCGCAGTACACTAAGTGTCAGAAGGAGACAGTTGACAGACTGGCGAGCGCAGTCAAGAAGGTCTCGAACACGCCAACTCCTAATATTCAGGAGATCGTCCAGACTGCGCTGGCCGCTCAAAAGGCGGACTTGGCTGCTCAGTGTCAGCAGCTGCTCGAAACTCAACAGAAATCATTTGCTGAGCAGCTGACCAAGAGCCTAGCCACAGTCCAAACGACCATGGATGAGCGAAATAAGATGGCGACCTCCAGCGTACAGAAGGCTTTGGAGAATCAGGTGGCCGCCCTGAAGCTTATCCAGGCAGAGATGACTGCCTCCCACGACGCATCGCTCCTGAAGCAGAGGCAAGAAACAACAGCCCAAATTCGCCAAATCCGCAAGGATCAAGAGGTTGACTGGGAGTATTACCGCGATGCCTTCGGAGACCTCACCACCACCACCACCTCCATCAAAGATGCTATCTTCAACCTTTAGAAGGAAGTAGCAGCAATTCGTGTCCTTCTGACCTCGGCTGCTGATGATGCCAAAAAGGGGGAAGAAAGGGAAAGGACAACTCAGGTGGTTGGGCAATCAGAAGTCAGGGAAGTCATCAAGGGGGAAGGTTCAACAGCTCAGGCTGGAACCAGCTCTGTTCCCCCTCCCGAAGTCCAAATCCCTTAAGTCCAAACAACTCAGCTGCCCGAGCCAGTCGGAGGATCAGGTGAAGGATCCTCGACTCAAGCGCATCATATAGAAGAGGTCGGAAGATTTGTTGACCAGGAGGATGAGCCCCTGCCACCGCAAAGGCCCGGGCAGGAGAAAGCTACAGAGTCTACTCCACCTCCTTCCCCGACGCCCAAGTTCAAGACTCGAGCGGAGCAGGAGAAGCATGACAAACGAGTGGCTCAGCTCCTTCAGGATGAGTTGGACTACGAGATGAGACTAGAGCAAGAGGCTCAGAAGTCCAAGAAGAAGAGACAGCTTCGTGTCAGGATGTCCAAGAGTGCGGCCAAGAAAATCTTGGATGAGCAGAAGAAAAAGGCTCAGCAATCTGCTGATGAGCCTGCCGACTCGGACATTGACAATCTGCCCCTCGCTCAGAGAATGAAGAAGATTCCTACTCTTACACCTGAGCAGGAAGCAGAAGATAAGGCGACCACGGGAGGCTACGCAAAGAAGTGGCCGAATCTCCGAAGAGGAGATAGGAGAGCTGCGGCCCTTAGGGAGAAGAAGAGGTTGGATGACTTGGCGAAACTTATTGAGCTGACTGATAAAATCGCCAAGGAACCAATCCTCGACAGGAGCAAACAGGTGCCAAGGACTTCCAAGTTCTTCCGGCGAGGTGCACAGAAAGCGTATCTGAAGAAGACTCAGCATCGCCATGTGGACAAGTGGATTCCTTGGAATCTGAATGATGAGTGGGAGGAGCTGAAGATTGGATTCATCAAGGCATACTACGTATGGCAGTGCTATCCTGCTGGAGTGCCGACTGCTGATCTCTTTGACGAGTTCATATATGAGTAGGACGCCAACCTCAGAGCACAGATCAAGCTAATTCTTTCAAGGAGAAGCTGCCACTCGTTGCCCCTGCCTACAGACAACTGACTCCTCCTATGACATCTCGAGGAGTTTTGTGTACCAATGAGATTTGAAGATGAGGTCGAAGCTGCTGCTCACCACAATGAATTAGATCCGTTGCAACCAGACGATCTCGAGGATATCCAGACCATCAGAGCCAGAATCTGCAGATCTTACGGGTTGGATCCTCCTGCTGCTAAGTCTGCCGAGTTCAGAGACAAGATCAAGAAGTTCAGGCGATAGCAGTAGATGATTTCTCTCCTTGTATAGAAGCTAGGACTGATTGTAATCCTCTCATATATATTATATCATTTTCTTGCTTTGGCCAGACAACTACTCATTGTCTTATGGCTGTGTGTTTATCTTTATCACAACTGATCACCGAAGTGATCTGACACACACACACATAACCTATTTCTCTGATATGCCTATCCTTTATCAGCTGATTCCCTGCTTTATTTGCTCAGTGTTTACTGAAGTCGCTTTGGGTCAGTAGTTTTTGCACTTAGTGGTTTTAGTGGTTTTGGCATCATCAATTAGGGGGAAATTGTTGGGTTATGAGTCAGTGGTTGATTCTAATAACCACTTAGAGGGTACTTAGTATTTATGTTATCAGTAGTTCTTGTAATAGGACTTATCTGTTTGGGAAATTTGGGGGAAATCACACTGATTTGATGCTATGGAATTGAAGATCACAAAACCCGTCTTGTACCCTTAGTGTAGTGTCGCTAGGACTAGATGATGTAATAGGCTAGACTGTTTGTATTTTCATTATCTGTTTTGTCTAAGGCCTGTAAGGGGTAAGTGTTGGCCTGAACTTCAGTAGGAAGTTACTTTCTAGAACCCCACATCATCTATTGTAAGAAGCTCGTGTTCTCAAGTCATCAGCTGACCCCGATCAGTAGAAGATTCTTGTCAGCAGACTTACATCAGTAGGAGAACACAAAATAGAGCTTAGTACCTTCAGAGTCATCAGCTGACTTCGCTTAGTAGAAGACCCTTTATCAGCAGACTCAGACGAAGAAGACAAAGATCGTGTCAGATCTACTGTATCCGATAGGAAACGACCCAGCTTTTGACTTCATTCGAAAGTCAGCAGAAGATCATACGAGGTTAAGTGAGAGTCAACTCAAATGAAGACTGATGTCTGACAAGTCTCACCTACCACAAACCTTGACCAATGAGAAGCGGTCTAAGCCCTACCTGCTCTGACCAACTAAAGTTGCTCTCATGCACAGTACCCAACTGCTCTCTGCGACGCTATTTCGAACATATGGCCGTTTTCTTTGGACGTTTGTGATACATGGCACTGTCCTCTCCAATGGACAAATGCCTGGGTCACAACTATAAATAGAGAAGCCTTTTCGAGCTCCACGCACGGGATATCAATGGGATTAAATGCTCAAGCTTTCGAAACACTCTAGCGCTTTCACGAAGATCCAGTGAAGAACTTGCTCATCAGAATATTTTTAGTTCTTCTCTCTAGAGTTTCTTTCTTTAGATCCCTCTTCTCTATCTAAGCTCCATTGTTAGATCTATAGCTTAGAACCTTCGAAGGTGGTCACATTTCGTGACTGTTCTTATTGTAATAACACCTTCATAGTTGGAGAACATCCCCTCCCCTTCAAACTTCAGTTTGGATTGTAAAGTCGCTAAGGACTATAACTTAGAAGGGTCTGTCCAGTGCACAGACACTTTGCTGAGGCTTGCTCAGAATAATCAACAAGACCTCCTGTTCAGCAGGACCGTGGACGTAGGATCTTGCGTATCCGAACCACGTTAAAAATCGCTTGTGTCATTTACTGTTTTATAGCACTGCATTCAAACGATCTTACAAGCTCATACTTTGCATAAAACGTATTTGAAAGTGTACTAGCCAAAAATATTTAGTTTGCGAAAAACACGTTTTCAAAACGAGACGAATTCTATCGGGCCCTACACACTTTTCCGCACTAACTCTTCGACTTAGAATCTAACATTGACAAAAAGCCAGTAGAAGAAACTCAGTAGAAGAGGCACTCTGACCCGCGATCAGAAGGTTACTATTTGGCACTGTTCCTCAGTTGCAACCTACAGCTCAGCTGTCCTTCGCGTTTGAGAAAAAGAACTTGTACTCAGGTGTATTCCCCCCCCCCCTCTACACCTGACACTCGTCTTCGGACCAACAGAAGTGGTGTCTGATGTCCACGTGCTTGCACCTAATATGAAGTATAGGGTTCTGAGTGATTGCAATTACACTGGAGCTGTCGCAGAAGATCGACACTTCATTCTGAATGACGTCATAGTCACGTAGCTGCTGTCTCAGCCAAAGGATTTGAGCGCAACAACTTCCAACAGCCATGTATTCAGCTTTAGTAGTTGACGTCGCTACTGAATGCTGTTTCTTTGAAAACCATGAGATCAGCTTACTGCCAAGGAACTGACAAGTTCCCGAAGTTGACTTTCGGTCAATCCTACATCCTGCATAGTCAACATCAGAATAACCAGTTAGTTCAATATTATCATCTGCTAGATGCCATAAACCTATGTCAGGTGTTCCTCTAAGATAGCGGAGAATCTTCTTTGCTGAGTCCATATGGCTCTGCTTAGGATTCGCCTGAAATCGAGCGCAGACACCTACATCATAAGTTATGTCAGGTCGAGTAGCAGTTAGATATAATAATGAACCAATAATAGCATGAAATTCAGTATGGTCTACTGATACTCCCTCCTTATCAATATCGATTTTCATATTCGTGTTCATCGGGATCTTGATTGGTTTGCCGGATGTGCAACCGAATTTCTTGATGATGTCTCGAGTGTATTTGCCTTGATTGATGAATGTTCCCTTCTCAGATTGTTTGACTTGAAAACCGAGGAAATAATTCATCTCTCCCATCATCGACATCTCGAACTTATCCTTCATCATTTTCTCAAACTGCTGACACATGATGGCGTTCTTTGAGCGGAATATAATGTCATCTACGTAGATCTGCACAAGTAATATGTTGTCGTCCAGTCGAATGCTGAATAATGTGCCGTCTATTGTGCCCTTCTGAAAACCTTTATGAAGAAGAAACTCAGATAGGGTATCGTACCAAGCTCTGGGTGCTTGTTCTAACCTATACAGAGCCTTTCTGAGTCTATAAACTTGATGTCCCTGCTGAAAGCCGGGAGGCGGTTCTACATAGACTTCTTCTTTCAGTACGCCATTCAGGAACGCAGGCTTCACATCCATTTGATAAACTCTGAAGCGTTGATGTGTTGCGTAGGCTAGGAATAGTCTGATTGCCTCCAATCTTGCAACTGGAGCGAAAGTTTCGTCCAAATCTATTCCTTCGGCTTGACAGTAGCCTTTTGCCACGAGTCTTGCTTTGTTCCTTACTATGACGTTGTTTTCATCTCGCTTGTTCTTGAAGACCCATTTAGTTCCGATCACATGTTGATGTCGGGGTTTTTCAACAAGCACCCATACTCTATTTCTCGCGAACTGGTTCAGCTCCTCCTGCATAGCTATGATCCAATCAACATCCTTAAGAGCATCCTCAACTGACTGAGGTTCTTCAGTAGACAAGAAGCAGGAATATAATGCGCTTTCTCCCTGACAGAATATGGATCTTGTCTTTACACTAGCTGAAGGATCTCCAATAATTAAGTCAGAAGTGTGAGCGTCCAGCCACGATCGACGATGTTTCAACTCTTCATCTAAAATTTGTTCAACACAGATAGTAGGTGAGTTAGGCATTTCAATTGTACTATTTTGAGATTGAAGTAATTCAGTTACGAGAGTTGGGTCTACTAAGTCACTAGGTTCAGGGGCATTCAGCTCAGGAACCTCATTTGTTCCCCCTGAATTATTATCCTCAGTAGAGGTCTCAGTTACCACTTGGGTTTCTTCATCAACCCGAGTTACCTGGATTTGACTCTGTTTAGTAGAGTCAATCTGTTCAGCTACTTCTGCTGTTGGCTAAGATTCAGTAGTCTTATCTTCAATTTCCTCTTCTGAATCATCATCCCAATACAGCTGGATCTTTTCAACTTTATCTTTTAGGCTCAGATCCTGTAGCTGCTTACTGATGTCCTCAGATTCTGATTTTGAGTTTCTGCTCCTATCTTCAGTAGCAAACTCATTAAAAACAACATGAGGGCTTTCCTCCACGCAAAGGGCCCGGTAGTTAACGACTCTGAAGGCTTTGCTGAACCGGGAGTATCCTAAGAAGACTCCCTGGTCTGACTTGCTATCAAAAGTCTTTAACTGACCCTTTCCATTATTGTGGATAAAGCACGAATACCCAAAAATATGGAAATAAGATACGAAAGGCTTCCTGCCGTTCCATAATTCATATGGTGTCTTCTTATGATGCTTAGTCAGTAGAGATCTATTCTGAGTATAACATGCGGTGTTAGTTGCTTCTGGCCAGAATTTGGATGAGAGTCCTGAGTCTGCGACCAGGGTTCTTGCTGCTTCTTTGAGTGTTTTGTTCTTCCTTTCAGCAACCCCGTTTTGTTGAGGCGTGCGTGCGGCAGGCGTCTCATGCTCTATGCCTTCAGCTTTGCAGAACTCCTCCACCATCGAATTTAGGAACTCAGTTCCTCTGTCTGAATGGATCTTTATAATTTTGGTGTTCTTCTCAACACTGAGCTTTTTCAGAAGCGTAGGCAACTCTGTTTTGACGTCAGACTTGTTGGCAATAAATATGACTCATGTGTAGCGTGAGTAGTCATCAATGACCACTAAAGCATACTTTTTGCCTCTGATCGTCACTGGAGAGACTGGACCGAATAAATCCATATGTAGCAGCTGAAGGATTCCATCAGTGGAAGGCGATGGAACAGACGGATTTTGCTTCTTTGTTTGCTTTCCCTTCGGACATGCTTCACACTGAGTGTCTTTGCTGAATAATTCATTCGACAGTCCTCTTGCTAGAGAGTTTCTAGCTAGCTTGTTGAGCGTCTTGAAGTTGAGATGGCTGAGTCTTCTGTGCCAGAGCTACCCCGTTCTGTTATCGTTCTTTGCTAATAAGCAAGGTTCAGGTTCAGCTGAGTTCCAGTCAGCTACATAGATATTCTTTTTGTGCGAACCTGATAACACTGTTTTCCCTGTAGATTATCAATAGCATCACATAAACTAGTGTAAAAAATCACTCTATTCGAGTTATCACAAAATTGACTAACAGAGAGAAGGTTATGCTGAAGTCCTTCAACATATGATACTCTTGGAACTATGGCAGTTCCAATGCTGAGTGTTCCATAACCTTTGGTATAGCCTTTTGCATTGTCTCCGAACTCGATTCCGGGTCCTTCTTTAGTAGTATAATTCTTTAGTAGGTCCTTCTGGTATGTCATATGTCTTGAGCATCCGCTGTCCACATACCAAAGGTCTTTATGCACTTGCAAAATAGAATTATATTCAGGTACCCTTTATTTTTTATTTTGGGTCCTTAGATGTTAGTTTTGGAAACCCAAATCTGTCTCACGACCCTTGTGGTCTCAGACAGTTTCTTTCCACTCTGATCAATATATTTTACCACTAGACTGATCGATGCTGACTTCTGAGGCTTCACAGGTTCAGGAGTCCTGATCTTCTGAGTAGGTGGACTGCTGACCTTAGCCTTCTGAACGGCTTTCTTCTTCCTTTTATGACTTATGGATCCTCTTCTGATGATAGGATCATAATAATATGACTCATACTGAGCTGGATGTGTCAGCTGTGGAGGTCCATACTGATCAGACCACTTAACTCTGCTAGTTCCCCTTTGACTGGGCTGGGGTGATTTTGAGCTAATCTTCTTGTCAGAATGCTGATAGCTAGGATGAGGTGCTTTCATCTTCTGTTTGTTCTTTTCTAAGGGGGTTCAGGATCTCAGTATTGATAGTCTCCCCTCGAACAAATCTATTAGCTAGCCGGTTCTCTGAGCGTACGGGGGCAGACGAGGAGGCTCCATGACTGAATCTAAGTCCCTCCTTGCAGTGCTTAGGCTTTTTGCTGGCTAGCATTGCCTCAAGCTTCTTTTCAGTGCCCATGTACCGCTCTGTCATCAGATTCCTCCAAACATCATCACTCTTCTTAAGCATTTCATGCTCGGTTTGAAGTCCTGACAACTCTCGCTTCAGTAGACTCAGTTCAGTATCCTTCTGAGTTAAGTCATTGGTCAGTACTGAGATCTGATCTTCTTGATGCTGAGACTTGGTCATCAGAGAGTTAATCTCCTCTCTGAGCCTCAACACAAGTCCTTCTGACTCAGTAGCAACCTGACTCTCCTGAGAAAGTCTCTGATTTTCACTTTCAGGGTATTCAATTCCTGAAGAGTCTTGCTGAGCTGTAGGCTCATCTGAATCTGCTCGTCTAATAGTTCTTCATATGCGATCGAGATATCCAGATTTTCTTCTGCACCTGAAATAGTGTCGTGTGTGCAGTGTGAAGAGGAGTTAAATGGAGCGTGAGAGTTTACCTCATCCTCTTCTCCTGCCATAAGACACTTCTCAGCATCTTCTTCAAGCTCTACGGCCATGAATGCCGCTTCATCATCTATTGAATCCATGAAGGAGTCGATTTCATCTGAGTCGTCTGAGAGTTCACCGGCAATGTATGTTTGACGCTTCTTGATGAACTTCTCCCTTCAAGCTTTGTGTGCTGCTCTCTCAGCAGTACGGAGCTCAGGACAGTCGTATTGATAGTGTCCTGGCTTCTTGCAGTTGTAGCAGGTGGTGACTCTATCTTCTTTGCTCTCACTATCTTTCGACTGAGATGAGTCCTCCTGTTTCCTGCAATCAGAAGTATGCGATTCAAGAGTGCGCTTGGGTGTATATTCTGACTTACCCTTGGAGTCTCTGACGACTCTAGAGAGTTTTCTGTGCCTCTCCTTCTCCTTCTGATACTTCACGGCAAGCAGTGCGTATTTCTTAGCTAGGTTTCCTTCTTGTAGATCGCTGAGTGAAGGTTCAGCCTTGCTAGACACGGGAGCTGCTGTGCTGATTGATGCTTTGAAAGCATGGTCAATTTGAGTGTCAGCTTCAGTTCGCTGCTTCCTTTGGGGTAGGCTGAACTCGAACTCCTCATCTTTTAATTCTGAAAAGATATGATCAGGAGAAACAATATCAAGGTCAGAATGTCTCAGCAAGGTAGCGAATGGAGTCCAATGTCCGTCCGGTAGTGCTCTCAATATTTTGAGATTCATTTCTCGGTTGGAGAATGTCTTCCCAATCCCGTTGATGGTGTTCATCAGATTCGTAAATCTGACGTTAAGATCTTCAATCGTGTCGCCAGGCATGAGAGACAATCTCTCCAGCTTCTGAAGTTCCAGTGCCAGTTTGTTCGCTTTGATCTTGTGAGTCCCCCGACTCAGTAGCGCTAGAGCATCCCAATGTTCCTTCGTGGACTTGCAGTCTTGAACTCTTCCGAGATAGGAATCACTCAGGGTGGTCAGTATGGCATTTTCTGGCAACTCGGTCTAAGTTGTGAAGCTTCTTCTCTTCAGGGGTGAAAAGGCTTCTATCTTTAGGGATCTTCTTCTCGGTCACCATGCCACCTCCTTGTGCTGGATCCTTGGGTTACGACACTATCAATCATGGGAACGATAGGTTCATCTTCCAGTACCTCTGTCATGCTGTCGTGGAGGGAAGTCAGATGAGCTTCCATTCTGACTCGCCATACCCCGTAGTTCTCTTCTGAGAACATGGGTACCATCCTGAATCCTGACATATCAAACATTGAAAATTATGATATGAATGAAGAATGATATACAGTGAAAACGTTTTCTGGATCCGTTCAAGTAGACCAGTTTCAGAAAAGAAGAGTGTTAGAGAACTCCTGCTCTAATACCAATTGTTGGTCCCGAGATAAACGTTCAGGTGTAGAGGGGGGGGGTGAATACACCTGAAAACTTTCTCAACTTAAAACGCGGACAATCCCATTCAGGAAGATGCCGTACTGAACAGTCTCAGTCGACTAGATAAGCTGTTCTGAATCGCGTGGCAGAGTGACTGACTTCACTGAGGTCTGCTAGCTGACTTAGGTCAGAATTCAGTACCGTTCAGTAGAAGTTCAGTAGAGTGCGGAAATGCGTAGGCCTAATTCAGTTGAGTTAGAAAACGTTTTTAGAAAAATTGTTTCAGTATATTAGTGCAATATTTTAAGCTTTGCTGAAACACAGTTGAATGATTTAAAGATATTTTCAGTATGAATAGTAATCAATGCAACAGTAAAATAATAACACACAGAACACAAGCGATTTTAAAGTGGTTCGGATCCAACAATCCTACGTCCACTGGCCCGA
Organism: Lavandula angustifolia; assembly: GCA_028984105.1. Classification (NCBI taxonomy): domain Eukaryota; kingdom Viridiplantae; phylum Streptophyta; class Magnoliopsida; order Lamiales; family Lamiaceae; genus Lavandula; species Lavandula angustifolia. The sequence goes on along the minus strand of CM054819.1, from coordinate 6,583,119 downwards.
AAAGATCAGGAGGCTATTTTATTATACTGAGTTAGTCTCAGTCGGTTTGTGCACTGGACAAACACTGGTCTTGATATTTATACTGAACAAGTCTCAGTTTACAAGGTATCAAACTAAAGCATTTGACAAACTCTCCAACTATGAAGGAGTTCTTTACAATAAAGAAAAGTTCAGGGATGAACTCCTTCGATCTAAGCTATAGATATGGTCTGCTGAGCTTAGGTTAGAGGGAAGGGAACGAGAAAGTGGCTTCTAGAGCGACGAACGTTAAAGTATAAACTCTGGGTTCATATTCAGTCGCTTGGATACTAGAGGCTTATAGTCTGATTCAACTCGGTTCCCTTTGAGCAAGTATGTCACCTTTCACTTGGAATAGCTCTTTGAAGATCTTGCGGAAAGCTTTAAGTCGATTCTGAGTTGCTCGTAAATGCTCGTGTGTTCTTCGTATTCTAGGTTTTATTTTTTTTGCTTCGATTTGAATTCTTCCCTCTATTTATAGATGAGAGGCATGGAAAGATCCGTTGGAGACGATGATCCACGTGTCTCTCTCTTTTGGGTAGCTAACGACTCTTTTAAAGTATGTTGGCAGAGTCCTTTCCCTCCATTTCCGGAAAGATGTTGACTTGCAGCTTTAATCAGAAAGTAGACAGCTGACTGCTTGTCATTGGTCGAGGCTGAAGAAAGTAGTTGAGACAAACAGACTTCAAGACAGATCTGAAGCTGACTTCTCTATACCTCGTATGACTATGCTGATTTGACTTATAAGATCTCTAACAGTCAGGAGATTGTCTGGCCGTTGCTGAGTCTGATCTATGTTCAATAGCATACTCCTGCTGTGTCCAGCTCTACTGAAGATCAACTCTGAGTTCAGTGAACTACTCATGCTGAGTTCAGTTCCACTGACTCCTTTCGATATCTTGCTCCTGCCGAGTCCAAGACTCATCGAGTCTTCTTCTCACGGTATCGAGGCCGATAGTCTATCAAGAACCAAAGAAACGTAAATGAATGCCCGAACCATGTAGGAAGGATGTCTACTGAGTCTGAAACTCTTAGAGACAGAGACAGAACAAATACAACTGAATGGTTCATCAATCGAAGTAGGGTTTTGGGATCATTCAAATGTATTGAGCTAAGGCATCTTGAATCATCTCCCAACATACAAAATCACCGAAAATATTATTATTGATAATTTTTCTTTATTATATAATTTATAATAAAAAATTCAAAATATTTAGTTAAAAATATCTTTTTTTAATATCAATAACATATTTTTTAATAATAATAATAATAATAATAATAATAATTATAATAATAATAATAAATTTTAATTAAAAACATCTTTTTGAATATTAATAACATCTTTAATAATAATAATAATAATAAACTTATTAAAGTACTCATTTATTTTAATAATAATATTTTTTAGAATAATAAAAAAATATTTAACAAAAATAGTTGTTACAAATTGTTATTATTGTCCATAAATAAAAAATAATAAAAATATAAATAAATTAAAATATTCGATTAATTTAGAAAAATATATTAACTATAAATTAATAATATTATTATTCAATAATAACTAATTATTATTCTAATAATAATAATAATAATAATAATAATAATAATAATAATAATAATAATAATAATAATAATAATAATAATAATAATAATAAATTACTTTCCTTGTATCAAGGAAAAAGAATATCTATTCTAAACAAGGAAAAAGAATCCATAATTACACCATTTTTCTTATTTATAGGATTTCTCATTATTTTTCTAGTATTTTGCTAAAATTGAATCAAACACAGAATTTTAAAATCTTGAAATCAAATTACTTTCCGTATACTACCAAACGCAGGATTTTAACAATTTGGAATCAGATTACTTTCCTGAAGCAGAATCCTTGCCAACCAAATGGGGCCTAAACATATTTTTTTCTTAAATTAAACTATAAATTTAATAATTTAAGTTGTTGCAAACACCCACTAATCTCGTTCAAATTTATCATTTTTTCATAGTTTTAATGGATTATAAAGAATTTGATGTTGACAACTGGTTCTTTGTTATTGTGTCAATAATTCTTTAGAAGAATAACATAGGTAGACATGATACTGCTATTTGTTTTCTATCTTTAGAGATAGACATATCTATCTCAATTCTTTAGTAGAATAACTTCAAACTGACTTAGTAATTATACTAATCGAATAGCTTGATTTTTGTTTTTTAAATCTAATTTCTCATAATAATATGTGATTACAGTTTTAAATAAGTTGGTATTTTTAACAGTTAAAAAAAACTCAAAATTGTAGTTATCTTTCCCAAAATATACACATAACATGCAAACAAATACATAATATTTCTCATCGATTCTTTCTCTCGATTCCTCTTCCACCAACTTTTAGGAAATTAGAAATGATTGGAAAATTCTTATCTAAACCTGATCATAACTTAAGCTTCATACCTTATGGTCTAAATTTTTCTGTATTACAATAAAATAGAAAAAATCTGGCTCAAGCATGAGTTGGACTCCAAAAATGACAAATTTAGTTTGGGGGAACTAATTAGTAAAATGGGGACGTAAGCTAATAATTCGGTGTTTAGTTGAACTATGAATTTCTATCCAAAAGTAATTATTCAGACGACTGAGGCATTGACCCGTACAAATTTTTTATGGCCCACCACTAGGCCCATAATTATCTAGACATTTTGTCCATGTCAAATTATTTGAGTAAGGCCTATTAAATAGTTGGGTCTCAATAGAATTAATTAGCCCATAAAGGCCCATCATAGAGTCTTTTGTAGGCCGGTCATGGATTTTATTTTCTGTGTATTGAACTCAGTCAGTGCTTAAAATAGCTTAATTAAGTAGAGTAGCTTTTAGCTATTTCTGCTTAAAATTTTATTAAGTAAAAGTTGGTCATGTTTTGATTATCCATTAAAAAAATCTTAATTTTAGAATTTTTTTTTTTAATGTTAAGACTTTGCAACATACTTTCATAAACAACTTTTTAGTTTTATTTAATAGTAAGTTCTATAATGGGTAAATGTACAAAAATAGTCATTCTTGATAAGAAGATAAGTTTTTTAACTACAAGTTTAAAACTAGAAGTTATTTAGTCACTTTCTTTGTTTTTCATTTATAATACTATGTGGATCCCATGTTATTGATTAAAATATGTTGTTAAAAATTAAATTCTTTCCAGCGGGTCACTACAACCACTTTTTCTATTCCTATAGGATTGACGATGACATGATTGACGATTGAAGATTACATGATTTGATTTGAATCTAACGATTCACGATTGACGATAACAAAAAATAAAAAGCACAGAACGATTAACGATATTAAATTAAAATATTATGATTAAAATTACATTAGGCCCGAAAACATGTAATATCCTGGCCTAACATGCATAATAAAGAAGTTTTTGATAAAAAACATTGTATTGGCCTAGTCCCCCATCTTCACTTTCCCTTTGGTGGCATTGTGGGCCGCATCCATCTGCGAGGCCGACCCCTCTTGAGGGTTCCGTCAACTGCCTTAGATCCCAGTAGCTGCGTGGGTCGTATGACCATCATCTTCTCCACTTTGTTTTTCAATAGTTTAGATCTTCCAGCACCTTTTGCATGTTTTCCTGAATGACCACGACCTCGCCCTGCATGAGGTCGACGACACGTTCAAGCTCTGCTACACGGTCAACAGACATTGTTGGATCGTGAAATCGTGCTTCGATCGTGAAGTAGTAAAAATTATGGGATATGGAAGAGAGGAGGGTGTGTGTATGATCAAAGTGACGGTTTGATGGATTATGGGAGAGAGCAAGGTGTGTGTGTGTGATCATTAATGGTGAGACGATTGAAAATCTATCCAACTTAATAGAGACGATTGAAAATCTATCCAACTTAATAGAGGGAGATATACCTTCATAGCAAATCTTAATGATTATAAAGAACAATCGAGTAACAAATGGGTTGCTTCCTGCGAAAACTAACAGTTTCGTGTGTAATGACAAACAAAGTTTCAACTTCCAACATTTTTTACGCAATCGTTACATTTGCTTTGAGCCAAGAAAAAATATTAAATCGCACAACAAAAAATCGTTACATTTGCTTAGCGAACAACGTCCATTAGTCGCTTTAATCGAAAAATCGTATTATAATGGCAATCGTGCTTGAAACCTTATTCGTGTAATCATATTAAAAGCATCAATTGTGTTAATCGAGTAATCGTATTAATCGACTTAATCGAGTATTCTTGATAAACATATTACTCGCTTTAGTCGTGTAATCTTCTTAATCGTGCAACTAAGAACAATGTCTAACCCTGAACCTTGTTCAAACCCTGTACTGTGCATATGTTTATAATTATGATTTAATGATATATGTTGTCGTGTTGCTTTACCGATTAATTGTTATCATCGGCGTTGCCATTTATCATAAAATAATTCCATATATATATGTATATATATATATATATATATATATATATATATATATATATATATATATATAGGGTGTGGATCTAGGGAGATCCAACACTCAAAAGAGATATGAGAACCGATCCTAAGCGTCGATCGGACATAATCTAATGGCTAATATCAACCCATTCTTTCTTTAAAAAAAAAATGAGAAAAGGGTGTTTTGGGCATAGAATTGAATTATAGATTTGGGCGCTACAAAACATTTCGTTCATTCCCTCGATTCATTCCACCAGTTTCAAAAAAGTTTTCGAGCTCGCCGGTTCTATTCCATCGAAAACCTACAAGATCCACTACTCCAAAACTTCCATCCACACTCTACAACCGACAGATACAGAACTGAGAAGACCCATTTCTCCTCCGTAATCGACGACCGAGAAGACACAGTTTTCCTCCATAACCAACCACCTAGAAGAACCGACAGCAATCGAGTACGAAATCGAAGATTTAGAGACGATTTCCCTCGAATCGATGAGTATTCAGGTATGTTTTACTTATTCGTTACTTAAATTATGAAACCCATGGATTATTTGGTGTTGTGGAGATATGATTGTTAATGTGAATGAAACCCTATGGGAACCAAATGAGATTTGTGAATATGGAAGGGTACAAATTCGTTATTTGAAGTAATTAAGAAACAATTGAGCAAATTCTGAAACCCTAAACAATTGATGCTCATATAATGTTTTTACCCTGTTGATGCTTATGTGGAGAAATCGGGGTGGTTAGCTAGTGTATTCGTCGGTAGTGCTATGGTGGATTTCTACGTTAAACTGCTGTGTTTGAATGATGCAGCAAAGCTGTTCGACGAAATTCCTGAGAAGAACACTGTGCGCGTCAATGCGCTATTGTCAGGCTATGCAGAGGCTAAGAACTGGGGAGAAGGGATTGAGCTTGTTAGGAGGATGCCTAAGTTGTGTTTGGAAGCAAACAACTTCACTTTATCCTTTGTTCTTCGTGCTTGTTCTGGACTCTGTTCGATAGAATTAGGCAAGGAGATTCATGCAAGCATTGTGCGTCGAATCATAGACGTCGAAGCTGATGTGTTTCTGTAGAGTGTGTTGATTGAAGCCTTTTCAGTAGGAAGTAGATGTTAATCAGCGAGATTTTATTTGATTATTGCGCATCAACATTAAAGTATATATATATATATATATATATATATATATATATATATATATTAGCATAAATATAGGAAATCGTTAGCATAAATTAAAATTTCTTTGGTACATATAATATATGTTGTTTCTGCATAAATATTTAGGGTGGTGAGCATAAACAAACGTAATGGTTTGCATAAAATACGATATTCATATGCATAAAATGAAAATATTCTGAAAAGTTTTGTGTGTTAATGGTATGCATAAATTTTGATACTGATATGCAAGAAATATGATAGTTATATGCATAAATTCAGTGAAAAAACTGCATGCGTACTAAGTGAATATTCTAAAAAAGCAGGAACATCGTGAGGTAAAGAAAAGAGGAAGAGAACATAAATAATACAACTGTGTGCATAAATTTTGAGAAAGGTAAGCATAAATATTTTTGCCACAATTCTAACTGATAAATATGAATGATTTCTTGGAGGAGTTTATTTGATGAGACACATGGAGACGTTCAAGGGTGATTTAATCATTTAAGTGAAGTTGTGATTTTTTCGGAGTGTTTATATTGCTTGGGAGGAGTTTGAATGCTTTCTGTTAAGAGTGAATGGATTATCGTAAGTGGTGCATCTTAATAGTGGTTAAAAAAACCTAAATACATATTTCTTTCTTTACCTTGTCCTCATTTTCTAATTTATGGTTTTTTCTATCCCGGTTTTATTGATATGCATGAATCTCTTGTATTATTAGCATGCATGAAAGTTTTAATATTGGTATGCACACCCTTTTTTTTCGTTTGCCTTTTTTTATAAGCGTAAGCATAAAACATTTTATATATTAGCATAAAAATATGAAATAGTAAGCATAAATTTTTTGTCCATTGGTACATATTATTTTGGATTTTTGTGCATAATTAATATTGGTGGTGTGCATAACTTGATCGAAAGGTTAGCATAAAAAGATTGAGTCAAATGCATAAAATGTGTGCATAACTTGATCGAAAGGTTAGCATGAAATTATATACTTGTGTGCATGATTTCTGAGAAAGGTCAGCATAAATCAATTTGTAACGGTAAAATATGATAAATATGAATCATTTCTTGAAGGAGTGTATTTGATGAGACATATGGAGACGTTCAAGGGTGACATAATCAACTGGGACACGGGATTTTTGAGGAAAGGTGTGAAGCAAATTAAGCTTTTGAGGATGCGGTATTGCTTGAGCATAGTCAATTTCGATGATAACAAAATGAAGGAGACAGTGAAACAAGAGGATGTTGGTCATGACGATGAGAATGAACTTGATTCTAAAGAATGTGTGAAAGCTCTTTTGTTGGAACAACTTGGGATGTAAAACTTAGAAGTTATGGTGGTACGTATGTTTTTTATTGATACAGTAGTTGAACTAATGTAGTCGAACACTTGTTTTGGTATATTTAAGTATTAGAAGTTATGCATATATAACGTGTTTTTCATGCAAATAAAAATTGGGCACTATGCAGATATATAAACACACATGTACATAAAAAAAGGATATGCAAAAAAATTACATACCATAAGCATATAAATACACTACGGTATGCATGAAATATCAAACCTTGAACATGACTACGAAAAAACAGACAAAGAATACAACCAAACAGCCGAAAAACACTAATAGGGAAAAAGAAAAGAGAAGATTACAAATTTACCCTTAATGAGGCTATTTATTCCTTTTTTGATTTAAATTTAAATGCTTTTGGGGATAAAATGAGAGTCTTAGATTTGCGAAATGAAGGGACGAGATCGGTTCTCGTATCTCTTTTAAGATTTGGATCTCATAATATCCATTCTCTCTCTCTCTCTCTCTATATATATAATGTAATGAAATACAACATTCGTTATCTAATGAAAGACAACTGCCTTTTTTACAACATTCGATTTTTCTGACCTGGAGCATTAAAGGTTGAATTTACATATATATATAATAAGTTGAAAAACCTATCTCATTTTAAATAACAAAAATATATTTGAAACACAAAAAATCAGTCCCAAAACATTCTCAACACACTAGAGTTTTCTTAAAGTAATAGTATAAATAAGAGATGGATCCAATAAATCATCTTATTTTTTCAGTATTGAGGAATTTAGTGCAAATATACGTTTTCTCTAAATAATTATGCAGGAAACCAAATTAATTATGATGAAATGTATCTAAATTTATTTATCTATGATGGAGTTGAAATATGCGTATATACCTGCAAATAAACGTTTTCTCTAAAAATCTGCATCGTTGTTCATAGCTAGACGATAACGATTATTGCGAATAATCGTCCATGCTCTGGTATTTGATTCGAATGTTAATTGATGTTAATCATCTGTTTTTTAAATTATTGTTAATAAATTATATATTTATTTATCTTAATACAGATGAGGTGGCAATATATTATTCTTCGACACAATGTTCAGTGGAACATATCTGAATACGTAGGTGGTGATGAATTGTTATTCTACTCGATGAATTTTAATATTCAACATTTAGTACAAGATATTCACCGAAACCTGAAAACGATCCTTCGACTACACACTAAAAACAACATGAGGTGTTTCCTCAATACAAAGAGTCCGACAATTAAAGACACAAAAGGCTTTGCTAACTAAGGAGTATCCTAAGAAGACTTCAGAGTAAGACTTGCTTAAGCTGATCTTTCCCATTGTTATGAATGAAACAATGACAACCAAAGATACGAAAATAAGAGATAGACGGTTTTCTCCCTTTCCACAATTCATATGGTATGCATTGATGAAGGTGGGTCAAAATGAATCTAGCAGACTGTTGCAGCTGCTTAAGTCCAAAATATCTGTGGAACATCAGATTCAACCAACATGGATCTAACTGCTTCTTTTAGTGTGCAGTTCCTTCTTTCAGCTAGTCTATTCTGTTCAGGAGTCCTTGGAGTTGAGGTCTTATGCTTGATTCCATGCTCCTTAAGATAGTCACGGATATATGAGTTAATAAACTCAGTTCCTCGATTAGATCGAATCTTTTTTATCTTGATGTCCTTTTCAGTACTCAGCTCAGTGAGTAGTTCAGGTAGCTTTGTCTTACCATATTTCTTCTTTTGTAGAAATACAACCCAAGTGTATCTTGAGTAGTCATCTACCACCACCATGGTATACTTGTTGCCTCCAAAGCTGATAGGATTTATTGGTCCAAACAGATCCATATGTAGTAATTCCAATATTCCACTTGTGGAGGGAACTTCCTTTTCATTATGTTTGGATCTGGTTTGTTTTCCTTTGACGCGAACTTCACATTCTTTTTCTTTGTTGAACACTTCATTAGGCACTCCTCGAACGAGGGATTTTCTTGCTAGTTTGTTTAGTGCCTTGATATTCAGGTGGTTCAGTCTTTTGTACAATAACCAACTTACGTCTAAGTTGCTTCTTGCAATGAGGCATGTATCAGGTTGACAACTTGATCAATCAGCTACATAAATGTATCGCTTCTTGTAACCTGATAACACAACATTTCTAGTAGACTTGTCCAATACGTTAGCATAGCCAGCATTAAATAAGGCTTGATGATTATTATCACAAACTGACTAATAGAAAGTAAATTATGACTAAGTCCTTTGACATAAGAAACCTTTGGTACTGAAACAGTCCCAAAAATTAGTGTACCAAAGCCTCTAATTTGTCCAGAGGATTTGTCTTTGAAGATGACTTGTGATCCAATCTTCTCTTTATAGTTAGTCAGGATGTCCTTCATGTATGTCATGCGTTTGGAGCATCTACTATCCATGTATTAGACAATTTTCTTCATCACATCAGTTGCTCGTTGGGTAAGCTTATGCACCTGTAAATAAAACAATTTTAGGTACCCTTTATGTTTTGATTGGGTCATAACATGTTAGTTAGTTTTTTCGAACCCAAACTTGTTTGATGACCCTGCTGTTCTCAGACTGACCAACTCTCTTTCCTTTCCCATTGATGTAGATCTTCTGACTCAGTTTGTCCTTGGGAACATATGCGGCCTTGTTGACAGGTCTCTGAGCCGTAGGTGCTTGCTTAGAAGTTGGTTCCCTCTAAGCATATGACTTAGCTTGATAGTTGCGTGTAGTCTGAGCTCTAGACTGGATCCTGGACTCGGGCTGACTTTGCTTCTAATCGGATAGCTTACCCTTGCCTTTGTTTGCCGTTTCCGGAGATAATTCAGGTTCTTTTGTAGCCTAGATGAATTTGACTTGTAAGTCAGCCACGCGGGAAAATTTTGTTATCGTTCTGAGCTTTGTCGTAGACCTTTCCATCAGTCTTTGCATCGTAGTCAATCCCTTCTCTATTTCCATAATATCATTGATGTCTCTCCATCTTATCAAACATCTTTTGTGCAACATCATACTTCTCTGTGAAGGCTCCACACTTGTAATCTCACTTCAATAATTTGTTGTGATTGTTCTGAAGAATGGTATGTTTCAGCTTCAATTCCTTCGGTTCGAGATCTTTTAGATTAAGTTCTTCTGTTAGAGTTATCATCTTCGCTTCAAGGTTGTTAGACTCAGACTTTTGTTCTTGCAGCTCCTCATTCAGTTTCTTGATGAGCTGATCCTTGTCAGTCTGATCTGAGATTGGTTTGTCCTTTAGCTTCTCATACATTATCTCATTCTGTTTGTTGTGAAGAGTCTCTTCATACTCTTGTGGCTCTCAAACACCTCGTCGTATGCAGCTTGGAGTTTGAAGTCTTCTTCTACAAAACTATAGTCTTGTGTGTGCAATGTAGAAGAATTAACAGAAGAGCATTCAAAATTTACCTAAACTTCGTCGTTGGCCATCATACAGATGTCTGGATCCGGTGTTGGTTCAGAGTTTGGTTCAGTTTTTGCATGCATGGCAAGGTAGCTTTCATCAGCATCACATTCGTTGAACATCTCTTCACCCTTCTTTTCTTCTTCAGACTCGCTGTCAGAAGAGGAAGATGAACATGAAGTGCTATTCTCGGCAAAGAATGCTTTTCGTTCCTTAAGGAACTTGTCTCTTTTGACTCTTCGTTCAAATCGTTTTGTGGTGCTGAGTTCTGGACAATCATACTGATAGTGTCCAGTTTTGTGGCAGTTGTAGCATGGCTTTGGGTCATCTTCTTTCTTCTTGTATTACTTCTTATGAGAGGGTGATCCTTCAACTTTTTCTTTTCTGACTTCACCTTTCCTTCTATGGTCTTTGCCACTCCGACAGGACTTTGAGTGGTACATAGATTTTTCCTTCCTCCCGTTCTTACGTTCGTCTCCTCTTCTTGAGTTACATGAAAGAAGAACAAATGCTTTCAGTAATTCCTCATGTGACCGTTCCTCAGGGTTGTCACACTTCTCAGAAGCCTTGAAGGCAATCGTCTTTGAGCTGTATTTCTTCTTCTTGGAGATATCAGATATCTCAATCTCAATTTCAGCAGCCTTCAGATCGGATACATTGATTCATGTGATTGCGTGCTGAACTCCTCAGACCGCTGGATGGTATAGGTTTTTTGTTTCCGATCTTTTCATTCAACTCCTTGTTTGAGAAGGTCTTTCCCAGAGCATTGATCTCATTCATCAAGTTGGTGAACCTAATGTGCATGCCTTCGATCCGCTCTCCATCATGCAAAACAAAACTATCAAGTTTACATATGGCAGCCTTAAGCTTATTTTCCTTGATCTTATCATTTCCTTCGCTCAGTTTCTTGAGCATATCCCACACCTCCTTATCAGTTTTGCATGTCTTGGCTCTTCCAAGATCTCCATCACTTAGAGTGAGCAGAATCTGATTTCTAGCAACTTTATCCAGATTGTTGATCTTCCTTTCTTTAGCATTGAACTTTGGCCTTAGGGACTTTGTTGCCAGTAACGGTGGATTTTTCATCCTTGGAGTTAGCCAGCAATGTGCGGATGCTAGGGACAATGATGAAAATGGGACCTTCTGTAATTACGTCCCACATGCAGTCATGAATGGATGATAAGTGAGACTCCATTCTCAGGCTCCATATATCGTATGTAGTAAGAGAGAACATGGGCATACTTTGCTAACTGTTCATTCAGTCATGATAACAAATAGTGAGAAGTTGATGTGCAAATAAATAAGATATGCAGAAAAGCGAATAGGATCTAATCAAGTTGACAACTGCTCTGATACTAATTATTGGTCCCGGTAAGATTTCAGGTGTATGGGTTGGGGGGGGGACCTAATAGCAAACTTTGCCTTTTCATATCAGAGAACCTAACTGACAGTGAGTCAGTCAGTATGCAGAAATATGATAGGCTCTTTTGTAAAAACACTTTTCGTGAATGCAACAGTAAGCTGATATGTAATGAGATGACTAGTAAGCTGAAATCAATAAAACAATAAAGAACACAACGATTTTATAGTGGTTCGAATTCACAAGATCCTACATCCACTTTTCTGCTTCCTTGCAGAAATCCACTAATGGATACTCGTAGACTGACCAACGTAGATCAATGCAAACAAACTATCAATATATCAATCTAGCATAAATTGTTCTAACAAAGATATCAGGTTGGAGTTTGGATTGTTCAACAACAAGAGTATAAAACACTCTTGACTCCAAGCTTATGATGAGTAAGCTATTTCACTTAGATTATGAACAAGAGGATTTTCTTGGGCAATAGAATAATGAATATGAAAGTAAAGACATGTTCTTTGCTTGAGTATACTTGAGCTTCTTGAAATTCTGTAACCTCTTAATGAGAGATCTTCTGCTATTTATAGACGAGTTAGGGATAGATGCGCTGAGGAAAGATCGATCTCCCATTGGCTCCGTGTTGACAATGGTCTAATGCATTGAATGCATGGACACGTGTCGTGCTCTACTTGCTCCTGCGGATTGCGTACAAGATATTGTTATGTCCTTTGAGTAGGGCTGACATGGCGGCCTGGTAATTAATAGTCAATGTTGATCTGATAATTGTCGTTTCCTTCGTTGACCATCTTCTTAGAATATCGTACCTCGTACTATCTTCATATTTGAATATATCCGTTTGGACTGGTGAAGATTCTGATTTCCAAATCAGTTAAGCCTGGAGAGGTCAGCTTATCAAAGCTAAACTCAGTTCGTTCCACTAGCTGAATAAGCATAACCTAAACTAACCTAGTCTGAGAAAAGCTATCAGCCTGAGTATACAATTACACGATGAGATCCTATAAACACATCAGACTGGTTCATCAATCAAATAGGGGTTTGAGATCATTCAAAACTCATATTATTTCTCAACAACACACATTGATGATCACACATTGTGGTACTAACAATGTGTATGCTTTCTAAACTCTCATTCGGCGTTTTAGGTCGGACGAGAGCCTCGATTGATTTTTTACGTAGAAACATTAAACAGGTAAATGCACAAAAACTTTTACGGATAAACAAAGTTCATAAAGCTCAATAACTCGAAGATAATGTTTAGAGAAAATAATACTCACCTTGTCGTAAATCAGAGTACTCTACCTGCTTCTTATGCATTGGTGTTATTCCTCGTCCACAATTGTCCCATAACAATATCCTAATCTTAATCGTGTTCCGATATTTGTAAGTTCTTAGCAACACAAATATTATCCTAGCCCAATTTATAACCTAGCTTAAATAAAAGTTTAGAATGTGATAGGTTATGCAATATTCAACTAGTGATCTTAATATCATGTTCTAGAGACCAAAGCACTTGTAACATGCTTATAGAATCATACGATTTCACTTAAAGTTATAGACATGTATACTTAGGTGATTAAGGTTCTACTATAATGCTCTCCAAAAAGCTTGAGCGAACTGCCTCTGTTTTAAAATGTGATATAAATCCTATATTTGTCCAAAAATTTCTAACCAAGCACGTATGGGTACCTTAGGGAGTCTATGTCCTTCCAAAAAAAGTTTCATGTCAATACAGTAAGTCATTAGGAAGATACAACACAATTGGTAACCATAGTCCAAATTCAGACAGCTTTGGTAAGTTGTATTTGAGTTGTTCGTTCAGAACCTTATTCACTTTTAAAAATCCTAAAATTTTACATATAGATAGGGGAAAGGTACATAAACCTTATATCAAAATTTCATATGAGTTGGATTTTGAATGATATCTGAAACTGAAGGACAATCGCAACCCAAAACATAGTTACATAATGAAGGTTCTTATCGATCGGCATGGTTTTTGGCCAAAACTGCTTTCTTAAGTGCATGCCAAAAATACGAACTGAACATGTTTGAAAATCTCTACATGTATAGAGTAAGTAGGAAAAATAATTGGGAGTAAAACTTTTGTGTGGAGTGAGATATTGACAAATCAATAGATTCTGTCAGGAGATCACCAATTTCTGGCAGTTGAAATAAAAATAAATGAAAAATATGAAGGCTAGTCCAAAAATTATCAAAATTTACAGATCATCACAGGACATCTGAAAGCTAATGTTTATGATTTTTATGGAATTTTTCAAGTACCACAAAGTCATATATTCGATGAAAAAGATTACGGCAGAATAGGGGAATTGCAGAACAGATTCTGCCCAAATACCTATCTACCCAATTCGAGCTTTTAGCAAGGTTTTATTATTTCAAAGGGCCTTAACTTTTATCAAATACGAAACTCACATAATTACCCTAGTGGAAGATCTTTGCATGCACCATTCAACAACACCACTTGGCTGAAGAAACATGCAAATGAAAAAGAGAAGGTAAAATGATCCGAATATACTCCCTGACCACGAATTTGTTCGGAATTTGTATACTGGAAGCAACATTTTGCTTGTATACAATGTGTTTTTCCTTTCCACTATTTTTATTTTTCTATCTGATTAATTATATTCGCACAAGTTTGTCATTTATCTTGTATAAGAGTTAGATTGTGTAGTGTGTTGTAGATAACAGAAGACTGCACAATTGGTTGAACTAACAAGATATAAACGGTTATCACAGCTGAGACAACTTAAGGACAAGTTGTCAGTTTAAGCTGCAGTTTAGATAAGAAGTGACTTGCCTTGACAACTTGTCTATACAGGTACGCTAAAGGTGATGTATTGATGGATCACAGTGAGATGTGTTCTTCTAGTGACCTTAGTGGAGAACATAAATCTCAGTGACTTAATTTGGTTTTAATCTTAATAAGATTTAGCTGAGTGCTTATAGCTATCTATCACTTTGACTTACTATGGTGAATGTCATCGCGACTAGATCTACGTATCTTGGATGATAGTGGTTATAGCTTCTGTTGAATTGTTAAAGCTAAGCGCAACTTTGGACCCTAGAGGTGGCTACAAACTTTTCAATATTCTTGATATTACAAAGTTGGTTGAGAAATTCTATCCATCATATTTCACAAGCCAAGAGAAGCACCTTCTTCAGTGTCAATTACAAATTTTTCAAGTTGACATCAAGAAAAGTTCTCGTTTGCAAGAAGCTTCAACGCTTCCTGATCTATGTCAAGTGTTGTTTAAGACTGAAAAGTCAATCCAATACTATCTTATAGACAAGTTTGTTCTCTTTTTTTATATTACTATTTGTTGTTTTTGCCGATTTTGTGAAACTTTAAAAAGCTAATCTTTCTTTTTTATCTATAGATTGATTCGACTTATCTTGACTCTTCCGGTTTCAATTGCAACTTCTGAGCGTGCATTTTCTAGAATGAAACTCGTGAAGACAAGGTTACGGAATAAAATGGAAGATGATTTCCTTCGTGGTTGCTTGCTAATGAGTTCGGAAAGAGAAATTGCTAAATCTTCTGATACAAACTAATTATTGATGAGTTTACTCTTATGAAAAACGTCGATCTCAATTTCAAATGCCTAAGAACATATCATAATTTGATATGATTTTTGTATTTTCATTTTAGACTCTTTATTTTTATCGTTTTTTAATAAGTTAATAGCTTCTTTTGACTTCATTATACTCAATGTTGCACTATAGTTTATCTAAATTTTTTTTCGGGGGCTCCGCCCTCGAACCCCTGGGAAAAATAATACTCAGCCTCATATAGATCTCGTCCCCCCAAACTCAAAATCCTGCATCCGCCCCTACATGAGAAGTGTAGTAAATTATTTTCTTCAGATCTCTGTCCACGTGGAGGAAGGAAAGAGCCGGATCACAGTCCAAAAGCTCCAAACGCGAGCAAGAATTAGAGGCTATCCAAGGACGAAGATATGAATCGTCCTTCCAATCCTTCAGAATTGGCACATGCAACAAATCCCTTATTCATTTTCTCTCTTATATCTGAAACTTAGAATCTAAGTATAGATTTTGAATATTTACAACCGTAGAACGAAAGATCGAGAGCAAGTAGGGATGATTTCTTACCTGATTGTACAACACACGACTTAACGAGAAAGTTTCGACTTTGCTGCTGCCAGGGGCGGAGGCAGGATTTTGAATTGGGGGGGGGGGGGGGCGAATTCTGTGTGAGGTTGAGTGTTTCTCATCCGGGTGTTCGGGGGCGGAGCCCCTTAATTTTTTTTTAGTGCAACAATGAGTATAAGGAATTCAAAAGTACTTATAATTTATAAAAAACAACAAAAATAACGAGTCCAAAACGAAGTACAAAAACCATATCAGATTACAATATCTTCTTAGGTATTTGAAATTGAGACCGACGTTTTTTCATAAGATTAAACTCCTCAATAATTGAATCTGTATCAAAAGATTCAACAATTTCTCTTTCTGAGCTCATTAGTAAACAATCACGAAGGAAATCATCTTCCATTTTATTCCGCAACCTTGTCTTCACGAGTTTCATTTTATAAAATGCACTCTCAGAAGTTGCAGTTGAAACCGGAAGAGTTAAGATAAGTCGAATCAATCTATAAATAAAAACGAAATATTAGATTTTTAATGTGTCAGAAAATTGATAAAAATGAAAACCAACAAATATTAATATGAAAAAAGAGAACAAACCTGTCTATCAGATAGTATTGGATTGACTTTTCGGTCTCAAACAATACTTGACATAGATCGGGAAGTGATGATGCTTCTAGCAAACGAGGACTTTTCTTGTAGAATTGGGACTATCTCCTTGGTGAGTTCGAAAAGCACAAATTTTTCCACCTACCTTCTTCCAAGATCGAAAACCATGAACGACGAAGACATTTGCACCAGAAATGGTAGATGGCTCGGCAAATAGATAACACTTAAAACAAAATGCTGCATCCTCACTTGGAGAGTACTCCAACCAATCTGGAAATGTTTTGTACCAAGAAGCAAGAAACTTTCTGTTTCGTTTATCTACTTTTCCAGTTGGAATCGGTTGATGGGGACCCTTTGTTAGATAATCTCGTCGAATCTCATTTCTCTTATCAACTGGATAATCCCACATCATCTTTCGTTTCCCAGGATCGGGTTCAACACCATTATTCTTTTCTCCCTCATCAACTCTTGGAACTTTAGTTGGGGAGAATCACTCTATTTAGTTGGATTAGAATCACTCTCTTTAGCTTCACTTTCGGGATCATTTCTACTTTCAATAACCTCCAAATTGATAGAACTAGACTCTTGAGTTCTTTTCTTAAAATAGAAATCAAGCTTTTTCATACTTCCCACCAAATAAATCAATTAAGTACCTAAAAGAAATAAATGCATTATATCAATCAACCCAACCTATTGAACCTAATAGTGAAATCAATTTATGAGTACAAAAATACAAGCATTATATCAACCGACAATCAATTAGTTACCAACAATGGCATCAAGTATCAACATCAATTTATATTCCTCAAATCATTAATTAGCAACAACAATTCATTAATGAATAAAAGAGTAGCTAATAAACAATTAAAAACCATTAGACTTCATTAAAGTATCAAATAAATAATAAAATCTCATTAATTTGATTTAGAAACTTGTGAGTTTTTGTCGGCCACTGCCCACTAGTGACTAGTTAATTAAAGATTGAAAATCTACAAAAATATGAAATGGCCTTATTTATTTAGAAGCTTGTGCAGTGCAGTGTAGTTGTGCTTTAGTGCTTGAGTTGTCACTTGTCGGCCACTAAGCCCTCTACAGTGTGTACACAAACAAATTTAATTAACAAGTTGAGGCTTGCTTTTATTCATCATAAGTCAGCCACCATTCATTTCTTTCTCACCTCTCGGCTCTCGTTGAAGAAACTCGAAGAAAACGCTGAAGAAGCTTGAAGAAATCAATGCCAGATTTGAAGAAATTTGAAGAAATTGCCGAGAAACTTGAAGAAATCGACGCCAGACCTGAAGAAACTTGAAGAAATGGCCGCCGACTTGAAGAAATGGCCTTCTTTCTGCAATTCCTGGTAGTTCAATTTATTTATTTTAGTTTGGGGGTGTTCAATTTCAGGGCGGGTCTTTTCTCTTTAGCGTTGTTTCTCATGCTAGGGCTTAGCTTATTGGATATAAAAAACAAATAAAAAATCTGGAGGGGGCAAATTTATAATATAATAGGGATGAGATTAAATTTTTTTCAAAGTTAAGGGCCATATAAGTAATATTACACAAAAGTCCGGGGGGGCGGTCGCACCCACGCGTCCCCCCTGTATCCGCCGTTGGCTGCTGCTAATGGCATGTACGAAGCAGGGCCGGCCCACCCGAATAGCGGGTGGGGCTTTTGCCTAGGGCCCCCAATTTTAAGGGGCCCCGAAATATAAAATATGGCCCAGTACAAAGTGGCCCGTTAAAAAAAAATTGATATGACCCCTTATTTATTTGAGCCCATTTATATAAAAAAAAATAAATAAATTATGAGTTGTGAAATATGAGCCTAAATTAACATGAGCCCAAACACTAATTCCTAAATTAACATGAGCCCATTTTGCCCACAGCCCACATAACAATTAACAA
Source organism: Lavandula angustifolia (assembly GCA_028984105.1). Classification (NCBI taxonomy): domain Eukaryota; kingdom Viridiplantae; phylum Streptophyta; class Magnoliopsida; order Lamiales; family Lamiaceae; genus Lavandula; species Lavandula angustifolia. The sequence continues at coordinate 6,564,734 of CM054819.1, read as the reverse complement.
ATAGTCAAATACGTGAGTTGTGAACGGCAACGGCAGAACGACTCTTTCTAATTCCATCGAATCTCTCACTCTCTGTCTCTAAGTCTCTGTATTGGCCGCTCTCGCTCTGCAGGCAAAAACTCTCTTTCTATCCGATCCTTTTTTTTTAAGTTTGTTGCACTTCACGGTTTATACTTTTAAAGTTTTATTGGTACACAAATATGGAAGCATGTGCTAGCTTTCGCTATAAATATAATTCAAAAAGCTTCAATAAGGGGCCCCGTTTTTGCTTTTCGCCTAGGGCCTCCGGAATCTCAGGGCCGGCCCTGGTACGAAGTTGCTTCTAAGGGTGATTAAAGATATAGATAGGATGTTGGAAACTCTCCGTCGAAGCTAATGGGAGTGAAAGAAATATACAAGAGAGAGACTTGTGCTTTCGGATGACGAAGAAAATGAAAAAGTAGAAGTGATGATAGATTAACAATGATACTTGGATGAATATGTATCTTGCACTGGCGGGGAAGTGATGATTATTGATAACCATAGACTTACTTAGCTATAACCTTGCATGTGAGGCACGTAGCAAGTTTACTAATTTTGCCACTCCACTTTCACTCCCTCATTAATTGCTAAGTTATAAGTGGAGACAAGAAAGGCACTACACATAGACTTCTGACACGTATGGACTCAAGGTGGAAAGGCTCTCCTATATCTACTAGCATCATAGTTAAGACTAAAGTGTATACAGACTTACTAATGACGTATGAGTCTTTTAAACAACAAGGTCATCACCACTCTAATGTGTATCATGATATGGCCATAATAATTAAGGTGTCAAAAATTACTCACTAATGAAATTAAGTAGTATATAGTATATACATGTGCTTATATATTCTAGTGCATGCTACATCTTATAGTATATTAAAATGCGATGATGAGATACTTTGTTAATGGGATTCCATAATTTTAAGAAATCTAATTAGATTCGTACCTAAAATTAATTTCTTTTGTTGAAATCTTATTATATTTCACGGGTTGAAATTTTTTTATAGCTTATTCTTAATGACTAATATTCCAACTCTATAATTTAATTAATAAACAAAAGTGTATATAGTAAAATTTACGGGTTGCTACAACATTGATGCCACCACCTTCTTGCTATGAGTTCCCATACCATTCTTACTCATCTTTATTTGGAGGAACATAATCGGGATCATTATCATACTGCCGAAACTCTTCGTCCAATGCATCTACATTATGTATAAAGTTATGAATCACAATTGTAGCTGGAATAAGCACCACTTGATCCTCCCATGGAAAATTAATGGAATGATCTTTGAGAAGATTGCAAAGTATTATAGTCGCTAAATTGAAAATCCATAACTACACCAAAATGTTGTTGCAATAGCTACTTGTAAAAGTTCATATTTCAATGATAGAAAATCAAAGTAAAATAGAAAATTCACAAAATTTATCATTATGCCTACCAACCTATTCATGAAAGACTTAATATTTGGATGCCTATCAAAAAAATATGAGCATACACACCAAAATCCAAAAGATAACTATTCGAAATATTAAGCCAAGATTTCACCATATATACATATATTGTTGGTCCCGAGTCAAATGTTCAGGTGTGTGTGTATGGGGGGGGAGGGGTGAATACACCTGAAAATCTTTTTCTCAAACTCAAATGCGAATAGTCCGTAAGACGGAAGATGTCTACTGAATGGATTCAGTAGACCAGACAAGATGCTCTTGATCGCGTGGATAGAGAGACTGAGAGTGCTGAGCTCTGCTAGCTGACTGGAGTCAGAATTCAGGAGCGTTCAACAACAGTTTAGTAGCGTGCGGAATGTGTAGACCCAATTCAATTTGTATTGAAAATGTTTGTTTATTAAAGTCGTTCAGTAGACTAGTGCAACGTTTTAGCTTTGACTGAAATAGCAGTTGTATGATTTTGCAAAGATGTTTTCATTATGAGCAGTTAATCAATGCAACAATTAAAATGACACAACAGTTTTAAAGTGGTTCGGATACGCAAGATCCTACGTCCACTCGTCCCGAACAAAACAGGACACTATTTTATTATATTGAGTTAGTCTCAATTAGTTTGTTCACATGACAAATTTTAACTTGTGATTATACTGAGCAAGTCTCAGTTTACAGGGTCAAACAATAATGTTTGAATGTATCTCCAACGATGAAGGAGTTCTTAACAGTAAGAACAGTTCAATAAATGAACTCCTTCGGTTTAAGCTATAGATATTACAATGAGCTTAATGTTAGAGGGTGGGAATGAGAAATGCTTCTAGAGCGAAGAACAAAGAGTATTAAACACTCTGGGTTCGTGTTCTTCACTTGAATAAACGCTAAGTGTTCTAGAGCTTTAGTTCGTTGGAGGCTTGAGTTCCCGTATGGTCGCTTGTTTGATCGTGTAGTGCGACTTGAAAGACCACGACCTTCCCTTTATTTATAGTAGTGAGCGTGAATAGATCCGTTGGAGACGAACAGTCGACGTGTCACTCTATATAGGTAGCAAACGACTTCTTTTCTTTGAATTCTGTAGAGTCCGCTTCCCTGCAGAAAGTGGTTGACTTGCAGCTTTATGTCGGAGACTTTGCCAGCTAGCTGCTTGTCATTGGTCGAGGTACAGAAAGTGGTTGAGACATATTCAGACTTCAAGGTTGATACTGAAGCTGACTTTTCTCGGATGTACAACCTCAGACAACTCTACTGATATGATTTTGAAGTTCACTGTCAGTTAAAGTAAGTGACAGGCCGTTGCTGAGTCTGACCCATAGGTTCAGTAGTATACTCCTGCTGAGTTCAACTCTACTGAAGGCCAAACTTTAAGTTCAGTAAACTGCTCCTGCTGAGTCCAGTTCTACTGACTCATGAGCACCTTTCAGTATGCTGCTCTTGCTGAGTCCAACTATACTGAATCTTCACTCCATGGTATTGCGGCGGATAGTCTACTAAGGGACAACAGACGGAATATTAGAGCCGGACCATGCTGAATGCGAGTCTACTGAGTCTGAAAAACTCAAAGACAAAGGCGTTACTTTTACAAGGAATGGTTCACCAATCAAATAGGGTTTTGGGATCAGCCAAATCATCTAGTCACTAAGCAACAACTGAATCATCTCCCAACAATTTCCCCCTATTTGAAGATGCAAAAACCTATCACTATACTATCTAACACTATCTAAGAATCTAAAAAACTATCTATTACAAACTCCTTACAAATATTATAATGAGAATCTATGGAGAGTATCTTCAAGTCTTCTAAACTAAGCAAGAACCGAACACACAGATAATCAGTGAGTGTGTGAGTCAGCAATCACTTAGGTGATTCTGAGTGTTAAATAAAAACGAAGCAGGCCATGGAGACAATAAGGAATTGTCAGGCCAAGTAACAACTGATGTATAGATAAATAAGAAATAGAGTACATTTACATCATATTGCTTCACTAGGAACATCTACTGACATAGACAAGCTAGACTACTTCCTAGCAGATTTAAAGCGTTGAATCCTTGCATTGAAATCATTAGATTTATCCTCGGGCAATGGAAGTCCATATAGCTTGAAATTGCTCGCCTCAACTTCTGAATCTTCAGAATATCTTCAGGATCAGTCTGTTCAAGATCAAGAGCCTTAGCTGCATTCCTAACTTCTGTTTCTATCTGGGCTGTGAAGAGTGATCCGTCTAACTTTTGCGGTGGAGGCAGAGTTCTGAAGGCCGGAGTTCTAACAGGGACGTTCTCTTCAAGGAGGGTCTTCTGAACAATTTTGTAGACTTCATTATCACACTTCTCAATCCATTCAGCAAACTTCTCGGCTTTGACGGAGTCGGGCCAAAACTATCATACGTAATATCTCTTGATAAATTCAGCTTTGATCGTCTCCCAAGCCTGAGTCTTCTCCCAGGGCATCCACTCATCTACATAAGGCCATCTGTGCGTTTTTAGCTCATTAGGTTTCTTGCCTCATCTGATGAATTTGGAGGTTGTGGGGATGTCCCTTGTCCTTAGGAGGTAGTGGCCTATGCTTCAGTCTCTCTACTTCTCTTTCCTCTTCAACCCCCTCTACTTGGCTTCTGCCTATTTTCTTCTAGCTTCAACGAGTTGATGCAATTCAGTTCTGGAGTCGAGTGCTCTTATGCTGAGGTTGATCAATTCGTCTATAGTAGGCTAAGCCGACTTCTTCTTAGTTTGCCTGGATGTATCAACCTTTTTCTTTTTAGCTTCTCTCTCTTTCTCCTTTTCTTTGTCATCGTTATCTCGGAGAGTAAGCTTTCTGGCTACCTGCCTCTGAATAGGCTTTCTTGCGGGTGCCTTCGTTATTGCCTTTGTCGGGGCCTTCTTCGGCTTATTCGCCGCCTCAACCTCAGCAATTTTGAGAGCAAGCTTCTCGTCATCATCTATCTGTGCTTGCTCTGCTGGGCTAATGTATCTTTTGGAACGGGGAGGAATTTTCAGCAATGATTTTTCCTTCTATCTGGCGGAGGCAGAGGAGTATCTTCATCATCCGACTCCTCTATGAACGCGATCACTTCTTCGATGATCTTGTGGGTTCAGAAGAGCCGGTTTCAGCCTCTTTGGGTTCTGAGCCACTTGGGCCTGTCTCAGTTGCTACATCCCCTACTGAGACACCCTGGCCAATAACCCGAGTTACTTCCCCCTTAGACTTCTTAGTGTTTGCTCCTTTAATCATTTCCCCCTTTTTGGCATCATCCAATAAGGTCATAGGGGTGGGAGGAGTAACTACCTTGGTACTGAGCGTTTGATAAGATTGGGATAGCTCATCCAAGGTCTTTTGAAGATTTTTGAACTTTAAATGCAGATCATTCCTCTCAGTAATCAATTTTTCAGCGTACTTGCGCTGAGAGTGATCTACAAGTTCTTCAATCTTGGTCAGCTTTGCGTTGATCTTCAGCTCACACTCATCCTGAAGAGATTTTTATCCTCTGTTCGTGACCTTGAGTGTGCTGAAAGATGTGGTTCTGAAACTCAGTCTGAGATGCCTTGAAGGAATCTAGAATGGAAGATTAGGCATCCTTCAGTAGCTTCTGAACCGTCGCTTGCTGATTGTCGAAGTCATCTTTATGTGCAGATAGAGCGTTTGTGAGAATTGAGCTGAAGTCAGGAACATGAGGGATGTTCTGAATGGAAGTCTTCAGAGCCCTGACTTCCTCGCATTGAGTAGTAGTGGATTGGCGCCATAGCTTGTGAACATTCCTAGCTAGGAGACGATTTTGAGTCCCCTGCTTCAGGAGTTCCTTCGCCATTGCCTTCGACTTTCGGCACTTCGCAACGAAGCCCACCTCATATGCTGACCCCAGCAACAACTGTTCCAGGTCAGCAGAGCGAGATGTATCTGTTGCGGCCGAACCAGAAGGAGGAGGAGATACCTGTTGTTGATCTTCTGAGGGGCATTCTCCCTCCTTCTCCTTTTGAGAACCCTCAATAGGCTTCTCAGTTCCTGCACCACTGGGCGGTTCTGGGTTATCTTGACCTGCTGAACCTTCTATAGGGTCGGCTGCTGAAGTAGGATATCGATCTTCAAGCAAAGCCATAATGGCCGCCCTAAGGTCGTCGACCGAGCTAATGTCAGCAGGCTCCTCGTTGCCTATCTGCTGATGGAGCGGTAGCTCATCGGCATTCATAATCTTCGAGGACTTGAATTTGATCAGCTGCTCAAGAGTGAACCAGTCCCGGAATCTGAATGGCATCTGAAGCCTTGCCCTGTTGGCAATATTGATCAAGTCAGAATGACTAGCGATTTCAGGAATGTGCTCAGAGACATCTTGGGCTGCTCTAGATTGAAGCAATGAAAGCTCGAACCCAAGCGTCTCGACTTCAGTATCACTCTCCATCTCCTCGATGTAAATCAAAGACTGATCATTCTCAGCAGAAGGCAAGCTGTTGAGTGGTTGGACGTTCAGTGGAGAAAGGGAAGTAGGAGTAATGACCTGAGGTGAAGTCCCCTTTTCCACTGAACCTTCTCGGTCTGCTGAAGGAAGCCTTCTCTGTTGAGGCCTCCTTCTCAGCTGAATTTGCCTTCTCTTCTGAGTCTTCTCTGCTGATTTAGTGTCCTCATCCCTAAGCTGGAGGACAGAAGGAGCTACTACAATGGCTTGCTCAGAAGCCTTCTTCTTCTTCTGTGGTGTAGCGCCCTTCTTCACTGGGATCTGGGCTTTCCTCTTGCCCTTGCCCTCGCCGGCACCAATGCCAATCTGCTGAAGAGAACTGGCTTGGCTGTGGAACCTGATCTTCTTCGGGTTGAAGTTTTATCAGTGTATACAATCTGATCAGTTCCACAGAAGTCCTCGATCATGACTGAGAGCTTCACGCCATATAGAAGTTTGCCCTTGGCACTCAGTCTGACTACTGATCGATCGAACTTTGCCCCCTGAGCCTGAAACTCCTTGATGACGACGTCGGCCCAGTTGACTTGAACTTTGTCATAAATTGCCATCATCATCTGTAGTTTCGCCCTAGACACCTGATCGAAAGAACCGGCCTGGCTGGTAAGGATCTGCGTCACAATGTACGCCAAGGCCCTGAACTTGGAAAGCATGCTACTTTTAGGAAAGGCAGCTCTGAAAGATGTGGGCTTCCCACAGAACAGTGTCAGGTAGTCATCAAGCACATCATCCTTGTATCCAGCAGGATTGATGCCTTGGTTCGGAAGTCTGAAGCTCTTCTCAAGCGCCTGCTTCAACGACATCCGCTTTAGAATCGGAGAAGCCTTGGATGGGTCCTGGATCTGATGAACTTGGAACGACCTAAACAAGTCCCCCGTCTTCCTCCTTGAGGTTGACATAGAACTCTGCGATCTGGCGAGGAAGGAAGTAGGAGGGTTTCTTAGACAGAAACGCCTCTTAGTCTTCATGATCTGAATGCATCGTAGACATCATCCAGAAACTCTAGGTCACTGGAGTCGAACTCCATGACCGACTCACACCAAACCCTGTCCTTCTCTAGGATATCCACAATATCAGCGGGAGAGACGACAACAGGGTTCAACATGACTATTTGCAAAATAGAAGGTTGGCACTTAAATGTGATGCTGAACTCATATCATAAAACCTTTATATGCTGAGTTGACTACTGAAAGAGATACGCAAACCTGTCAGCTGAACATAGTAGTCAGCTGATACCACATGCAGTTTGTTGCTGAATTTCTGTACTGAACGAAGTCAGTATCGAACGAGTGTTCCCCCTTACTGAGGACACTCCATCTGAAACACTTACTATGTGAAGTCAGTAGGTTCCAGGAGACCGAGCTCTACTGAAAGATCTCTGAATCTAGCTTCAGCTAGAGGCTTGATCAGAATATCAACCCTTTGTATGTCAGTGTGGATCTTCTCCAATCTGACGTCCTTCTTTTCGACATGATCGCAAATGAAGTAGTGTCGAATGTCCACGTGCTTGCATCTTGTATGTAGAACAGGATTCTTCGAGATGGTAATAGCACTGGTGCTATCACAGTAAATTGGCACTTCATTCTGAATTACATCGTAGTCGCGCAATTGCTGTCGAAGCCAAAGGATCTGGGCGCAACAATCTTCTTTGCTGACTTCATATGGCTCAACTTAGGATTCACCTGAAATCGAGCACAAACACCTATAACATAAGTTAGGTCAGGTCGACTAGCAGTTAGATATAATAATGAACCAATTAAAGCACGATAATCAGTAGAGGCTACTGATACTCCCTCTTTGTCAAGATCTATCTGGAAGTTTGTGTTCATAGGGATTCTGACTGGTTTGCTGAACTCGCAACCGAATTTTCTGATTAGTTCCTTCGTATATTTGGCTTGATTGATGAATATCCCTCTGTCAGTTTGTTTGACTTGAAGTCCAAGAAAGAAATTCATCTCGCCCATCACTGACATCTCAAACTTATCTTTCATCATTTTCTCAAACTTTTGACATATGGTCACATTCTGAGAACCAAAGATGATGTCATCTACGTAGACTTGCACTAGAAGTATGTCATCGTTTAGTCGAATGCTGAATAGTGTTCGGTCTATAGTGCCTTTGCGAAAACCTTTCTGAAGGAGGAACTCTGACAGAGTATTGTACCAAGCCCTGGGTGCTTGTTTTAACCCATAAAGTGCTTTCCTGAGTCTGTATACTTGATGTCCCTGCTGAAAGCCGGGAGGCTGCTCTATGTATACCTCTTCCTTCAGAACGCCGTTCAGAAATGCACACTTCACATCCATCTGATAAACCTTGAATCTCTGATGTGAGGCGTATGCGAGGAAAAGATGAGGTCTTGCAACTGGGGCAAATGTTTCATCGAAGTCTATTCCCTCAGCTTGACAGTAGCCTTTAGCAACTAATCGAACCTTGTTTCTGACGATAACGTAGTTTTCGTCTTGCTTGTTCTTGAAGACCCATTTTGTTCCTATGACATGTTGGTGTCGGGGTCTGTCAACAAGCTCCCAAACCTCATTGCGTACGAACTGGTTTATCTCCTCTTACATGGCTATAATCCAGTCAGCATCGTTTATTTCCTCTTCAATATTTCGAGGTTCTTCAGTAGATAAGAAACAAGAATACAATGCACTCTCCCCTTGTCTGAGATTAGCTCTGGTCTGAATGCCTGTTGAAGGGTCACCAATGATAAGCTCAGCAGAGTGAGTATCTAACCAAGAACGTCATTTCGTTGTCTCTTCTTTTGAAATAAATTCAGTGCAAACAGTAAGAGTATTAGGCATTTCAGTAGTACTATTTTAAAACTTAAGAAGTTCAGTGACAAGTTGAGGTTCTGATGAATCGTCCACTGCAGGGGTGTTAGATTCAAGAACATTATTTGTTCCCCCTGAGTTGGTGCATTCTGTTGTGGTCTCGGTACCGACTTGGGTATCTTCATTGACCAATACCTGGGATTGATTCTATTTTTAGAATCAATCTTCTCAGCTACATTCAGTGTGGGTTGATTCTGAATATCTTCTTCTGCTGAATCATCATCCCAACACTTGTGAATCATTTCTGAATCTTCTTTTAAGTTCAGATTCTGTAGCTTCTAGCTTACATCTTCAAAATCTGAGTTGCTTCCTTTCCTGTTCTTAGTAGCAAACTCGTTAAAAATAACATGAGGACTTTCCTCCACGCAAAGGGTCCGGAGGTTGAAAACTCTAAAAGCTTTACTGACCGTGGAGTATCCTAAGAACACTCCTTGGTCGGATTTGCTTTTGAAAGTTCTCAACTGATTCTTTCCATTATTGTGGATGAAGCAAGAACAACTGAATATATGGAAATAAGATATAGAAGGAATTCTCCCGTTCCATAATTCATAAGGTGTCTTCATGTGCTTCTTTGTCAATAAGCATCGATTCTGAGTGTAGCATGTTGTGTTTGTGGCTTCAGCCCTGAACTTCAGTGGCAGTCCAAAGTCTGCGATTAAGGTCCCTGTTGCTTCTTTTAGTGTTCTATTCTTCCGCTCACCAAGACCATTCTATTGAGGTGTGCGTGCAGCAGACATCTCATGTTCGATTCCTTCAGTATCGCAGAACTCCTTGACCATTGAGTTCAAAAACTCAGTACCTCGGTCAGAATGAATCTTCTTAATCTTGATGCCTTGGTAAAGTAGTCTTGACGTCAGACGTGTTGGCTATGAAAAGTACCCACCTGTATCTGGAATAATCATCTATGAACACCAGTGTGTACTTCTTGCCTCTGATCGTCAGAGGAGAAACTGGCCCAAAAAGGTCCATGTGAAGAAGCTGAAGGATTCCGTTAGTAGATGGTGACAGAATTGAATAATGACTTTTCTTTGTTTGCTTTCCTTTTAGACATGCTTCACACTCTTCTTCCTTTTTGAATGCTCGCTTGGACAGTCCCCTGACAAGAGATCCATTAGCTAGTTTGTTCAACACCTTAAAGTTGAGATGGCTGAGCCTTCTGTGCCACAGCCACTCAGTTCTGTCTTCGTTCCGCGCTATCAAACAAGCTTCAAGCTCAACGGATTTTCAATTAGCAACATAAATATTCTTCTTCCGTGTTCCTGATAACACTGTTTTACCATGGGTCTTTTTGTACCTGCCAAACAAAAAAATCACACTTAGGTACCCTTTATGTTTCTTTTGGGTCCTTAGGAGTTAGTGATTTCGCAATCCAAATCTGTCTAACTACTTTTGTAGTCTCAAACAACTTCTTCCCTGACCCGTCAACGTACTTCATTGAAGGGCTCAGTGATGTTGGCTCTTTATGCTTCAGAGGTTCTGTAGTCCTGATCTTCTGCTTAGGTGGACTATTAACCTTCCGAGCTGATTTAGTTGCTTTCATCTGGACCTTTGGTACCTTCTTGACTACTGGCTCGTAATAGTAACTTCCGTACTGAGTTGGATGAGTCAGAGTCAGAGGCCCATGTTGATCTTCCCATCTCACTGAGGTTCCTCCTTGCTTCTGACTGGGAGGTTGTGAGCGAGATCTGCCAGACTTCTTATAGGTGGGATGAGGTACATTCACCTTTTGCTTTCCTTATGGTTTACCGACCTTTGACTTGTAAGCATGGCTTCGAGCTTCTTCTTTGCTCCAAGAAATCTGTTGGTCATCATAACTTTCTAGACTTCATCACTCTTCTTGAGAGTTTTGTGCTGTGCCTGTAGTTCTGAATATTCCTTCTTCAGTAGACCTAGTTTAGTGACTTTCATCGCCAAGTCTTTGGTCAGTACAGAGTTCAGTCCTTCTTGCTGCTGAGACTGGGTCATTAGAGAATCATTCTCCTCTTTTAGTCTCTTGGCAAGCTGAGCCAACTCAGTACCATCCTGACTAGACTTAGAAAGTCTCTCATTCTCAGCTCTCAGGAGGTCCATCTCCTGAAGGGTCTGACTGAAGTCCAGACTCATCTTGATCTGCTCATCTAATATGGCTTCGTAGCATAGTGCAGATTCAGGATGATCACCTGCAGTAGATTGTGTATTGTGTGTGCATAATGAAGAGGGTATATCATTAGCATAGGAGTTTACCTCATCCTCTTCTCCAGCTATGAGAAACTTCTCATTATCTTCAACCTCTACCGCGATGAATGAGAGGAGTCCATGAAGTTTTTCGCCTCTTCTGAATCATCTGAAAGCTCTCCAGCAATGAATGCTTGGCGCTTTTTGGCGAACTTCTCTCTTCGAGCTTGTCACACTACTCTCTCGGCTGCACTCGGCTCGGGACACTCATACTGGTAGTGCCCATCCTTCTTGTAGTTGTAACATGAAGAAGGTCTGCTTGATTTCGGTATCGAATTTTCAAGTTTCGAAGAAGATTCCTCATTCCTGCATTTAGAGAGTTTCGAGTTATGATCTCCTTTAGAAGGTGAATCATACTTACATCGGGATTTTTGGTAGGATTTCTTCAACTTTATCCTTCTATCCTTCTCTCTCTGATATTTAAGGGCCATCAGAGCATAACGTTCAACCAGGGTTCCTTTAGTAGGAATCGAGACTGAGCTTGTCGACGTAGTCTGGTTGCTCACTACTGGTTGTGGAGTGCTGACTGATGCCTTTAGGGCATGATCATGTGAAGTGTCAACTCCATCCCTTATCTTGTGAGGTAGACTGAACTCGAACTCCTCTGCCTTTAATTCGGAAAAAGATATGACCAGTTGAAACAAAATCAAGGTCAGAGTGTCGAAGATATGTGGCGAATGAACTCTAGCGTCCTTCAGGCAATGCCCGCAGTATCTTCAGGTTCATCTTACTATTAGAGAGCGTCTTCCATAGCCCGTTGATTGAATTCATGATCTTGGTGAATCTGTCGTTTAGATCTTCAATCTTCTCATTAGGCATGAGGGTGAGCCTCTCAAGCTTCTGGAGCTCCAGCGTTAGTTTGTTGTTCTTTATCTTCTGAGTCCCCCGACTTAGTAACGCCAGCGCATCCCAGAGTTCCTTCGCGGACTTGCAGTCCTGAACCCTACCTAGATAAGAATCACTAAGAGTTTTTAGAATAGCATTACGAGCAACTCTATCTAGATTGTGAAGCTTCTTCTCTTCAGGCGTGTATTCAGATTTATCTTTGGGAACCATCTCACCTATCTCAGCTCCACCTTCCTTGATGAGTTTTACATTGTTTATCGTAGGAAGGATAGGGCCGATTTCCAGTACATCAGACATGCTATCGTGTAGTGAGGTAAGATGCGCCTCCATTCTGACTCACCATACCCCATAGTTATCAACTGAGAACATGGGTATCATCCTTATCCCTGACATATCAGACATATTAAGATTATGGGTTATGGATGTATGAAGAGGTGTTATGCTGTGAACAACGTTTTCAAAAAGATCAATTCGAGTAGACCAGTTTCAGAAAAGAAAAGTCAAAAGAACTCATGCTCTGATACAAATTGTTGGTCCTGAGTCAAACATTCAGGTGTAGGGGGGGTTAATACACCTGAAAACCTTTTTCTCAAACTCAAACGCGAACATTCCGTAAGACAGAAGATGTCTACTGAATGGATTCAGTAGACCAGACAAGTTGCTCTTGATCGCGTGGACCGAGAGACTGAGAGTTCTGAGCTATGCTAGCTGACCGAAGTCAAAATTAAGGAGCGTTCAACAACAATTCAGTAGCGTGCGGAATGTGTAGGCCCAATTCAGTTTGTATTGAAAATGTTTGTTTATTAAAGCCGTTCGGTAGATTAGTGCAATGTTTTAGTTTTGACTGAAATAGCAGTTGTATGATTTTGCAAAGATGTTTTCAGTATGAGCAGTTAATCAATGCAACAATTAAAACGACACAACAGTTTTAAAATAGGTTGGATACGGAAGATCCTATGTCCACTCGTCCGGAACAAAACAGGATGCTATTTTATTATACTGAGTTAGTCTCAGTTAGCTTGTTCGCAGGACAAACTTTAACTTGTGATTATACTGAGCAAGTCTCAGTTTACAGGGTCAAATGATAATGTTTGAATGCATCTCCAACTATGAAGGAGTTCTTAACAGTAAGAACAGTTCAATAAACTAACTCCTTCGGTTTAAGCTATAGATATTACAATGAGCTTAATGTTAGAGGGTGGGAACGAGAAAGGCTTCTAGAGCGAAGAACAAATAGGATTAAACACTCTGGGTTCGTGTTCTTCACTTGAATAAAAGCTAAGTGTTCTAGAGCTTTAGTTCATTGGATGTTTGAGTTCCCGTATGGTCGCTTGTTTGATCGTGTAGTGTGACTTGAAAGACCACGACCTTCCCTCTATTTATAGTAGTGAGCGTGAATAGGTCCGTTGGAGAAGAATAGTCCACGTGTCACTCTATATAGGTAGCAAACGACTTCTTTTCTTTGAATTCTGTAGAGTCCGCTTCCTTGCAGAAAGTGGTTGACTTAGGTAGCTGACTATTTGTTATTGGTCGAGGTACAGAAAGTGGTTGAGACATATTCAGATTTCAAGGTTGATATTGAAGCTGACTTTTCTCGGATGTACGACCTCGGACAACTTTACTGATACGACTTTGAAGTCCACTGTCAGTTAAAGCAACTGATAGGCCGTTGCTGAGTCTGACCTATAGGTTCAGTAGTATACTCCTGCTGAGTTCAACTATACCGAAGGCCAAATCCGAGTTCAGTAAACTGCTCCTGCTGAGTCAAGTTCTACTGACTCATGAACATCTTTCAGTATGCTGCTCTTGCTGAGTCCAGCTATACTGAATCTTCACTCCATGGTATTGCGGCGGATAGTCTACTGAGGGACAACAGACGGAACATCAGAGCCGGACCATGCTGAAGGCGATTCTACTAAGTTTGAAAAATTCAAAGATAAAGGCGTTACTTTTACAAGGAATGGTTCACCAATCAAATAGGGTTTTGGGATAAGCCAAATCATCTAATCACTAAACAACAACTGAATCATCTCCCAACATATATATATATATATTTCACCATGAATGAAAATCCTAAGAAAGGATTCATCGAAGATAATGAGATTCGAAATTTAGCTTGCTTTATTCTAATGAGAAGGATCTTCCCACACTTCACTGGAAAAATAAAATTAGCTATTGATTGTAGTAGGGTTTGTGAAGATTTGTGGATGTTTTGGGTGGTATGGATTCTTCAAGGAAAGTGGATTTAGTGTTAGCATAATGAAAATCTAATAAGGGTAATTCGGAGAAAAAACTAGCTTCTTCAAAATTGTAAAAATGCCACCACTTCTAAAAGTACCCCAATACCTGCTTCTGGGCATCTGCTTATTTCAACTTATTTTAAGCACAAAAAAAAGCGAAGCAAGATAAACAAATATTAAAAAAAAAAACTTCTGCAATAAACAAAAAGCCCAGAAATAATTTATTTAAGCTATTCCAAACACTACCTCAATGGTACAATAAAATGTAATTCTTGTGCGATCAAGAAAATAATATTTTGCACGAACCCAAAAAATAGAATTTGTCACGATTATGAATTTCATTTTTATCATAGTGCCAAACTCCAATTTTGTAGTTTTTTCCGTTGTTCCCTAAAGCTTCTCGAGCTAATTATCTTAAAATTTTGATAGTGAGAAAACAGTTGATGACACAATCCCTCCAAGTGCGGCAACAATTAAAGAACATAGAATCACCGAAATAATCAAATAAGAGCTTTTAGAGGGATAGTTCATGGTCTATCTCTTATCTACGGTCGTGGCTGGCAGGCCCGACCTAGAGGGTGTGCAGGCTGTGCAACGGAACATGGCCTTCAAAAAAATGGGGTCCTAAATTTTATTTTATTTTCATATTGTTAGCAGCACATATCATTTGCAGTTGGAGTGAGTAAGTGGACTAAAACTTGTATTGACTTTTGAAAATAGTAATTATTGGGCCCAATTGGGCTATTAAAACTTAAAAAAAATTAAAATAAATAAATTTCATGTACTCATATAAATCTGGCCCAATTGATATTAGCTAATTTATCTAATACTACTACAAGATTGCTATGCTTGTTAGTTATTATTACCTATTGTTTTGCTAGTGGAAAAGCTTGAAAAAAATAATTTTATGATTAATAGATTTTTTTGTCTTTACATTACGTAATATTGCGTCGTGTTTTTTTGATAATTTATTAGAAAGTTTTTTGTGTTTGCAAAGTTTGGAGAGTTTAGACTGTCATGCCGCACTTATAAAGTCTTTTACGAGATTGTTTTTAATTTGACCGAGAAATGAGATAGGGAGAGGGGCACATTTTTCCTCTCCGCCCCATACCCATTTTTGTTCAGGACCGACCCTAGTGGCTGGTGGTGTCGCCACAAACTTTCGATTTTTTGAAAAAACAATATTTACTATCTCAACATTTGCTTTTCTTTGTCAGATTGCATCATATCATCTGTAGGAATGTGTTATGTTTGGTAGCTGCATGTGTGATTGCAGGACTCGCGCTTCTTTTTCAGAATGTGTAAGTGTTAACAATCGGTTCAGATAAATTGAACCAAATCCAACAAAGTTCGAAATATTTGTTATTTTAATTATAAGTATTAATTATTGGGTTATTAGCTCCTAAATTCACCAACTTTCATCTATTTCTGATTTTGCACACCAACTTTAAAATGTTCCCATAAATACACAAACTTTCGATTTTTTAAAATTTGTACACCGGCGAGATTTTCGGTCAAATTGAAACTGACATGGCAAAATTGAATCTGACGTGGCCAATGACGTGGCGGGCTAATGGTGACGTGGCAAAGCACGAAAATTTGGAAATCCTTATATATACGTAAACTTTGTGTTCAGTTTGATTTTGCACATAAAGTTTGAATTCAATTAAAATTTGTACATGAAGTTCAAATTCAATTAAAATTTGTACATGAAGCTTGAATTCAATTAAAATTCGTACGTTTTTTAATGTTTTTTACTTTATGTTATAATAAGATTGCACGGTTCAAACTACTACTAGAAAAAATATAAGTTGTCATATAAGATTGTAATATCTTGTATGCTTTATGGACTAGCAACGTTTTATATCCTTTTCCCATTTAGAATTATGCGTGTTTGATTTGCCTCTACTAATTAGACTACTTCTCTAAGATATATATATATCTATATATATATATATATATATATATATATATATATATATATATATATATAAATAACGTGTCGAAAATGTAATTGGCAGAAGTCAACTAATTTTCCCTTTTTCTTCATAAGTAAAATAATGTAAACATATCCAAATGCATATCCAAATGTAAACATATCAAATGTATGTCAAGTTGCTTCTATTCCCAAATAAAGAAATTCATACACCAAAATAACATTTCTAGTTACGACTTTCTTGTGTGGTCGGAAGTTCATTTGTCGTACTTCCAGAAGCTCTTGCTCTTCTTGATGATAGTTTGCCGGAAGAGTTCACACGCAAGACATTTGTTTGGGGGTTCATCTCGCAATTCAATATGTAGAAAGAATAAACAATTAAGCAAGAAATGGAAAGCCACAAAAAGTCAAGCAAAGAGTTTAACTTACCCGCATGTAAATATTTCCGGACCCCCGTGCAATTAAGCAGTCCCATGCCGCTTCTAGCAATGACTCTCTCCCTCGCAATGATAGCTCGATTTGAGGTTGAGGGTGCAAGTTGATTACCACTTGAGTTCTCAATATGAGTTGTAGTCTTCTTTGGAGGTCTTCCAACTTTCCTCTACAATACAACAAGATAAAATATTAGCCACGCAAATTAGATTATTTGCAAATAACAAGAATTTGATTACCTTTTCAACACTTTTCTCAACTGCCTCATTTTTGCAAGTTCTTTGATTGTGTCCTTTTTGCTGACATTTTTGGCATGTCATACGACCTCCACATCTTCTAAGCTTAGTTGGATTTTTGGGATCTCTCTCATGAGGATCTCTGACTCTCTTCTTCTTAGGCCTACCCGGCATCTTCTTTACAAATGGTGGTTTAACAGGATATCCCTCAGCCTCTGGCCACATTTTTTCACCTCTAACATGTTCTAACCCAAAGCTGTAAGCCTTTCTATACCTCTCTACAGTGTAGTAATCATGTACATAGGCACTTGGATCCTCTTTCAAGAAATGTATTGCAGAACATGCGTGTATACACGGAATGCCTGTGATATCCCATGCCCTACATGAACAAGACCTCTCTCCAATATTTACTACATACTTATCATCCATCCAATCAACCTCAAACTTACCCCCCAAGGCTGGATACACACTACAATTTCTACTATCATATCTTAGTTTTTCTACCCTTTTTTGAATTGTAGGGCATATTCTATCACTCACACCTTCAATTTGCATCATTTTCTTATATTGCCTCTCCATCAGTGAACGCCTTATTTCCTCACACATATGTATCACATGTTTTCCCCTAGCATTTAGTATCCATCCATTGAATGTCTCACTGATATTGTTATCAATCATGTCACATAGAGGAATAGAAGTTATGAACGACTTACAAAATCTTTGAGTGTCTCTCCCAATGAAGTCTTCATATGCTGCAACATCTTCCTGTTTCAAGTCCTCATGAGCCAATTTGTACTCCTCCAAATATGTGCTTCTTACTAGCCTCCAAAACATGTTCTTCAAAGTTATACCTTTGTGTTGTTTTTTCCAGTTGCTATACATGTGTCTTGCACAAACTCTATGTTCGACATGTGGTGCAAGTTGACTAACTGCACTCAAGAGCCCCTACACAACAAAAAAGTTAATCATTATAAAGAAGACATTTTCATGATAAACAAGGAGTTATAATGATCATAATTTAATTACCTTTTGTTGATCCGAAATAAATGTAATTCCAAAGCCATCATTGATTCTTAATTCCTCAAGGAGAATTTTGATAAACCAAGTCCAACACGCTTCATTTTCAACTTCCACAACCACCCATGCAATTGGAAACATTTGGTTGTTTCCATCTTCCCCAATAGCACACAATAACAACCCCCCTAAATGAGTTTTCAAGAAAGCCCCATCAGACCAATATTTCTCATAATATTAAAAAAATAATCATTATAGATCCTTTTTTTCGTTTTCTCCTTGAAATTTCAGTTAAAAACGAATCAAACCGAACTGAACTAAGTTTTTCGATTAAAAACCAAATCGAGACATTTTAGTTAGGGATTTGGTTTTGTATAATAGAGAACCGATTTTCGATTTGGTTTAATATAATTGACACCCTTATTGTAGTTTGCAAGTGCATTTTACAAAGCTCCAGTAATCAATTCGTCAACACGTACATGAAGAGAGACAAATATTAATTACATACATGCACAACTTTACAGCTCGTCGATTTAAGTTTTGACCGTGAAGATAAAGTCCGGGATCAAATCAGCGCACCAGACGATTGTGTCTTCGGCAGGAGACAAATATTCAAGCTCGATTATGTGTTAGCCTTAATATCTACCTGATATTCGGCTGAGTGACTCTCATTATCTATGTCTTCTATCATTCCGTATTTTAGACAAAAAAAAAATATCTTAAACTTGTTGTGGCGGCAACAACATCAGCACCATTTGTATCTATTCTTGTATTACAAGTTGCATGTTGCCAACTTCCTTATTACGACATTCCTGGCATCGAGCATCTCTTTTAGTTATTATCCATTACTTGACTTTATTGGCTAGACAAGTGTATGCCACACCCGCAATTACTTATAATTTCTTAGGGTGATTATAGAATTTGCTTTGGTGGTGGTGGTAGGATTTTGATGTTCCCAGTTTTTGAGATTTGGTCAAAGACTTACTGAAAGAGTGCATAAATGTCACTTGATGTTCCAGTTTTTAAAATTTGGTCAAAGACTTAGAAAGAGTGCATAAGTGTCATTTGTTACCGGACACCCCATCAATCGGCCTAAGTTCGAATCCAAAATTTATATTTTATGTGAAAAAGGATTATAATACGGGCATAATAAATATGGCATTAGAAAATAATTATTAATAATAAACATTCGGATTAATATAGACTAGCATAATTCTAATCCGTAGTTCCGCACTTGCGTGAAGTTATGATTTTGCCTAGTAAATTAATATATTTCATTTCTTTTTCTAATGTAAGTTCACAATGTTTAGCACATCGAAAAAAAAATTGTTAATATGTTTCTACTTGGATATTAAGTTTGAAGCACAGTTGAATTCTTCAACTTGATTGAACTGACTCTTGTTATTGATCTAGAGACTAGTCTTCAGGTGTGTAGCGGGATGGTGGGGGCGGAGGGAGTGGGGACGGTGAATACACCTGAGTCCAAATTCAAATTCAAACACGAAAGTCAGTTTAATACTGGGTTTGCTTGCTAAATAGATTCAACTTGCCAAATAAGTTTTTTATCGCTTGGGCTGAGTGATTCAGTATACTGAGTACTGTTCACTAACTGAAGTAAGTTAATAAGCAGTTCAGTATAAGAATGTGGGAGGAAAGTGTAGGCCTAATTTTAATGTCTCTTTGAAAAATATTATTTTACTAAAAACGGCTCAGTTTATAATCCATGTCTTACAGAGTTTACTGAAAATCTACACTAGTATGAATTTTGTCAAATTAGTTTAATGTAGAATGAACACTAATCAATGCAACAGTAAAAACACATAGATTTTTAGAGTGGTTCGACTACGCAAGATACTACGTCCACTTTCTTATTTCTAGGAGTTCTTGATTGTATTATACTGAGCAAGTCTCTATCGATCCTTTCACAGGACATGTCTCAACTAGTTATAGTCTCAGTGACTTTACATGATTTCAAACACTAGGGTTTGAGTTTTTCTCCAACTATGAAGGAGTTCTTACAATAGAATAACTTATTAAATGAACTCATTCAGATTCTAAGTTTAAGATATAACAATGTTAGGTTAGATAGATAGAGAAGGGAACTAAATTACTTTAGAGTAAAGAACTAGATGATAAGTTATTGGTTCTAGGGTTCTTCGCTGAGTATGCTTTTGAGCTTGCTAGAGTTTGTGAGCTTGAATGTTTCGTGTTCCCGGTGTCTTCAACGCAATGAAGGCGATCTCTATTTACAGGCGTGACTGGTAAATAGATTACTGGAAGCAATTTTTATGCTTGTATACAATGTTTTTTTCCTTACCACTGTTTTATTCTCCTATATATATATATATGTATATTTGCACATGTAATTATTTATCTTGTACATAAGTTAGATTTTGTAGTGTGTTGTAGATCACAAAAGACTACTCAATTGGTTGACCTGACAAGATATAAACAGTTATCGCAGCTGAGACAACTTTAAGATAAGTTGTCGGTATAAGCTGTAGTTTAGATAAGAAGTGGTTTGTCTTGTCTAATTGTCTATAATGGTACACTGAAGGTGGTGTGTTGACGGATCACAGTGAGATGTATTCTCCTGTTTGACCTTAGTGGAGAACCACTAATGGAGAACCAAGATCTCCGTAACTTAGCTGATCTTAAGTTTGGTAATACTTCAACTGAATGCATTTGTCATCTATCACTTTAACCTACTATTGTGAACGTTATCGCAACTGGATCCACGTATCTTGGTTGCTAGTAGTCATTTGTGGCTCAGGCTGGTAGTCTGTATCTTACAATCGTATCCTAATTAAATTGGCTGATAATATTCCCTGATGAACTCGTAAGGATTATCACACTAAACCCGACCGATTGATTAAGTTTAGGTGTGTTAATAAGGTCGAGTGGTACTACTCAGGAATATAATAAGATGTTAATTAATTTAAATTATCAGTAGACTTAATTAATGAACATATATTTCTATCTTAAATATGGAGATCGATTAAGTCTAAAACACAAGTCTATGCTCAAGTTGGGATAAAGAGGGTATCGATTATGAGGAAACCTTCTCACCTGTAGCAATGGTCAAGTTCATTCGGATTCTCCTTGCCATAGCAGCTCACGTGAACCTAGAGATCTGGCAGATGGAAGTCAAGACCGCATTCCTAAACGGTCACCTCGAAGAAGGTAGAGACATTTTGCATGAAACAACCAGAAGGTTATGTGAGAGAGAGCGAAGAGAATCTGGTTTGGAAGTTTAAGAAGTCTATTTATGGACTTAAGTAAGCTTCCAGGTTATGGCACCAACGTTTCGATGAGGTAGTCAAATTTTATGGTTTTATCTCATGTCCTAACGAGGCGTGCGTATACTATATCTGTGTTGATGGGTCTGTGGTGTTTCTTGCACTTTAGTAGACGACATCCTTCTCATTGGTAACAATGTTGAAGTGTTATTAGGCATAAAAAAAATGGCTATCCGGACAATTTCAAATAAAGGATTTGGGTGAAGCTGCTTACATCCTTGGGATTAAGATTATTCGAGATCGACGAAAAATGATTCTAAGTTTATCCCAGACATTCTACATTGATACTGTGATAGCTCGTTTTAGCATACAAATGTCAATGAGAGGACAATTACCTTTCAGACATGACATTTTTTCTATCCAATAATCAGTGCCCTAAAATGCCTGAAGAGATAGAAAGTATGAGGCTTGTACCATATGTTTCTGCTGTTAGTAGCCTCATGTATGCAATGCTTTACACGAGACCAGATATCTCATATGATGTAGGATTTGTATATTGAAAGCAGTTTACGCATTTGCTTGTATACATTGTTTCATGTTACCACTATTATTATTCTCCTATCTGATTATTATAATTGCACAATTTAGTCCTTTATCTCACGTGAGTTAGATCATACAGTGTGTTGTAGACACAGAAGACTGTAGTGATTGGTTGAACTAGTGAGATATAAACAGTTATCACAGCCGAGGCAACTTTAGGACAAGTTACCGGTTTAGGCTGCAACGTAGAAAAGAAGTGACTTGTCTAGGTCATTTGTCTATGTTGATACATTTTATGTATTGATGGATCGCGGTGAGACGTGTTCTTCTAGCTGACCCGTGTGAAGAACCAAGGTCTCGGAGACTCAACTGATCTTAAGCTTGATGAGATTTCAGCTGAGTGCACGTGACTAGCTATCACTTTGACTTACTATGGGTGAGGGTCATCGCCATGAGTGCTGTTGCGTGTAGCTCATGCTGGTTATCTGCATCATGCATCCGTATCCCATTATAGGGTTGATGATATCCCCTTGAGGAACTCGAAAGGTTTATCATGCTAAACCCTGCATGTTGATTAAGTTCAAGTATGATAATAAGGTCGAGTGATACTACTCAAAGATAAGATATTAATTGTATTAAGTAGTCAGTAAACTTAATCAATTAATGGATATTCGATATCTTAAACACGGGGATTAACTAAAGTTAAAAATACAAGCTCTGACTCAACTTTTGGGATAAAAGGGTAAGTCAACATAGATTCTTTAGTGGAATGACTCTATGTCTGTATTAATTCACTTGAGGCCCGACTTTATTTCTTGTATTAGGTTCCCTGGTCTGGCCCGAACATATGCACAGTCATATGCGACATTTTCTCTCAGACTCACTAGGTCACTTAATTACTTGGAATTGTTTGGCCCTTTAATGGACCAAAACAATTGGTAATGGTATAGTGGCCCTTCACTATTGGATGGGCTTGGGGGTCAAAGGCCCATTAGGGTTTTGACCAAGCCCTTATAAATAGTGGGCAAGGGGTCATTTCCTCATAACTTACTTCCTTGTTGTGTGTTTCGAAAAAAGTGAGTCCGAGTGTTTTATCGTAAGCTTTCTTGCGTCTTCGTCCATCCGGAGTTGGAAGCTTGGGCACGGGAACAGTCCAGAAGACCTTTTCTGGACCGAGTCGAAAAGATCGTATCTAGGACGATCGCTCAGGTATGAGACTCTTTCCCTACAGATATCTCATATGATGTAGGCATGGTCTCTAGATATCAGTCTAACCCTGGACAGGAGCACTGGATTGCGGTAAAGCATATTCTCAAGTACCTTAAACGGACTAGAGATTATAGACTTGTTTACCAGTCAGACGGCCTAGTGCCTTTGGGTTATACAGACTCAGATTTTTAGGTTGATATAGACGAGAAGATGTCTACATGGGGTTATGTATTTACCTAGGGAGGTGGAGCCATTTCATGGCGGAATGCAAAGCAGAAGTACATTGCGAACTCTATCATGTAAGCAGAGTATGTGGCTGCTTCAGAAGCTTCTAAAGAGGCGGTTTGACTCAATAATTCCCTCCTTGATCTTGATATTGTTCCTAATTTGCGTAAGGTGATCACGATTTATTGTCATAATGCGGGTGCAATGGCAAATTCTAAGGAACCTAGATCTCACATGGCGTCTAAACACACAGACAAGAAGTACCACATCAAACGAGAATTTGTACATCGAAGAGACGTGGTGATTGACAAAATTGGAAGTGAAGATAACCTAGTTGATCCTTTCATGAAGAGCTTACCAATCCTAGCTTAAGAAAATCGTGTTCGTGGCTTAGGAGTGGTAGAGATGTCCCCCACTTAGGATTGCATAAACAATTGTATAAGTGGGAGAAGATGCAGTGATAGATAGGATAAATAGCTGAGCGTGTTTGTTTGTACTAGTTAGTACCAGAGCTGACACATTGTATCTCCTATCTGATATATATATATATATATATATATATATATATATATATATATTTGCACATGTAATCCTTTATCTTGTACATAAATCAGATTATGTAGTGTGTTGTAGATCACAGAAGACTACTCAATTGGTTGACCTGACAAGATATAAACAGTTATCACAGTTGAGACAACTTTAGGATAAGTTGTCAGTATAAGCTGCAGTTTAGATAAGAAGTTGTTTGTCTTAGCTAATTGTCTATTCTGGTACACTGAAGGTGGTGTATTGACGGATCACAGTGAGATGTGTTCTCCTGACTGACCTTTGACCTTAGTGGAGAACCACTGGTGGAGAACCAAGATCTCGGTGACTTAGCTGGTCTTAAATTTGGTAATACTTCAGCTGAGTGCACTTGTCTATCTATCACTTTAACCTACTATTGTGAACGCCATCGCAACCGGATCTACGTATCTTGGGTGCTAGTAGTCATTTGCGGCTCAGACTGGTTGTCTGTATCTTGCAACCGTAATAAGGTCGAGTGGTACTACTCAAGAATATAATAAGATGTTAATTAATTTAAGATGTCAGTGGGCTTAATTAATGAACGAATATTTCTATCTTAAATACGGGGATCGATTAAGTCTAGGTGTAAGTCAACACAGATTCTCTAGTGGAATGAATTTGTGTTTATTAATTGATTTTGCTTTGGCCTGAGTATAGATAATTAATTGATTTGAGTCCCGACTTTATTTCTTGTATTCGATCCCCGGTCTAGCCCAATTAGTTGCCCAGTTATTTATTGTTTCTCAAAAATCATTATTAATAGATTAATGTATTTTGCGTTCTTTAATACTGTTGTTTATCTTTAATTAATTGGCTGAGCCAATTAATTGATAAATAAAGTAGCTCAGCAGATTAATTTATTATCTTATGGGATAATTGATGTGGAAGGTCATAGGGGATATAATTAAATTAACGAGCTACAAATATTAATATAATATAAGCTTTTGAAGCCTATAGATATTTATATTACATTCATAATCAATACACACATTCTCACATACGCATAAACGCTTGAGTAAGAACAGAGAGAGACAATATTATTTTTTCTTCAGTTCTCTGACCATATGGAGGAAGAAAAGGGTCCGGATACAGATCAGAAGATCTGAACAGGACCAAAAATCAAAGTGACTACAACATATGAAGGCGGCAGGTAAATCCCTTTCCTTCAGTTAGGTATCAGAGACTGGTTTTGACTCTGATTTTTTACTTTTTAGGAGCATGTTTATGTTTATTTTCGTCGTTATTGGGTTATTTTCGTGCTTGGGGCGACATGCGTGCCACTGTTTTAACCCATTTGTAATATTTTTCTAGTGAGAAAATCCACGAGTAGATGATAGGGCCAATGTGCTACGTGTTTTTGCTATTATTGTACTGTAATTTTGTTTTTGGAGGTATGAAAATTGAGGCAGAGGCGCGACAACGCGAAAAGACAAAAAAGGGCGAAACCCTAGTTTATGCCAGATCGCTACCGCCGGCTTCAGGAGGCATGTGGAGGCGCATGACAAAGTGATTTTTCGATATGTTCGGAAAGTTTGTTCTTTGTTTTGTTAGCTTCGTCTGGATAGGTCTCACAATCCATTCTGATTTCTAGTTTGTCCAGAATAGCATCGGAATGGTGAAGTGGTCGTGCTACAAATAGTTAGACTGTCTAGTGTGTTGTAGATCACAGAAGACTACACAATTGGTTGAACTAACAAGATATAAATATATATCACAACTGAGACAACTATAGGATGAGTTGTCGGTTTAAGCTGCAGTTTAGATAAGAAGTAGTTTGTCTTGGCTACTTGTCTATTTTGGTACACTTAAGGTGGTGTTTTTACGGATCACAGTGAGATGTCTTCTCCTAACTGACCTGAGTGGAGAACCAAAGATCTCGATGACTTAGCTAGTCTTAAGCTTGATAAGACTTCGGTTGAGTGCATTTGACCAACTATCACTTTGACCTACTATGGTGAACGTCATTGCGACCGGATCTACGTATCTTGGGTGTTAGTAGTCATTTGCAACTCATGCTGGTTGTGTGTATCTTACAACTATATCCCTGATAATATGGTTGGTAACATCCCCTGAGTAGCTCGAAAGGATTATCAGACTAAACTCTGCAGGTTGATTAAGTTCAGGTGTGTTAATAAGGTCGAGTGATACTACTTAGGAATATAATAAGATGTTGATTAATTTAAACTGTCAGTTGACTTAATTAATTAACAGATATTTCTATCTTACATATGGGGATCAATTAAGTCTAAAATACAAGTACATGCTCAAATTGGGATAAAGGGTTATCTCAGCACAAATTCTCTAATGGAATAAATATGTATTTATTAATTAATTTTGCTTTGGCCAAGCCTAGAGAATTAATTAATTTGAGCCACTGCTTTAATTCTTGTATTGGATCTCTGGTCTGGCCCACATAAATGTTAAGTATTTATTTCACGCTCTCTTAGGATTATTAAGGAATTAATGCACTTTATGCATTACTTAATAATGTGAATATTATTTATCTGAAATTATTTGGCTGACTCAATTAATTGATAAATAATAAGTAGCTCAAATATTAATTAATTAATTTATGAGCTTGGTGTTTGAAGCCCATTAAGAATTAATTAATTAATAGTCTTGGTGTATATAATAACGTATTACGTTATTATTATGAGAACACAGTTTTATAACCTACGAAACACAAACACATGGAAACGAACGTGAGCGAGAGAGAGGGAGACGTGATTTTTCATGCTTCTCCAGTTCTTCATCCATGAGAAAGGAAAACATACATCTGGACACAGATCAGAAGATCATGTACGCGAGCAACAATCAAAGCACGACTCAAGGACGTAGGTATCGAATTCTAAAACCTTCAAGATAACATAGAGCTACATCTTCTTTCACACACCGAATATTTTTTTGCCCCCTCGAATTTTGATTTGGGCATTGATCATCTGGAAACAATCAACATAAATATTTTATGACAATGACATGAAGTGACACACGGGAATTTGATTAACATTTAGAGATAATTGAGAATTTAGATAAATATTGGGAGTTTTGTTAATACTCGAAATCGAAAAATTGTTAGGAATTGGAAAATTGCTGGTACCACGAAGATTTTGAGTGATTTGGATAATGTGAATGAAAATTGAATTTTGTTATGTTAATAAAAATATAACAAAATTAGGCTATATTTAATTAATTAATAATATTAATAAAATAAATTAAAATTAACTAAATTTTAAACACCCAACTAAGTGGGTGTTTGCAACAGCTTAAGCTTTTTTTAAGTGCTTAAATTAAGGAGAAGTTGGTAAAAGTGGCTTATTAGAGAATTTGGGGTGTGTTTGCAAAAATTGCTTAAAAGCAGGAAAAGTTGAAAAAATAGTGTTTGCAAAATTTATACTGTAGTAGCTTATTTTGTGATTTATAAGTAAAATGTCAAATCATAGCTTATCCGAAATTACAAATATGCCATTAAGTTGGAGAAGTTGGTAAAAACCAACTTAACCAACTTCAACTTATTTGACTTAAATGTAGAGAATTTTTACGAATTTAAGCTGTTGAAAACACTCAAAACAATTTTTCCTTAAATTAAGCTATAAGTTAAAAAATTTAAGCTAATGCAAACACCCCTAATTTCTACCGCTTGACAATTTCTCCACCATTGGAAATAAATCAACAGTAACCGATCAAAAGAGAAACTATCGCTTGAGTCTGGTGTTGGTCAAAGTCCATCAATGAGGGTAAGTCTAAGAGGTACCATGTCATGGTAGATTGATGCGGTTTATTGGGCCGAGCTGGATTTGAACCAGCGTAGACATATAATTCAATAAACCCTAGACTGAAGCATCCTCTATTGAGGAACTAACCGGTTAGAAGAGGAATAAGTGAGCACAGAACGTTTCGGAAGGAGAACCCGATGGAGAATGGAGATAGTTATCCGATTTATGCTTGAATGAGTGTGGAATCACGTAATTGGAGGGGTTTGTGCTTGATTTAGCGTGAGATCGGTGGCAAGGTGGAGGCGGAGAAGGAACGTGGAGAGTGAGACGGTGGTGGCGGCTAGGAAGAAAGTAGCGGCCGCTCAACAATCTTGTTCCTTTTTATTCATTTCTCTATATCAAATGAGCAAGTTTTATGTTGTAATTACAAGACTGCCACTCCCTCTATTACAAGAAGAAAAACTACTGATGGCAAAACAATAAATCAACAAACTACGGGGACATTTTCGAAAAATCTTGCAAAAAACTGGTGGAGTAGGTGACATCCACATTTGTAGTTATAAGTAGATAAAACATATTTCAGGTTGTATCATTTTTTATATTTTTCCATTATCCCTAGCGGCTAAAAGAAGTTTTGACTTTTAAAAACACCACTAATTGCTTTTGATCTTTGACAAGAAAGTAGCTATGCAATGTGTAAATCACAAAAATGGAAATTACGCACAAACTCAACTTATATTTTAATTATAATTATTATTAATACGATTCGGAAGAAATAATTATTCTTTTATTAATCATAAAAAAACAGTAACTATTAGTAGAGGTTCATATAGTACTAAGCTGTGTTTTGAAACCCGGCCCGGACCGACCGGTTCGACCGGTTGAACCGATAACCGGTGACCGGGTTAACTGGTTTTTTTTTTTTTTTGGACTGTGTTATTTTAAAATCGAATCTTTACTCACCAGCAAGCTCCCATGGCTCAGATTTGTAGACATCAATTTCAATAACAGCTTGAAATCGGAACGGCTTTCCGCAAGCTTTCCTCCTCAAGTAGTACCTCACCAACTCCTCATCCGTCGGATGGAACCTGAACCCCGGCGCCAGAGACGTTGGCGGCGGCGCTCCGCCCCCAGCCGGCTGCGCCGCCGTGACTGCAACCACCACTTCCTGTCCCATTTTTAAATCTTAATTCACAACTCCCACCAAAAAAGAATACCCAAAAATCAAGAGCAGTGGTGCACCCCACAAACTCAACACATCAAGAAACTAAAAATAGTTATATATTTATATAATTTAATTATATATTTATGACGTCACACCGAGTCGATTCATCGGTTGAACCGGTGAACCGATCGGGCCGATTTTAAGAACACATATATTAAGTAAACATCGTTTGGAAATACGCTCTAATTTTTTTTTTTTTTGGACTGTAAGCTCGTCGCAGCCCAAAATCTTTATCCCAACTCTCATAAACCCTGATTCTACCTACATACCCCAGGCAGATATGGTGGTTGGTTTGTGATTTGGATCTCAGATAATAATAACCCGACCCGTTAACCCGTGAAGACCCGTTCTCCTTCTCAACCTCCCTTTCTCCGTGGCCACTTCTCTTCCCAAAAAACCTCTCCCGACTTTAATGGCGTCGCCGCCATTTTCCCATAACATCTCTCTAGAGCTCCATCTTTTCATTCGAATTACCGACATTTGACCTCGCCAGAAACATCCGAATCCCTGTATGGACATGAGAAGATCGGCGGTACAGAAAGCCGCCGCAGCCGCCACCAACACCGCCGCGATACTCTTTCACCCGATCAAACGACCGCTCACAGTTTCACCCCACCCTTTACAGCGATTGGAAATTTCAAAACCTAAATTGAAAGAAGTGTGCCAATCAGATTCCGAGGCGGCGGCGTCTCCTTCAGCTGCATTTGATCAGCGATTCCGTTACTCGAAAATTTTGTCTTCTATTTTATCGGTACCGAGTTTAAATTCATATCAGTGTAGCGATTTGCTAAAAAAATTGACTCCTGATCAATTTGATACTATTTTCTGGGAAGTTCATAATAACGTTGATCCTTCTACTGCGTTAAAGTTCTTTTACTTTGCCTGCGATTGCTGCAGCTTTAGGTTCGTGCTTAGATCGTACTGCCTATTGTTCCACTTGTTAGTTTCTAAGAATCTTGATTCAGCTGCGCGGTTGCTCTTGATAAGACTGATTGATAGAAAGTTGCCCTTGACATTGAGGGATGCTGTAGTGGATTTCCATAGGGAGATCATCATTGGATTGTCAGATGTTTATTTGGGTTCTGAGAGATTTAGGAAAGGGCCCAAAGGGTTTGATATTCTGGTTCATGTTTATGCTACAGAGTTTAAGAAATTGGGGTTTGATGTTGCTATGGATGTGTTTAGGTTATTAGCTGGCAGAAAGTTGTTTCCATCTTTCAAGACTTGCAATTTTTTTATGAGCTTGCTTGTTAAGGCTGGCCAACCTGAGAAATGCTATGAGGTTTTCGTTATTGTTTCGGAGGAACTTCTGCCAGATGTTTACTTATACACTACTGCAATAAATGCCCTATGCAAAGGAGGTAAGGTTGAGGAGGCAGGCAAACTGTTTATGCAAATGGAGAATAAGGGCATTGCTCCTAATGTCGTTACTTATAATAATCTTATGCATGGACTGTGCGAAAATAGGAGCTTGGGTGAGGCATTTCAGCTGAAGGAAAGAATGGTGGATAAGGGGTTGAAGCCAACTCTTGTCACGTATGGTTTACTGATTAATGGTCTGATGAAACTTCAGAAATACGATGACGCTGATTGTGTTTTGAAAGAGATGTTGGGGAAGGGGATTCTTCCCAATGTTGTTGTTTACAACACATTGATCGATGGGTACTGTAAGATGGGAAATGTGGCAATTGGCCTGAAGTTAAAGGATGATATGTCATTACTAGGCGTTATTCCAAATTCAGTTACTTATAATACTCTTGTAAATGGACTCTGCAAGGATAATCAAATTGATTTAGCCGAGCAGTTCTTAGTGAAGATGGTAAAAGGAGGTTTAAGTATAAATGCAGGTACAATAAATTCTGTTATTCATGGATTATGTAAAAACTTAAGATATGATTCTGCACTAAAGTACACTATGTTAATGATCTCAAAAAGCTTAGTGCCTACAAACACGTTGCTGACAACTTTAATGAGTGGACTTTGCCGGAACCGTAAGCATTCAGGAGCCTTGAAGCTGTATAATGTGCTACAGTGTAAAGGAATTGCTTCCAATACTGTGACCTCAAACGCTCTTGTTTTTGGACTTTGTGAAATTGGTCAGATGCAGGAAGCTAAATCTGTTGTGAAGAGCATGTTGGATGGTGGTGTTAGGTTGGATACTTTTACGTACAATGCACTAATATATGGGTGTTGCAAAGAGGATAAGCTCGAGGTTGGTTTTAAGCTCAAGGACGAAATGGCTGAGAAAGGAATCTCCCCAGATATTGTGACATACAACTTACTGATAAACCGGTTGTGTAATAAGGGTAAAATGGATGAAGCTCTGGTGCTTTGGCATGAATGCCAAAGGAATGATCTCGTTCCTGATGATCGTTTATATGCAGTAATGATATGTGGGTATTGCAATTCCGATAGATTTGAAGAGGCTATGCATTTCTTTGATATGTTGCTCAGGCAGGATGTTATACCCAATTCTGTTGTATATAACATACTCATTAGAGCATACTCTAGGACTGGGAACATGCCAGAGGCCCTTAAACTCCTTGATGACATGAGAAGCAAAGGTATTTTGCGTACCCTCATCACCTATTCATCGCTAATACATGGGATGTGCAATGTTGGCAGAGTAGATGAGTCAAGGTATCTGCTTGATGAAATGAGAAAGGATGGTTTGCAGCCCAATGTAGTATGTTATACTGCACTAATTGGTGGTTTTTTTAAAATAGGCCAGATCAATGAGGCAAGTAACCTCTTGCAAGAAATGTATTCATTTAATATACACCCTAACAAGATAACTTATACAATAATAATCAATGGGTACTGCAAGCTGGGTAGGATGGAAGAAGCAGCTGAGAGTCTTAGGGAAATGCTAAGCAAAGGAATCACTCCTGATTCTGTTACTTATAATGTACTGGCGCATGGGTTCTGCAAGGAAGGGGATGTAAATGAAGCTGTCACTCTGTGGGATCACATGTCTGAGAGAGGAATAACTTTGGATGATGTTGCACATACTTCATTGGTTCACTGCATGTCTGAGCAATCAAGGACTGAAAATGACTAATTCTGAACTGGTAAGCCTTACTCATCTTCATCCAGATATGAAAACATGCTTTTAATCAATTATGTTTGGTAGAAACAAACATATCTATATTTATTTGTTATGTTTGTGTTCTTTTCGCTTGTCTTACCCTTTCCTTCTTCTGCTTCTTTCCTTGTCGTGTTTCTTTCTTTTGTTTTGATATTGTTGCATTGCAACTGTAACTTTCTGTCAGGATTGGTTGTTGACTGATTAGCTCACTGTTAACATTTTGAAGATCAATGTTTTGTCTTAAAACATAAATCATGGGAAATATTTTGGTTCAGCTTGATTAAAATAAAGAAAGCTTTCTAAAGATCATTTTCTTGGTTTCTATAGGTTTGCCTTGACTCTCCCACATGATACTGAACATTCTTTGGAATCAGATGAACCTCTTGTAAAAGATTGCGAAATCATTTCCATACTTGCTCGTGATACCTTAGCTCTATAGCATCTTCTTGTCATTAATTGGTGGTGAAGGTTGTTGAATGAGTGTATGTATCACTGAAGGTATTATAGTTACCTCAGATAGAAGCTTTAGCTCTATATATAGGGTTCTCGTAGTGTTATGGGTCTATTGAATTGTAGCTGGTGCCAGGTAATTAGATATTATTCTTTTATAGATATGGGGAAAATCCTAGTTTTTAGAATTTAATCAGGATCTCACCTGCATTTTTGAAGAGAATAAAAACACAATTGAAGCCTATGTGAGATTTTCTTTTTTATGTGAAGGCTTGCAATTATTTTTATTTGAAATACTGTGACATTTTTAAAACTATTATTGGATATCAACGACAGCTGTGAAACATCAAGATTGGATCATTCAACAAACCACAAATAAGTTGCCAGTCTCTGACGTTTGCCAGGCTGACCAAGTGTGCATCAAATGATTGATTCTCAGACTGCATGGACTTTAAGGTACTGTATTTTTCTTGTGAGAGCCTGGTCGCCTAGTTTTGTATTGAATTAAAATACTCGCTGTAGTTTTCCCTCCTCAAGTTTGCTGCGCTTTTATTTTTGCTCTTGTTTATTCTTTTGTGCTCTAAGATTTGGACAATAGTTTAAATTTTGTTATTTGATGATCCCAATATGCCATTTTTGAAGAGCCATTGGCACTTAGCAAAAGTGATATCTTTACATCCAATTTGCTCTGAAAGTCCTGTTTCTATCAGTAGCTGTGAGTTTAATGAGAGAGGGTGACAAGTGACTTGATGTTTTGTTCGTCCATCAAAAGCTCTCTTAACGTCAAATTCTTGATTAAGGTAACAAGTAATACTCATAAGTCATATAATTGGTTCCATTCAATTCTTCTGTGGTTGGGACATACTCATAATTAATTTTTTGTGGTGTATGTGGTGGTGGATGGAGCAGGTAAATGATTTTCTCTTATTCTAGGTTTCTCATGAACTAAGCCTATACATCGGCGGCCTTTTAGTAATATGAAGGCCCTGCAAGTCTTGAACACCTGTTTATCTTTTTATACTTCATTTATTTGTTACATTAGTGTTTTTCATATATGGTTCTTTATTAAAATGTGAGATTTCAAGTTCAAGTGCCGTTACTTTAGTTTTACTTCATGAACTAAGCTCTTATTACTTTGCAAGTTAGATGCAAAGACTAGAGACTGCGCATTACCTATGTAATCGGCACCCAATGTTTTCTTGGATAATCTTGTCCATCCATCAACTCACCACCCTATCTTGCAATTGTTATAGTTTTTGTTGATACCTCCTCTCATAACACTCCATAGATTAGCTGAAAAGGCCACATTTTTGGTTCTTTTATTGTCATTGGCAATAGGAAGTCCTTGCAATTTGTTTATGTTTTAGTAATCCATATTATAGAGGCGCTTGAGCAATATACTAAGCGTGGTCTCGGTGCATATGTCTTCCATGATGCAGGAGAGGAATGATTTCATCCAAGGATGGATCTTAATGGGGAGGAAACATGGCTGAAACTTCTCTGCCATGATCTGCTGGTCTTTTATGGCGTATCAAGAGAAGGTATTTATATGTATGTATATCCCTTTAACTTTTACTATTCATATAATTCTTCCATATTCATTAATGCAACAACCGAACATATACATGCAGGAAGAGAAAGCTGCGGCGACAAGGAAGGAAGGGAGAGAGAGAGAGATGATTAGAGGAAGTGAAGAATGCTGAAGCAAAGATGATGCATATGAGAAGAAAGCTGAGCACGCTGTGGACAAGTTGCATGCAGCGCTGCAAGACCTATCTGCCGGCGGCTACCACCACGCCGATCGGCTCCAACGTTCTGCCGACGAGGCTGGACAGCCCCAAAACGAGCAGAGGAAATTGTCTGAATGTTGTTTTTTCGTGTGTATACGTAGTTGTTGATCACATTATATTAAATCTAATTTTTGTTTATTTCTTACCACATTAAGCTCTCCAAACTCTAGAAATTAGTGGGAATAATGTAACAGAGAAATGTGTACATACGACATATACATACAAAAACCATAATAATACAAGAAAATTTAACAACAAACATACGTGTATAAGTTGACAAAATCCTACAAGCATATATAGGCTGACAACAAACATGAAAACAAAACAAGAGTTCCACCTTCCATAGATTCTTTATATACAGGTGAGGCCTAGTTGTAGTTGCCGCTTACCAGCGCCACAAGCCGCTTTCGTTGCAGAAAACTCGATGCCAACGGAGTAACAAATGCGCTATTCTTGGTAGCATGGGACATGCTAATGCCCCAAGTATAAACCAGTTGATGCTCAGGAGAGCAATAGATTCTGCTGCAGGTTTATGCTTGATTCTGGTAAATAATTGGAGCGTTCTAAGCAACGAAGAGGAGACAACGAAAAGAAGAGCTATCACCAGAGGTATGCATGGATCTTCAGCTTTCAAGATGATAAAACCCACCACAAGTGATAAGACTACGCTAAATAGGCTTTGAAACAGAGCAACCTCCCTCTGTCTTGCTAGAATGCCCTCCTCTGATATCATCCATAGCTGGGAGACTCTGTATGGTTTTAGTATCTCATCCTTACAGAGATTATCAGAGCCCGTCGTGTAATAATCTGTGCCCACATTGTCTTGATCCGAGTAGCTCCAAAGAGATTTTCCTCGAACCTCCTTCAGCCGCTGTGATTCATCCTTCAAATTCTTTAGCTCCTCCTGCAGTTGCTCAATCTTAAGAATAGCTTCATCATGTTCTTGTTCGAGTTCCATTAGCATCATCTTCATCGTTGCACGTTCATTTCTGGTTTGATGGAGTTGTGTGTCTAGTTCCTTCGTATCCAAAAGTGCGTCTTCCATTTCACTTTTCAGTCGGCGAAGTTGCATCTCTAGCTGCAAATTGACTGTTCTCCCATTAGTATATGCAACACTCTTGCATTCCCCTCTCCTACTTAACACTCTTGCATAACTAATGTACACGAAACATCATAGCTCAATACGCCTCGATATGTCATGAACTTCAAGACTCATTCATAGAGAGATTCAAGAAAGTAACATCAAATTAACTCTCAAGCATTCCCATATAGCAAGGACTAATATTAAGGAAGTAATGCACTAATCAAGTACAAGAGAATCATGAATCGTGCTATGCAAATAAGATCAAGATTATTACAAGGGTGAAGTTAATTACCAGTCTTTCTCTATACAATGCAGTAAATGCTCGAACCGGGAGGGATAACACTGCCATAATCCAGATTGCAATCTGCCACAGTATGATGAAATGCAGACAGAGAGCAAACTTCAGCAGCTCTAACACTGTCTGAGCAACAAAATAAAGGCTCCCAGCACCAAATTGATAGGCTAGCAAGATAGGCTTCAAAGCCAATCCTACTACTGAACAAACCAACTCAAACAACAGAGCCATCAAATCCACAAGAATTCACAACGTTGGAAATCCATCACAATGGATACAAAGTTCAAAAGGCAACCCCTAGCTCTGCAGTAAAAGACAAGCATAATTAAGATCATGCTTGGACCAGAACTCATAAATAAGTCAACAAAAAACTTAATTGCTCGTTGGCAAGAGAATCTAGGAGTTGATTCTCATACTTGTTACACTTGAGATCATAACTTCCATTACTCCATGGATTAGTAGTCTATTACCAAAAATCTACTAAATTCTGATTGGGAAACTCTTTCTGTAGAAACCCTTGATCAAATTTGGGAAGAAAGCTAAATTATAGCAGTCGAATAGGTTCAAAATCAAGTGATACAAAGCAAAATTCACAAAGATAATAAGCAGTTCACTTCCTAGTTTATGATAGCAACAAAACCTCAAAAAAATTCAAGTATTTATAACAAAAGGTCCAAAACACTATGTTAAATTGATTATGCATCATTTGTCAACTAAGTGAAGTTTCCAAAATCTGCCTATGACTATTAAGACCCATAATATGTGTGAATATAAATCCAGAACCACACAGACAGTTTCATGAAAGATGACAAGAAATATCCTCCACAGCCCCCCACCCCCCTCTCTCACACATACACAGAGATAGAGTGGATAAGGGAGACAATTACCTGAGATAGAAATGGGAATTCTGAGATACCCAGAACGAGAAATCTTTTGAAGACCAAAGGCAGAGTGGCTGGTGTTAGTGAGCTATTGGAGCGTGAGTGTGAGAACCTCCTTCCAAGATTACAACTTTAATAGAAGAAAATAAATTAAAGAATTGGGCGTGCGTGTGTGTGAGAGAGAGAGAGAGAGGACGTGGCGACACGCTGAGTAGCAGGAAACTGACACGTCTGGATGGGAAAAAGTTGCAGTAGTTACACTGAACGCAATTCAGTATCAGATGAGGATCAGCCAACGTGCTGTCTTCAATGATTCAAGAAATAATAGCTTAAAATATCAATTGGAGGCCGTGTTATGCCCGCCGCCCCGTATCTCCACCGCCAATGCGGTCGGCTTAGCGAATCCTCCATTTTCCAATGCCATGTGCTCGTTGCCATGCGGCGTGCCGCGAGGGTCCATTTGGTCAAACAACTCCACCTAATTACGTCACATGCATTCAGTGTTGGCAGTTGAATCCAAGGCTAATCACATTAATGGTGGAACGAATGATCATCAATCAATTCTAACCCTACCAGTTTCCAACCTAAGGGTGATAAAGATTTAAGGGCGACTTCGTAATTGATAGATGAGTTCAAGATCTACAAATTTTAAGGGTGGTACAATAATTTTATTTTAAACTGGGATATTTTTTCCTAAATACACCAACTTTTTTCAAATTCTTTTTTATACATGAACTTTTAATTTAGCCAATAAATAAATACACTAACTCTTTATTTATTTAAAATTACACATTGGTAAAAAAATCAAAGTTGACATGACATTTTCTAGCGTGAAGTGGCTATTGAATTCTCGGGTGAGTAGGCATAGAACGTATCCAGTTTACCAGTAAATACACAAATTCTTTACAATTGCTTTTTTTTTGTACATGAGCTTTGTATTTAATTTTTTTTTCACACAGTCGAAATTTAATATTTTATTACTATTATTATTATTTATTAAAATTAATGACCGAATTCAATTGAACCAAATAATGTTTAATTTAACTTTTTGTGTGTAATATAGAAAAAAATGTATTTTGAAACGTGAAACACTGACATCCAATCTATCAAAGTTTAGATAAAAAGATGTTCGAAAAAATAGTTGTAGCAACGAACAAAAATGAGAAAATTCTTCAAACCACTTCTAAATAATAAAGTTTAAAAAATCGTGTGTATTTTGAGAAAATCTTACTATAAATAAATTAAATGAAAAAATAGTAAAGTTCGTTGTGTTGGGATTTTGTATACTGTAAGCACTTTTTATGCTTGTATACAATGTGTTTTTTGTCCTTACCACTATTTTATTCTCCTATCTGATAAGTATGTATATTTGCACATGTTATCCTTTACCTTGTATAAAAGTTAGATTTGTGTGGTGTGTAGGGTATCACAGAAGACAACACAAATTGGTTGAACTGACAAGATATAAACAATTATCACAGCTGAGACAACTTAAGGATAAATTATCGGTTTAAGTTGTAATTTAGATAAGAAGTGGTCGCTGTTTTCACTCCAAATAAAATTCCTGCATACACTTAGAATTTTATAATTAGTATAGAACAGGGTCGAACTCAGGGAATAGTGAAAATCAACAATATTTATCCTTTTGATCAGAGTTTTGGTGATGCCACCACGCATAAATTTTGGGTTTACTACCTAGGCAAAGAAAAGTAAATAACAGGAAAGTAGATAAAAATAAACAAGTAGAGAAAGGCGGACTCGGCTTCGGGTAACTTATATGAGATAACTACTTCGATCTTGGATGCATAGATTTAATTAATTCCTAAGATCAACCAGTTATAGGATACAGTGTTGGACACGTACAGATCCCAATTCCTACTTACGTAGTCGGTAATGGTTTGTTGAACAAATTCCCACTACTCCCTAACCTAACCACAACCTAGCTTGTTGAACAAACCTAGATTTAATGTTTAGATAGCATTACGAGGAAGGAACCCAATTTTAATCTCTACCGTTGTTGGACAAGCTGACATAGATGATTAACCTCCTTAATTCGACTACCGTTACGATAGCTTCGCCACCTAAGTTGTTGAACAATCTGACACTAATCTTCATAACCTAAATTGATCAGGTTTAAGTTAATCCAATTAAATCTTTCTGCCCCGAATTAAGTTGAAACCCTAGTCTTCAATTACTACGAACAATTAGATCTCACAAAGTTTGTATCTCATATTCGTCACCCTTGCCGAAGCCCTAAAAAGTTTAGCTACTCATTATTAACTTGGACAAGCTAAGTGAAACGAACGTAGGAAGAACAGAAAGTAAAGTGCGCAATACTGAATGCATAAACTGAATTTAAAGTACTTAATGTAAAACTGAATACCGAGCTGAACGAAAGTACTGAGTCTGAATGGGCAAGCTGAATGTAACTATTGAATCTGAAACAAGTGTTGAATTCTTCAAAAGCTGAAAAGTAAACTACGAAAACAATAAAGAATGTTTTAAATACTTGTGCTGAAACTAAAATCTAAACTACGGGACAAAGAACGAGATGGCTGAAGACGAAACTAAACTAATGAAGCAGCGAGAGATTGATGTCTTATATGTTCGTCTCCAGCCCCTTTATATAGATTTCGAACTTGATCCACCAAAGGAAAGATATCTAGGGCAAATCTTTTGAATCTTGATCTTCAAGACTCCTTTTCCTTGTATAACTCCAGCCCTAAACTATCTTCAAGCTCCAAATCTTTAGCAAATCTTTCCTTCTCAATCTAAATCCCGTTTTATCTCCAAAAACTGCCAAAATATCTCCAACTCAGCTCCGAACCGCCACCTCATCTCCGGACCATGAACCTGCAGAAAATATACATTTCTGCGCACTAAACAGCATCAACTTGGACAAGATGAGCGTCAGAACTGGGTTGTTGGATATGAGTCAGTAGATGATACTCAGCTGTTGTTCGGTTAAAAGAAAATTGGGGGAAATCATAGTAGTACTATGGAATTGAAGATCCCAAAACCTAGCTGATATCAGTAGATTAGTGTGTCGTTAGGATTAGCTGATGTATAGGTTAGACTTGATGTATTGATTATTATTGTTTGTCTAAGTCCTGTACGGGGTAATTGTTGAACTGATCTTCTGTCGAAGATACTTTTCAGAACCCCACGTCATCAGTGTAATCGCTTGTGTTCTTCGATCGGCAGATGATCTTCCACTCGGTCGAAGACAGCGCATCGGTGACAAATCATCGCAGAAGACTACTCCCGGTGATAGTCATCGCGTAAGAACGAGAAACAAGCACAGTACCTTCGCAGTCGCCCGGTGACCTACTCGGTAGATGCCACGTCGACCGACTCATTGAAGAAGACAGAGACTTTTCGATGCCTATTGTATCCTACGAAAGCGACCCGACTATTCAAGTCTTTTCGAAAAGTTCGGCGAGAAGACATACGAGGTTGTTGAACGGTCAACTCGACATTCTCACCAACTACAAACCTCGACCAATGAGAAGCCGACAACGCTTACCTACTCTACACAAGAAAGCTGCTCTCATGAACGGTGCATTAACGCGCCTGCTTGCAACAAGTTCGAATTATGGCCGTTTTCTTTGGAAGCTTGTGACACGTGGCATCGTCGTCTCCAACGGACATATGCCATAACTCACAACTATAAATAGAGAAATTTTTGAAGCTCGAGTGACGGAATTTCGAAGGGACAAGCTCAAGTTCATAAGCGCTCTAGAACACTCAAAGATCATCCAGAGGAAAACTTGCATACTTAGAAGATTTCTCGAGTTTTCTCTCTAGAGTTCTTAGATCCCTTTCTTCTCTAGACTAAGCTCATTGTCATATTTATAGCTTAGATTCGAAGGAGTTCACATTTAGTGAATTGTTCTTATTGTAAGAACTCCTTCTCGGTTGGAGAAAATTCCCTTCCCTTTCGGACTTAGGTTTGGATTGTAAAGTCGCTAAGGACTATAACTTAGAGGGAACCGTCCAGGTGCACGTATCCCCGCCGAGGCTTGCTCGGAATAATCAACAAGTTCTCCTGCTTTGTTCGGGACCGTGGACGTAGGATCTTGCGTATCCGAACCACGTTAAATCGCTTGTGTTCCTTTTCTTGTTTTATTGCATAGCATTCAACCGACTTGAAAATCATAAGCTTGCATAAAACGTATTTTATAAAGCGCGTGACCAAAAGATTTAATTTGCTAAAACGTGTTTTCAAAAGAGACGAATTCCAGGCCCCACACTTTCCACACAACAGTCTCCGACTTATTCTCAAAGTACTGACAACAGTCAGTAGGAGAGAGCTCAGTAGCTGACCCACTCTGTCCCGCGATCGAAGGCTTATTTGGCACTGTTCATCGGTTGCAATCATCGGCCTCAGTGACCTTCATTGAGAAAAAGAAACCGAGCTCAGGTGTATTCACCCCCCCCTCTACACCTGACTTATCGTCTCCGGACCAACAATTGGTATCAGAGCCTCTCGGTGTTCAACTGATCCTGAAAACCGTTTTCACTGCATAAGCATCTTTTCAGCATCCTTATACTCTTACTCTTACAATGTTTGATACGTCAGGTATTAGGATGGTACCGATGTTCTCAATAGAGAACTACACGGTATGGCGCGTACGTATGGAGGCACACCTAACGTCACTCCACGATAGCATGTCAGATATCCTAGAGTCAGGACCGATTATTCCCATGATCGACAGCGTAGTATTTCTTCTTTGGAGGAGGCGCGGGAGCACAAACTGGTGCTAAGGTTCCCAAAGATAAATCTGCCTTCACGCCTGAAGAAAAGAAGTTGCACAACCTTGACCGAGTTGCACGTAATGCCATACTGACTACACTCAGTGATTCATACCTCGGAAGGGTACAGGATTGCAAGACGGCGAAAGAGCTATGGGACGCCTTGGTTGTACTGAGCCATGGAACCCCTCAGATCAAAGAAAACAAGCTCGAGCTAGAGCTTCAGAAGTTCGACGCCTTTGCAATGGAGCCTACTGAAACCATTGACGAGTTGAGTGTCAGATTCACCAATCAAGTCAATGTCATCAATGGGCTGGGGAGGTCGTTCACCAACAAGGAGATGAACACCAAGATCTTGAGAGCGTTGCCCCGACAGAAGTGGCTTCCTTTTGCTACTTATTTACGTCGCTCTGATCTAAATGCTCTAACTCCTGATGTTATATTTTTAGAATTAAAATTGGAGGAATTCGAGCATAGCCTACCCCAAAAGTGCTTAAGCACTCTAGCTGACACACAGTTCGACCATGCCTTCAAGGCAACGATCAGCAACACGGGAGCCAAGCCTATTTCCTCAAGCAAAGCGTGGCCACATCGTAGCAAAGTCTTTCGAGACTCTGTGCCCCGATCGCCTAGCACCGATGGCTCTCAAATATCAGAGGGAAAAGGAGAAAGTCAGAAAGCTGAGGAAATATAACCGAGATTCTTCTTCAGGTAAGAAAGACTATCAAAAGAAAGAATAATCTAATCCTTCTACTGAATGCGGGAAATCGGAGTGCGCTGCTACCACCGTCTAAAGACTCGATTGGTAAGAGCAAGAGGAACATCCATCTCGCTACAACCGCAAGAAGGAGGGACACTATCGTATGATTGTTCCGAACTCTCGTTGCTCAAAGAGCAGAACGGTAGGCCAGAAGAGAAAAATTTGCCAAGCGAAGGCAGGCCTACATAGCCGGAGAGATATCCGACAACTCAATTGAAGAGGATACATTCATGTATTCTTCAAGACGAAGCCGCGTTCGTCGCGAGTTGAGGTTGCGAGAGACGGTTCGATGAGTCGCCGAATCTTTGTCGATGGCCGGAGAAGAGGCCGAGGTAAATTCTAAACTTAATATAACCTCCTCTTCACACAAGCACACACGACACGTGCTCGGTCTCGAGATGATCCTCTAGATGTGGTACAAGCCTACGACGATCTACTAGAGGAACAGTTCAGTGAGCAGAGAGTTCGGCAGAACCATCCGGGAACTAGAACGGTAAAGGCCGAGAATCGAGACTTTCTTCGATTGTCGGGTCTCTACCGAGTCGAGAGAATCTAGTTGCAAGACTCAAGGAAGAGATTGAATCTCTTATGACTAAGTCTCGACTTCAAGAGACTCGAGATCTCGATCCCGACTAAGGACAATTCTCGAGAAAGAGACTGAAATAGCCCAACTCGATCGAAACTCTCGGACGTACGGAAAGATTATGACTCACTCGGGGAGAAGTGATGAGGTCCGGAGAGGACTGATGGACCGAACAAGCACTGGGAGCTAAGGAGAAGCTAGAAAGCATGCTCGAGCACAACGGTCAACTACTTTCGTAAAAGAAGGCCTTGGCTATACCCACGAAGCTTCCACCTCCAAAAGCTCAAAGCAACTCGGGCGATAGGTTCGTCGGAGGAAAGGTGCAAGCCGCCGACACCACACCTCGGGCAAAGAACAAACGAGAAAATGATTGCACCTCGGCCGAGTAGCAACAAGCAGTGACCAAAGGTTCCAGCCCCAGGACACCGCGATCAAATTCGGGGGGAACCAAGAAGGTCGGATGGGCGTAACAAGCACAAGGAGCCACCGTATGAGCACCCGGCTCAGTACGGCTCGTACTACTATGAGCCCGGGGTCGGGAGAAGCGCTAAGACTCGTAAGAAGAAAGCGCCCGAACCCCAAAATCATCGCAGAAAGTCAAGTATCTCCAAATCATGTGGAGAAGAAAGCCGACAAGGTTCGAAGAAGAAGTCTAGGACTTCTAAGGTCCCGAGACAGATCCGGGTTCGAAATCACCCACTAACCAAGAAGGACCCAATCGAACCAAAGGGTACGTAAAAATGCCTCTGTTTTGCAGGTGCATAAGGACCCTTGGATAGTGGACGGCTGCTACTCGAGACACATGACTTACCGAAGAGCACCGCCGACCAACTACGTACAAGAAGATGGTCCCAGATTGAATTCGGTGACAACTCCAAAGGCTACACAAGGGGATACGGAACGCCGAACATTGGGACCGCCACGGTTCAAGAGTAACATATGTTGAAGGACTTCAACATAATCTCCTTTCAGTCAGTCAATTCTGTGATAATCTTAATAGAGTAATCTTTGACGTT
Source organism: Lavandula angustifolia (assembly GCA_028984105.1). Classification (NCBI taxonomy): domain Eukaryota; kingdom Viridiplantae; phylum Streptophyta; class Magnoliopsida; order Lamiales; family Lamiaceae; genus Lavandula; species Lavandula angustifolia. Next base: position 6,521,656 of record CM054819.1, on the reverse strand, counting down.
GGTTTCTGTGATATTGTTGACAAATCTACAGGGAAACAGTGTTATCAGGCTCGCGGAGGAAGAACATCTATGTTGCAAACTGGAAAACCGCTGGGAACCCGAGGCTTGCTTACTAGCAGACAAAAATCCGGTGACAAGTCAGGATGGCTATGGCACAAGAGACTCAGCCACCTGAACTTCAAGACCATGAACAAGCTAGCCAAGAACTCTAAAGTCAGAGGACTGCCCAAAGAATCGTTTATCAAAGACAGAAATTGTGAAGCGTGCCTGAAGGGAAAGCAGACAAAGGAAAGTCATCCACCTATTCCGTCACCTTCCACTGATGGAATCCTTCAGCTGCTTCACATGGACTTATTCGGGCCAGTCTCTCCAGTGACTATAAGAGGCAAGAAGTATGCCCTCGTCGTCATAGACGACTACTCGAGATATACTTGGGTCATCTTCATCGCCAATAAATCTGATGTTCAAACTGAGTTGCCTAATCTACTGAAGAAACTCAGTGTGGAAAAGAACATCAAGATTAAGAAGATACGCTCAGACAGAGGAACAGAGTTTATGAACTCAGTAGTTAAAGAGTACTGCGATAAAGAGGGAATTTAGCACGAGACATCAGCTGCGCGCACCCTCGGCGAACGGACTTGCCGAACGAAAGAACAGAACACTCAAAGAAGCAAAGAAGAACGCTCCTTGCATTCCGGACTACCCTCGAAGTTCCGGGCTGATGCTACCGACACCGCCCGCTATACTCGGGAATCGCTCACTACTCACTCAAGAACACATGAAGACACCATATGAATTATGGAAAGGGAGAATTCCTTCTATTTCTCATTTTCATATTTTCGGTGTCCTTGCTTTATCCACAATAATGGGAAAGATCAGTGAAGGTCTTTGATAGCAAATCGATCAAGGAGTTTTCTTAGGATACTCTCGAGTCAGTAAAGCCTTCGTGAGTCTTTAACTATCGGACTCTTTGTTTGGAGGAAAGCCCTCATGTTGTTTTTGATGAATTTGTTACGAGAACGAGAAAGAAACAGAGTCAAAATCGATGATGTCAAGAAGCAAGCTACGGGATCTTGGACTTACCGATAAAGCCGAAAAGATCCGGCATTGTTGGGATGATGAGTCGGACGATGAACAAACTCGGACTCAACCAACAATCGATTAGCCGACCTAGTTGACTCTATCGAACGGAATCAACAACGGGTAACATCGGTCGATGAGGAAGCCCTCGTGGTAACCGAGACCTCACGAGAATATAAACTCGGGTGGGGAACGATTAATGTTCCTGAGCTAAATGCCCTCGAACCGGAAACTCGGTAGATCCTAACCTTCTTCTTGGAATTGCTTACCACAAAACAAGATCCTTCGAAATGCCTAATACACCTACCGACCGTGCGAAGTAGTATCGAAGAAGAAGCCCGACTCGGACGTTCGTGGCTCGATGCTCATTCTTCGATCTTATCATTGGAGATCCATCAGCAACTATAAGGACGAGATCAAGATTAAGTCAAGGAGAAAGCTCACTTTACTCTTGTTTTACGTCTACGAAGAACCTCGATCGATAGAGGACGCACTTAATGATCTTGACCTGGATCATAGCCATGCAAGAAGAGCTGAACCGGTTACGTCGAAATGAAGTATGGGAGCTTGTTGACGGACACAGACATCGGCACGTGATTGGAACTAAGTGGATCTTCAAGAACAAGCGAGATGAAAACAACGTCATCGTCAGAAATAAAGCTCGACTAGTTGCTAAAAAGTATAGTCAGGCGAGAGGGAATTGACTTTGATGAAACATTTGCTCCGGTCGCGATTGGAAGCCATTCGTCTTTTCCTAGCTTATGCAACACATCGTGGATTTAAGGTATATCGAGATGGATGTGAAGTCAGCTTTTTCGAACGGCGTGCGAAGGAAGAAGTCTACGTGGAACAATCGCCCGGCTTTCAGCGGGGACATCGAGTGTACGAGACTTAGGAAAGCTCAGTATGGGTTAAAACAAGCACCCGTGGCTTGGTATGATACCCTATCGAGTTTCTACTTCGAAAAGGTTTTCAGAAGGGGACAGTAGATCGCACCCTATTCAACATAAAGTCAGGAGATGACATACTACTGGTGCAAATCTACGTGGACGACATCATTTTCGGCTGTAGAAACGAAGCTATATGTCAGCAGTTCGAGAAGATGATGAAGGAGAAATTCGAGATGTCCATGATGGGAGAGATGAATTATTTCCTTGGATTTCAAGTGAAGCAATCACCTGAAGGAATTTTCATCAATCAAGCCAAATACACTCGAGATCTTCTCAAGAGATTCGGCTGCGACTCCAGCAAACCAGTCAAAATTCCCATGAACACGAGCTTTACTTGCAATACTCGGTAATCAGTTTCTACTTCTTATAACTGCCTTGCCTGTGCATCTTTCAAGCTCTAATACTCGGTAATGTATTAAAATCTGCTGATAACTACTAACTTACTCTATTTTCAAGTGCTAACAAGTTGTTTTGCAGATTTCTATGGCGATCGTACAGACTCCTGAACCTATAGTGGAGATCATGACCATCCGGATTCAGTTCGAACCCACAATGGCTTTCCGCCAGGTGGATATCCCATATCTGGAACCGTTGTTCGATGCTCGGAGAGTGCGGGTTGGAGACCCTCGTGACCAAGCATCCCCGTGCCAGTCTGCCGAGGCAAGTGGCGGAGGCATATTTCAACTGGAATTCAGTGGCTGCCGGAGGAGAAGAAGCCTCATTTTCTTACATGGAGGAGACTAATTCGAACAAGTGGAAGGTGTCTCAGAAGACCTTCAACATCCGAGAGGCTCTGGTCCTCGCATTTCAACTTCCTATTTCTGGAATCTCCCCTATCGGATATAAGGAGAGGGAGATCAACGCTTATGTGCAAAAGTTCTGTGGACGCAGTGATCTGACGTTCAAGACAGCTCTCCCGAGGAATCTCTTGCTACCTCGATACGAGGTTTAGCGTATGTGGTCTCGCACATGCGACAAGCTCACTTTGGATCGTACGATCAACTGTCCGAGCCAAGGATTCGGTGATGATGGCCATAGATGATGGAGTAGAAGTGAACGGGCCGACTATTATACAACTCGGATGAAAGCCCAAGCCCGGGAAGTTCACTACGCTACCCACTGGCTAGAGGAGGTTGGCCGGTGTGGGTAAGCTTCTATTCGGGACCAAGATGTCGGTCCCAATAGAGAGTGTTGTACGAGAGGAACTCAACTTTTGAAGACTCAAAGCCGTACAACACTAAGCCGATAAAGTTTCGAGACTAAAGAAGCGACGGAGAAGTCCATCGGTAGGGGGCACTTTGAGCCGAAGAGAGCAAGCATCCACTCGCCCCCTCATACCGAAGTGCCTAAGAAGAGGCGGGCGACCAAGACCCGAGACTAGGCGAGGTCTCGGTTTGCTCAGCCCCTCTCATTATTGAACCCACTCCTCCTCCTACTCAAGAAGAGTAGTTTTTAGATTCGATATCGGCATTGAGGGTGCGACCCTCAAAGATAAAGTCCAGTGATTAGCTCGGAGGAGACACAATCGGACGTTAGGGAACCGGCCCGAGGAGAATGCGGCCCGAGTGGACAGCTATTCACACCATTCGTCTCTCGTGCCGCATGTGAAGTACACGATCATATTCCCGAAATTGCTTGGGCACTCGGACTTAGTCGACATAGCCATCGGGGCTAGGGTTCAAATGCTTCTTAGATTTCGAGTTGGGATATTCTAGAAGACATAATCAAAACCCACTCAGTTCTCTACCCGCACGATGAGGAGCAGGGCTACAAGAAGTAATAGGGTACGGAGAACCAGGTGACTTAGCTACTCTTGAAGATCTTAGAGCCGCAATGCTTTACCTTCTAAGCTTGCAGAGTCGACCCACGGTAACACTCCTCCACCCCCATCTCCTCCCGCCGATGATAAGCAAGATGATGATGATAACAATCGAGGAAGGATGACACACCCAAGGATACGAGTTGGGAGGCTCGGCGAGGTTCAACTCCCCCGTGAGAAGAGCAAATCACCAAACCCCGATACATCGGGTGATGCTCAAGGTGCTCCGAGCACAAGAGGGAGCAGACTTCTCACATTTTTCGAGCAGAGGCTCGAAACCGGTTCTTACCGTGATTCACCCCATCGGTTCCGTGACCTCAAAATCTGGTCAACAAAGCCATCCGACGCCAAGGAGAGAAAAAGCAGACTTCTCGCCAAAGACGTTCATATCAAATGGGCGAAGTATACTAAGGCTCGGACGAGAGCCTAGGACGCATTAGCAACCGGCATCTCAAAGACTCCGGAAGCTCCTCCGCAACCAAATTTTCAAGAGCTTATTGAGGCCGCGTTAGCAGCTCAGAAAGTCGATCTAGAAGCTCAGAGTCAGCAGTTGCTCCAGAATCAGCAGAAGATATTTTCCGAGCAGCTGACTCAAGTTCTTGAATCTGTCAAGACAAAGATCAACGAAAGAAATACGATTGCAACCTCTAGCCTTCAGAAAGCTATTACTCAATAGGCAGAGGCTCTGAAAACTATTCAGAAGGAAATGACCGAATCGCATGATCGGGCTCTGCTTGAAACTCCATCCGGAGTCACCGCACGACTCAAAACATCTAGAGCCGATCAAGAAAAAGACCGGGAATTATACTGCGATCTCGTCAAAGACTTCGAATCCACAACAAATCGAGATTAAGGATTCGGTCCACAAGCTGGAAAAAGAAGTCATGACTATCCGTACCAACCTCGATAAGGTCAGCTTGATGCCAAAAAGGGGGAAGGTATAATAAAAGATGAATCAAAACGGATACGATGATGTACGGATAATCGGTGGAAAGGGTTCGAGGAGAAGAGACCCTCCACGGTGAAGAACCCGCACGCACTCGTGGGGAAAGGGCTCGGGAGGAAGGACCCTCTACTACTCGGGATAAGAACTCTTCGAGGTCCTTCTCCTAGAATTTCCACTACAGCCCAACCCCCATCTCCTCTTCTCGCGCTCACATTGAAGAAGTAACCAGATTTATTGAGCGGGGACAGAAGAAGAAGAGCCCGAGCCCGAACAATTGCCACCGCAGAGGCCGGGGAAGGAGATTGCAACCTGTATCTACTCCTCCTTCCTCCCCGCTCCATAAATTCAAATCTAAAGCGGAGCAAGAGGCTTATGACCTCAATATTGCCCAACAATCTGCAAGATAAGGTTTGGACCGAGAGCGTCGGCTTGAAGAAGCAGACGAAGCGAAAGAAGCCCAAGGGTAAAGTTGTTAGGGGCAAAGGCAAGAAAAAGGTCGAATCCGGCCGAAGAGCGAAGAAGAAAGCCCAAGCTGATTTTGCTAAGGCTCTTCCGACCGAGATCCCAACTACTACTCGAGCATTCCCACTCCTACTCTAACACCCGAGCGAGATAGCGGAAGATCAAGCGACACGGGAGGCGGACGCGCAAGGCCTAAATCTCATACGAGGAGACCGTAGGGGCGCGGCTCTCCGAGAAAAGAAGAGAATGGGCGATATGGCTAAGATGATTAGATTATCTCAAAAGCCGACGGCGATTCCGGGAAGACAAATCCCAAGAGGGTCAAGGAAGAGAACACCTCTCGCCAAGAAGGACTCGATTGTTCATGTCGATCGATGGGTTCCGGTGAGGTTAATGATCAATGGGAAGAACTTAAAGAGCAATTTATCAAAGGCTACTATGTTTGGGGATTCTATCCTCGAGAGCAACCTATCGATCAAGCCTTTGATGAGTTCATGTTTCGTACAATTCGAGCCGAGGGAACAGCTCAAGGAGATCATGAAGAGACGAGAATATTCCGTTTAGAGCTCCAAACTTTCAGGTGCATCCCACCTCCTAGAAGCTGCGTGCGGAGTTCTATGTACAAAAGATATAGAGGATGAGATCGGAGCCTGCACTTCTCGCTTCGACACGAGTGTCGACCTTCTTGAAGACGACGAGGATATCCGGACTACGAGGAAGAGAATCTACTTATACTATCGTCCGGAACCTCCCATGGGACAGATCTGCCAGGATTCGGGGAATGCACTCAAGCCTTCAAAGGCTCGTAGTCTTTCTCTTTTCTATCTTTTGTAATAGTGATAGGAATCAGTACTTCATTGATTATATATATCGGTTCCTATTGCTTGTCGACAATTACTCATTGTCTTTCGACTCTTTGCATTGTGTTTTCACGATCGATCACTAAGTGATCCGACACACACTCACAGTCAGTTTCTCCGATTTTGCCTATCTCCCACCTACTGAGGTATTGATATTCCTTTATTTTAAGGGGGAAATTGTTCTCCTTTATTTTCCTCAGAATGTTGTAAGGGGGAAATTGTTGTCAGTAGGATAGCATCTTTTATAGACTTAAGAAGTTTAAGAGGTAGAGGTAGAGGTTTTGGCATCATCAATTAGGGGAAATTGTTGGATATGAGTCATAGATGATACTCATTGTTGTTCGGTTAAAAGAAAATTAGGGAAATCATAGTAGTACTATGGAATTGAAGATCCCAAAACCTAGCCGATATCGGTAGATTAGTGTGTCGTTAGGATTAGGCGATGTATAGGTTAGACTTGATGTATTGATTATTATTTTTTGTCCTAAGTCCCGTACGGGGTAATTGTTGAACCGATCTTACATCGAAGATACTTTTGAACCCCACGTCATCGGTGTAATCGCTTGTGTTCTTCGAGTCGGCCGATGATCTTCCACTCGGTCGAAGACGGCGCATCAGCCGACAAATCATCGTAGAAGACTACTCCCGGTGATAGTCATCGCAGGAAGAACGAAAACAAGCACGATACCTTCGCAGTCGCCACGGTGACCTACTCAGTAGATGCCCGTCAGCCGACTCAGCTGAAGAAGACAGAGACTTTTCAGTCTACTGTATCCTACGGAAAGCGACCCAACTATTCAAGTCTTTTCGAAAAGTTCAGCAGAAGACATACGAGGTTGTTGAACGGTCAACTCTGACATTCTCACCAACTACAAACCTCGACCAATGAGAAGCCGACAATGCTTACCTACTCTACACAAAGAATTTGCTCTCATGAATAGTGCATTAACCGCCTGCCTGCAACAAGTTCGAATTATGGCCGTTTTCTTTGGAAGCTTATGACACGTGGCATCGTCGTCTCCAACGGACATATGCCATAACTCACAACTATAAATAGAGAAATTTTTGAAGCTCCGAGTGACGGAATTTCGAAGGGACAAGCTCAAGTTCATAAACGCTCTAGAACACTCAAAGATCATCCGAGGAGGAAAACTTGCATACTTAGAAGATTTCTCGGTTTTTCTCTCTCAGAGTTCTTAGATCCCTTTCTTCTCTAGACTAAGCTCATTGTCATATTTATAGCTTAGATTCGAAGGAGTTCACATTTAGTGAATTGTTCTTATTGTAAGAACTCCTTCTCGAGTTGGAGAAAATTCCCTTCCCTTTCGGACTTAGGTTTGGATTGTAAAGTCGCTAAGGACTATAACTTAGAGGGAACTGTCCCGTCACAGTATCCCTGCTTGAGGCTTGCTCGAATAATCAACAAGTTCTCCCGCTTTGTTCGGGACCGTGGACGTAGGATCTTGCGTATCCGAACCACGTTAAATCGCTTGTGTTCCTTTTCTTGTTTTATTGCATAGCATTCAATCGACTTGAAAATCATAAGCTTGCATAAAACGTATTTTATAAAGCGCACGACCAAAAGATTTAATTTGCTAAAACGTGTTTTCAAAAGAGACGAATTCCGGGCCCCACACTTTCCACACAACGATCTCCGATCGATTCTCAAAGTACCGACAACGATCGAGTAGGAGAGAGCTTCGATGGCCGACCCACTCTGTCCCGCGATCGAAGGCTTATTTGGCAATCGTTCATCGCTTGCAATCATCGGCCTCACTGACCTTCATTGAGAAAAAGAAACCGAGCTCGAGTGTATTCACCCCCCTCTACACCGACTTATCGTCTCGGACCAACATGGGTGAATTCGAGGGATATAGAATCGACACATCAATTATCCTCACACTTGAATCATACTTGCCCTCAAGTATGGGATGGACAAAAGAATACTCCCACTCGAATCACCATTCCCCAAGACTCAAAACGAGGCTCAAGGAACGAAAATAAAAAAAACTAAGACACGAGACTCGTATTCAAAGAAGAGAAATAAATCAAAAGACTCAAACACAATAGACTAAACATTTAAGCATACCAAGCGGCCATGAAATGTCCATGATTCTCAATCTCGCCCAAACATGCAATGCAATCAAAACCTTCATCAAACAAGTCAAGCAAGATAATTCTCAAACCTTGGATTCGGATATCGGCTTGGTCAAAACATAAGCATAACCGAACTAGCTCACCGATTCACTCATCTCTCTCTAATCTAGTCCGGCAAGCCGCTCATAAAAACAACATAGTCACGAGCCTTACAATAGCAAGTGGTCAATCTTGCAACTCAAAGAGGTCTTTCTCTTGGATGTAATGGGGCTTAAGGACTCATTCAAATATATGACATGGTAGGAAATCCTAGGGGTCCTAAGCTTCTGAAAATTAAATACATGTATGCAGCATGCTATTCATTGAGGCATTTGATTAGGCAAGCGGATAATAAGCATAAGAGATATACAGCTTCAAAGATTGATGGAGATTTATTTTCGCATACGAGACTTGGGCAAGGCATAATATAAACATTAAGACTTCATCCTTCCCTTTATTTTTTCAACGGGTGCTCTCTCTCTTTTTTTTCTTTTTCCTTTTCTTTTTCTCGCACCTTCAACTTTTTTTTTTTTAATTTTTTCTAGCCCCCCTTCAATATTTATTTCTTTTCGGCACAACACTGCTCGGCCAAACCGACCGCCGACAGAGTTCGAATGTAAACAAAGACAACCTGTGGGGGTATCAATTCAAACACTATCTCCAACTAATCATAAAAACTCTTCAATAAAAATTGCCTCAAATTATGAATATCCACAAGAAACACGCATGCATAAGGTCAAGAGAAAGGCATTGAAAGGCTTGGTTTCTTTAAATAACTCATGAAAGAACAAATTCAAGGCTTCAAAGTGGCTAACTAGGGGCTCGAAGAAGGTAGGAATTGAAAGAATTAAAAGCTCAAATTGGTTAACCCTAATTTGCCTCCTATCATCCGTCACACATGACCACAAGCTATGGAGACTTTGCAACACATCACTCTCAAGAAAATAGTGGAAAGTGTCCCACTTTTAAAGGCTCAAATCTCTCTTTAGTGATGGTGTTTAAAATTCAGTTTTATCATGCTTAAATTTCCTCATCCCGAAGCCACATACAAAATCCTCCATGGAAAGAGAAAATACACTCCAATCATGCGAGAATTCGACCAATGAAAGCACGCAGAATGCAAGCGGATTTATCCTAAAATCACATCAACAAATCATGTAAATCTAGCATGCTCCAACCTAGGACGAAGGACACAAACCTAAAATAACCTCCTCACACTTCAACCTTGCTCGCCCTCGAGCAAGTAACGAAAAAAAACATAGAAGCATGCAGAGGAAACAAACATAGACACACAAAGACTGAAAACAAATAAGACAGAAAAAAAAAACCGATCGACTAGGGGAATGGTTCACTGCTTCTTCGACTCGTCCAAGCGAGCTATCACTGCCTTCTGAAATTCTTCCAGTTGTTCAGCAATCTTCTTCTTCTGGCACTGAGGCAGGTAATCTATTGAGTGCCTGAACAAAATGAAGAGTGTCTACTAACTCTGAAACCTCAGAGACACAACAACATATTACAAAGAATGGTTCATCGCCCAAGATAGGGTCTTGGGATCTTCAAATCTTCAAGCAAATATTCGTGAGCACTAAAGGCTCTTGAGCCATATTTTATCAGATTATGAGAAGACTGAATCATCTCCCAACACTGAGTCCATAGGGCTCTGCTTAGGATTCGCCTGAAATCGAGCGCAGACACCTACAACATAAGTTATGTCAGATCGAGTAGTAGTTAGATATAATAATAAACCAATAATAGCGCGAAATTCAGTATGGTCTCATCGATACTCCCTCTTTATCAAGATCGATCTTCATATTCGTGTTCATTGGGATCCCGATTGGTTTGCTTAGGATGTGCAATCGAATTTCTTGATGAGGTCTCGAGTGTATTTGCCTTGATTGATGAACGTACCTTTTCTGATTGTTTGACTTGAAATCCGAGGAAATAATTCATCTCTCTCATCATTGACATCTCGAACTTATCCTTCATCATTTTCTCAAATTGTTGACACATAGTGACATTTTCAGATCCAAATATAATGTCATCTACGTAGATCTGCACAAGTAATATGTCGTCGTCAAGTCGAATGCGGGAATAATGTGCGGTCTCTTGTTCCCTTCGAAAACCTTTACAAGAAGAAACTCGATGCAGTATTGTACCAAGCCCTGGGTGCTTGTTTTAACCCATACAGAACCTTTCTGAGTCTATAAACGTGATGTCCCTACTGAAAGCCGGGAGGTTGTTCTACACAGACTTCTTCTTTTAGCACGCCGTTCAGCAAAGCAGACTTCACATCCATTTGATAAACTCTGAAGCACTGATGTATTGCGTAGGCTAGGAATAGTCTGATTGCCTCCAATCTTGCAACTGGAGCGAACATTTCGTCAAAATCTATCCCTTCGGCTTGACAGTAGCCTTTTGCCACGAGTCTCGCTTTATTCCTTACTATGACGTTGTTTTCATCTCGCTTGTTCTTTAAGATCCATTTAGTTCTGATCACATGTTGATGTCGGGGTCTATCCACAAGCTCCCATACTTCATTTCTCGCGAACTGATTTAGCTCCTCCTGTATGGCGATGATCCAATCAGCATCCTTAAGTGTGTCCTCAACTGACTGAGGTTCTTCAGTTAACAAGAAGTAGGAATATAGTGCGCTTTCTCCTTGACAAGATCTGGATCTCTAATAATTAAATCAGAAGTGTGAGCGTCCAGACACGATCGACGATGTTTTAACTCTTCATCTGAAATTTGTTCAACACAGATAGTAGGTGAGTTAGGTATTTCAGTTGTACTATTCTGAGATTGAAGCAATTCAGTTACTAGAGTTGGGTCTACTGAGTCACCAGGTTCATGGGCATTCAGGTCAGGAACTTTAGTTGTTCTCCCTGAATTATTATCCTCAGTAAAGGTCTCAGTTACCACTTGGGTTTCTTCATCGAGCTGAGTTACCTAGGATTGACTCTGTTCAGAAGAATCAATCAGTTCAGCTACGTCTGCTGCTGGCTGAGATTCAGTAGTTTTATCTTCAGTTTCCTCTTCTGAATCATCATCCTAACACAGCTGGATCTTCTCAACATTATCTTTTAAGTTCAGATCCTGTAGCTGCTTACTGATGTCCTCAGATTCTGATTTTGAGTTTCTGCTCCTGTCTTTAGTAGCAAACTCATTAAAAACAACATGAGGGCTTTCCTCCACGCAAAGGGTCCGGTAGTTAAAAACTCTAAAGGCTTTGCTGACCCAGGAGTATCCTAAGAAGACTCCCTGGTCTGACTTGCTATCAAAGGTCTTTGACTGATCCTTTCCATTATTGCGAATAAAGCACAAACACCCAAAAATATGGAAATTAGATAAGAAAGGCTTCATGTCGTTCCATAATTCATATGGTGTCTTTTGATGCTGCTTTGTCAGTAGAGATCTGTTCTGAGTGTAACATGCAGTGCCGTTGCTTCGCCCCAAAATTTAGATGGGAGTCCCGAGTCTCGAGCGAGTTCTTCTTTGCTTGTTTCAATGTTCTGTTCTTCCTTTCAGCGAATCCCATTTTGTTGAGGCGTGCGCGCGGTAGACATCTCATGCTCTATGCCTTCGGCATTGCGTAACTCTTCCACCATCGACCGGGAACTCGGTCCTCCTGTCCCGAACGTATCTTTATGATCTTGGTGTTCTTCTCGACACCGAGTCTTTTTAGAAGCGCAGCAACTCTGTTTTGACGTCAAACTTATTGTAATAAATATGACCCATGTGTAGCGCGAGTAGTCGTCAATGACCACTAAAGCATACTTCTTGCCTCGATCTTCACCGGCAGACGGGCCGAATAAATCCCGTATGTAGCCGGCGAAGGATTACATCGATTGTAAGGCGATGGAACGAGCGGATTTTGCTTCTTTGTTTGTTTTCCCTTCGGGCATGCTTCACTCGAGTGTCTTTGTTGAATACTTCATTCGGCGGTCCTCTTGCTAGAGCGTTTCTAGCTAGCTTGTTGAGTGTCTTGAAGTTGAGATGGCTGAGTCTTCTGTGCCAGAGCCACCCCGTTCTGTTGTCGTTCTTCGCCAGCAAGTATGCTTCAGGTTCAGCTGAGTTCCAGTCAACTACATAGATATTTTTTTTGCGCGAACCTGATAACACTGTTTTCCCTGTAGATTTATCAATGACATCACAGAAACCAGCGTAAAAAATCACTCTATTCGAGTTATCACAAAATTGACTAACAGAGAGAAGATTATGTTGAAGTCCTTCAACATATGATACTCTTGGAACTGTGGCGGTTCCAATGCTGAGTGTTCCGTAGCCTCTGGTATAGCCTTTTGTATTGTCTCCAAACTCGATTCCGGGGTCCTTCTTCGCAGTATAATTCTTCGCAGGTTCCTCTCGGTACGCGTCATATGTCTTGAGCATCCGTCGTCCACGTACCAAGGGTCCTTGTTCACCCGCAAACAGAATTATATTCAGTACCCTTTTATTTTTCATTTTGGGTCCTTAGATGTTAGTTTTGGAAACCCAAATCTATCTCACAACCCTAGTGGTCTCGCATGTTTCTTCCCACTCGATCAAGCATACTTGACCACCGGACTGGGTCGATGCCGACTTATGAGGCTTCTTGGTTCATGAGTCCCGATCTTACGAGTTGGTGGACTGCCGACCTTAGCCTTCCCGAACAACTTTTCTTCTTCTTCTTCGACTTTTGGGTCCTCTCCCGACTATAGGATCATAGTAATATGACCCATACTGGAGCCGCATCATCGATCGGCCCACTTAACCTCGTTGGTTCCCCCTTCGAATCGGGGTGATTTTGGTGCTAATCTTCTTGTCGAATTCGATAGCTAGGATGAGGTGCCTTCATCTTCTATTTTTTCTTTGCTAGGGGGTTCGAGAATCTCAGCATTGATAGTCTCCCTTGAACAAACCTATCGGTCAGCCAGGATCTCACGAGCGTATGGGGGCGGTATGAGGAGGCTCCATGGTTGAACCCGAGTCCCTCCTTGCAATGCTTTGGCTTATTGTTGGTTAGCATTGCCTCAAGCTTCTTTTCAGCTCCCATGTACCGCTCCGTCATCGATTCCTCCGACATCATCACTCTTCTTAAGCATTTCATGCTCGGTTCGAAGTCCCGACAACTTCTTGCTCGGTAGACTCGGTTGCCGTATCCTTCGAGTCAAGTCATTGGTCAAGATGCGAGATCTCGATCTTCTTGATGCTTGAGACTTGGTCATCGAGAGTTTATCTCCTCCCTAAGTCTCAACATAAGTGCTTCGACTCGATGACAACCCGACTCTCCCGAGAAAGTCTCCGATTCTCCACTTTCGGGGTATCCAACTCCCCGAAGAGTCTTACGAGCTACGGGCTCATCTCGAATCTGCTCGTCTAATAGTTCTTCATATGCGATCGAGACGTCCGATTCTCTTATGCACCCGAAATTGTGTCGTGTGCGGTGTGAAGAGGAGTTAAATGGAGCGTGAGAGTTTACCTCATCCTCTTCTCCTGCCATGAGACACTTTTCGGCATCTTCTTCAAGCTCTACGGCCATGAATGTCGCTTCATCG